>PUFA01000176.1:2400000-3000000 GCA_003508835.1 Eonycteris spelaea
TTTTTCACCTAAAGATTTAATGTGGTCAGTACCCATTTGGCTCAGTCTCCCATACTTTTTATTTCAATGATTTATTGTTGTATAATGTGAAATAATGTTCAGAATTAATTCCCTGAGACCCTGAAAAAATGTGAATAATTAAATAAATATTATAGTTTATTATATGTTAATCATAAGATATTAGAAAAACTTCCAAAACTGGTTTGAAAGAAATATTTTAACAGTTAGCTAGAATTTAGCAAACCAGATTTACAATTTTCTGAATATTATGTTTGTTCTAGATTTATCAGTGTGGAACATGTGCCTAATGTCTAAAATTTGACATAAGGCAAATTCTCTTTTCTTATACTATAGGACCTGAAGTTATTTTTTATTCTATAAGAGCTAAAGTCATCTATTTTTCTGTGTTAACTTTGAAACATGTGTTCAATGTCTAAACACTTATTTGACAAACATTTATTAAGTGATGAGAATGTCTCAGAAACAGTTCCTGGGTGCTTGGGATATATTAATGAACTAAACAGAGAAAAATTCCTGCCCTCACGGACTTACATTTTAGCAGGGGGTTAGAGAAAATCAGTGAGAAATATACTAAGCATACTTTATATGTTAATAAATAATACATAAAAAGTAAAACTAGAGTAAGGTAGAGTCAGGTAATGTTAAGAAAATTACATAGCCACAGTATTTTTTGTTGACACACTGTAAAATTAACTGACCACTTATATATATGTACTTTCTCTCGCTCTTGCTCTTGCTCTTATCTATCTATCTATCTATCTATCTATCTATCTATCTATCTATCTACCTATCTAACCTATCATCTATCGTCATCATCATCTACCTAATCTATAATATGTATACCACGTACATGTGTGTCATCCCTTAGCTGATCGAGAAGGGAAGGTTTCAGTGGTGAGAAACCAGTTGGAAGAATGCATGAGGGGCCAACATGAGAATGAAATGGCAGGCACCAACTTTATTGAGGGGAGCACGCTTTCTATTGTGAGGAGTGCAGTTCTATTGTGGGGAGCATGCTTCTGCTTCTGCTCTTCTTCTTTCAGTAAGCTGAATTATGTTTACATATTTTAGGCTCAGGTGCCCTTCTACACTAATGAACATTCTAAATCTGGGGTCCTATTTCTAGCCATGAGCCTGGATCACTGCCAGACCTGGAATCAGCCAGGCATGGGACCCACAATGTGTACTATACTTTTGGAAATAATGTTCTAAGTCAGTGCCTCCATTTAGAAACTGTGCAACACAAAGCCTCTTAACAAAACAAAACAGACACTTAACAAAAGTAAATTGACAAAAGTAGTTGGAATCTGGAATAAATCAAGAATCCAGAAATCACAATTCTCTAGTTTCCAGATATGTATTGTTTCTTTGTTATAATTCTGGAGGTTTATGACAAATTCTCAACTGCATTAAATCTTTGTGATTTATATAATATGAGGACAAGCCATAGATCTCTCTCTCTCTCTCTTCTCTCTCTCTCTCTCTCTCTCTCTCTCAAGCAAGATATCATAAACATTTATGTTATCAAGAGACAATTTCATTTTCACTTGAAATGGAAGGAGAATGTTGTTTCTATCCAAATTTTATTGACTTAAAATCTGGAATATAATGGATTTTGTCCTTTTTACTTAAAATTTCGCAGAGGTCTAGGACAGAGGAGACATTCCTCAACACAGCAAAATAAAGCTCACAAAAAAAAACTAACTGGTGTCTGGTATCAAATTTTTAAAGCTCAAAAAGTTGTAGTTTTGTTAAACAAAGTTCAAACAAATTAAATTAGTAAAGCAATAATTATTTTCTAAATAAGCTAAAAATTCCATTTACTGTATGAAGCATTCTTCTATTCATAAACTAAAACTACCCATCACATAGCAATATTTTATCTTGATTTACATACATTGATGCTTAATTTCAGAAAAGGATAATAAAAGATTCTAGTAATGCAGATATTAAAAGACAACCTTCTGTTTATTTAAGCCAATTCTCTCTCCTCCCACCTCTTAGCTTTAAGTTTGTGGACCTTTTATCCTTCTGTTGCTGCTGGATCTCAGACTGCAGTTTTTACCATTAGAAACATTGTCCCTTTGCTTATATAGTTGCTAATAATACACTCCTTTAAAATTTGAGAAACTGTCATTTCACACATATAATTTTGAGTTTCTTTTAAGAATATTCAATTATTCTTTCTGCAAGTCTTAACTGATCTGATAGGAAAATATGCTCTGTAGCTGGACCCACACAAGGAAAACCAAAAAATTTTCTCCCCTCCAGGTGTTCCTAATAGAGTCAAAACAGGGCTCTAACAGAAACAGGGAGAAAGGGCTTGGCGAGCCCAGAGACAGAAATGTTTGATCCTGCTAGGCTCCCTGATCAACAGCTGCATAATAACTACCTATGATAAAATGGAATCAACTCAAAATATGATTTTGAATATTGTCAAGAACTACGAAGAAAGTGTATTATGCAAATTTGTTTAAAAAAACATTAGTAATTGATTTCTCTGGCATGCCTATCCTTGTAATACCAGATTCTGACATGCAGTCTTACAAGACAGGCTGCCCGGAAGTAGTTAATTCGATGGAGTCTCAAAGCCCTCCACTCGGCTGCAGTTACAGAGATCAATTGAGCAGCCAAAGGCAAGGAGAACGAGGAAGGTATTTTTTACCTCTGTTTTTCAAAATTAAATACCTTAAATGCCTTTTCTGGTTAAAAAAGCAATAGATGATTATTATGAAGTGTTGTGGAATAATATAAAGTAAAAATCATCCATAATCCTAATAAAACATTTGTGGAGACATTGGTCTATGCTGAAGGTCCTTGAAATTTGGTCCTGTCCAAAACGCCCACGCTTAGAAATGTCCATGGAACTGGTTCAAATAGTCCGTGATGTTTATGTATAATTTTGATTTACAGAATTAGGACATAAAAGCACTATCATGTTTTGTTGGGCCACTAATTGTGTGTCGCTATAATGCTAATAATAACCCTTCTTGCCCTGGTAGCCTAGCTGGTAACAGTAGCACATGGGATTAGGTAAATAGGTTGTTGTGGACCAAGTGTTTCCACAGAAGTTTTGAACGGGACAAATATCTGCTAACCTTCTGAACTATTTGTATGCATGGATTCTATATATTTACTCATATTTCATATAGATTATATGATTAGAATAATTTATATTATAATAATCAAATTTATTTAATATAATTCTACAAAAATTATTTTTGTTATAAATATCACACATATATTTAAATACATGGATAGCCTTATCACTTTAATCACAATTTAAAACTCTGCTATATTCACGCACCATAATTAGTTTAGTCCCATACTCCTTGGTTGAAATTGTAATATTATCAAAATCAACAATTTTATGATCAGTTTGTATCCTTGTGCCCGTTTCTGATAAGTTTTTCCAGATAAGTTCTTAAAAATGGGATTGTTGGGTCAAAATATGTTTCAAGAATTATATTGAAATTTTGCCAGATATACTTCTAATCGACATTAATAGTCATATTTACTAATTTTTGCAGTGCATTAGGTCAAATTTGATATCTAGTAATTTAATCTGCATTTTTTGACTGTTAATGAGGCTTAACACACTTCATTCATTTATTGGCTGTTTGCCTTGTTTTCTCTTTCTCGGCAGGACTCCTTCTCCATCCCTTGACAGTCTTCATCTTTTCTATACGAACCCTAAATACTGGAATACCTTGGTATTTCATCTTAGGTCAACTCTTTTCTCCTCTTACTACCTATTCTCCTAGATTATCTCATTTGGTAGAACAGCTTTAGTGGCTGCCATATTTATAACTCTAGCTCTGACTTCTCTCTTGACTTCCAGCACCTACTTGAAACTTTAACACAGGATCTGGCACCCTATTCAACATGTTGATCTGATAGCTTCTATAACATGTTTAAAGAAATTCCTGATTCTCTCCCCACTCATGTCCACCAAACCAACTGATCTCTCTCATTCTTCTCCATCTCAGTCAAACATAGTTGTTTAAATCAAAAACCTAGAGGCCATCCTTTATTCTTCACTTTTTTTCTCACCATATCTATTGCTAACTTCTGTACATTTTACTTCCAAAACAGGCTCCAAATTTGTCTGTAGATTTGTGTGTTCCAGATCTCTCTCTCTCCAAATCCTGTTTCTTTACAGTCTCTTGACTGGACTTCTGCTATTACCTCTAGGAAGGGTCCATTCTTGCCTGCTGTTCTCCAAAGGTTAATCTTCACTAAGTGACATAAACAATGTTTCAATATACAATCAGACCAAATTACTACCCTGCAAATCTCCCCAAAACTTTCCATTCCACTTCAAATAAAATTAATTTTTTTTTATCATGACCCCAAATCACAAACAACCTCTGTCTCCAAGGATTCCCTATCATTTTACCTTATTGTAATTCAGGAGCACAGGCCAGGAACCTGCACTTGGGATATTCCAGTTAAACCACCAGGGAGGACCAGAGGGATGTGACATGCTATTTATTACTCATGGAGCAGGGAAGCTTCAGCAGTGGCAGGAAAAGGCATCCTGCCAAGGGCAAGCAATGTTTAATATGTGAGCAGGGAGGAGGGTTTTACTTCATCCAGAGGAGTGAGTGCCTTCCCCCATGGATGAGAACAGAACATACGGCCTAGCTAGCACTGGGGAGGATGGTGGACCAGCCTGTCCTCAAGAGGAGCAGGCAGATGATGTCTATGGAAACTGCTGATGGAGAAGATAGTGCCCATGGGAGCAACAAGAAATGTCCTTGGGGGCAAGCACAGCCCAAAGAAATTTTTGTTCACTGTTCTCCTTGAGGCTGCTGTCTAAGCAGTCCTCTCATATTCTGTGTATATGAAGGGGCTATGTTTGAATTAATCCCACACCTATTTTGCTTTTAAATATGTATAGCTACTTTGTATATATGTTAATTTGTTTATTTCTTGTCTTCCTCAGTAGAACATAAGTGACACAAAAGAGGAATCTTGTTCTTGCATATTCTTACATCTATAGGAATTACCGTACTGAATTTTTCACCCACTTCACTTTTCACCCTCCTTTAACAAACTACCTGATTCTGAAATTTAGTCCATTGAATTTCTATTTTAGTCTCTTAGATTACTTTAAAATTATTTATCTTTTAAATTTTAAAAGGAGCCGACAAATGATACTGCAAAATTATTAGTACTTTTCTATTTATAAGCAAAATCATGAGGGTGTTTGTAGTGGGTAGATTTTGTGATTTCACAAGTAGAAAAGATTTCTGATAATAGAATGTTTTTCCTTACTAAAATTAAATAAATAAAAGTTCTAAAGCAATTTTATACTACCTTGTTCTAGAAAACATTTGAAGGAATAAAAACAAATACTCTAAATTAATCATTCAAGAAAATATCTTACATAATATGTTACATATGTAACATAATTAAACTAAAGCAGGACTCTTCAACTCAAATTTACAAGAGGAATTTTTAATCATGGTGTATTTAAATTGTTTATTCATTCAGAATATATACTAGAATCAATAAATTCATGAGTTGAAAAAATTAAACTAAATATAAAATCCTTCAGAGGGTGATTCTGAGCGGACACCAGAAGTTTCTCCCAGGACTAGGCAAACTTTGTTACCTGCAGTTTCTGCTTGAGTGGCAGAGTAGGGCTGGATCTGGGTCCCAAGAGTTTGTTATTAATCAGGTAAGAAGCAGATGATCAAGTGATTATGTGTTGAGAGCATTGGGTTAGAGTCAGAGTTAATAGTTTGCAAGTTTGGCAAGTAAAATGTAGAGAAACAAAAGAAACAGACCAAATTCTCAAATTGTGGCGAAGATATGATTGAGCTTGTCTACTTGAAAAAACGTACAATGACATTGACAGATAAACCAATGATCAAGTCTCCATAAATAGAGAACGTGTAGATGTAAGAAAAACATTCATAAATTTTTCTTTAGCTGCATGCCCTAGATAGTTTTTAATGGGAAATACCACTATCTCCTTTACTAAAAGCCTGAAATTGAAAAATCTATTCTGTACCATTAAATTATACACATAGAGAATGATTTTGATTAATGTATTCAATTTAAGTTACTTAGCATGGAAAATTAGAAGTTTTCTAAGAACTAAAAGATTAATGGCAAAATGTAGCTATTTTCCATTAGTACATATGGTGCTCTATGTATATTTAACTTTAGCTGATTAGTAAAGATTTCAGATTAGTAAAGATTAGTAAAGATTTCTACATCCAAAGTTGTAAAGTGTAGGAAAAAAATGTTTCTGAAAAAATTGTTCTGAATATAGAGGAAATGTGGTGTAAGAATGAAATAATGAAAAACATAGCAGATACCTGAGTGTTCAGTTTCCAGGATTCCTCTTTACAATCAAATAGATTGTGTTTGACAGAAAACAGTTCAGGAGTTTTGTTTCACTACCATATTTCAAGGTGTTTGTACATTGGCTGAATAAATTTGATAATGACTGAACAAGTGGGAACTGTTTTGAAACTATTAGTCCAAGTACAGTTCTGGGAACATAGCCTACAGTGACTTTTGAAGGAGGTAATTTTATTTAATCTTTGTTATCAGCCATATGGCATTGATACTATTATTAGATCCATTTGATAGATGGGGAGATAAAGGCATGAGAGGTTAAATATCTTGCCAAATGTCCCACACTTAGTAAACTATAATATTGAAATTCATGCCCCAGCCATCCCTTATCACTATGCTAAAATCTCTCAAATGAGCTTGCAGGATGAAAGAAGGGCAGGTGATTCAGACCTACAAGTTCTAATGAAAGCTGGGAGATTAATTTGTATGGCTATGTACTTGGATTGAAAACAAAAGTTTATTTTAAAATTTTGTTATATTAAATTTATTGGGATAATAATATTATATATATTATTAATATATAATTATTAATATCTTTAATAATATTATATAAATTTCAGGTGTATGACTTTATAAAATGACAGCTGTATATTTTGTGTACTCACCTCTTAAAGTCTAGTCTCCTTCCTTGCCAGATATTTGACACCCTTTACCTTGCGTACTTGACACTCAGAATGGAATCTCCTCTCCTCACCATATATCTGACCCTCTTTACCCTCTTCATCGTCCCCACACCCCATTTTAACTCTGGTAACTATGAGCATATTTTTATTTGTTTGTTTGTTTTGTTTGTTAATTTGGTTTTTTGTTTGTTTTCTATCCCACATATGAGGGAAATCATATGGTTCTTGTCCTTTTCCATCTGACTTATTTTATATCATAATACTCTCAAGATCCATCCATATTGTTGCAAATGGCAATGTTTCATCTTTTTTTATGGATGAGTAGCATTCTACTGTATTTATGTATCACTTCTGTATCCAATCACCTATTGAAGGACACTTCAGTTGTTTTGACATCTTGGCTATTATAAATAATTCTGCAATGAAAATAAGAGTACATATATATTTAGGAATAAATATTTTCAAAATTTTTGGATAGGTACCCAGAAGAGGTAAGGCTGAGTCATATAGTAGCTTTATTCTTAAATTTTTGAGGAATCTCTATACTGTTTTCCATAGTGGCTACACCAATTTACATTTTCACCCACAGCGTACCAAGATTCCTTTCTCCCACATCCTATCTAACACTTGTTATTTCTTGTTGTATCAAGAATAGTCATTTCAACAAATGTGAGGTGATATCTCATTGTGGTTTTGATATGCATTTCCATTATAACTAGTGATGTTGAACATATTTTCATATATCTGATGGCCATCTATATATTTTCCTTGGAGAAGTGTCTGTTCTGGTCCTTTGTCCATTTTTTAATCAGATTACTTTTTGTTGTTGTTGAGTTGTATGAGCTCTTTAAGTATTTTGGATATTAACCTCTTATTAGAGGTATTATTTGCAAATATCTTTTTCCATTCAGTTGGTTGCTTTTTTTGTTTGTTGATAGTTTCCTTTGGTGTACAGAAGCTTTTTAGTTTGATATAATTCTTTTATTTTTTCTTTTACTTCTCTTGCCTTTGGCATCAAGCTCAGAAAAATGCCTCTGAGACCAAGGTCCATAAGATTAGTGTCTATGTTTTCTTTCTACATATTTTATCATTTTAGGTCTTATATTCAGATCTTTAATCCGTTCTGAGTAAATTTTTGTGTATGGTGTCAAATAGCCTAGTTTCGGTTTTTTTTGCACATGGGTTTGCAGTTTTCTCAACACGGATTTTCTCCATTGTATAATTTTGGCTCCTTTATTGAAAATTATTTGCCTATATATGTGTCCATTTTTTTTCTGGACTCTCAATTCTGTTCCACTCATCTGTATATCTGTTTTTATGCCAGTATCATACTGTTTCGATTACTGTAGTTTGTAATAAAGTTTGAAGCCAGGGAAAGTGATACTTCCAGCTTTGTTTTTTTTTTTTTTTCTCAGAATTACTTTTGCTATTCACGGTCTTTTGTGGTTCCATACAAATCTGAGTATTTTTTGTTCTATTTCTGTGAAAAAATATCATTGGGTTTTGATAGAGATTGCATTAAATTTATATATTACTTTAGGTAATATGGCCATTTTAACAATGTTAATTCAATCATGACCATGGACATCTTTTCATTTCTCTATATCTTCTTTAACTACTTTCAACATGTCTTATAGTATTCAGTATACAGGTCCTTCCTTCCTTTCTTAAGTTTATTTCTAGGTATTTTACCTTTTGTTGCAATTTTAAATAATTTTTTTAAAAAAATTCTCTATCTGATATTTAATTATTAGTGTATAGGAATGCAACAGAATTTTTTATATTGATTTTATATTCTGCAACTTTGATATATTTGTTTATTGCTTCTAATAGTTTTTTGGTGGACTCTGGGTTTTCTATACACAGTATTGTACCATGTAAATAGTAACAGTTTTAATTCTTCAGTCTCAGTTTGAATGCCTTTTATCTCTTTTCTTGCATAATAGCTAGGACTTTCAGTTTATGTTGAATTATAGTTACAAGAGTGGACATCCTTGTCTTATTTTTGATTTTAGAGGAAAAACTTTCAGTTTTTCACCGTTGAATATGATGTTAGCTGTAGGTTTGTATATATGACTTTTATTATGTTGAGGCTCTTTCATATATATATATATATATATATATATATATATACATATATATATATATACACACATATATATATATATATATACACACATATATATATATATATACACACACACCCATTTTATTGAGTATTTTTATCATAATTGGATATTGGATATTATATCTTATAAATGGTTTTTCTGTATCTATTGATATGATCATATTATTTTATCTTTTATTGGTTGATTTGTGAATGTCGAACCATCCTTGCCTACTAGGAATGAACCCCACTTTATCATGATATATAATCATTTAATATGTTTTCTTATTTTATTTGTTAAAATGTAATTTCAGATTTTTACATCTATGTTCATTAGCGATATTGGCCTATTTTATGTTTATTTTATTTTATTTTTTCACTACAAAATAATTTTTACAACACAGCTTTAGGGCAAGCCTCCTATGTACAAGCACAGACTACCCTAACTAGGGTGCTCTCTTCTTCCCCCTTGCCTTACGGACCTCTTCTATCAAATCTTTCAGATACTAGATCTCTTTGTCCAAGGAATCTGCCTTCTCTTTCAGAGCCTCATTCTTCTTTTCTAGCTCCATAAACTCACCAGTGAGAGCCTCCTGCTCTGCCCTCTTCTTTTGGCAGTACCTAGTGGCTCCTGTCTTGTTCTGCTCCATTTTTTTCAGCTTCTTATCCAAGTTCTCACCCTTTCTTTTTGTTACCATCTTCTCTCCAGGAGGGTCATAGGATTTGGGGTGGGCATAGCCACAAGAGGGTACCCAGATACAGAAGGCTCCTATTTGGAGAGGCCTTGGATGTAGAGGGGTTGTGCTGGAGATACTGGTCTATTTAAAAAAAAAAATGTGTTGTCCTCACCTGGTTTTGGTATCAGGATGAAATGTTGGCCCCGTAAAATGAGTTAAGAAGTGTTTCTTCTTCAATTTTTTTGGAAGAGGTTGAGAAAGATTGGTATTAAGTGTTCTTTGACTGGTAGAATTTCATCAGTGAAGCCATCTTGTTCTGAACATTTTTTTTTGTGGGTTAGGGACAGGTTTTCGATTAATGTTTCATTTTTCTTACTAGCAATTGGTCTATTTAGATTTTTCACTTTGTGATTCAATCTAGGAAGGTTGTACACTTCTAAATATTTTTCCATTTCTTCTAGGTTATCTAATCTTGTGGCACACAGCTTTTCAGTATATTCTTGTTTAAAACTTTGCAGTTCTGTAGAGTCTATTGTAAATTCTCCTCTTTTATTTATTATTTTATTTACTTGAGTCTTCTCTTTTCTCTTTGGTGAGTATAGCCAGAGGTTTGTTAATTTTGTTTGTCTTGTTAAAGAACCAACTGCAATTTTTCGGGGGAAGATGGCAGACTAGGTAAAAGCAGTGTTCATCTCCTCCCAGGTCTGCATTGAATTACAACCAAATTATAAAATAATCAACATGGAGAATCATCTGAAGTCCAGCTGATCATAACACTTATGTCTGATAATATAAAGGATTTGTGACTTTGCCAATAAGAGTGGCAAAGTCACAAATCATGCTAAATTGACATCCGCAGTGGTAGAAGATCACTGGGAGGAAACGTGAGGCTGTGAAGGCTCTCTTGAAGGATAGGGGGTTACTGATCTCATCTAGGGGCTCTCCAGCCCAGAGTCTGAGCCAAGAGAAGAAGAGATTCCTATAACTCAAACTGTAGAAACCAGAGGGGATTCTGACAATCAGGGTGAGATGGAAGGAGACTGAATCCCTATACATCCCTTTGAAGGACCCACACACAGACTTTCTGAACTGTGGACACTCACCCAGGACACTGGTGTTGGATCAGAGGCTTGCATGGGATTCATTCTGAGAAAGTCTGCATTATTTGGAGCCAGAATGAAGGCTGGAAAGGCAGCCACCATTGTGCTTTAGTCTGGCCCCCCTACAGGGTAATCTACAGACCACACCAGCCTGACTGTGCAGACCCCTCCCACAGAGCCATTAGGAAGTGCTGGTTAGAGGGGATCAGCCCTTCCTGCCCAACCTGCAGACTATCTGGGATATTTGTTGCTAGATGGCTGCCAAGCCCTGCTTGAATTCAGGGCCATGCATTCCCAACCAGTGGCCAGCGCTGTGAGCCACATGTACGTTCCCAGCAGGCGACCAGCACTGTGAGCTGCATTTCTGAAATAGGGTCAGGTAGATCACTGCTGCCAACATGAACTTGGGTAGATATTGGGGTCCTGTGGGCCAGTGATAGACAGCAGCTGGTCTTCCTGTGATCTGAGACTTATTCAGGAACTCACAAATAGTTACCGAAGTTTCAGCAAAACAGGATGTATTATCTGACTGCTATTGTTTCTCTGAGACCCCACCCCAACCTACCCACAAATTGCTTCAGATGGCCCATTGTCAGTGAACTGCCACAACCCTGCCCCTCCCCTCCCTCGATCTCCTAATCCACGTAGGCAGCAAACTTTGGCTGGCACAGGGTGGGTATGGAAATCAATGGCAGGCAGACCTTTGCTGCCTGCAAGAGTTGCAATATTGAGTTGAGGGGGCGCAGAAGTCTGTGAGACCGCCCCAGATGGCAACTCATCTCACTGTGATCTGTGACTATAGTGGGAAAAAGTGCAGAAGGTGCAGCAAAACTGAGGCTGTATTGGCCGGCCGGACCTTGTCTCCCTGAGATCCCACTTCACCCAAGTCACAAAGTGGCTGCAGCCCAGTGACAAGCAGCCTCTTGTCCCCTGCTTGGCTCTCAAGTTGTGCAGTCAGCTTAGGCAACAGACCTTGGCTAGCGTGGGGAGCGAATTTTGAGGGAAACAGTTGTGGACAGACCATTGCTGTCTGTATGAACTGCAATATTTCTTGAGGGGAATGTAGGGGTCTGTATTGGCCTGATGGCCCTTGACTCCTTGAGCTTTTGCCTCATATAATACACAAAGTGCCCACTGCACATTGATAGGCAGCTGCCCCTGCCCTGGGTGGCACATTTAGGCCCAGGGTGGGCAGCAGCTGACCTTGTTATGAGTGAAAACTTGTACAGGGAGCCACAGAGACAGTGTTGGCATGTAAACTGACACTGAAGTGGCAGGGGGGATATTTACTCAATAGAGGCAGGAGACTCCTGGGGTCCGTACACCACTCAACATGCATATCACCCAGAGGCTCATCCAGTTTCAGAAACTTACAGGCAACTGACAGGCAGTGTCAGGCCTTGAGGAGCATTGATCTCTATGATAAATTGCCATAGGTCAGGAACAGGGGATAACCGACTGCTGTCTACAGTGTTGTTTCTTCCACTTATCTACAGATCCAGCATAGGCAACACCATCTGCAGACCACTTTATAGTTCCCACCGAGTAGCCCTGAGCAATCAAATGCAGTGACTGACCTTGGCTTACGGGAGGCCCCTTGGCCACAAACCAACAAATCTAGAGGCTATCCACAATGGAGCAACTCCTGACTAGTCCCGTTAGTAATACACACAAAAGGTGGTTGCAACAAGTACACAGCTAGGACAAATCCCACTCAGTGGGGTCAGCCCCCACACAACAACTCTTACCCTGTGGGTGTAGCCAGTTCCCACAATTAGCCTGAGCATTAATCTCACCCACTGATCTATTAACAACAATAAAGGCTTGATGACAACAGATCACACACAACCCACACAAAGATCATGTCCAGAACCCCCGGCATAAGGGATCAGAGAGAGTGCACCACTGGGCCACACTGGACATCTTCTACATTAGACCATCTGGCCAAGGCTGAGAGACAAAACAAATATTCCTGATACATAAAAATGAGCACAGAGAGGCTAATAAAATGTGAAAACAAAGAAACATGTCACAAAAGAAACAACGGGAGAAAACTCCAGAAAATAAGCCAAATGAAATAGAGGCAAGCAACCTACCAGAGACAGAGTTCAAAATAATGGTTGTAAGGATGCTCAATGAACTTATGGGGAGAATGGATGATCACAATGGGAACCTCAACCACATTAAAGGGGCATAGAAACCATGAAAAAGAACCAGACAGAAATGAGGAATGCAATAACTGAAATGAAGAATACACTAGAAGGATTCAACAGTAGATTGGACAAAGCAGAAGACTGAATCAGTGAATTGGAAGACGAGGTAGCAGAATACACCCAATCAGAACCACATCTAAAAGAAAAAGAATTTTAAAAAATGAAGGTAGTTTAAGAGACCTCTGGGACAACATGAAGCATAAAAGTGTCTGGATCATAGGAGTACCTGAAGAGGAAGAGAGAGAGCAAGGAATTGAGATTCTATTTGAAGAAACAATGACAGAAAACTTCCCTAACCTGGCGAAGGAATGAAACATACAAGTTCAGGAAACCTAAAGAGTCCTACATAAGTGGAATTCAAACAGACTTATACCAAGACACATCATAATTAAAATGCCAAAGGCCAAAGAGAAAGAGAGAATCTTAAAACCAACAAGAAAAAGAAAGTTTTCTCTCAAGAATGTCTGCTGACTTTTCAATGGAAACTTTGTAGGCCAGAAGGGAATGGCAAGATATATTCAAAGTTATGAAAAACAAAAATCTACAACCACAAATATTCTACCCAGCAAGGCTTTTAATTTAAATGGAAGGTGAGATAAAGAACTTCCTAAGGAGGAAAAAACTTAAGGAATTCATGACCAACAAGCCAGCATTACAAGAGATGTTAAAGTGTCTTCTGTAAAAAGGGGTAAAAAAGAAAATAAAAAAAAATATGAATAATAAAATGGCAGTAACTATGTACTTATCAGTAATCACTTTAAATGTAAATGTCTTTTAAGTGTAAAAGACATAGGATAATGGAATGAATACAAAAACAAGACCCATCCATATTCTGTCTACAAGAGACCCACTTAGGATCAAACGACACTCACAGACTGAAAATAAAGGGATGGAAAAAGATATTTCATGCAATCTGTAATATAAATATAATTATTTAAACATGGCAAAGATAAAAGTTGGCTTATACAATGTATATGAAGCACTAATAACTAAATTGCTAAAGATAATGCATATAATTTAGATCAGTTTATGTAGAACATCTTATGTTTTCCTGAATGCACTGTAATTATATAATTTTGAGAAAAAGACAATGATCAATGTTAGGAAGTTTCTACAGGAAACTCTACTAGATAATAAGGGTCTTGAAGATGTAAATTGTATTACCCCCACCGCCCCATTTCTCCCTCTCTCTCTATTTGGTCTAGAAGAATTATTGCTTATCCAATGTGTCATTAAATGCATTTATGCTAATAAACCCTTTGAATCTTTTTAGAACAAGAATAATTACCTTTTCTAGTTCATTAGTTAGTTTTGAGTGTATTCTTCCATGTATGCATGCAATGTGGATGTACATACGTGCATGTGTGTATATGTTTGTGTATACACACGTGTATATGTTTTTAAGTGTTTATTTATGTGTGCATGTGTATGTGATGTGTGTATATGAATATGTATTTGTATATGTATGTTTCCTGAGCCTTGAGTCATGTTTAGTGAAGCACAGATTTCTGCATTCTAATGGGTCCAGATGTTTTTCTCAGTTGAACCAGTGTCGTAGTCAGTCTGGGTTGCCATAAAAAATACCACAAATTGGTTGACTTAAACAGCAGATATTATTTTTCTCACAGTTCTGGAGGCCGGAGAGTCCAAGATCAGGGTGCCAGCATGATTAGGTTCTGATGTGGGCCCTCTACCTGGATTGTAAATGGAAGCCTTCTTACTGTATTCTTACATGGCACAAAGAAAGCTCTGATGCCTCTTCCCTTATAAGGTCACCAGCTCTATCAGATCAAGATCCCATCCTTATGACCTCACTCAACCTTAATTATCTTCTAGAAGACCTACCTACAATGCAGTCATATGAGAGGTTAGGGCTTCAATATCAATTTGAGGTGGAGAGCCACAATTCAGTCCATGGTAACCCTTTGAGTCTGTCCCCTTAGTTAAGATGAAATCAGTGCTATTTTCATTGCTGTAGCAAGTGCAAATTGTCAAAACTGAAGTATATTATTGGGAAATAAAACGCATGATACTTATTTCAGACAATGCCATTCCTGAATCTGTACCTTTGTACAGTATTTTAAGAAATTGAGAGCTGAAGTTTTATTCACCTCTAAATGTACTTCTTTGTATCAGCCCTGTTCCCTGAGGAAACTAAAAAATCTAGTTCTCCAAACCACTAGCCTGTGAAGGGTATGAAGTAAGAGTCAAGGGAGCATAAAGTTGGAGATCAAATAGCCTTTTAATTATCAGCTTCCCCAGGCACTTGTCCTTGAAACTTTTCAGCTGTTATGTTCACTTGGTTTCAGATTTACCTCAGCTTTTTTTTTTTTATAGCAGAGAAAAGCTCATGTTTCCTTAAGATAATGATTTGAATTATTTAACATGAAAGTGTAGAGGAACTGTATTACTCATATAAACACTACCATTATTTACTTGAGAGATGGCAGTTAATGAAGACTTCGCCCTTTTTCTTATATGTTGTCTTTGAGGATCTCACCAATGCAACATATTTATTATATAATCACTGTGACATGAAACATAAGACACGGCATGTTGTATTGTGGCAGTAGTATTTACTATGCCGTTATGTTTTTCTGGTACAAATGATGATAATAATGACAAAGTGGGAACCAAATATGTGCCAAATTCTGTGCTAAGTGTTTTTATAGACTTTCTGTATTCTTACAAAACATCTGATGTTAGAAGTACAAGGTGGGTATGAGGAAATTCTGAGCAAAAAAGAGCTGCTACAGCCACAGTGAACCCCCATGACCATAGCAGATATAGACATTAGCACAGGTTCTCCTGATGAGCCTCTGAAATTAACCAGTTTTTAGCATCCATCTTTTTATATCTACTGAACATGATCATGCATATATCCTCAACTGTTTTTGCCTAGTCTTCAGAAAGGAGCTGAGTCTACTTGAGTAGAATCACAATGTATAACTTATGGGTTTCAAAAATCCATGTTGCTAGAAAATAATAAATAGAAATCTTCTTTAAATAGTTCAAACATCAAAGATATACTTTAACACAATATACCAGAGAAGATTATAAGATCTGGAAGCATCAAGAGTAGATTTTCATGGAATTTTAGATAAGAAAGTACCCTGAGATGGCCTTAATATCTAGCTTTCAGCCCATTACTTGTTTAAATAAAATTAAATCTAATTTTGTCCTATTATTTTACAAATGAAAAACTTGGAGGACAGAGAGATTAAATACTTTGTCTAAGGTCACACAACTTGCTAATTGTAAACTCAGTGCAAAAATCCAGATGTTTTTGTTCCAAGTTCAGTGTATTTGCAACAATGGCACTGCCTAGCCACTGGAGATTAGTTTCGGAGTCACATGTTCTTTCTTTGTGTCAAAAAATATGCTAATCAAGATTTAATGCATTAGCAGCTCTCTTTGATAAAGGGTTACTGCAAATGTTACAACTTGGGCATTTAAATTCCTATCAGTCTATTTAAAATCTTTGTGAGACTTGAGTGTGAATGCTCCTTCAGTTGTGTCAAGGGGATAATCACTGTTGAAATTTTTTTTTAGGAAACCAGTCTCACACTCATTGCCTCCTGTTGATGAGTGATGAGGAGAAAGCTGCTATTTCCAAAGAATAATTATATTTTGGAATATTACTTGAAGAAAAACAAAACTATGATTTAGGGACTTTGAGTATATGATTGTGTTTATTAGGATCAATTCTTAGATTCTAGAGTTTTTCTCTAAGCAGCATATATATTTTAAACATTTATCTGCTGACAATGAAAAATGTTCTTCTATGTCATTTTAGCCTAGGCATTAAGAAACTGAATTAAAGAGATATCAGCTTTGGTTTCAAATTCTCTTACTAGATGGGTGCTGAGCAGGAAACAAAATAAATCTTGTGTGAACTGAGGGTAATATTTAGAGAGCACTAACTCAGTGTTTAGCATGAAATAAATAATGTGTTGTTATTAATCCTAAAATAATGACAGTATAGGTTAGTAATCTTTATGTAGAACCCACAATCTTTATTTTATCTTTTATTTCAGCTTATTTTTTACTGATTGACTAGTGTTTTGAGCAAACTAGACTGTTTACTATTTTGTGCTCTCCTCTTATAATAAATGAGAGATATTTTCTTATTATCTACAACTTTCATGACATTTATTTTTATGTTAGAATTGTCATAAACAATTTCAGTTATTTTTAGTATATTGGGATCATTCCTTAAATGGACAGAGACTCTGATGTCTTTAGAAGACATAGGTTGTGTTTAAGCCCAAGGATTATGCCTGAAAATAAATTTAAAAATTTCCACCAAGTAATTATATAAGCCACAAATTTGTGATTTCTGATGTGAATCTAGATATAGATATTTTATAAAATTTATTTAACTATGCATTTTTGTGTAGGTTTTATTTGTGTTACAATTTGGAGAAGTTGAGACAGAAACTTGTGCAATTCTGCTAGAACATATTTTCATGGGAAAGATGAGAACTTTTATTTCTTTGTTAGGGAAAAGAGTATTTTTAGTGGCAGGAGGCTATTTTAGAATTGTGGTATGCTATACCTCGTGAGCTGTGGTCTAATAATAGTTAAGATATTCATCCATTGAACTTGAACCAAATCAAGTGCTGGCATGATTTCTAAGATGTCTCTATACTGGCGAGCCTCTATAATTTCTTCTCTGGGTTTTTCTTAGGCTATGCACCACTAAAATTGTCCTTCCTCCAATTCCCCTCTTCACTCTCATTTATTAAACTTTTGATTTAGTGCTAAATTTTCAAATACTTGTCTGAGGAGCTTTTATAGCCAAGGCAAAAATAATTACACTCTCATTGACTTTTCTCATGTTAAACTCAATTTTTCAATTCCCCCCGACTCCCAAGCGCATTACATTCACCATTCCAAATTCCCGTATGAATCTAACTGGAAAAGATTCAAGAGATTCTCATATTGAAATTATTTAACATTTGTCTTGCTCTGGCTTTCTTTTTGTGTTTTTGGAAAGAGACATTTAAGAACAAATAATAATTATCAGAATTAATTGATACAGATGAGCATATTGTTTTATGCTCATCAGTCAAGTCCTTGTAGTTCTGTAACATATCACATGTGTTGAGAGAAAGAACTGAATAATCAAAACTCTTTAGAGCCCTGCTTTTAGGACCTCTCATTCCTTTCAGGTTCTGTTAAAAGATATACTCAGACATTACATTTTTAAGAGTTTATTTGAGCATAATCAATGTCAATTAGGCCTCTGCCAAACTGAAAGTGATTAAGAGTGCTCCGTGGACAGGAGTTCAGGGAAAGGCTTTCCTAGAGCAGATGTGGAAACCAAGCAAGAGTTATTGGACTGGGATAGCTTTAGAATTTACTTCATTTTGAAAAGTGTAGTTGGCTGATTGCAATTGGTAGTTCTTAGATTTCTATTTCTTAAACTTGAGGCATTTACAGGGTTAGGTTTTGGTTTGCTTATGTACGCTTCCAAGGTATTAGAACCACTTCAGTATAATAGCTTCCTTGCTTAATTAACTAATAGTTCCTAGAGGCTGGCTTGAGTAAAGAGGAGGTTTCAAGACTGAGATGTCTATTTTGCAGACTTTATCAAGAAAGCCTTTCCCTCTCCTTGAAATAACTTGAGTCTATTTTGGCTTTGGCTGCTTAAGGCTATTTTAGTTCTACTTGTAAAACAAGTCTAAATTTACATTATAATATCAATAGAGATTTGGGTTAGTAAGAGACTTGTTTGGATCAGGTAGGACTATGGGGATTTGAAATCCACCATTTGAAACTGCATTTATGAATGTTAGCAATCACACACATGCCTTTATCTTTTTTTCTGGCCTAAAATGAGGATATGAGTGGAGGGAGAAAGAGATTATCTTGGCATTGTTCAATAGTGCCAATAATTAGTTATAATTCTGTTTTGATGACTTTGATGACCTCACTTAGGTAGTTATGCTCAACTTCACACTTTATTTTATATTAAAATTTTCCTCCATTTTAAATTACTTTCCTTAAGTCAAGCTAAACTTTAAATATTTATTCATAATTGAATAGCTATTTTCCTTAGAAGAACAAACTGTTGATAACCCAAATACAGTTGTGTTGGTTTGGTCTTTATAGAAGGGAAAAATAAAGAAGAGCTGACTTTCATTATCAGAGAAGTTAGGAGAACATTATTTTCTCCATTATTTCTCTATTACATCACAGAGTCTGATAGACTCTTTTATTAGACTTTACCTATTAGCTGTTTGGGAGAAAATTAAATGTGAAGCCTATGAAACTCAGGGAAGCATCTCTGTGGTGGTGGAACTTTAGTGGGTGCTTACATTTATCAGATATTTTAAAATCTAAATCTGTGCTCCATCAGCAATGGTTCCCAGTATACCTCAGGGGAACATTATTTTTCTAAAAATGGGAAAACAAATCCTAATTTCATAGAACCAGTTTCCTCGCTGTGTTATTTGTTTTCTTTAATTGGCAGAATGACTGTACTGGTAGATAACTTTTTAGATAATTTGCTGTTTGTTTGTTTGTTGGTTTTTAAATAAATCTATGTTCTATCTTTTCTTCCTTCAGCATTAAGGCTCACTGTGGTGAAAAATTACAGGAGTGGTTACCTTATTAAAGCAACAATACAGCAGATGACAGCCTCTTAAAAATATCACTACTTTAAGTAGCACATATAGGACTAACTGGTACACATGATAATGAACCAGTCACTTCCTAATAATAAACTAGCAGATTGAACAAGAATGAAAAGATTAGCTATACATTGATTTAACTGATAAAGGGGTTACATATCTGTGTGTGTGTGTGTGTGTAATTATATATATAAATAATTCTTCAGTAGATTTACATTTAAATTTTTGCCTAAAATAAGGCATAAAAATATAGAATTCTGAGATGGTCCATAAGTTGAGGCTCTTGCACACAGTTGAAACAAGTCATGAAGAACCGGAGAACACATTTGCTTTGGTGTTGCCAGGATGGATTAACCTCCTTCTGCAGAAGTGTGGCTTTTTCATTTTATTAGTTGTCATTGTAAACACAGTGCAGCTTCCATCCTTGTCCAGTGGCTGGGCTCCAAGTGATTTACAGACTGGCAACCTGCTGTTTGAACAGATGAGCCTAACTATAGTCAGCTCAGTGAGTGCGACAACGCATAAGTTCTGGGGCATTCCCAACAGGAGTCTCTCAGAGCAAGATGTTCCTAACAGTGAGTCTAGGAGGACTGCTGCTGCCCATCCAGGTGTGAGCTGTCTCGACATCCTGATTTACAGAAATAGTTTATATCTTTGTAAGCCAAGTTTCTGAACCTTCATGAATTAAGAGGAATTCTGCTCAAGGATTAAGATAGGTATCCTGGGGATTTAAACATTCTTGGATTTCTGCAAGTAAAAATAAAGTAACTTTTAAAATAGCATCATTATTTATTTTATTATATATTAATTAATTAATTAATTAGTTTTTATGGTGACATTGGTTATCAAAATCCAATAAGTTTCAGCTGTACACTTTAACAGTAAGGCACATATATATTTACACTGTGTGTTCAACTCCCATAGTTAGATTTCTTTCTGTCACCACCTATTTGACCCACTTTACCTGTCTACATTCCCCCTTCCCCTACTCCATACCCTCTGGTAACCCACTAGTCTATAGTCCATGTTCATGAGTCTCTGTTTGTTTGTCCTGTACATTTGTTGCTTTTAGTTTTATACCACACATGTATCTGATATCATGTGGTTTTCAACTTTTTCTATCTGGCTTATTTTGCTTAGCATGATTATCTCGACATCTATCCATGTTGTCACAAATGGCAGTATTTCATGTCTTCTTATATATGTGCCACAGCTTCTTTAGCCAATTATCTATTGTAGGACACTTCAGTTGTTTCCATGTCCTGGCTACTGTGAATAATGCTGCTACGAACATCGGTGTGGAAATATATTTTCGTATATGAGTTTTTAAGTCTTCAAGGTAAATACCCAGTAGAGGGATTGCTGGATCATATGGTAGATCAATTCTTAGTTTTTTGAGGAACCTCCATACTGTTTTCCATAGTGGCCATACCAATTTTGCAGTCTCACAAGCAGTGTATGAGGGTTACTTTTTCTCTACATTCTCTCCAACATTTGTTATTACTTGTACTGTTGATTATAGCTATTTTAACAAGTGTGAGATGGTATCTAACTTGGTTTTGATTTGCATTTCCCTAATAGCTAGCAATGTTGAGTATCTTTTCAAATATTTGTTGGCCATTTGTATGTCCTCTAGGGAGAAGTGTCTGTTCAGATCCTCTGCCCATTTTTTTTTTTTTGATTGGATCATTTGTTTTGTTGTTGTTATTGAGTTGCATGATTTTTTTTTTTTTTGTATATTTTGGATATTAGGCCCTTATTGGAGGCATTCTTTGCAAATATATTTTCCCATTCGGATGGTTGTCTCTTTATCTTCTTGATAATTTCTTATGCTGAGTAGAAGCTTTTGAGTTTGATATAGTCCCATCCATTTATTTTAGTGTTTACTTCCCTTACCTTTGAGGTCAAACTCATAAAATCCTCTTTAAGTCCAAGGTCCTTGAGTTTATTCCCAAGTTTTCTTCTATTATTTTATTGTTTCAGGTCTTATATTCAGGTCCTTAATCCATTTTGAGTTAATTTTGGTGTGTGGTGATAGACAGCACTCTAGTTTCATTCTTTTGCAGGTGGCTTTCCAGTTTTCCCAGCACCACTTATTGAAGATGTTTTCCTTTCTCCCTTGTATTTTTGGCCTTTTTGTCAAAAATTTTTGCCCATATAAATATGGGTTTACTCTGGACTCTCGATTCTGTTCCACTGGTCCATGTGACTATTTTTCTGCCAATACATGCCATTTTGACTACTGTTACTTTGTAGTATCATTTAAAGTCAGGCAGAGTGATGCTTCCAGCCTCGTTCTTTGTTCTTAGGATGCCTTTGGTTATTCAAGGTCTTTGCTTCCATACAAATCTGCTGATTTTTTGTTGTAGTTCTTTAAAAGATGCCAATGAAATTTTGATGGGGATTCATTAAATCTGTATAGTGCTTTAGGTAATACGGTCATTTTAACTATGTTGATTCTTCCAATCCAAGAACATGGAATATCTTTCCATGCCTTTGTATCTTCTTCGATTTCTTTTAATAGGGTCTTATATTTTTCATTATATAGGTCCTTCACATGTTTTGTTAGATTTATTCCTAGATATTTTATTCTTTTTGTTGCAATTGCAAAAGGAATTATTTTTTCCACTTCTTTTCTGACACTTGATTATTAGAACATAGGAATGCCGTAGATTTTTGAACATTGATTTTGTATTCAGAAACTCTACTGTATTTGCTTATTGTTTCTATTAGTGTTCTTGTGGAGTCTTTAGAGTTTTCTGTATTGAGAATCCTGTCATCTGCAAATAGTGACAGTTTGACTTTTTTGTTTCCTATTTGGATGCATTTATATCTTTCTCTTGGCTGTTGTACTCACTAGGACCTCCAGTGTTATATTGAATAACAGTGGCGATAGTGGACAGACTTGCCTTGTTCCTGATCTTAGAGGGAAGGTTTTTAATTTTTCACCATTAAGTATAATGTTGGCTGAGGGTTGGTCATAGATGGCCTTTATTATTTTAAGGTAATTTCCTTCTATACTGATTTTGTGAAGTGTTTTAATTATAAATGGATGCTGTATCTTGCCTAAGGCTTTTTCTGCATCTATTGATATGATCATATGATTTTTATTTTTAAATTTGTTTACGTGGTGAATCACATTATTTGATTTGTGTATGTTGAAACATCTTTGCGTCCCTGGGATGAAGCCTACTTGATCATGGGTGTATAATCTTTTTAATATATTACTGTATTCGGTTCATTAGTATCTTATTAAGATTTTTGCATCTGTGTTCATGAGAGATATTGGTCTGTAGATTTTCTTTTTATGTGTGTTATCCTTACCAGATTTTGGTATCAGAATAATATTGGCCTCATAAAATGAGTTCAGAAGTATTGCGTCTTCTTCAATTTTTTGAAGTTTGAAGAGAAAGGTATTGAATCTTCTTTGAATGTTTGGTAGAATTCACTGGTGAAGCCATCTGGTCCTGGACTTTTAGTTTTTGTTAGGTTTTTGATGATTGTTTCAATTTCCTTACTGCTGATCAGTCTATTTAGATTTTTCAGATCTTCTTGATTCAGTCTAGGAAGCTGTATTTTTCTAAGTACTGATCCATTACTTCTAGGTTATTAAATTTGGTGTTATATGCTTTTTCATAGTATTCTTGTATGACCCTTTGTATTTCTGCAGTGTCTGTCGCAATTTCTCCTCTTTCATCCCTGATTTTGTTTATTTGTGTCCTTTCTCTTTTTTCTTAGTGAGTCTAGCCAGGGGTTTGTCAATTTTATTAACCTTCTCAGAGAAGCAACTATTTGCTGTGTTTATTTTTTTTCTATTTTCTTTTCAATTTCATTTGTTTTTCTTTTCAATTTTTGTTTTCAATTTCATTTATTTCTTCTCTAATTTTGTTTATCTCTTTTCTTCTGCTGACTTAGGCTTTATTTGTTTTCCTTTTATAGATTTTTAAGATGAAGCCTTAGCTATTTATTTGGGTTCATTCTCGCTTCATGAGATAGGCCTGTAATGACATGAACTTTCCTCTTATGACCGCTTTTGTCATGCCCCAAAAGATTTGATATACTGTACTGTCATTATCAGTCATTTCTATGCATTTCTTGATCTCTCTTTTTATTTCTTCTCTGACCCAGTCTTTTATGATTCTTTCTGTTTTTTTTTTTTTTTGTAGTTGATCTCTAGTTTCAAAACATTATGATCAGAGAATATGGTTGTTATGATTTCAACCCTCTTATATTTGTTGAGGCTATTTCTGTGTCCCAATATGTGGTTAATTCTTGAGAATGTTTCATGTGTACTAGAGAAGAATGTATAAGCAGCTGTTTTGGGATGGAAGGCTCTGTAAATGTCAATTATGTCCAGTTGGTCTAATGAGTCATTTAAGGATATTATTTCCTTTTTTGATTTTCTGTTTGGATGATCTGTCTATACCTTACAGTGGGATATTTAGGTCCCCTACTATGATAGTGTAGTGGTCTGTTTCTCCTTTTATTTCTGTTAGCAATTACTTTTTACATATTTCAGGGCTCCCTGTTTGGGAACATAGATATTAACAACTGTTATGTCTTCTTGGTGTATGATTCATTTTATCATTTGAAGTGTCCCTCAGTATCTTTATTTACCTTTTTGATTTGAATTCTATTTTATCTAATATTAGTACTGCTATTACTGCTTTTCTCTGAATGCCATTTGCTTGAAATATCATTTCCACTCTTTTACTTTGAGCCTATATTTGTTTTTGGAACAGAGATATGTTCCTGGAGGTAGATATTGTTGTTGTTGTTGTTGTTGTTGTTGTTGTTGTTGTTGTTGTTTTGTATACACAGTTGTCCATTTTCTTCTGCATGTGTCTTATCTCCATTACCCTTTGTGAGTTTGGATCTTTGAATGCACTATTTCAGTCATTGTTGTCTCAATTTATCCCTATGTATGCTGAACATCCCATTACTATCTTGCTATAGTAATATTCTTCTTAATGTTTAAGCTTATAATGCCTTGTTCTTAGTGTCGAGTTCACTCCTCTGCTTCTATTTGCCTGATAGTCACCTTACTCTTAATTATGTGTTTGTGTGTGTACACACACACACACACACATATAATTTTCTTTTGTCATTTTGTTTTAGGTGAGCTGACCCCTTTCAGTATTTCCTGTAATGCAGAACTCGTAGTGGAGAATGCCCTCAGTTTTTGTATGTCTGGAAAGGTCTTGATTTTTTCATCATATCTAAAGTAGAGCTTAGCTGGGTACATCATTCTAGGCTGGTAGTTCCTTTCACTTATAGTTGAGTATATGATTTCACTCCTTTCTGTCTTGTAAGGTTTGTGCTGAGCAATCTGATAATAATTAGATGGGTTTTCCTTTATAAGTTACAATCTTCTTTTCCCTGAGAATTCTGTTTTCTAGAATTCCCATTATTCATATGTTTCCTCTCCGGATGGTATCAGCTAGTTCTTGTATTTCTCTTTCATTATTTTTTTATTCTTTGGTTTCTCTCTTCTTCCTTTTGATTTATTTCTAGATTTCTGTCTTTGATGTCACTGATCCTTTCCTCCATTTTGGTCAACTCTATTTCCCAAGCTTGCTATTTCATTTTTCAACTCTTACAGTGTGTTCTTTATTTCCAGCTTTCTATCTCCTTGCTAAAGAACTTATTCTGCTCATCTCATTGTTTTTTCAATTTCTGAAATTGTATAACTCATTTTGGATATTGCAGAGTTTATTCAGAAGTACCATCCTCAATTCTCTGTCATTTAAGTCATATATTTCTGTCTGTAAGCTTATTTCTGGAGATTTTTCTCTTTTCCTTCTAAGATACCTTGTTATTTTGCTTTTTCATGTATATAATAGACTATTTCTGCACCTGGGCCTTAATGGATGTATATTCTATTGTTTTTCCAGAAAGAAGATTTATTATATAAAGGCGCCTCTTTAGCCTGTTGCAAAGAAGGTACTCTTCTTTTGGTTTCCAGTAGGTGGCATCTAAGTCTCTTTGATCCTTGCTTTATTTAAAGTCTTAATAACACTTTTAAAATTTTCTTGTAGATATTAATCACACTCGCTACCCTCAGTTTCAGTCCCTGTCAGTGTCAGTGACAGTCTCATCAGTTGTTTGCTGACATTCCCCTTGGACTCTTCAGTTTTCGGTTTCTGAGGGTATTGGGGGAGGAGCCCTGTGGGTTGAAGGTTGGGTGCTGTGGCTCTGCCTCGGTTTGTTGTTCTTCTGTGGTCCTGTCCTGCTTCTCTGCTTTCTGCTTTGGAGGACTGGGTCCTGCAGCCAGCTGGCCACGGGGAACTCACAGCTATTCCAGGCAGGAAGTTTCAGGGAACTCGTTACATGAACTTGCTGCTCCTTCTCTGCTCCCCTTCTCCTGCAGATAGTTCCAGCAGCTGCGAGAGGCAGCTTCTTTATTATTCCCAGTCCAGCACCTGATACCAGGGGTTCTGACCTGTGGTTGCTCTTATGTGCAGATCCCACACTCAGACATGCTGCTGTGAAGTTTGGGTGTGTTTTGTTCAGTTTTAGATGTTCAGCTTATTGTTGTTTCAAGGGGAGAGATCTGGGGACGTCTCTCACTCTGCCATGTTTCCAAAGATCTCTTGATACTCTTTATTTTTTATTTGACTCGGTCATTCTTTAGTAGAATTTTTTTAGTAGAATATTTTTTTAATCTCCACATATTTGTGGTTGTTTTTACTTTCTTTTTACTGTTGAATAGTTTCACAGCTTTTGGTCAGAGAATATGCTTGACGTGATTTTAATCTCCTTTAATTTGCTGAGGCTAGTTTTGTGTCTCAATATATGGTCTATCCTTAAGAATGTTCCATATGCACTAGAGACAAATGTTTAATCTAGTATTTTTGAGATGAAAGACTCTGTAAATGTCAATTATGTCCGATTGGTCTAATGTGTCATTTAAAGTTGAGATTTTCTTATTGATATCCTGCTCAAATGATCTATCCATAGCTGACAGTAGGGTTTTTAGTCCTCTACTATAAATGCGTTTTTTGTCGTTTTCTCCATTTAGTTCTGTTATTAGTTGCTTTTGTATTTTGGTTTTGATGTTTGGGAGCATATATATTGATAAGTGTTATGTCTTCTTGATGTATTTTCTCTTCTATCTTTCTGAAGTGTCCATCTTTGTCGCTCATTACTTTTTTTATCTTAAAGTTCTTCATCAGATTAAGTACTGTTATACCCACTTTGCTCTGGATGCCATTTGCTTGGAGTATCATTTTCTCCTCTTTTACTTTGAGTCTATGTCTGTTTTTGCAGCTGAGATGTGTCTCTTGAAGGTAGCATATGATTTGGTTTTGTTTCTATCCAATATGATACTCCTTGCCTTTTTATTGTTCAGTTCAGTCCATTTACATTTAGGGTGATTATTGCAATATGAAGTTTTTCAATGGCCATTTTATCTTTTGTTTTCAGGCAGCACGGTGTGTCCATTGTTTCTTTGTCCTTGTATTTCTTTATGTTATTTTAATTTGGTAGTGTTTCACTAGTTTTCCTTATGTTCCTTCTTGTTTTATGTTATGAGTCTCAGGATTTGTGTGTGTGTGTGTGTGGGGGGTTACCATCAAGTTTATAAGAAAAGCTATGAGTGTGTGTATGTATGTCTGTGTATAGTTACACAGTAGATCCTTTTTGTGTGTGTGTGAACCTTATCTCCATTCTTTTTTGCAGATTCAGATCTTTACTCCTCTTTTATTTTTTTATTGTCTCAAATTATCCCTATTTATGCTGTAAATGTATTTTTAGGTTCCAGTAGCTGTTGTCTTTTCTTTCTAATTTTTTAATTTAACCACTAGGTAATATTTAAGCTTATATTACTCTGTTCTTAATAAGGGTTCACTTTCCTATTTCTGTCTATCAGTCATCTTACTTACAGTTATGTATTTTTTTTTTTTTGTTTCTGTTTAAGGTAGATGGACCCCATTAAGTATTTCCTAAAATGCAGACCTGTGGTAGAAAATTTTCTCAGGTTCTATATGTCTGAAAAGGTCTTTATTCTCCTTCATATCTAAAGGATAACTTTGCTAGATATATTATTTTCTCAGAATATTATTTCTCTCAATAGTTTGAATATGTGGTTCCATTTCTACATGCAAGTTTGTGCTAAAAAGTTCGATGATAATCTGATAGGTTTTCCTTTATAAGTTACTATCTTCTTTTCCCTGGCTTTCCTGAGAATTCTTTGTTTTTAATTTTTGACAGTTTTAATATAATGTATCTTGAAGAAGGCCTTTATAAGTTGAGAAAATTAGGTGTTCTGTTTGCTTCTAGGATTCGAGGATCTAATTATTTCCATAGTTTTGTATGTTCTCACTGATTATTTGTTTGAATATGCTCTCTGTTCCTTTCTCTTCATCATCTTTTTCTGGTATAATTATTGTTTTTATATTGCTTTTTATGATGGTGTCAAATAGTTCTTGTAGAGTTCTTTCTTTCTTTTTTTTTAACTCTCAAATCTCACTCTTCTTTCATCTGCTTATTTCCAGATTTCTGTCTTGAATACAACTGATTCTTTCTTCATCTAGTCAGCTTTATTTCCTAAGCTTGCTATTTCATTCTTTATGTGCTTTAATGAGTTCTTTATCTTCAGAAGTTCTATTTGGTTCTTTTTAGAGTTTCAGTCTCTTTGGTAAAGTATTCCTTTTGTTTATTGATATTGTTTCAAGTTCTTTGAACTGTTGGTCAGATTTTTTTTGCATCTCATTGGTTTTTCAGTAGTACAAGCTTGAATACTCTGTCTTTTAAATCACATATTTACATATCTTCAAGCTTATTTCTGGAGATTTTTAACTCCCTCTCTGAGCTTCCTTGTGACTTGGTTGTTCATGGTATTTGATGGACTCCTTTTTTGCTTAAGCATTAATAGGAATATCTGCTATTTCTAAAAAAAGAAAATTTAGTGTATGGTGATATCTCTTCAGCAGCTTGATTTAAAAAGTATTTCTTTTGATTCTCAATAGGTGGTGCCCAAACCTCCTACTTGAG
This sequence comes from Eonycteris spelaea, assembly GCA_003508835.1. Classification (NCBI taxonomy): domain Eukaryota; kingdom Metazoa; phylum Chordata; class Mammalia; order Chiroptera; family Pteropodidae; genus Eonycteris; species Eonycteris spelaea. Next base: position 2,428,749 of record PUFA01000176.1, read on the forward strand.
CAAGGCTTCTGGGTCTGTGCTTTGAGGTTTGAATGCTCTTTATTCTCTGGGGAGGTGTGTGTTTCCTTGATCAGGTCAACCTGGTCACAGGTCTCCACCCCCACAGTACTATGTAAAGGATCTGAAAAGCCCCTGAAGTGGAGTACTGCCTCAACAGTCAGATGCAATGCTCTGCTGCTTCCTTCCGATAAACCTGACTGCTGAGGGTGGGAGAATTGGGAGAGGCTAGTGTGGTGTGTGGCTGTTTTCCTCTGGTATTTCTGGCCCTTAAGCTTCAGCTCCTTTTTCTTCTATAATTCCACCCCTGTCACTGGGACTGGCTGCAGTGTGTGTTTCAGTCTGGTTGGTGCAGAATCCCTTGAAGCTGATTGCCACCTCTGTGGTGGGTTGAGGGAAGCAAACTCCATGACTCACCTTTCTGCTTGGCAATGGGTGTGCTTAAGACACAGCTGTCACTCCTCCCCATTCAGTCTCTGCCCTACTCTCCGTCCTGATCACTGGGCTCTGTGCATGGCATGTGCTAATCACCCAGGTATGACTGTTCGGGGCTTCAAAGAGTTAAAAAAATTCATGTAATTCTCTCCTCCCCCTTCTCCTACAGGAAGCTCTGGGCTTCATTCTTTGGCATCTGTTTTTATTTTCTTCCTACTTGCATGATTTACCCACCTTCAGATTAATGCACAGATCTCTCTGCTGTGCTTGTATGCAGGTTGGATCCTATTTGTGGGACTGTAGGTGTTTCAGCCTATTATAAATTCAAGGATATTAATCAGAAGATATCCCTCATGCTGCCATGCTTCTAATGTCACTCAAAGGAAGCTTTTATAATTAGATAATTCTTTTAAAAATGTGTCCTAGCTTTTTTTTTTTTTTTTGAAACATCTGTTTACCCAGGCTGATTTTTATATTAGGTTTGGCTAGAGCCTGATTTCATTTAAAACCAGCAGAGACCTGTACAGAAATGTTTGTGGTATCATGCCATCAGTTGATGAGGACTATAAAAATTAGAAGTTTGGATATAAAGGTTAATTAAATAAAACATATTTTACCATTTGATGCTGTTATTGTGGTCACTAATGCAGAAAACTCAGAGTCATCAGATTCCAACCTCTTCCTCCAACTGGCCTCAACCAAAATGGTCACTAGATTGTTTTTTCAACTTTATACCTGGGAATGACTACATAAACTGTCAACACATTACTTTTGACCTCACTTTGTTTTGCAGAATGTTTCTCTTTGTTTTTCTTTTGAATTCCTCAAAGAAATGACAGCATGCTCTTTTTGACATTAATATGATTATGTTATTCTCTTGCTTAAAACATTTAAATGAATTCTAAGTATCTGAAAGATAAAATTAAAATTCCTTTGTCTGATTATCAGGCCTACATGCTCTTGACTCACATCCTTTCCATATCTCTTTAGCTCTCTTCTCTTCCCTGATACATCTGTACTTTCTTTGCCAATACTGACCTGTTACAGCAGTTGTGTAGCAAGGTTCTTAAAGAAATATTAGGAAAAAAAAGTTTTGCTGATTAAGTTTTATCACTCCCAAGTAAATAATTTTTTATAACTTAGATTTCTTATTTCTATGAGTAAAAGAAATATCAGTGAGGGTATTGGTACTATGTAGATAATAATTAAAATGTTAATATTAGTGTTATTGTAAAAGCAATAACATTTTGACAGCTTTCTAATCTTTCATTCTGAATGTAGGCTGAGGGCTTCAATGCAAAGTTATTTAGGCTGTATTTGACACACAGACCATGGTTTGCTCCTTACTTCTGTGAATGATATGTGTCTTTTCTTTATTCCAAGATGTCTCTTGTTTTAAAACTGTAATATCTCTATACTTATTATATCTTATTACAGTAACTATTTTTAAAAAACATGTTCTATCTCTTTTTTTGGACCATGAGTTCCATGAATGCAAGAAATTTAATCTCTAGTGATTATACCTGGCATGGTGCACAGAAAGAACTCAATAAAACTGTTGGATCAAGTTGAATCAGTCATGTGATTTTGCTAATTCCATTCAGTAGGCATTTTGTGATGTTATAATTATTAAAATTATTTACATGTTTATAGAAAAAACTTGGAAAATAAAGGGAAATTAAGTTTACATACCACAAATAGTTCTAGTTAACATTTTGTCATACATATGCATATACATATTATGTTACTAGTTATTATGTTATATATGTATTACAGTTTAAGATCATGGCTATTGCTTTACTTTTTAAAAGCATTATATCATGAATATTTTTGTCTTATTTTCAGAATACAGTTCTAAATATAGAATTATTGTACCAAAGTGTCTAACATTTTTAAAACTCCTAAAACATGACAATTTGCTTCACAGAGAGGAAGCTTACAAAGTTCACTTTCACTAGCTGAGTAGGAGATGTCTGGTTTTGCTGCATTCTTGCTACCATTGAATATTTTATATCATTACTATTATTTTTAACTTATGTCATATCACATTTTATCACAAATTAAAAAATATTTTTGCATTTCTTTGATATTTAATGAGGGTGACCAATTTTTTAAATGTAGTATCATTCATATTTATTTACTATGAAAGTCTATTTACTGGCTTTACCAATGTTTCCTCTGGGGTTTTGATGATTTCTTATTTATTGTTAAAATACAAAATTATTTAAGAATATCAACTCTTTCTGATTTGTTATAATCATTTCTTAGATTGTTCACCTTTTGAGTTTCATAAATTTTTGTGAGGCATCACATTTTCAATGTTATAAATATGTTTTAATGCAATCATTTTCACTTATTCCATTTCTACAAGTCTATAAAGCATTTCATCATTCACATCTTAGAAATTTTCTTGTATTTTTATTATTCAGTTTTTTGATTATGTTTCAACTTTTTATCTATCTGGAAATTATTTTGATAATTTTGTCGCAGTAAAGATTAATTTACCTTTTTCTATTAATTATTGGTTAATTCTCATGTGGTAAGACACGAGGATTTCATTGTCACAAAAAAACTGCTCTTGTCTCCATCCATTGTGCTCAATGAGTGTTAAAAAGATCGATTTTGGAGCCTGATAGTTAAGTGGGACTCATTAAGTCAGAGAGCCCGATTGGAGAAAAGGAGAAAAGCTATCAACAATTATTCCTATTTTGCTGACTCTTATTTCAGTATAAAAGTCAATAAGGAAAGCAGAGATTTCCATTCTTCTTTTTGTTGTCTTATTAGCTCATGGTCACTCTGAATTATTCTAAAACTTGGAAAGGAAGCTTGGCTGTGATTCCTTTTACTGGATTATCTACGGAGATATGGATATACCAAACCAATACTATGGGATGTTATGACATTACCTAGCAAGTTCTAGAGAACTGTTTTAAACACAAATTTATGATGTACTTGGTTAGAGTAGATCTATTTTCCATTGATTTACCTCTTACTCCATTGGAAGAGAAATTGAAGATAGATGATATTACACACATTTACTTCTGACTTATTAGAAAGAATGGGAGGATTAATGGTAAAAGAAAGCTAATTTTAGGCATGCTGTCTTTGGAATATGGCAAGAATACTTGAATTTTCTCAATCAGAGGAACTTCTGAAATTTGAATACCTGAATAGAAACAAAATATTATTACTTATACTCTTTATGTAATATTCATTAATTCAGTAAATCTTTTTTTTTTATTTTGCTGTGGGAATGCCTTTTAAAATATAATGGGAGAGATAACTGAAGTATACAAAAAAACAAATACAACATTATACCAATATAATCGAAAGTACAAAATGGACTTAAAGAAGTGGGAGACAACATGTTCATATGTGGTGTGTGAATTCAGAGAAATGAGGTTCTGAGACTTCAAGGAGAAAGTAGTAATTTGATGGGTGCTTTAAGTCTAACATTTGATTTGAACAGCAGTGCTGTGTGTGTGTGTGTGTGTTGCAGAGAAGACCATAAGGGAGGAAGGGGTTGAGATTAGAAACTGATGGAAAAATATTCAGATGGAGAAATGATACGAGCACAGGCCCGGAGAACAGGAAAATATGTGATGTTCTTGAGAATGTTAAGAGATAATAGGGTTTCCAGAGAGGATAAATAGATAGGGTCAGTAGTTTCACTCTATGGGGGCATTGCTAAATGTTGGTAATGTTTTTAGTTGCTATAGTAAGGGGAAACTAACGGCATTTGAAGAATAAGGGGCCTCACTTATTAGACAATCTGAAATAAATAGGGCAGACCTAGTCAGTAAAGGATCTTGGCCTAGAACCCAACTCCATTTTACACAATAAGTTGTTAGTATAGTTGATAGAAATAAAGGTAAGAGGGGGAATATAATTAAAACCAGAACATATTTAGACAAATAGGTTAGTGCCAATTAAAAAAATACTTCATTGACATATTTGTTTCCTATTGCTGCATAACAATAGTTCTTACAGCAATATCTATTTATTAGTTTCATAATTATGTTGATCAGATGTCCGAGCGAAGCATGGCTGGGTTTCAACTCAGGGTCTCCCACAGCAGAAATCAGATATCATCGGGGCTGTGATCTCATCTAGGTCTGGCTCCTTTTGCAAGGTCATGCAGCTTGTTGGGAGAATTCACCTCTTTGCCAGTCATTGGACTAAGGTCCTTCTTTCCTGGCTGACTGTCATTGGGGGTTATTCTCAGCGCTTAGAAGAAGCCTATTATTGTCTCATAAAATAGCCATTTGCTCCTAAACACCAGTAGGAGAATGTCTCCATGGCTTTTGAATCTCTGAGGTCCAGAAATGGGAGGAAGTCAAGCCTACCCATTTAATCTCCCTTTTGATTAAGCAAAGCCAACCAATTAGTAATCTTAATTACATCTGTAAATTCCCTTTTGCACATATCACAACATAATCAAAATGTGATGCCTCATCTTATTCACTGGTTCTATTCACTCCGAAGGTGGGTGGGGGATTATACAGATATGTATCCCAGAGAATGAGGCTCTTGGAGGCTATTTTTAAGAATTATACTTTCTACGTTGTCTAGTAAGCATCCAGAACACTTCGTACAGGACCTTCATATTCGTAATGATTGATTGAATAATAAATGAATTTTATCAGGTAAATTCCAGTCTTGACTTTGGCTTTGACAGTGGATTCAGATACAAAGTGATTATGTGAGATCTAATGAATTGAACACAATTACTGGCTCTTTTCCTGATTTTAAGAATCACTATAGAATATTTAATAAGTATGTGGATACATATGCTAGTAGTTATCAAAACCAAATTCTTCTTAACTGTATACCTTCTAGGTGTGGAAATGTAGCATAAATGTTGGTATTATATTGAGTGATTATGAACTATTTTAAATGGCTAATATGTCAAGTCTAATTTTTAGCTCATAATCTCTATTTCATTGAATCTGGAGGTTTTCAACATGTAAGTGGGAGAAGAAGAAAGAACAGAAAAGAAGTTAGAAAACAATCTAGGTGAGAGCAATAAATAAGAGGGAGAAGCAGAAAGTGAGCTCTAGAAAACCAGGTTTGTCTCTGCTTTTCTCCTCCTGATGCTGAGCTATTTGCCTACATATTACTATAATCCATCTTGGAATCTCTGCCTCTTTTCTTATAGTCTTGCTAAGGTTCTGTAAAGCTTCAAGTTGTGGTCTATGATGATGCTTTTTGTTCAAAAGTTTTAAAGGAGCTTAGAGGAGAGGGCTAAAAAGTACCTCTTAATGTATTTCTACTTGCTCCATCATCTTACTTATTTCATCTCATTAATCAGGCTGAATATACTGTGTTAATTAATATTTCTGAGTATTTTTAATTGATCATAGTTTTTTTATAAGCTATGATCTTCTTTTACACATTGGTTTAGGTCATTATTTATCTATTAATTGATTTTTGTACATGCTGTTTGAAACAAGAATATGTCTTTAGTCCCCATAGTTCTTAAAATGTAAGTAGTGTTGGCATCACCTAAGAACTTGTTAGAAATGGAAATTCTTTGGGCCCCACCTCAGACTACTTCATCAAAACTCTAGGGGTGGGGGTTGGGGTGATTTCCAGACATCTGTGTTAATAAGTCCTTCGGGAGATTTTAAATGCTCTAGTCATGTTATACAACTCTCTCTTTTTTCTCTCTCTCTCATCTACATCTCCCTCATCTCCATCTATCATCTGTGTCTATCTATCTATCTATCTATCTATCTATCTATCTATTCTATCTATCTATCATCTATCATCTATCATATCATCTATCTGAACTTCTTATTAAAGGCTGGTGACAATAAATACATTTATACATTTTATAAATTTTCCAAAAAAACTTTAGAATATTTAGGGCTAACAAAGATAAACTTGATTGCAGCTAAAGAGGAGGTAAGTCAGGAGAAATTAAGTGGTACAGGGCATAAGGCTATCACAGGAATGTACAGCACAATGTTCATCAACAAACAGCGGAAGGCTGGAGCGTGTGTGATAAAAGAACCAAAGGCATGGAGCTGTTACTTCTTGAGTTTATGTGAACAAACAGCAATAAGTAGGACCCCAAGTCTCCCCTTTTAAAAAGTTCTTCATCACTTAATATAGAGATTAGGCAAAGGGCTTATAATAAGCTTGTTCCTTTTTGTTTTAACATTTTTTAACAATGAAGATAGTAGAAACTAACCCACAGTTAGCAAAAATATATAGAAAATGATAATGGTTTTTTGGCAGTTCTTCTTATCAAAAAATCTTTTCTGACTGCAAATTTTCTCTATAAAACTTTCCTAGAATGTATATGTAATGTTCAAAATATTCTATACAGATTGGTTTATGGTTTTTTTAATGTTCCATGTGTAATAGCCATGTTTTTTTAAAATTTTTGCCACAGCACTTGTATACACAATTTGCTAACTGTATTTTTAACTTATAATGTAGAAATTACTGTCTTTTTTTTTGAATGGTGTTGATTCTACATATTTTCTTTCTTCCTTATAGTTTTTCATATTTTTAAAGTATTTTTATGTATGCCTATATGCATTTACTCTTACAAAAAATGCGTCCCAAATATAGTCTTAGACTTCTTCTCCTCTTCTCCTCTCTCTCTCTTCCTCTTCTCTCTCCTCTCTCTCTCTCTCTCTCCCTCCCTCTCTCTAAAACACACACACACACACACACACACACACACACACACAATAAATATTAATATATATATATTTAAGGCGAGGCAACCCTTGGTTGACTTCACAGATTGCAAGGGCCTTGACAGATTTCAATTCTTTAAAAAATTTTTTTTACACTTACAGCACCTGGTCTCCTAGGTGGTTCCCATCCAAGTACTACCAGGCCTGACCCTTGCTTAGCTTCCAAGACCAGATGCGATCGGGGCTTATTCAGGGTGGCATTGTCGTAGACTTCTAATATATTTTTTTAATGGTAGATGTGTACTGATTTCATAATTAGAGTAAAGTTTTGCAAGCTGCAAGATTAGTGCGCTAATGTCCAGTGGAAAACAAAGCCATCACTGAAAAGCAAAAAGTTGACAGATCTGTGCTGTTAAACATGGCATGACACGTATGTGGAAAAATGCTTCAAAACTGAAGTAAAACTGTGATTTCATATTTTGACTTGAGTTACTTTGAAGATGCTAAGTGCCTTTTTCCTGTAATGTTATAACCTTGTAAAAATAATTATGCTCATGGTCATATGTGGGCCACCCCTGAGACAGACTGGGTTAGAGGATGGGACAGCAGGAGCCGGGTCTTTGCTGGGTCCTGAGGATGACCTTACATCACCACTCCCCTGCAAACTGCAGTGCTAAGGGTCCAGGGCCAGACTGCTTGTGCAAGTTGGATTAACTGGAATACACTCCTGAGAACTTCAGAAATAAATACCAGGAAGCCAGATATCCATTTTCAATTCTGCAGGGCTAGAAATGGGAGAAAAAGTTTAGAGATAAATACATGAATAGTCTGGGGAGTGAAAAATTAGGGTCTCTGGGGGAAATAAGAAAGTAAAAACAACTAGGGAGAGAGATTCTCTTATGAAGAACTTCTTTATGGGTGACTGGCAGCCTTCAAAGCAGTGTGTGTGGGAATTGAAGGTATATATTTGGCTTGTGAAATTTGAAAGAAACCTTTTTGCTTGCTGGTGTTCTTATAGAGTTTGCTCTTTTTTTTTTCTCTCTCTCTCTCTTTATCAAATGGGTCAGCCCATAAATGATTCAGGTCTACCAGAAGTACACTGGAATCCTGTATTGAATCAGGAATCTGTCCTTCCTTCCCCAGTGGTAAAAACATCCATCCTACAAATTTATCTCTCACACCTGGATGAAAGAACCACAGGCCCACAGCCCCAGACATTGTCCCAATGGTGTTTTCTGGTCAAATCCATGGAAGCTGTTGATCTTCTTAGGGCTCAGTTAGATCTGGGAACGCAGGTCAAGAAAATTCCATACTAAAATAGTGTCATCTCCCTCTGATGAAAACAAATGTTTTCTACCCTAATTAATTTTCTTCATCACTAATCTTCACAAAAGTTCTACAAGATAAATACAACTTAACAGTGAGAAAATTGAGGCACGGAGACATTAATAACCTGATCAAGATGACACAGCTAGTAGTAGCAGTCTGAAGCAAGGACCTGCTGTATGCATACATGCGTTCGTGGTGTATCGCCTTGCCTCCATACGGCTGGAGAAGATAGCAACGTTGGAGAGAAGCCAGGAGGGTACCAAAGACTTACTGGCATTTTTCCACCACTCATTAAAAGTAAATTCTGTTTGTCAAGAAGATTAAATAATGTCAAAAAGGCATTGTTTTTAAGAATATATAAATTACTTCTTTTAAACATATACATATCATATAGTATTAAATATCTCAAGAAAATAATTTCCTCCCTGTAATAACCTTTTACTTATAAAATTGTTCAATGAAATATTCCTATGTCTAGTAATATTACCTTAATTGGCCAACTAATCATGAAACCCTGGATAAATTTAAGAAATAACTCAGGAAAAAATGACCACCCTTGCTTTTCTCTTTTTTGAAGAGAATCCTGTTTTACAATCCAAAAGCTTTAGTTCCAGCTGCATGCATACCAGGTTCCAATTGCCACACGGACATCTGGCCTCTGGTTTAAAACCTTTTCCATTTGTACAGTGTCCCTCTACTATGGATAAAATGGGATCATAGTCTTAAGTACATAAGCACAAGTCTGGAGACTTTGATGCTCCATTAAACAACCAGAGGATAAACCATCAAAGCTTGTTGTAAATTTTTTAAAAAAGTGAATTATTTCAAGAATAAATCAAAATAAATGACAAGGAATAGAAGTAGCTTGTGAATTTATAGTGTATTATTTCATAAACAAATTTCGGAGAATGCTTAGCTAAGATTAATGAAACAATTCTTTGTAGTTAATGGATATGTTTTACCAGGAAGAAAGTTTATATGCATATTGACAGAGACAACTCTTACCCTTTTATTAGTCAGTCTCATTTTGATGACAGTTGTTCTGACAGGATGAATAACCGTGGGCTTGCATTTAGCTTCTAAGGTGGTGCATATTCATGAAATGGGCCATCATTTTTTGCTATAAAAGGGGAATTCTATTGCCAGAACTTTGAAATTCTATCAAAGTTCACATAATGCTGACACTATGCTAAATATCTCTCTCTATAAACTGAGGTTTGGGCCTAATGCAAAGTTAAAATGTCTATGTCTCTAACTTCTTAGGAATAAAAATATGTTAAATAAATAAAATGAATATATGTAGACCCAAAGATGAGCATAAAATAGTGAACACCTTGCAGAAGACCATTGAAGGAAACAATAGTATTCTGCTGGAGAAAGAACTAGAGTTTAATAAAAATAAAAGAATTTCAAGAGTACAGAATAAATGGATTGAGGAATTAGAAGAGTATTTAGCAAATGATGGGCTATAAGATTAAGGTGATTAATAGCCAAAAGCTTATTCTAAGTTTCTCATGGATTCATAAAATGTTATCACTAGAGAGGGCCTCTAGATTATTGATTTACACTGTCACTGTCCAGGAATCTAAGGACCTGGAGAGAAAATAAAATTTGTCCATATTCTAAGGAAGTGTAGCTGAAATGAAAATAAACATTCTGGAAGGAGACAAATCTGGATTTGAAACATGGCTCTGCTATTAACTATGTGAGCAAATAGGTAGTACTTGGGCAAGTTATTTATTTACTTATATGTAATAATAGAGGTGGCACAACAGTCTAACAAGGCAGTGGTGTATGTAAGAAAGAGCTGACCCAGTCAGTATTCACTGTACGAATGGTGGACTCTTGTTGCCATTTCTGTTACAACCAGGATGAGGAACCAAACTCCTGACTCTCAGGCCCATGCTCCTGTAGCATAGCAAACTGCTCCCATATCAGTGCTAAATACCACTTTGAATTTCACAGGAATAAAAAGACTTTTAGGAGATAATCTCTAGCCCTCTTCAATGTGCATCTTTCCCTGGAGAAATTATCCTTCAGTAACAGTCACTTATGTAATTGAACAGTAACAATAAAAATCCCTGTTGTCTAAGGTTATCTGAAAAAAGCAATCAATAAGAAGTTTCTCTTTCCAAAGTCATGACATTCAATTATTTCAGGGGTTCTCCTTTATATCCAATTCAAGACAGCCAATTTGCCATTATTTCCTTTTTACATTTCAGTGAACTGGTGCTGAAAGATTCCAACTCCCAGAGCTTTTCAGTTTTAGTCCTTGAATCCATCTAGGCACCGGTCAGGCTGAGTTTTCTGCATCACTGAGCAGATCATGAAGCTGGAATGCAATTGTCTTTTTAGGATACATAATAGAGTGCCTTCTTGGACACAATAAGAGAAAAACAGGCGGTACTTGAATCCTGCTCCTTAGAGGGTATAAAATAGTAGAAAAATGTATATAATTCAGACACCGAATATATTTTATGAATTTCAAAGATGAAAAGACAATTTTGCAATTTAATCGTGGAAAATATTGGATTTATAAATTGGTCATGGAATTTAATGCAACTTTAAGTTTTGAGCCACATTGTTCTAAACAGTGCATTTAAGATAATTTTTTTTTTACTTTTTCTTTAAGTTCTTGGAGATTTTTTTAAAAAGACAATTATTTAGAATCTGTGATGTGTTGGCATTTTCAATTAAATATTGGAAAAATTACGCCTTACATCTAAAAAACCTTATGAACGCCTAAGCTTCTCTTAAGTCTAAATTTGCTGGGGGGTTAATATTTTTTCTGCACATCATTTCTGCACTTAAACTATTTAGCGAGGATGTCTTTCTGACTCTTGGATATCTAACCCTGGTTTTTCACTTAAGGACCACAGATTCTCTGCATTAAAAGGATTGTAAAAGTTAAAACATCTGCTTCACTCTTCTTTATACTGCAACAATTAGGTTCTCATCTGCTTTTGTTGAAGAGTCTGTGGTCATGAGAACTGATTGTCTTTCAAGACCATTCACTTAATTGGTCAACTCTGATTTAGAAACTTAAAATGTTTATTAAGCCAAAGTCTATCTCCTTATAATTGCCGATTTTATAAATTGTCTTTTGAGAGGAATGCATAAGCATATTTTTCATTATAAACATATTATTTATATTTGTTAAAGAAGTATTTGTTTATTGTAGAAAATGGAAAATATTAAAAAAAAATGAAATTCACTTACATTTCCACCCTGCAAAGATAGTCACTACCAGCCATTTGGTATTCTTTTTTTTTTTTTTTTTTGTATATGTTTTCCCATGTGTGCTTCAAACATGCTCATGTGAGAAATTGAATTTGAACTATTTTCATACACTATTTTCAGAACTTACTTTTCTATGTTGAGAACATTTCTCCACATCATTAAATATGCTTCAAAGGTATGGTTTCAAATAGTCCAAAATTTTGATGTGTGATAATTTACTATACCCTTAGATTTTTTGGTCACTTAGTTAAGATTAATGTATATATATATTATAAAACTTAGAATTTTCAAATATTTAAGAGAGTGTTTATGTTTTCTTGAGTAAAAGTTAAAAATCCCTCAATTGTTTTTCAATGTTCCTCCTCTTTACTGTTCCTCTGCCTTTCATCATCTGATTTACTTTCTCTTGAATTGAATCATGTTTGCTTATACCTTTTACCCTCAACCAAACACATTTAAAATGGTTAGCATCTGAACATTTCAGAGTAAATTAGGATATATTTTCTTGTAATTGATGAATCTCCTTTTGTAGTCTAATGATGCAATGTAATATTTCATTAGCTTTTTCACTAATACTAGATAATACTAGCTGTACACTTAATTATTTTTAGGACCTCCACAGGTACCTAGTACATAGTTCTTGATGAACACTAATTAATGATAAAATAAAATAAAAAATTATTTCTCTTCATCCTAGACTTATACAATTTGGTATTTATACTTGGAAAGAATATCATTTAAAATTTGTGCCATTATTCTAAAGATCACTTCAAAAATAACTCAAGTAAACCACATATGACGTTTTCTCCAAAGCTTCAAGCTATTTGTTGATTTTTATTTCCTTCTCTAACTATTCTCTATTTTACTAATAAGATGTTGAACCAGACAGAACTGAAGACACAGTTTACTAGCACTCTTGCAGGAAATCTTCTTTTAGTTGAAGCTGATCCATTTACCTATAGTTATTGACTATGCTTTCACCTGCCCTAGTGAAATAATTTACTTAATGCCAATTCTGTCATATTTGCTGCATTTGCTAGATTTCAAGACTGTTAAAGAACGATTTGGCTTGCAAGAATTTATTTTTGGTGAAACCATGCTAATTCTTGTTAATCTTTAAAAAATTCATATGCTCGTTAACCTTCAAAAAATTCCTTTTAGGGGTGTCTCCATTGAGTAGTGGTTAGCACGTCTGCTTAACAGACAGAAGGTCCTGGGCTCACTCCCCAAGTGGAGCCATAGACTATATCCTGGTGCTCCAGGCCCTGGGTGTGCCAGGCCCCAGGTGCACACCAAGAGCATGTGGGAGGAGATGCCCTGTCTTCAGAGATCCAGTTCTTAGGGGGAAAAGGCAACATCCATAGGTCAGGGGTGAAAGTGGAGGGGAAATAAAAAAGGGAGGAAAAAATTTCTTTTAGTTTATTTTCAAAATTCAAGTCAAATTCACTTACTCATCAAGTAAGCCACTTAAGTAACTTATGCCTCAGTTAATTTTAAAATTCTTTCTTCTTTCTGTGTTTTATTTTTGATAATTTTGATTGCTATGTATTCAATTCACTAATCTTCTACAATACGTAATGTGCTGTTAATCCAATTCAATGTATTTTATCATTGGGAAGATTATCTTTTTTTATTTATAGAATTTTGATTTTATTTATTTATTTTTAAATTGCCAGTTTATTTTATTTTTCATACTATATAAATAATTTTCTTAACATTTTATTTTTTTTTTTTTCCCTCTCCCCTTCCCCTTCCCTTCTGGTAACCACTAATCCATTTTCTATGTCTTTGAATCTCTGTTTGTACTGTTCATTTGTTGCTTTTAGGCTTATATTCTATATGTGTGATATCATGTGATTTTCAACCTTTTCTGTGTCTTATTTCACTTAGTATGATTATTTCAAGGTCCATCCATTTTATTGCAAATGACTAAGTAATATTCCATTGTAGTAGTGTTCTTGCAGAGTCTTTAGGGTTTTTTATATAGAGAATCATGTCGTCTGCAAATAGTTGACAGTTTGACTTCTTTGTTTCCTATTTGGATGCATTTATATCTTTCTCTTGTCTGATTGCACTCACTAGGACCTTCACTGTTATATTGAATAACAGTGGATAGTGGACAGTCTTGCCTTGTTCCTGAACTTAGAGGAAGGTTTTTAGTTTTTCACCATTAAGTATATGTTGGCTGAGGGTTTGTCATAGATGGACCTTTATGATATTAAGTTACTTTCCTTCTATTCCAATTTTGTTGTGTTTTGATCATAAATGGTGCTATATCTTGTTGAAGGCTTTTTCTGCATCTATTGCTATGATCATGATTCTTATTTTTTTAATTTGTTTATGTGTGTATCACATTAATCGATTTGTGTATGTTGAACCATCCCTGTGCCTCTGGGATGAAGCTCGCTTAATTGTGATGTATTATCTTTTAATATGTTGCTCTATTTGGTTTGCTAGTATCTTTTTAAGGATTTTGCATCTGTGTTCATGAGACATATTGGTTTGTAGTTTTCTTTTTTTGTGTTACTTTAACCAGATTTTGGTATCAAAGTAATACAGGCCTCATCAAATGAGTTGGGAAGTATTGCCTCTCTTTGATTTTTTGGAAGAATTTGAGAATAGTATTAAATCTTTGAATGTTTGGTAGAATTCACTGGTAAGCCATCTGTCTGGACTTTTACTTTTTGGTAGGTTTTTGATGATTGTTTCAATTTCCATAATGCTGTTTGGTCTATTTAGATTTTCCAGATCTTCTTGATTCAGTGTGAAAGGTTGTATTTTTCTAAGTACTGGTCCATTTCTTCTAGGTATTAAATTTATGTTATAAACTTTTCATAGTATTCTTGTATGATCCTTCTATTTCTGTGATGTCAGTCATAATTTCCTCTCTTTCATCCCTGCTTTCGTTTATTTGTTTTTCTATTTTTTTCTACAGTGAGTATAGCCAGAGGTTTGTCAATTTCATTAACATTCTCAAAAAACTAGATATTAATAGGCTCTTTGTTACATTTATTTTTTTAATTTTATTTATTTCTGCTTTAATTTTGATTATTCTTTTTTCTTCTGCTCACTTTAGGCTCATTTGCTCTTCTTTTTCTAGTTTTTTTTAAGATGAAGCATTAGGTTGTTTATACGGGTTTGTTCTTGTTTTTGGAGGTAGGCCTGTAATGATATGAATTTTCCTTTTATGACCACTTTTGACTTGTCCCAAAAGTTTTGATATGTTGTAGTATCATTATCATTCATTTCTCTGTATCTCTTGATCTCTCTTTTTATTTCTTCTCTGACCCAGTTATTCTTCAGTAGTATGTTGTTTAATCTCCATGTATTTGTGGTTTTCCTGATTTCTTTTTCAGTTGATCTCTAGTTTCAAAGCATTATGATCAGAGAATATGGTTGGTATGATTTCAAACCTCTTATATTTGTTGAGGCTATCTCTGTGTCCCAGTATGTGGTCAACCCTTGAGAATGTTCCATGTTCACTAGAGAATAATCTATAACAGATGTTTTGGGATGGAAGGCTCTGTAAATGTCAATTATGTCCAGTTGGTCTAATGTGTCATTTAAGGTGTTATTTCCCTACTGATTTTCTGTTGGATGATCTGTCTATGGCAGTAGAGTATTTAGGTCCCTTACTATGATAGTGTTTTGGTCTGTTTCTCTCTTTAGTTCTGTTAGTAATTGCTTTACATATTTCAGGGCTCCCTGATTGATGAGATATTAATAGATGTTATGTCCTCTTGGTGCAAGATTTCCTTTATCATTATGAAGTGCCCCTCAGTATCTTTCTTTACCTTTTTGATTTTGAATTCTATTCCATCTGATATTAGTACTGCTACTCCTGCTTTTCTCGAATGTCATTTGCTTGAAATATCATTTTCCACCCTTTCACTTTGAGTCTACCTTTCTCTCTGAAACTGAGATGTGTCTGCTGGAGGCAGCATATGGTTGGGTTTTGTTTTTTTTTTTTGATCCAATCTACAGCTCTATAGCTTTTTATTGGTGAGATCAGTCCATTTAAATTTAGGGTGATAATGAAATATGACGTCTTCCTTAGCCATTTTTCTTTTGCTTTCTGGTAGCTCGGTGTTTCCATTGTTCTCTTGTCCTTGTGTTTCTGTTTTCTTTATTTTGGTTGACTTTTGTGGGTTTTCCCTCTGGTCCGTCTTATTTTATTTTATATGCTTTGGTTCTAAATCTTTTGCTGTGGTTACCATTACAAATATGAAAAGGACAGTTGTATGTATACAGTCATCCCTTTTCTTCTGCGTGTGCCTTATCTCCATTACCCTTTGTGAATTTGCATTTTCAAATCCTCTCCTTTTCAGTCATTGTTGTTCTCATTTTGTTACTATATATGCTGAACATTCATTACTATCTTGTTATAGCATATCTCTTCTTATTTTAAGCTTATAAAGCCCTTTTTGTAGTAAGGGTTACACTCTTCTGCTTTTATCAGCCTGCTAGTCACCTTACTGCTAATTATGCATTTTTTGGTCATTTTATTTTAGGTGAGCTGATCTCTTTCAGTATTTCCTATAGAGCAGGTCTCATAGTGGAGAATTTCTTCAATTTTTTTTTTTTTTTTTTAATGTCTGGAAAGGTCTTTATTTCTCCTTCATATCTAAAAGACAGTTTAGCTGGATACATTATTCTTGGCTGGTAGTTCCTTTCATTTAATAATTTGAATATTTGATTCCACTCCTTTCTGGCTTATAAGGTTTGCGCTAAGAAGTCCAATGATAATCTAATTGTGTTCCTTTATATGTTACCATCTTCTTTTTTCTGGCTTCCCTGAGAATTCTGTCTTTGTCATTGATTTTTGATAATTGTAATACAATGTGTCTTGGTGAAGGCCTTTTTTGGGTTGAGATAATTGGGTATTCTGTTGACTTCTTGAATTCCAAGCTCCAGTTCATTCCTTAGATTTGAGAAATTCTCACCAACTATTTGTCTAAAATGCTTTCTAATTTCTGCTTTTTTTCATCCTCTTCAAGAATTCCCATTATTCTTTATGTTTCTTCTCCTGATGGTATCAGTTGTTTCTTGTATTTCTCTTTTATTATTTTTCACTTTTCGGTTTCCCTCTTTTTCCTTTTGATTTAATTCTAGATTTCTGTCTTCAATATCACTGATTGTTTCCTCCATTTGGTCGACTCTATTTGCCAAGCTTGTTATTTCATTCTTCAACTCTTGCAGTGAGTTCTTTATCTGCAGAAGGTCTATTTAGTTCTTTTTGAGGTTTTAATCTCCTTGCTAAAGAACTCATTTTGCTTATGTAGTTGATTTTTTCAATTCCTGAAATTGTTGATATGATTTGTTTCAGATCTCACTGAGCTTTTTCAGCAGTACCTTACTGAATTTTCTGTCTTTTAAGTCACGTATTTTTATGTCTGTAACTTATTTTCCAGAGATTTTTCTCTTTTTTTCTGAATTGCCTTGTCACCGTGGTTGTTCATGGTGTTAATGGACTATTTCTATCCCTGGGCATTAATGAAAGTGTGTTCTACTTCTTCCCGCCCCCCGCCCCCGCCAGAAAGAAGATTTATTCTATAATGGTCCCTATCCTGTTGCAAATAAGGTGTTTTTATTTTGTTCCCAGCAGGTGGCATCTAAGCTTCTTGAATCTCGGCTTTATATAAAGTATTAATAATGTCATTTTCCCCCCTTATAGATGTTTAATCATGCTCATCAACCTTAGTCTTAGTTCCCATCAGTGTCAGTTGCAGTCTCAGTAGTGTTTGCTCAGATTCCACTGGGGCTCTGAGGTGCTCCATCTCAAAGAGTATGGGGGGAGGGACCCTCTGGGTTGAGGGCTGGACGCTGAGGTTCAGCCTTAGTTTTGCAACCACAGCTGGTAAAACCATCTGTTATTTCTCTGCCACCCCGCTTTTCTGCTATCCCTGTTTCTCTGCCTTCTGCCCTGATAATTGGGCCCTGTCACTGGCTGCGTGGACCTCACAGCGGTCTCAGGCAGGGCTGTTCAGGAAACTCGCCACTCCTTCTCCCCCCCCCTCCTCCTAAAAGGAGCTCCAGTTGTGAAAGGCAGCATCCCCTTTCTCCCAGTCTACCACCTGACACCTGGGGTTCCGACCTGTGGTAGCTTGTATGCACAGTTTGTGTGTTTTTTGTTGAGTTTTAGGTGTTCATTTATTGTTGTTTCAAGGGAGAGGTCTGGGAATGTCTCTCACGCCATCATGTTTAATCCAATCTCTCCTAAAATTTTGATTTTCATGGCTATGTCACTATTTAATTTTTTGACCTATGGGATACTGATTTAATGTCTTTGACTATATGGCTAATATCTGTATCAGTGCTGGATCAGTGTCAATTGATCTATCTTTCTCCTCATGATGAGGTATGTTTTCCTGCTTCCTTGCCTATCTGGTAAACTTTGATTGGATGTCTAACATTGTGAATTTTACCTTCTTGGACATTGAATATTTTGTATTCCTATAAATCTTTATGAACTTTGTTCTAGAACACAGACAAGTTGTTATTTGGAAATAGTTTGACCCTTTTGTTACCACTTCCTTTGGTACTGTTCATCCTTTTAAGTGGTTCTTTCTGTGGTCCCGGGTTGTGTCTTCTCACACATGTGCTGACCAATATTTGGCAGATCTCTGGAGTTCTTTATGTACTTCTCTCTTCTCTTATAATTTGTCCTGATGACTCTACCACTGAGGCAATCACTGGGTTGATCTCATTTGTTTCTCATATCCAAGGGATCACTATCTTCATTGCATGCTATGCAGCAGCGTTTATATTTTATCTGATTTTTCTTTACTATTTCAAGTGGGAGGACAAATCTGCTCTTGTCTTTATTACTTTATTTTGGCCTGAAAGACAAGAATAGCAATTTGGACTTAATTTTGGATCTGTCACATGCTAATTCTGGAATATTAATTAATTAACTAACTAATTAATTAATTATTTATTATCTTTTTACCCATTCTAATGATCTTTGCATTTTATGTGGAACATTTAGTCCATTTACATTTATTGAAAATACTGAAATTTATTTTTACTAATTTTTCTGGTTTCTGTTTTCATGGCCTTTCTATGTTTTTCTTTTTTAAAATCTCTTTCTTGACTTCTTTTGTACTAAATGATTAATTTCCTAATATTTTTTCCTGAAAGTTTAGAAGTTAATCATTTCCTTTTTATACTGTGATCTTTACTAGATTTTTAGCGTATATATGCTCAATCTATCAGAGTTTAAATAAATTGATATTTTTACCTTCCTCCCAAAAGTGAACTATACAAAATTTAATTCTAATAATTCCCTCTGAATATATATTCCTTTTTATTGTATAATTTAACATTCTCTTTTTAAACCTCACGATAAGTAATTATTTTAAAATTTATACCATCAATTTAAGTTTAGATTTTCTCACATTATTTGCTAATTCATTGCTGTTTGTTTGTTTTTGCAAATAAAATTTTAGCATGGATATTCTAAGGAAAAATTCTTAGTCCCTCTTCTTCTACCTAGTATAGTGACTGACCTTCATGTAGAGATAGCCATACTTAGTGAAAGTGAAGACTGCTGTACTTGAAGATCCAGGAGCATGATCAAGTGCTAAGAATAGGTCACAGTTTTGGAGTGGTCTGGAGTGTCAGGGGATGGAATCTACTGAGAACAATTTTCTGAGTTTACAGTTTTCTTGGATTTACCATAAGTGTGAAGTAGAGACAAAAATTAGTAGAGAATATATAGTTACATGAATTGAGAAATGATGATAGCATCGTTTGTATATGTTTGTATACTCAGGCCTTAGTTTTCAGATAGGATTGGGTGAAAAGTGAAAAGGTATAGAGGTCTTTGTTGCTGTAATTTCTGGAAGACTACAAAGGAGGAACATAATAGGTTTTCTTGCAACATCTAACTCCTAAGAAGAATACTTCACAATATTTCTGTTTGGGGGCATGTGGTTTTTCAAATACCATATCATTAAGCTAATACAGACAAATGGCAATTTTACACCTAATTATTAGATGTGGCAGGAGTGTCACTCAGCACAGATCTAGAATAAGTTCATCTTTCTCTCAATGAAAACTTCAGTTTACAGAGAATAAAGAGATTGCCAGTGCCATGCAGGTAATTAATAGTAGATCTTAATTTAAAACTCAATGCTTTTTCTATTGCATCATACTTTATCAGTAGTGACCAATTTAAAAGTGATGAATACAGCATAAATGATTTATCATAAAAATGATAAATAAATCACAAAGATATTACTTTCTTTGTTCATCAATGCATTTGTCAAATTAAAGAACATATGGAGAGATGTAACAAACCTGTGTTCTTAAGGTGTTCATAGAGATATTGTGTATGTGTGTTTGCGAAGTACCATTTTTTTAAATGATTAAGAAATACTATCCCTTAGATTAGTATGTCTGTCTTTTGGATTCTGAGATTCAGAGAAGCTACCCTAAATTTAGTACTGACCAGGATGGCCACCTTGCTCTTGATAGTTATTTTACAATCCTTGGTTAATTAAATCAAGAATTCAATATAACTTTGAGTATATGTGTGGTATATATGTGTGTGCCTAGTGATGTAATATATTCCTGCTCATTTGAAACCCTGAAGTTACCCTGAAAAGTCTGAACAACTATCTCCTAATCAAGAGACTAAAGGGTGCATAAATTATAAATTGGTTAAGAAGTTTGAAATGTTTCCAAAACCTAAGTAAGCAATTATAATCATTCCATCATTCCAGTCATACAATAAAATAGCTAACAAGGAATTATAATGATTGTGCAATCTTATTTTGCTCATTAAAAAACATTTTTTTTTCTGAAAAACAATAGGACATGTTTCTAAAAAAAGATAATTTTTTAAAATTTTAGTTACTAGAAGCAAACAGTAATGTACTCTAAAGGAAAATAACTTTTATCAAAGTCAGAAGATCTGAAATCTAGTTCTCTTTCTAGTTCTAGTTAATTCTGTGGATTTTTAAAAACTTTTCTTATTCTTAAATTTGGTTTGAAATATGTGATTGATGAGATTTTTTTCACCATATTATTTTTTTGGTTAACCTGAGGGATAAAATAAATTTATATTTTAATATATTCATTCTTGTTATTCATTTATTGATTTACTTATCATACCATTTCTGAGTTACTTCAATGTATAAGCTACTGTATTATTTGTTTTAATAATATTTATTTTTAATTAATATTTATTTTTTGAAAGAGCCCATATTTATCCATCCATGCATTTGTCCTTCCTTCCATCCATCCATCTGTCCATCCATCCATCCATCCATCCATCATTTGTCAACAAATGTTTATTGATCATTTATTGTATGTAAGATCATTTAAAGTTTATGGACCTTCCAATCAGGTAATATTTCTAGAAATATGTAGACTATTTTATAAAAATATGTTTTTATATTTACCTAACATGCAACTTAAAGAAAGAATGATTTTAATAGAAGTAATCTTGCTTAATATATTATTTGAATTTTTAATGACATTGGAAATTATAATAATTTTAGAATTATGCATATGAATAGATATAGAAAATTTTGTGACTTGAATTTTGATTTTGTACACTAAATTGAAGCATAATAACACCAGCAGTCAGTCACATAAATTTGTGCAAACAAATTATAGACACTATAAGAATAAATAGGTTGAATAAAATCCTTCCTATAAGAGAATTTTTTTCTTCCTTCAGCTTGCTTTATTAGTATCATGATTATTTCTTTGGAAATAAGCTTTGTATTATGGTAAAAATTCATGGAAGTGAAGGAACAATATTCTCCATGATCCTCAGCTGGTTGGTCCCACTCTTAAGCTGCTACAACCTTGGTAAATTTTCTGGGGTTGGCACAATAATTTTTCACCTGTGACATCCAAAATGGAAAGTCCAGTGGCTTCTCACTTAGGGATCAGCTACATCATAGCCAGATTTTACAACAGCCTAATGCTTTATAAAGATGATTTTCAGGCATGGAATACTCACGGAAGTGGATTTGTGAAAACTTGTTTCTGAGCATTAAAACAAAAGGTTGTATCATGGAATGAGCAAACATGTAATGTGACCACATATTATAGGCTAATTCTGTGTAGATCTCTAGTGCTAACAGATTTCAAAAAAGCATACTCTTCCTTTTCATGTGTTTTTAACAAGAGGAACTGAAGTTGTGCTTCCAAATAGGTCTACTATGAATAAATTTTGGCTATTGTGGCTACTTTCTAGGCGTGTTGATTTTTCTGTTTGCTACCTAATTATATAATGTAGTGAGGTTGTAGACATTTATTTAAGATCTATAGCTCTTTGGATAAGAATTTATTGCCAATTTATAAATAAATGCACTATTTGCATTTTTCACTGTATGTGGTTTTTGGTAAGGCTATTACAGGAAAAAAAAACACAACACACTTTTTTTTTTTTTTTGCAAAAGGTATATTTTGTTGGAACTCCAAAGAATGTAATTTATTCATTCATTCATCTCTTTATTGAACCAATATTACATCCAGTGGTCATGCTCAGTGCCTGGCACAGAACCTGTGAGCTCTGTTGCAGATGTGTACAGAATAGTAGCTAAGGGATAAGAGGGGTAGGTACGCTGGAGACATCATCAAGCTTTCATTTCTAGATTCCACATGTAAGATCATACAGTATTTTCTTTCTCTGTCTCAATTTATTTATTATAATGTCTTCAAGTTTCACTCATGTTGCAAATGGCAAGATTTCCTTCTTTTTAATGACTGAATAATATTCTAGTGTGCGCATTATCACATTTGTTTTCTTCTACCATTTATCAATGAACACTTAGGTTGTTTCCATGTCTATTGGTTATTGTAAATAATGTTGCAATGAACATAGAGTGCTTATATCTTTTCAAATTAATGTTTTGTTTCCCTCAGATAAATACCAAGTGAGATTTCTGGATCTTATTGTTTTCCATAATAGCAGCACCAATTTGTAATCTCACCAACAGTGCACAAGTATCCATTTATTCCACACCCTTACCAATACTAATTGTTTCTTGTCTTTTTAAATAACCATTCTAACAGGCATTGAGGTAGTATCTTATTGTATTTTTGATTTGCGTTTCCCTAGTGGTTAGTGATGTTGAGCACCTTTTCAAGTACTAGTTGGCTACCTGCTGTCTTCTTCTCTGCCCATTTTTTTAAATTTTTTTTAAATTTTTTTTTTTTTTTTGCTGTGGAGTTGTATGTGTTCTTTACATATTTTGGTTATTAACCACTTACCAGATTTATGATTTGCAAATATATTCTTCTATTTATTAGGCTCCGCATTGATAATCCTTTGCTGTGCACAAGCTTTTTAGTTTGATGTAGTTCTTCTTGTTTATGTTTGACTTTGTTGTCTTTGATTTTGGTGATGGATCTAAAAAAGTATTCACCAAGACTAGTGTCAAGTAATTACTGCTTATATTTGCTTCTAGAGAGTTTTATAATTTCAAGTCTTAGGTTTCAAGTCTTTTAATCCATTTTGAGTTGATTTTTGTATATGGGTACAATAATGGGTTCAGATTCACTTTTGATGTGGCTTTCCAGTTTTCCCAACACCATTTAATGAAGAAGAATGTTCTTCCCCATTGTATACTATTAGCTCTTTGTCATAAGTTAATTGTCCATATATGTGTGGTTTTATTATTGGGCTGTTTATTCTGTTCCATTGATCCATGTGTCTGTTTTTATGCCAATACTATACTGTTTTGATTAATATGGCTTTGTAACACAGTTTGAAACTAAGAAGCATGATGCTTTCTGTTTTTAATTATACTTTTCAAGATTGTTTTGACTATTTGGGCTCTTTGTAGTTCCATAACAATTTTGGATATATGTTTTTATATTCAAAAAATGCCTTTGAATTTTGATAGGGTTGCATTGAATCTGTAGATTGCTTTTGAAAGTATGGCTATTTTAACAATACTAATTTTTTCAATCCATGGGGCATGGAATATCTTTTTATTTTGTGTCTTCTTTAATTTTCTTTCATTAGCATTTTACAGTTTCAGTATGCAAGTATTTTACCTTCTTAAAAATTTATTCTTAGGTATTTAATTAATTTTATTTTTGATACAATTGTAATGACTGAGCTTTTTATGAGGTTCATAGCTTTATAGAAGTGATCACTATTAGCAGAATGTTGAAGGTAAGGTGTGTATTTTCTAGAGTAGAATGGCAAGAAGTAATTCTAAAATGAAAAAAAAAAAACCCAGCATGGTGAAATGCATTAAAATTGTGATACATCTTCAGATGTTTCAGAGATTGAAAGTACTTTGGCATGGCTTAAAGAATAAGGCAAGGAAGTATGGTAATCAGGGAGAGCCTCATATGCCAGATAAGCACTATGATTTGGCTCTGCTGGCTAGGGAGAACCGATAAAGGATTTTAAACTAAGAGATAAAATTAATCAACAACAAAACAAATTTTTTTACTTTTCTACAAATTTCCCACAGCTCTGTGCAGAAAAAATGTAAGGAATGCAAGAGGATGGATCATCAGGACACTGATGATGCAAGTGCAGGAATTGTCTGGGGAAGGATGCAGGGAAATTGGTAGCTATATGGATATGCTCTTAGTTTTGTTGTCTGGGTGGTTAAAGAAAAACAGAAGGAAAAAGGAAGATGTTTTTAGGCTTTGGGGAAAGTTGAGGTATCTTTGGCACGCACATTTATTTGTCTATTAGAGAAGTCAAGTGGGTGGATTAATGTCAACAAACATGGGAGATATCTAAGAGAAAGGTAGAGATTTGGTACGTGTGTGTGTGTGTGGTGTGTGTGTGTGTGTGTGTGTGTGTGTGTGTCTATGTATACATGTACATATATGTGTATACACTTATACTTATGTTTCCTTACTCTTACTTATATTTTCTGTTTCCTTATTTTTGTACAGTTTCATGGAAACTAAAAAAGTGAATAGGGTTGCTCAAGAAGAATAAGGGAGTAGAGAAGAGGGCATAGTCTTAGGGACTTCAACATTTAAGAGGTAAACAAAAAAAAACATGATCTGAAAAACAAGTCTAAGACAGACTGGAGAGAAATGAGACAAACAAGAGGCTTAAAAAAGAACAGAACTAACATTACCAAATGCCATCAAAAGATAAGTATGATGACTCAAACAAATTTATTGATTTTACCCAGCAAGAGTGAACAGATAACTTGGGCCAGGAGAATTTGAATGAACTAATAAAGGAAGATGTAAGTTTGTGGATGATGGTTGGCATTCAAATCTTGATATGGGCGATAAAGCAAAAATGTTAAATAACTTATTATAATTATAGACAGAAATATATTTCCTGAAAATATTTGAGAAGGTGAGATCATTGCAAAATCCAATGTCTTTGTTCACTTCTTTGAATAGTTATAGGAATAAAATGGTTGGTGCATGGAGATTTGACTTCTAGAGAGTGCCTGTGGCATAGAGGTCACATTTCCCAATGCTTGGGCTGACCAGGTGTATGACACTCAGATACAGAATTGCAGTAACAGTGACCAGATTGGTTGTTTCACAGAGAAATGTACAATCAGTTAACTGATTTCTCCTTTCTTAATGAAAAATTGATTTTGATTTTGAGTATGTTTTCACTAATATTTACGAAAGTTGATTTTTCATTTACTAATGCTAATATAGGTGTCTTATATGCAACTGAACTAAAACCTAACTTTCCATTTGTTATATATTTATAGTATTTCCTATTTTGCCTGTTATAGGCCATACATGGTTCATCCACTTATTATTATTCTCTTTTAATATTTATACTAGGAATATGAAATTTGTGCTGTGTAAAAAAGATGACTAAGATATACTCTCTGTTTTTAAAGGTGCTCTAATTTAGCTGTGTTGGGTGAGAAGCAGACATTGTGATTAGACAATTACAATGTCATATTTAAAATGTTATAATAGCAAAATTTATATTGATAACAATAATATTACAAACTATTAGCACTTACTACATGAGAGGCTCTATTCTAAAGGATTTGCATGAATTGTGGCATTTAATACAAGAGCCTGAGTATCATTATCTGCATTTTATGATGAGGAAACTCTGTGAAAGTATGGGCCTCACAGACAATACTCTGAGAGTATTGTCTCAAAAGATACTTGAAAATGTAATAGAGAGAGAAGAAAGAGAAAGGCATTTCAGGTAAAAGATAAGCATGTGTACATGTATAGACTTATAAAACAGTGTGACCAGGGTGTGATTTAAAAGCTCAGCCTATTGCCCCCCACTGTGTTTAGGGGGAGGTAAGGAGGTGTGGATCTGGATTTGTGCCATGCAAACAGGTTCAGCTTTATTTTGTGACTCAGGACACCTCGGAAATAGACTTTACTCTTGACAAGTAAATGGTGGGTGCTGGGTCGGGGGAATCTTATTGACTCTTCTGGAACAAAGTAGCAGCCCACTTGTAGTAAACAGGAAGGACAATCAAGATTAATGTAATGCAAGGTAAAAATATAATCAAGTCTGATCTCAGTGATTCTGTAATATTCATTCTACCTCTGACCATGTTTACTGGCTCGTGTGCAAATGTGTCCATACTTGCCTATCGGGATCCTGGCTGTCCTCCCAGACACAGGGCATTCTGAAGAGCCATGCTTAATGAGAAGAGGGACAGAAAAAGGTGAAATTGTTGCAGAGTATAATAATGATCTTAATACTGTGAATTATATTAAGTAATTATTTTGAAAAAATGAAGTCTTATTATTTTAAAATGCATTTTCACCAAAATGACAAAGTTGGCAATGTTTTAACATCAAAGGCTACACTTCACTTTTGTGTGAAAATTCACTTAAAAATGCTTATTCCCTGAAAGCTATTACTTTATGTGATTGGTGTATTATCACTTCAGTGAAGCTTTGCTGCTGGCTGCTATATTCACGTGCAAATGAGTGTGATTCAGTGCACACTATTCAGACTGTGCTGGTGGCAAATGGCACTTAGCACAACAGATTAAACTATCTCACCTCCTTTGAAATCACTTTGTGACCTGAAAAGAGAGGACTACTCTTTAGTGACATCTGCTGGAAAGACCAGTTATGCAGAGGAGAAAGAAAATGAACTGTTTTGTCAGGGTTTTCTGTTTTTCTCTGGGTTTCCACATATAGTAACATGACTTCTCAAAATTACAGTGCTTTCTTTATATTTAGGATTATACCTTTACATTACCTGAATAATGCAGCTGCATAATCATGTCCACGCTGCCATATTTGGACTGGTTAACACTTTCCGTAGACATTGTCACTGTGAGCTCTTTTGTGCAAATAAAGGGTATTGTCAATTTTAACCACATAATCCTTGAAAGAGAAGGGATTTTAAAATGAAATACTGTTTAAGGAAAGAGTAAATTCCATTTAGGATGATGAGGTAGAAATTATACTATAAATAAAAATCAAGAAACCAGTTTTCTGATACATACGAAGTCAGGGATTAGATCTATAAGACAGCTTCTTCTTAAAAAGTTTAAGTTTTCAAGATTATAACATTAGTATTTATTCTCTGTAAGAAAGTGGGACATTAGAGAAAAGTACCACCTTTAAGTCTATGTTTATGTACACATGTGTGTGTGTGTTCCCCATTATCTTCCAATTTTAACTTCATATGAGCACTTAATAGTGTTCAGCATTTTAAGACCCACAAAGTAATTCATTTTCTCATCCTAGGGATTTTGTGATTTTGTAATCTCTTCAGTGGAGAGAGCTATAATCAGTTTGGGTTAATTCACAGATTCAGAGGGGATGCAATCCATGTCTGGAAAACAGTGTGGAGCTGGGCTGGAAATTGTATTAAAGAGCAAAATGAAGAAGCTAGATTGAAGAACTGATATAAGATTGTTCTAGTATCTTATACTTTGTATAAGCACTTTAGCCATTGTTGGAAATAGTAGATAAATATCAAACATGTGAAGAAACAATAAAAGAGAAAACCCCAGTACCATCTGCCCTGCACTAACCCCAGGCAAAGGTCCCAAGAGGCTCTCTTCTTTTCTTGTGTTCCTTACTTGGTGGTGCCAGTACAGCTGGTGAGATGACCCTCACTTGAACTCTACAGAAGCCCCTTGTTGAAAGTGGAGACTCCTTGGTGACATCCTCCTTAGAGCGTCTGATATGAAAATATGACCCCAACAGACCCTTCAGTAACTGCACGTGTTCTATATAAGTTTGCAAGTTCTGGCTGAGATTCCCTGGCCCAGACTTCCAACCCCACTTCTTACTCAGGACTGTTTCACTTACTGACACTATGTGTCCCACCTTTGTAAGGGAATGAATTCAGCCTAGTGGGGAACAAGTCTCCAGAAAAGCTTCATTGAATGAAGGAATGAATGGACACCATAATTTCTACTTCAGCAGAGTGGATCATATCAGGTGTAGTAGGGTTTCCTAGAGAAACTGAACCAGTAAATAAGATGAATAGAAGGTGAGAGAGAGAGAGAGAGAGAGAGAGAGAGAGAGAGAGAGAGAGAGAGAGAGAGAGAGATTAATTTGATTAATTTTAAGGAATTGGCTTATGTTTTGTGGGTGCTGACAATTCTGCAGAGTAGGCCAGCAGGCTGGAGGCCAGGGACAAGGTAACCTGCAGGTTGAATCTGAAGGCATTCAGAGGACTGAATTCTCCCTTTCTCAGGAAACCTCCAATTTTTTCTCTTCAGGGCCTTAAGTGACTAGATGAGACCCACCCACATTATGGAGGATAATGTGCTTCACTCAAAGTCTGCTTATTTAAGTGTTAATCACATATAAAAATACACCTTTACAGCAGTATCTGGACTGGTGTTTGACCCCAAAATTGGTACCATAGCTTAACCAAGTTGACATATAATTAACCTTCACCACTAATATCAGGCAGACAACCAGCAACAGATGATGGCCTCAAGCTCTCACTGTTATGCATTTGGTAGGCAAAAATGCACCTGAGATCAGAGAAAACCAAGAAACATTTCTTAGCTGTGGACACAATTGGGAATCAGACAAGACATGTACTGAATGGTGCCCCTAAGTGATTTTTCTCAGACCTGGGAAA
Source organism: Eonycteris spelaea (assembly GCA_003508835.1). Classification (NCBI taxonomy): domain Eukaryota; kingdom Metazoa; phylum Chordata; class Mammalia; order Chiroptera; family Pteropodidae; genus Eonycteris; species Eonycteris spelaea. The sequence goes on from PUFA01000176.1 coordinate 2,457,414, forward strand.
TATATTTTCAATTCCCACATTGAAGGGGTTATAAAATGGAAAGATAAAGACTTTTTAGGGTAGCAGGGAGAAGTTGTGGAAAATATCTTACATTCTTCCTCTGATTCTAAAGTCTGGGCAGTGAGGATGATATTGTCTAGACACCATGGCTGAAGAAATGGCACATGGGACACAGGCTGGGGCAGGAAACAGAAGGACAGAGCAACTCCATGGAGTTGGGATCAGAGCGGCTGGGCCTCTGGGCTGCAGGAAGCATAGTATGCGCTATGCTTTGACTCTAAGCACAGGCCAGAGCCAGGAGTGCATAGATGTGAACTCCTGGAGAAGAAGATGATGGCCGAGCTATCAGGAGTCGCCTTGCTTCCTTTTGCTTTCCATGGACATGTGCAGTTGTATTCTGTTGTTATTAGTGACTTAGTCCCATCCCCACTTTTAACAGGAGCACTTTTGGCTCAAATACAGCTCTGTTTCCCCCCACCCCCATAAAGATAAGCTTTCTGCCACAATGAATATTTCTCAGTTATGAGAGAAACAAGTAGGATACTAAGACAAAATTCAGCCTGTTAAAATGTCAGTCCCTAAGAGTTTCACCTTATTTGTTTTGTTCTCTCTGTATGGTAGTGGCTAGAAATGGGCCCACTTATCTCAGGGATTTACTCATAATAAAATTGAAGATCATCTCCAATGTAGGACATTATTAGAAAGAGCCACACCACAGTGGGACCAAATGAGCTGTGTGGCCTGGATCTCACCTTTCAGAAGAAACTCAAATTAAAGACTTTTGATTTTATCTCCTAATGAATGACATTATACATTCAGTCACACAACTAGGCTGATACTATTTCAAGAGACATATTCATTTTAAGAACTTAAACTGGACCATGCAATTGGTACTGCAAACATTATGTAATTTTTGAAAATGAATTATGTAATCATTTTGTGAATTAGATAATTACAGACAATTGCACTTTTTTGTATTTGTTTACAATGTTAACATTTGTTGATATTTAATTTTCCCATTTGTTTAGTGTTAACATAAAATATGTCCTAAATTTTGTAATTTATAAAATATACTGGTGAAGAAGGATTTTCCACTCAAATGGCTAAGCTTGTGATCAGCTCTTTTGTTCTGCTTCTGTAGTCATGCTTGCCACAAAGGCAGAAAGGCAGGGTGACCTCAAGATCAACTGAAGACTCACCTCCCCTTGCTGTTGTTCTATATAGATAACAGATGTATTGCCTTTGCTTGTTCTGTCTCAATAACAGATGTATTGCCTAAATTTCTGTCTGAGAATCTCATGCTTTGTAACTGCCCGTAGCTCTGTAACTGCTCTGGCGCTCTGTAACCACCTGAAGACAAATTAACCAATTAGCTCACGCTAACTGTAACTGTGCGGATAAGCCTTTATACCAGGGCCCAGATTTCCAGAGCCACTAGATCTTCCGGGACTGCCGGTGTTAATAAACCTGAGTTCTCTAACTCTCTGAGTGCTTCTCAGTTTCTTGCTGGTCTGATTTTTCTGCAACACTGGAACCTCTAAGTATTTGTACAAATTCTAGCTCTCTTATTCCTCTGCAAGGTCTTTATTTGAACTTTTCCACACATTGACATGACATAATTCCACCTAACCCACCTAGAGGATGTGTGCTGGGTTGTGAATACGGCCTGGTGTGCAAAATTCCCTAAGGAATTAAATGGCATGATCTTGATTTTTGCTAATTTGGGGGCTAGTTCTCATTGCTTTCTGCCCATTCTTGCTCTCTGGCCTCCTTCTGCAATGGGGAGTCATTTTAAAAGCCTTTAGCAGAACAACCTTCTGGAATGTGCTCAAGCTAAAAACCCATCTCTTATTGGTTAGAAACATTAATTCCAAATTTCTCTCTCTGAAGAGCATTAAACATTTCTTCCTCAGATTCAGCAGCTTGGGCCAGAACAGGCAAGGGAGACAGAGACACAGACAAACTTATGTTTAACCAATCCCAGTAAGTTCCATAGGCTCAGCTTTTATCTTGGTGCTATTCTTAGAATTGTTTCTAAATTGCGTAGCAATGTAACCAGTTTTTTGTATATTAATTTTGTACACTGCAATGTTACTGAATTCATTTATGAGTTCTAATAGCTTTCTGGTGGAATCTTTATGGTTTTCTACATATAGTATCATGTCATTTGCAAATAGTGACAATGTTACTTCTTTCTTTCCCATTTGAATGTCTTTTTTTTTTTTGTCTGATTGCTGTGATTAAGACTTCTAATACTATGTTGAATAAAAGTGGTGAGAGTGGACATTCTAATCATCTTCCTGATCTTAGAAGAAAGTCTTTCATAATGTTCATGGTGGGTTTGTCATATACGGCCTTAATTAAGTTGAAGTTATGTCCTCTCTATACCCACTTTGTTGAAAGTTTTTATTATAAGTGGGTGTTGAATTTTGTCCAAAATTACTTCTAAATTGAATTCAAATAAACAATAAATGGAATAAAAATTGTACTAAATAGCAATTGTTATTATGAGTATTACTTTATTAATATTACATATATTATAATGCAATGAGTTATTCAGGATATGTAATTCATTTTTCACTCTAATTATATAAAGAGTGAAAATATATTGTTACATGTTATGCTAAGAAAGTTTTATATAAATGACAAGTTTTATATAAGTAAAATTGCTAGTGACACATCTTGGACATAATAGAAGCTATATTGGAAAATGAATTAATATTTTGGGGTAAATGTATTTACACAGAAAGCAGAACAATTCATATTTGGTGGTCATTTTGAATTCAAATTATCTAATTTTTAGTTTAATTATATATAAAAAGTATTTGCTGTCCTAAAAAAAGGAAAACACCTGTTTTTCCACTGTATTTCTCCTTTATTTCTCACACAAAACACTTCACTTTGGTTATCAAACGTGTGGTTTGTCCCCACGCTAAGTAATTTTCTGTGACTCCAGCTTGCTGTCCTACAATTTAACTTAATTCTAACTCCATCTACTTGGAATACTGTGTCAGATCCTAAAAGTTAAAGGCTCAGTTCTACAAGATTGTTCCCACCCTACTTCAGATGCCAGTCACGAGTAGTCCTTACTCAGGTTATCCAAATTTCCATTTGATCTGGTTACAACCCCCTCCTCAGGTTCGTCTAGTTTGCTAGAACAGTTCACAGAATTCAGGGAAAAACTTACTTATAGTTACTAGTTTATTAAATGATATGATAAAGGACACAGATAAACAGCCATAAAAAGAGACACCTTAAGTGTCGGGGGGGGGGGGGGGGGTGTCCCGAGCTCAGAAGCTTCTGTCCCTGTAGAGTTGAAGTATAGTACTTTCCTGGTACATGGATATGTTCAGTAACCTAGAAACTCTCCAAACACCACAATTTTGGGATTTTTTGGAGGCTTTCTCGTGAAAGCATGACAAATTATTAACTCTATTTCCAGCCCCTCTCTCCTATCTGGAGAATGGGGGGTTGAGGCTTAAAATTCCAAGCTTCTAGTCACAGCTTGTTTTTTCTGGTGACAAGCTCTCATCCAGGAGTCCCTCCAGAGTCATCTCACTAAAACAAAAGATGTACCTAGTGCTCTTGTCACTTAGGAATTTACAAGGATCTTAGGAGTACTGTGTTAGAAGGAGGGTCAAAATCAAATATTAGAGTAAGAGATGCTTATAATAGTCTTATTACTTAGGAAAATACAAGGTTTCAGGAGCTCCATGCCAGGAACTGGGAACAGAGATCAATAGATATATTTCTATTATCTCACACTTACTCTAATAAGTGCATTGTATAATGCTCCATATGCAATCTAAAATGCAGGAATTATAATTATGAATGAAGACCTTTCCCCAGAATTTCAGTTTATACTGTATCTAACTATAAAAGTTTATGTAGTAGAATATACTAGCCAAAAAAAAACAAGTGTTAATGTACTGATTTTGGGACATTTGCAAATGCCTTATCGGAATTTAAGTCAACTTGGAGAAAACTTTTGGGTCTTTATGTGTACTTTACTTCTCAGGAAGTGGTTCCCTGTGTCTGCCTTCTTATAAGAATGGTGGGTCTGTATCACACAGTCCACTGAGTAACACTTGGGATGATTCTCACCAGACTGTTCTTGTGGTAGGGGAGCTTATTTTTATTGTTATTATTGTTAGTGTTATGGTTTAATGAGAGAGAAAAAAATCCTTTGTTTAAAGCTTCTGTTTTTAGGGGAAACCAATGTTTTGAGGATATTTGGGTTGTTAACTGAAAAATAAAAGGACAAAGTGAAAGGCAACAAGCAATTATCTGAGACGAAAAAAAATTTGCAGTTCTGGGAAGCATTGACTCAGGCAGAAACCCAAATAGTGTTCTGATTAGGAGGTGAAGGCAAAGGATATTTATGAGAAGGAAAAGGGGAATAATTACACGAATAGATGAAGGAATTTCTATTAGCGTTAATAAGCCAATGAAGAAATTGTTACAGGTGCAAATAAGCTAAATTATTCTTTAGTTATACATGGTGGTGATAATTCTAAAGATCTTTAATATTCCTTTAGGTAGTCAAAATGTCTGCTTCCCTGTTTCTTTGCAAATAGTTGTTCTTCGGACACAACATCGCTTTGGCTCGGTACAAAAGTTGTGCCCAGTCCAAACATTCCAAGGTTTGAGAAGTAACATCTGCATAGCAGTTCCTCTGGGATTGTGGCTCTGACTCAGTTTAGAAGTGGCTTCATCAGTATTGTTTTTCAAAGAGTCTATATAACTTTATGTCTTGTATGTTTATGAAGTGAATCTCATATAACTAATAAAATTTCATTTAAAATTATAGTCTAGACACATCAAATCACAATGTATGATGTTAAATTAAGCAATGCATTCCATCTTACAAAAAGGTAGAATTACAATGAGTTATTTTATTTTTGAAAATAAGTTTTTCTGAAATTGTACATATTTTCCCAAAGCCAATTTAAGAGAAACATAAAATAATATATAGGAATATAGGATTTTAGGTAATATTATAAAAATTTATGAGTCAAATAATTTTTAATTTGAGAAATTGAAGAGAAATAGGGATAGTTCTGTTTTGAGTTATTTGTTTTGTTTTGCTTTTTTTCCCCCCAACACCTTAATGCCCTGTAGAATTTTTCCAATATGATTCTCTGTCGGGGGCTGCACGGCTAAAATGGCTGCCTGACCAAAATGGTCACTCAGCAAATACTTAAAGGCTTCTCTTTGACTGTCTCAAACTGCTTTCCGCCAAAGGACTTTCCGCCGGACTATCCGCCCGGCCCCTTTTTGTTACGCAATATCGCCTGACTGTCCCTGGCCAATCAATCCCGCCAACGCAACATCACCTGATCACGCTCTATATAAGCCTGCGACAAAGCCTTAATAAACGACACTTGATCAGAAAGCCTGTCTTGTCTCCTTTCTTTGCGTAGTCTTGTCTCCCTCCCCTCCCCGTTTTGTCTTAGGGTCTCTGTTGATCATCCCGCGGGTCGGGGCAATTCTCCAGGAGTTTCACATTTCCAAATAAATTATTTCACTTTTCTTCTAGGCTCCCTGCATTAGTGATAGAAACTCAGCTCACATAGTTTATCAAAATGATAATTTTTTGCCCAAGGTATCTTAAATGTCAAGGAGTAAATTTGGCATAGCTGAATCCAGGATTTTATTTCTTTTCCTACATTTTGACCTTATTTGTCTCTGCTTGGCTTTATTCTCAGGCTGATTCTTTCTAGTCTGGGCAAGATGGACACTAGTATTCCTAGATGTTAATTTTTCCATAAGTTCTGAATCTCAGATAAAAACATAACTATTTTATTTAGCAGCCATATCAAAGCTCATGAAGGACCCCAACTGGCTTTGCCTGAGTTGTATGTTCCCCATGGAAGAAACAATGTGTCTTGGGAGATGGTACCTTCAGTTGGCTGTCTTTATTCACTCTTTTGGGGGATAACGAGGCACATGATTGATAGCTTCACCAAAGTCACATGAGTGGATCAGGTTGTTCTCCTACTGATAGAGGGTTCTAGGCAGACTAATACTTATGTTGGCTATCTGTGCATAGCATTTTTATCTGTTCCTCTATTATACCACTGATGTTTTATATCCTAGTACTATAATAATTTGCTTGTCACTTACAACTGAACTATGCCTGCTCAGTAGCAGGGGTCATATCTTATCTTTGTGTCCCTGTTACTTACCATGATATGTGGCATGAAGTTGACACTTAATAATTTATATACTGAATAAGGTAATATATTAAATGATGAAAGAGTATGTTGGTTGTGTAGAAACATCCCTCTCAAACTAATTATTTTGTTAATTTGCTTTTATTTTTCCTTAAAAGGTTATTATATTTCTTGGACTATAAAGAAAAATTAACTGATTAATAACTTTGTCTATACTTAAGCAACAGTATTGTATTGAGTTGATAACTGACACCTGATATATTAATATTATTTTCCAAACTAAATGCACTTAATTAACATATTGCCATATATAGAATTTGTTTTGATATTATACCAGTCTGATACTGGAATCAACATATTATAATCTTTCTTCCCATTTTATGTTCTCAGAGACCTGAGGTTTAACAGAATAAGAGAAATTCCTGGGAGTATCTTCAAGAAACTCAAGAATTTGAACACTCTGTGAGTACTTATTGCTTATCTGTGATTTCAAAATTTATGAGCTAGTCGTAATGCAGTTTAAAAGAAGCCACTTTGAGAGTAAAGAACAGCTAGTTCCTGAATGAAACCTTGCTTCAGGTCTCACAACCAGGAAAATTTCTATTTCTTTCCACTGCCTATATTTTTGCTACCTTCTGAATATGAGAAATTTTCTTACTTATCTGATGTCATTTACATTATATTTGTTTAGAAAAGCTTCATGAGATGAAGTAGTTAAATAACTTGTCTATAGGTCCCATAGCTAAGGTAATAGAATGGAATTAAAACTCATGACTCCAAAGCCCATGTTTTCTGCAGTATGCTGTTGGATTTCCTTGTTAGTGATAGTATGAAAACCATAAAATCATGCATTTAGAGAAAAATTGCAACTTTATGGCTAACCTCTGATAAGAATTTTAATATTTAAAACACTATTTTTATTCACTCTGTAGATATTTATTATTTGTTGTGTTCTTATCAGTTTTGTTGGCTTTGGATCCAGACCAAAATTCCCATGATCCTGCTATGATATAGCTGAGTCTGACCTTGTGGGATGATCGGTAAATAATAACCAACAGTAAAACATATGTAATAAAAATGCAGTAACTGTTAAAATGAAAAAGAGTAGAATCTATGAGAGGATGACAGGAGGCTCAGAAGTATTAACAGTGCTTAATATTTAAAATATTTTATACTGCATTTATATTAATACACAGAGTGAAAGTACTGAAAGTTAAGAATATTCATTATTGTTAGAACCATGTGGGTACATTCATCTTCTTGTCAAAACGTTTTTATAACTGGGTTAGTAATAGTATCAATTTAGCTGAACTTCTCACCATGTTATAGCCAAGCTAGCCCTTCTAACTTTAGATTTGAGATCATGACTTTACTTTTCCTATCTGGTTTCTTTACAATTAATAATGCCTGATACACATTATCTCAGGTTAGGGTGATGTAAGGGTATAAGAAAAGTAAGTACCGCAGGTTTATTCCTTGCTTAACAATAAAGCAATGGTTCTCAAACTGTAATGTTTAAAAAAGTTTCCTGTAATGCTTGTGGACATGAAAATGTCTAGCCTCTTCCCAGAGATTCTGATTTTAACACTTATCAGGGGGCCCATAACATTTGCTTTTTAATGAATGTTCCTGGGGGGTCTGTTACTTGGGAAACACCATCATAGAAGCTTCCACCACTGCCTACTGAGATTTGCAGGTGATAACTAACCAAAATATCTTATTAATTTATCAAATTGTTAATATTGCCAAATGTGATCAAATCTCTTCATTAGAGGAATATAACAAAATGATAATCTCTGTTGAAGTTCGTCCACGTTTTGGAGTATAGTACACAATACTTTAATTATTAATGAATAACCTACCTCTTCATTTGGCAAAAAACCATACTTATTATTAGTTTTCTAAAATATTTTTTTACAAAATCATAATAAAATTATAATTGTAATATTTATAATGTTAATTATAGGGTTATTATATAGTAGTGACTACATATTTCTAGCTTCATTCTTTGCTACCACGTTATATGATAAATGTTATTATTTTCATTTTACAGGTGATGAAACTGAAGCTCATAAATGTAATGTAATTTACTCACATTTATATAACTAGAAAGGGGCATAGTCAGGATTCCACACAGTTTGATCTGTTAACCACTGTGCTGCATGCTTTCTCATGATAGCTATAAGGAAGGCGAGTTCATCATAAACAGATGATGATGTCAGCATCGAGCTGATTGAGAAAGAAAAGTTGTTGGTGGTAAGACTCCGTTGGAGAATGCACAAGGGGTCGACATGAAAATGAAATGGCAGGCACCCACTTTATTGTGGGGAGTGTGCTTCTATTGCGGGGAGTGCAGTTCTATTGCGGGGAGTGTGCTTCTGCTCCAGCTCTTCTTGTGTTCCCTAGGGGAACCACATGGGCTCCACACATATCAGAATACAATAGTGGAATTCAGCCACACATATGTGATATAATAAGCTGAATTATATTTACGTATATTTAGGTGCAGGCACCTTACTACACTAATGTAACATTCTAAATCCGGGGTCTGCTTCCTAGTCATGAGCTTGGATCACAGCCAGATCTGGGACCAGCCAGGCCTGGGACCCATAGAGGATTCACTTAAATGGCAAGTAGTGTAAGAGAGAAGGAAATGAGGTAGGAAATAGGATGATGAAAGACTCCTGGGATTTGGAGAAAAACTTGTGTAAGTAAGGTGAAGACCCGAGGACTTAATAGGTTCAGAGGACCCATCAAATTTACACTTATGCTGAAAGTATGTTCATGAAAGAAAGTGAAAATAAAACTTTTAGTTCATTTTTAAGTTCCTAGTTATGTTTTTTTAAAAAAACTTGCCAAACTACCAAATTTTGTAAGAAAATCTCAATATTTAAAGAATTTCTCAATTATGATTATAATTATGGAGTCTGTGTTACTATGATTTTATATATATGTGATGAGAACTCTTTACTACAATTTCATTTTATGAGAGCTCTTTATCATTGCTGATGAATCACCCAGCCATTATTTCATTTATTTTCATTCAAAGATTCTGGACAAAAGTGGCTATCTTTATTTTTAAGACTTTAAAGGACTGATGATTAATGGGTTGCCAAAGTTGTTATTTATCTGTAAGTAGCTACATCTTTAGCTAAGATGTCTGATTGTTTTTAAGGTTTTGATGTAGCAAAGGAGCAAAATTTCCAGCAGTAAAATATTAGCACAATTTACAATTAAAGATATGTGGGAGAATTTAAAACAAGGCATTAATTTCTAGGGTGTGGAAATGTGGAAGATTATTATTAATAGATGATAAGGATCTTATTGTTAATAATTGGCCTTCTACCGAACTACTAGCAATAAGATCACTTTGTGACTTTACTTTACTTGTTGCCTTCCTTACTTTTTGTAACTTACTTTTAGGATGAAAGATAGCCACAAGAAGGATTTATGCTGATCTAGCTGGTAGCATATAAACCATCTGTGTGAAAAAAAAAAAAAATCACAAAGATCTTGGTAAAAACAAAAAAACAAAAACAAAAACAAAACAAAAAAACTACTCTATAAAAGTATCAGTTGGCAATCAGTCAGGATTAAGAAGCTAAAATCTAGTATTCTTGGAAAATATGGTGGAGATGAGAGATGTCCTCAGATCTCTCCACTCGAAACAATAAATAAGCTGAAACATCTAAAACTGAACACAAAAATCACCCAAACGCTGCATATCAACACATCTGAGCATGGGATCTGTGCATAGAGCTACCACAGGTCAGAATCCTGGGTGGCGGGTGGTGGACTGGGACAAATAAAAAGCTGCCTCTCACAGCTGCCAGAGTTACTTGCAGGAGGAGGGGGAGAGGTGAAGGTGCAGCCGACTTTCCTGATTCCGGGGAAGTGCTGGGCTACTTTTCTACGCAGCCAACAGCAAGGCTCAGTCATCAGGGCAGAAAGCAGAAAAGTGGGACGGGATACGCATAGAAACAACAGTTGATTTTTTACCAACCCAGTTGCAAAACCAAGGCTGAGCTGCAGCCCCCAACCTCCAAATCAGAGGGGCCCCTCCTCTCATACTCTTCGAGACCCAATCACCACGAAACCCCAGGGGAATCAGAGCAAAAAACTGCAGAGACTGAAGCTATCCTCTTCAGACTCTGGAACTCCTTGCAGGAGGAGGGGAAAATGAGAAGGTGCAGTGCAGCGACTTCCCTGAACTGACCTGTTCGAAAGTGCCGGGACTTATCTATGCAGCTGGCAGCAGGACTCAGTCATGAGGGCAGAAAGCAGAGAAGTTGGACAGCACAGGAGAAAAAACAACAGCTGATTTCTACTGGCCCCCAGTTGCAAAACCTCAAAGGCTGAGTTGCACCAATCCCGAACCAGAAGACTCTCCTCCCCCCAAATAGTAGTCACAATCACCTACCAACCGATACCAACGGAGCGCAAGGAAATCAGAGCAAATGTTACTAAAACTGTTTAAACTATACAGGGACTGAAACTGAGAAGAGTATGATTAAAAATCTACAAAAAAATCACCTTCTTTAAAGTAAATCAGGCTAAAGAGAGATACCCATATATAAATAAATCTTCTTTCTGGAAAAACAACAGAGTACCCTTCCATTAATTTCCATGCAGAGATGTAGTCCATTACACACCATGAACAACCAAGATGGCAAGGCACCTCAGAAAGAAAGAGAAAAATCTCCAGAAAATGAGCTTACAGACATAGAAATATGCAACTTAAGTGACAGAGAGTTCAGAATAGCACTTTGAAAAAACTCAGTGAGTTTGAAACGAGTCATAGCAACAATTTCAGAAATTGAAAAAAACAGCTAGATGAGCAGAACAAGGAGATTGAAACCTTTAAAAACAACCAAATAGAACTTCTAGAGATAAAAAATACACTGCAAGAATTGAAAATTGCAATATCAAGCTCGGGAAATAGAGTTGACCAAATGGAGGAAAGGATCAGTGATATCAAAGACATAAATCTAGAAATAAAAGAAAAGAAAGAAGACAAAAACTGAAGGATGAAAAGTAATGAAAGAGAAACATAAGAACTAGCTGATACCATCAGGAGAGGAAGCATAAGAATGATGGACATTACCTGAGGCAAGGAAAGGAGCAGGGACTAGAAAACATTTTCAGACAAAAGTTGATGACAATTTCCCAAATCTAAGGAATGAACTGGAACTTGGAATTCAAGAAGTCAACAGAACGCCCAATTATCTCAACCCAAAAAGGCCTTCACCAAGACACATTATATTAAAGTTATCAAAAATCAATGACAAAGATAGAATTCTCAGAGAAGCCAGGCAGAAGAAAATGGTAATGTATAAAGGAAAACCCATTAGATTATCATCAGACTTCTCAGAGCAGACCTTACAAGCCAGAAAGGAATGGAATCAAATATTTAAACTATTAAATGAAAGGAAACTGCCAGCCTAGAATAATGTATCCAACTAAGCTCTCCTTTAGATATGAAGGAAAATTAAGACCTTTTCAGACACACAGAAATTAAGGGAGTTCTCCACATGAGGAATGCATTAGAGGAAATTCTGAAAGGGGTCAGCTCCCTAAAACAAAATAACAACAGCAACAAAAAATACATCATAGGAGCAAAGTATCTATCAAGCAAATAGAAGCAGAGGAGTGCAACCCTTACTAAGAATAGGGCATTATAAGCTAAATAATGAGAAGAGAATTGCTATAAGATAGTAAATGAACGTTCAGCATACATAGAAACAAATTGAGATAACAATGACTGAAAAGGGGAAAGATTCAAAGGTCCACATTCACAAAGGGGAATGAAGATAAGGCACACATAGAAGAAAATGATGACTGCATATATATATATAACTATGTTTTTCATATTTGTAATGGTAACCACACACCATAGAGTCAGAACTGAAGTATATAATAGAAAACAAAAAGAATCACAGGGAAAACCCACAAAATCCAACCAAAATAAAATTTAAAAAAAACCCAAAAAAAAAGAAACATGAGGACAAGAGAGCGATAGAAATACTGAATACCAGAAAGCAAAAGATAAAATGGACTATAAGAAGACCTCATATTTCAATAATCACCCTAAATGTAAATGGACTGAACTCACCAATGAAAAGACACAGAATTGCAGAATGGTTCAAAAAACAAAAACCTAAACCATATGCTGCCTCTAGCAAAACACATCTCAGCTCCAAAGACAAATATAGACTCAAATGAAAGGATGGAAACTGATATTTCAAGCAAATGGCATTCAGAAAAAGTGAGAGTAGTAGTGCAAATATTGGACAAAACAGACTTCAAAATATAAAAGTAGAGAGAGATACTGAGGGACACTTCATAATAATAAAGGGAATCATGCACCAAGAAGAATAACACCTCTTAACATCTATGTCCCAAAAGGGAGCCCTGAAAATATGTAAAGCAATTACTAACAGAGCTAAAGGAGAAAACGATGAAAACACTCTCGTAGCAGGAAACCTAAATACCCCACTCTTGGATATGAACAGATTATCCAAACAGAAAATCAATAGGGAAATAACATCCTTATATGACACATTAGACCAATGGACATAATTGACATTCACAGAGCCTTCCATCCCAAAACAGCTGCTTATACATTCTTCTCTAGTGCACATTGAACATTCTCAAGAATTGACCACATCCTGGGACACAGAAATAGCCTCAACAAATATAGAGGGTTGAAATCATATCAAGCATATTCTGATCATAATGCTTGAAACTAGAGATCAACTGCAAAAAGAAATCAGAAAAAAACACAATACATAGAGATTAAACAACATACTACTGAAGAATAACTGGGTTAGAGAAGAAATAAAAAGAGAGATCAAGAGATACATAGAAACAAATGATAATGATAGTACAACATATCAAAACTTTTGGACTCGGCAAAAGCAGTCATAAGAGGAGATTTGTGTCATTACAGGCCTATCTCCAAAAAAAGAAGAATTAGCCCAAATAAACAACCAAATGCTTCATTTAAAATAGAAAAGGAAGAACAAATGAAGTCTAAAGTCATCAGAAGAAAAGAAATAATCAAAATTAGAGCAGAAATAAATGAAATTGAAAAAAAAACAAAACATATATAAAAAAAAATGCAACAAAGAGTTGGTTCTTTGAGAAGGTTAATAAAATTGACAAACTCCTGGTTAGACTCGCTAAGAAAAAAAGAGAAAGGACACAAATAAACAAAATCAAGGATGAAAGGGGAAATTATGACTGACGTCACAGAAATACAAAGGATCATACAAGAATACTATGAAAAAACATAGATAACACCAAATTTAATATGCTAGAAGAAATGGACCAATACTTAGAAAAATATAACCTTCCTAGACTGAATCAAGAAGATCTGAAAAATCTACAGACTGATCAGCAGTATGGAAATTGAAACAATCATCAAAAACCTAACAAAAACTAAAAGTCCAGGACCAGATGGCTTCATCAGTGAATTCTACCAAACATTTAAAAGAAGATTTAATATCTATTCTCCTCAAACTCTTCCAAATAATACAGGAGGAAGCAATACTTTGAAATTTATTTTATGAGGGCAGTATTACACAAAAAATAAAACTACAAACCAATATCTCTAATGAACGTAGATGCTAAAATCTTATATGATATTAGCGAACCGAATACAGCAACATATTAAAAAGATTATACATCACGATCAAGTGGGCTTCATCCGGGGGCACAGGGATGGTTCAACATGTCAAATCAATTAATATGATACATCATATAAACAAATTAAAAAATAACAATCACATGATCATATCAGTAGAAGCCTTTTTCAAGCCTTCAACAAGATACAGCATCCATTTATGATTAAAACACTTCACAAAATTGGAATAGAAGGAAAGTAACTTAATATAATAATGGCTATCTATGACAAACCCTCAGCCAACATTTCACTTAGTGGTGAAAAAACTAAAACAACATTCCCTTTAAAATCAGGAACAAGGCAAGGCTGTACACTATCGCCACTGCTATTCAATGTAACATTGGAAGTCCTAGCGAGTGTAATCAGGAGAGAGAAAGATTAAAAGGCATCCAAATAGGAAATGAAAAGTCAAACTGTTTACTATTTGTGGGTGACATGACACTCTATATAGAAAACCCTAAAGACTGCACAAGAACACTAGTAGAAACAATAAGCAAATAAAGTATTCTAGATACAAAATCAATGTTTAAAAATTCATAGTGTTCCTATATGCTAATAATGAAGTGTCAGAAAAGAAGTGGAAAAATATAATTCCTTTTGCAACAAAAAGAATAAAATACTGAGGAATAAATCTAACGAAACATGTGAAGGACCTATATAATGAAATCTATAAGACCCTATTAAGGGAAATTGAAGAAGATACAAAAGAAATGGAAAGATCTCCATGTTCTTGGATTGGAAAAATCAACATAGTTAAAATGACATTATTACCTAAAGTATTATATAGATTTAATGCAAAATCTCATCGGCAATTTTTAAAGAAATATAACAAAAATCATCAGATTTATATGGAAGCACAAAAGATCCCGAATGCCAAAGTCATCCTGAGAAAAAAGAATGAGACTGGAGGCATCACTGTGCCTGAAATTAAATTATAGCTACAAAGTGACAATAATCAAAACAGCATGGTATGGCAGCAAAATAGACATAGAGACTAGTGGAACAGAATAAGAGTCCAGAAGTAAACCCATATTTAACTGGCAAATAATTTTTGACAAAAAAGCCAAAAGCATACATAAGGGAAAAAAAAGCCTCTTCAATAAATGGTGCTGGAAAAAGTGGAAAAGCTACCTGAAAAGCAGTGAAATTAGACTGCTCTCTATCACCGCACACAAAATTAACTCAAAATGGATTAAAGACCTGAAATAATAAAATGCATAAAAGAAAACATAGGAACTAAACAAGAACTTGGACTTAAAGAGGATTTTATGAATTTGACCTCAAAGGCAAGGGAAGTAAAAGCTAAAATAAATGAATGGGACTACATCAAACTAAAAAGCTTCTGCAGCAAAGAAATCATCAACAAGGTAAAGAACAACCATCCAATGGGAAAATATATTTGCAAAGCAACGCCTCAATAAGGGCTAATATGCAAAATATACAAGAAATCATACAACTCAACAACAATGACAACAAAACAACAAACAAACAGTCCAATCAAAAAAATGGCAGAGGACCTGAACAGACAGTTCTCTCTGAGGACATACAAATGGCCACAAACATATGAAAAGATGCTCAATATCGCTAGCTATTAGGGAAATGCAAATCAAAACCACAATGAGATACCATGTCACACCTGTTAAAATAGCTATAATCAACAGGCAAGTATAAAAATGTTAGAGAGGATGCGGAGAAAAAGAACCCTCATACACTGCTGGTGGGACTGCAAATTGGTATAAGCCACTATGGAAAACAGTATGAATATTCCTCAAAAACTAAGAATTGATCTACCATATGATCCAGCAATACCACTTCTGGGTATTTATCCCAGACTTGAAACTCACATCTGAAAAGATATTTGCACATCGATGTTCATAGTAGCATTATTCACAGTGGCCAGGACATGGAAGCAATCAAAGTGTCCTACGATAAATGATTGGCTAAAGAAGCTGTGGCACAAATATACAATGAAATATTACTCAGCCATAAGAAAGACATGAAATACTGCCATTTGTGACAACATGGATGGACCTCGAGATAATCATGTAAGCGAAATAAGCCAAACAGAAAAGTTGAAAATCACATGATACCACTTATATGTGGGATAGAACCCCAAAGCAACAAACAAACAGGACAAAGACTCAAGGACATGGACAATGCATAGTGGTTACCAGAGGATAGGGGGTAGGGGAAGAGGGGAGAGGTGATGGGGTAAAGGGTTTCAAATATAGGGGTGAGGGAGAGGTGAAGTGGGTAAAGGGGATAAAATATATGGTAGCTGAAGTAAAGTGGACTGTCAAATTATAATGTACACCTCTGAAAATTATATAATTGTATAACCAATGTTACCCCAATAAACTTAATAAAGAAAAAAGAAGCTAAAGTCCAGGAAGGAAAGGAAAACTCACTGAGCTGACTGAAACATTCTGTGCAACTTTTCTTTCTCTGGCCATTTGCTAATTTAATTATGCAGAGCATGGCAGCCGAAGAGCGGCAATGGCCTAGATTTCATGGCAGTCTCACTGGGCTGGGAGGACAAAGACTAGAGTTTAAGACCACGAAGACAACAAACACTAGAAAGCCAAGATACCTGAAGAAAAAAGCAGCTGCAGAATAGTGACGAGTTTGCCAGCCATTTTCAATGGAGGCACTTGCCAGTTTAGACCTTTGCACATGGTGAGAAACTGCTCAAAAACCCATGCAAAAAGGAGCTGTTAAGACTCAAAAAGCTAATCAGAGATTCTGGGAGTTTTGAGATACCAGAAAAACAAAATAAGGGTTTTAAGGCCCATCACAGAAAAAACAGGTCCTGATAAATACTTCTGCTTTAATTTATGCCTCTGGAGAGCTGTGCTCTAAGATAAATGGACCATGGTAGACTGCACAACAAGGTGAACTGCTGTATTCTGTATGCCTCAGAAAAAAACAAATTATGGAAAAATATAAAAAGATCTAAACCCTGTACACTTTTTCATTCACAATATCTGGTATCTGATAAAAAAACAGCCAAGCAAGCCAGGCAACTGAGAGCAAAAAAAGACAACTAAGAGAGCCACATTTGTTTAATATTTTGGAGTTAGAAAAACATGGACTTTAAATAACTAGAATTAATATAATTAAGGGGATATGAAACAATACTATTTTTACCAGAAAAGAGGAAATTTGATATGTTTTTTCTTAAAAATGAAAAAAAAAATGTGAAATGTAGGGATTGAATAGATTAGTTCAGTAATAGAGAAAATAAAACAGACAAGAGAATTTGAGTACTGCAAAATATGTCATTTAAAAAATTACCCAGGTAGTAGCTGTCGGGGCCTTTTGAAAGAAACAAGACTTTGTTAAGGCAGGATGTTTTTAGTGAAGTTGGCCGCTGTGCAGTCTGCTGACTCAGGAAGAAGTGCACCTGGTGTGGGGGAGGGAAACTGAATGTTCTTTAAATAGCTACAGAGTTACCGTGATTGGTTGTTTACCCACTCAGTGGGGTATAATTATGCCTTGCAAAATAAACTCAGGGCCTGCTGCAGTATTGACTATGAGCCCTCCCAAATCTATATCTTGTCTCTGTCTTTTCTT
Organism: Eonycteris spelaea; assembly: GCA_003508835.1. Classification (NCBI taxonomy): domain Eukaryota; kingdom Metazoa; phylum Chordata; class Mammalia; order Chiroptera; family Pteropodidae; genus Eonycteris; species Eonycteris spelaea. Next base: position 2,474,847 of record PUFA01000176.1, read on the forward strand.
CAATCCTCGCTCCCATCTCGGGTGCTGTTCGACCTAGGCCAGCTGGCTCCGGCAGGTGGCACCTGAACAGGGAACCTAAGAACTGGGACAATAGTGAAGGACACCTCGTAGAGTAAGCGCTCGGAAAGGTAAGGGTTGCGGTGAAATATCTTTGGGGGATAAAAAAGAAAAAAAAAAGAAAAGAAAGAAAGAAGAAAATAAATAATAATAATAATTAATATAATAAAAGAATAAAAGAAAATGGGGAATGGAAACAGTCACATGCTTTTTGATAGTTTGGATCCTAGGCATGAGAGAGAGAAATCAGGGGGCAGCCCTCAGATCATACAAGAAAAAAGGAGGGGCCAGATTGTCCAGGGGACGCCCTGGCGGTTTGGAAAGAAAAAGTGGAACCCTCTGCACCGCCAGCTGTGCCAGAGCCGTCTTTGTTTTCCCGAAGATGAAGGAGAGCCTTAAGATCCAGGAGATGCAGAACGCTAGAGGAAGATTATTCTCTGCTTATTGTCTTAGCACAGCTTGCGGACCATACGGCGCTTGCAAAGTGCTTTTTTCCTTCCTTAGCACTTCAGATGCAGCAGTTGCGGGCTCAGAGAAAGCCCCTGGAACCGTCAGAGTGGGTTCCGAAGCTAGGGCGGAGGAGAATTCTTAGTGTCCAAGCTACTCAGGTAGTAGGTCTACTCAGCTAGAGCTTTGCACAGCAATCTCATGCATTACATCATCAAATAGTCAAAGTTTTGAGAGGCGCGGTTCATATTTCCCAGAGAGGCTGCTCGCCAAATTGTTCGCCAAGCGCACCACGTGCCCAGAACACCAAACTGTGTGCCTCATTATGGAGTCAATCCAAAGAGGCTTAAGCCTAACCAGTTTGTGGCAAATGGATGTTACACACATCCCAGAAAATGGATGTTACACACATCCCAGAATTTGGAAAACTAAACTATGTGCATGTAACAGGTTGACACCTACTCAGGGTTTATTATAGCTACTGCTCACATTGGAGAAGCTGCTAAACATCTCACTGCCTCTGATGCTTCGCTATAATAGGTCAACCTTCTATAATAAACTGATAAAGGCTCAGGGTATACAAGTCAAACATTCCAGCGCTTTTTTCTCAGCTCTCTATAATGCATAAAACAGGCATTCATATAACCTCAAGGTCAAGGAATTGTTAGAGTGAGCCCCTGGTGCTCTTAAAAAACCAATTACATAAAAATAAAAAAGAGGGAGCTGTACCTACTTCCCCACATAACAGTTTAAATCACGCTCTTTTTATTTTTAAATTTTTAACTGTGGATGCTCCTCAGGGACTTTCTGTTGCAGAGCGTTTCTGGCACCCAAAGACTCAGACTACATATGCGCAGTGAGGGGGAAGGACCTCCCTCACAGGCGCATGGAATGGCCCCTACCCGTGTTAATATGGGATGAAGACATGTTTGTGTTTTCCATATCGGATGCTGAAAATGGCCAGGTGGCCTGCCAGAAAGATTGGTTCGGTTTGTGGGACCTCCCCTACCACGAAAGTTGCTCCTGGATGATGATGCTGATGGCCATCTTCTGATGGTTGAAGGAGAGCTGTATTGGGCCTATGTACCTGCCATATGGGAAGGCCCAGAAATCATGGTGAGAGTTCAATGAGATCACCCATCGATGGGAAGAACACAAGAAACAAACTGAAAAATGGTTTAACTATACAGACTCTGGAATTCGGACTACCAATCTGTTTCTCCAAAAATGAGACAATACCCGGCTGTTTAAAATGCTTCTGGATTTCTTTGTCTGAAGGAGCTCAAGGTTGTGCGCCTTGTGCACCAGGTGGAGGAGAAAAAGTTGGGGAAGCCCTTCCGCCTCCACAGTCGCTCTCCCCGTGCGGGAAGGAGACACATGTTCAACAACAAGATTCCTGTTATGGAGGAACTCTTATTATATGGACAAACCAGTCCAGTATGTGTCAGGGGCAGATTCACATGTTATAGAACTGGTCTGGGAACCAGGGGTAACAGCGCAAGGGAAAGAGTTTGCTGGTTTATGGTGGAATGATTGATGGATTTCCACAGACGTACATATGGAAGCTTGCCGCTATTATGGATGGGGTTATCAGCAGGAGCAGTGGGGACAACAGCTCTGTATCTATAGACAGAGCAAAAATGTGCTGGCATGTGTAACTTAATATTACATCACCATAGCGGATAAGAGATTTAATGTTACTTGTAATAATTGTACTTTGGCCAATTGTGTTTCTTCTGTTTTTGATGGAACTACTGTAATGGGTGCTCCCTCACCCTCTTTTGTTATGCTTCCAGTTAATGTCACTGGGCCTTTGTGTGGTTATAGGTTTATGTCTGCTTCCTCCTTTGTTAAAGTATTTCCTCAACTTCTTTTGAGGATCATGCAAGAATGCATGGTCCTCAGGCTCCCCAGCTCAGGTTTGAGCAGGTTGATCTCCCGCTAGCAGAGGCTGGTAGTCCCGCTAGCAGAAGGCTGGTAGTCCAGTGATGGGTAAAGAATCCTCCAGGGCTGGGACCAACCTAAGACAGGGCATGGATGTGAGAGATTCATGTGGCCGATGATGGGTTAAAAGCTTCAGGCCTGTGGAGGGTCGCCTAAGACAGGCACAATCTATCTGCGCCCATAGTTGGGAAGGCTATGGCATTTATAAAATAAAAAAAAGGGAGAGATGTCAGGAGCCTTTGAGGAAAAAAGACTATTAAGCAGGATGACTTAGGAGGAAGTGCACCTGGTGTGGGGGAGGGAAACTGAGTGTTCTTTAAATAGCTACAGAGTTTTCGGTGATTGGTTATTTACGCATTCAGTAGGTATAAATATGCGTTGCAAAATAAACTCGGGCTGCTGCAGTATTGACTGTGAAGCCCTCCCAAATCTATCTCTTGTCTCTGTCTTTTCTTTAATCTTCACTTCCCATCTCGGGTGCTGTTCGACCTAGGCCGGCTGGCTCCGGCAAGTAGCAACATTTGGAAAGAGATGGAAAATATGGGAAAGAGAAAAAAGCAAAGATGACAGAGAAAAATGGGTCAGGGCAATAAAGAGATTTTAAATACAATCAATTTTCTCAAGACAAAAGACACCAGCAACATATTCAAGAAATTTCTATGAAACAGTTTATTTCTATAAAAAAAAAACTACACTCAGTGTCCTGTTTTGCATGTATCTATCCAGTTTTCCCAGCGTCATTTGTGGAATAGACTGTCTTTACCTTATTGTATGTTATTGCTTTTTTTGTCATATATTAAATGACGTATTCATAATAGCCAAGAATACAGAAGCAACGTTACGTGCCCATCAATAGATAACTGAGTAAAGAAGTTATGGTACGTATGTATATACAATGGATTATTACTCAGCTATTAAAAAAATGAAATCTTACCATTGCAATGAACATGGATGGACCTAGATGGTATTATGCTGAGTGAAATAAGTCAGTCAGAGAAAGATAAATATCATGACGGATATTTGTGGATTTATTTTCTGGGCTTCTCTATTCTGTTCCATTGATCTATGCCAGTACCATGCGTTTTGATTACTATAGCCTTGTAGTATAGTGTGATATCAAGTAGTATAGTACTTCTAACTTAGTTCTTTCTCAAGGTTGCCATGATTATTTGAGATCTTTTATGGTTTCCATATAAATTTTTAGATTATTTGTTCTAGTTTTCTGAAAAAATGTCATTGGTATTTTGATAGGGATTGCACTGAATCTGTAGATTGCTTTTCGGTTGATAACCATTTTAAACTATTTGGTTTTTCCTACCCATGAGCATGATATATATATGTATATATATATATATGTCATATATTATTTGTTTCCATTATTTGTTTCTTCTTCAATTCTTTTTAATGACTTACAATTTTCCAAGAATAAGTCTTTTACCTACTTTGATTAATTTGATTCCTAGGTATATTTATTGTTTTTGATGCAATTGTAAATGAAATTGTTTTCTTAATTTCTCTTTCTGATAGTTCATTATTTGATACATAAAAATGCAAACTGACTTCTGAATATTTATTTTATCCTGCTACTTTACTGAATTCATTACCAGTTTTTTTTGTTGGAATTTGGGTTCCCTATATATAGTATTATGTCATCTGAAAAATGAGTTTTACTTCTTCATTTCCAAATTGAATGCCTTTTAATTATTTTTCTTTTCTGATTGGAAGTAGCTAAGACTTCCAAATACTATGTTTGAATAGAAATGGTAAAAGTGAGCATCCTTTGTCTTGTTTCTGCTCTTACGGAAAATGCTTTTAACCCTTTCCCCAATGAGTATAATGTTAGCTGTAGGCTTGTCATATATGACCTTATTGTGTTGATGTAGTTTCTTCTCTCTTCCCACTTTGTTGATAGTTTTTTATCATAATAACATGCTGGATTTTGTTGAAAGCTTTCTCTGCATCTATTGGTATGATCATATGACTTTTATCTTCCAATTTGTTACTTGGTGTATCACATTAATTAATTTATGGATATTGTACCAATCTTGCATCTCAGGAATAAATTAAACTTGATGTGTGTTTTTTTGTTTAGCTGAATTCAGTTTGCTTAATTTTGTTGAGAATTTCATCAACGTTCATAGGAGATATCGGCCTACAGTTTTCTTTTTTTGTATGTCTTTGGTTTTGGAATCAAGGTAATGGTGGGTTAGTAAAGGAATTAAGGAGCCTTCTCTCTTCTTGATTTTTTGAATAGTTTGAGAAGAAAAGGTGTTAATTCTTCTTTGAATATTTGGTTGAAATTCACCTTAGAAAGCCATAGGTCTGTTTTTGGGGAGTTTTTTTTTTTTTTTTATTATATACTGTGACCCAATTTTTTGTTGGTTAATCAGTTGTTTCAAATTTCTGTTTCTTCTTAATTCAGACTTGGGAGATTGTATGTTTCTAGGAATGTATTAATTTCTTATAGATTGTCCAATTTGTTGGCATACAATTGTTCATGGGTATTTTCTTATATATTCTTTGTATTTCTGTGAAGTCCATCGTTACTTCCCTTTTTATTTCTGATTTTTATTTGTGTCTTCTCTTGTTTTTTCTTGATAAGTCTAGTTAAAGGTTTATCAATTTTGTTTATCCTTTCAAAGAACCAGCTCTTGGTTTCATTCATTTTTTGTATTTTTTTCTAGACTTTTTTTGTTTATTTTTGCTCTGATCTTTATTATTTTTCTTCCTTCTCTCACTTTGAGTTTCAAACTTATATTTGAAGCAACATAATCTTGAGAGCAAATCCAGAAAGGAAAATTTCAACTCAATTTCTCTCATGAATAAAGACTTGAAAATACTAAATAAATTATACAAGATGATTCTTGTAGTTTATGAAAATCATGACCAACTTTGGATCTATTCCAGGAATTCCATGTTGGTTTACTATATTAAAATCAACATAAATTAATAAAGATGAAATAGTTATTATTATTCTAGTAGAAGCAGAAAACATTCCATAACATCAATATTCATTAAGATAAAACAAAATCTCATTGCAGGCTATGAAGAGAAGAAAACTTTAATCTCATAGAGGATATCCACTAAAAATCAGTAATAAACATTCTAATTAATAATTAAGTAGTGAAACTTTCCTGCTAAAATTAGCATTGAGAGATGGATGCTTACTACTGCAACTTATATTTGATATTATACTGGAGATATTTTTTGCCATAAAGCAAGATAAAAAATAAAAAGTGATAAGGATTGAAAAAAGAATAATTCAGATAGTATTTACATATGTCATATTGTATATATGTAAAACACAAAAATGTTCAGATTGACTATTACAGTTAAATAACTCAATGTAGTGAATTATAAAAATCAGTACATTTCTATATTTTTAGCAATGATTATTTAAAAAAAAATTAAGTGATATCTTTTTTGTAATAATATTAAAATTTTGATAACTAAAAAATAAATGGCACAAAGCCTACCTTTATGAAAAAAACTACAATATATTACTGAGATATTAAATTTATCGAAATGAATGAATATATCATGATTCTGGATTAGAAGACTCAATATCATTATATGACATACTTCTGATGTGATCTATATATTCAGTGCGATCCCATTCAAATATCAGCAGGCTTTCTTGGGAGAAATTTACAAGCTGAATCTACAAAGGGCCAAGCATAACTAGTCAAACATTAAGAAGGCCATGGTAGAAGCAACCCAGGCTGTTAGATAATCAAAACTTATTATAAATAAAAGAAATTAAAAGTTGGGTATCGATTTAATGACAAAATAGATGGACTAATGAAACAGAATGCAGATGCACATGTAAGTGATCACTTGAGTTGTCAACAAATGTGTAGTACATTGTAGTGGGAAAACAACTTTCAAATAAATGGTGCAGAGTCATTTAGATATCTATTGAGAATAGATAGATTTTGACACTATTTACTGCTTTGCCTCATACACAATAATCAATTCCAGATGCACTACAGATCATGTAAAAGGTAAAAATACCAAAGAAAATATAAGAAAAATTTCTTTATTACCCTAAGACAGACAAAGATTTCTTAGGGGACAAAAAAAGCATTAACAGTGAAGAAAATGATTGATAATAGGATTTTGTTAAATATTAAGAACTTCAGCTCACCACAGGCATCTTTATGACTTAAGAGAAGCCGGAGACTGGATATTTTGCAATTACATATATGCAATTAAAGAATTTGTATCAGGAACTCTTACAGATCAATAAGTGAAAAACAGAAAACACAACTAAAAAATGAGTAACATCTCGAACAGTCATTTGCCAAGTGATAGTATCCAAATGGCCAGTAAACTCAAGAAACATATTCGAATGTCACTTATCAGCAGGGGTTATTTAGTTTCAGTTTCATTCCAATTGTTTTGGAGAAGATAATTTGGATGATTTCAAACTTTTTGTTTATTGATACTTGATTTATGGTTTCACGTATGTTCTTTCTTGGAAAATATTCCATGTGCACTTGAGAAGAATGTTGATTTTTTCTAACATTCTAAAGAATGTTTATACTCCACTCTGTGGAGTGTAATTATATATGTGTGTGTGTGTGTGTGTGTGTGTGTGTGTATACACACACATACATATATATACTTATATATAAAATACATATATATAATTTATAATAAAATGGATATATATATAATGCATTATATCATATATATGATATATAGATGGATTAAATATATATCATTATACATATATTTCTCATCTAACATATACATATAATATATGCAATCATACCACATGTCTATAATTGCATATAATTAGCTACAATTATAAACACCGTTTCATGATTTAATTTGAATTGAACATATACCATTTATAATTACAAAGTCAAATATATCAATTTAAATAAATATATATACTTTCTTGATGTTAAAGATATAATTAAATGTGATCTTATAAATTGGCAAACAACTTTATGATAACAGAAGTTCATGTGAACAGAAAGCCTAAGGTTGTTCAAATAGACACAGCCTGGATGATGACTAGCTTTAACTCTTTCTGCCCATTGGTTCAATCTTTTAATTTTGATAATGAAAGCATTTTTAATTTATAATGTGCAAACTGATTAGCTTGTATATTTACATTTTTGCTAATTTTACTGATTTGCATGTTTAAATTGAATATTTGTTAAATATGTATTGTCTTTTTGCTTCACAATGGACAAATATTGGCTCTTGAAAGAGGTTTTATTTATATTTTACTGGATCCACTATTTTGAATGTTTTTGACATAACTAAATCCTCTTATGACACTTGCTATTCAGCAAAAAGGACAGCAGACTTGAAAGTTTGTTTGAAGCATATATCTACCTGAGAATGTTATTCTCCTCTACAGAGCAGTAGTCGTGTAAAAGGGTATACATTAAAAAAAAGTAAAGGAAAACAGCATTGGCAAGCAACCAAACTGGGAACCTTAACGAGAGTTAGTACCGCCTCAGTCAAAGCACTCTCATTATTAAATGAGGTTTTAGAAAATTAATTGAGGTAGGGATTGTTTTGTTATTATAGCAGAATGGTAGTTTGGTTTTGTTTTATAGCCATACATTATAGAGAATCAAAAGCTGTTGAAAGTTGTATTGGCTTATATTTCCAACATATATGTAGGTAAATAGATAGGTAGGTAGGGAGGGAGGTAGGGTAGGTAGGTAGATTAATTATCTGAATGGTAGCTGGCATATAGTATTATATATATGTTACTTCTGGTTAGTACCTTTGATAAAATACTTCTTGTTTTCCTGATTAATTCAGGTCATTAGATATTACTATCACAGTAGAGCATTTTTAGCATAAAATATAGAATTAGGTTTTAAAATTGCATTTTTTTGTTGAGTCCTCAAACGTATGTTTTATGACAGAAATATAGAAATTTGACCATAAAAGATTTTTAAACTCTGATATGATACAATGAAATCCTAATTTGTTCATTATTTAGGGAGGTTCAAACTACAGGATATTTGATCAGCTCTTTAGTAAATCTGGTTATAAAGAAGAAGAGAGTGATAAAAATTCCAGATTGCAGTTTCTTTCCTTAAGGTACCAAAAAATCTATTTTGAATAAACATATTAAAGACAGGTAATTATTGAGCTTAAGCCAGGAAATCATTTCAATGCCAAGTTTTTCATCTTTCTTTTCCTCTTTCTTGACTATAACTTGCTTGTATGACTGTAACTTGCTACTTTAATTCTCCCAGCTTTTCATTTGATTTACTCTAAGCAACCCCATTCAAGTGCCTCAGGTTCTTATAAAAAAAATTACTCTTATTCCTGCTGTCCCTCTAGACCACTGCATGAAATTTGGATCCTGACACTTTGCACCAAAAATAGATTTTCTCTATTAGAAAAAAATCAATTATATATAATATTTTTATTATAATATTAATATACCATAGTATGTGTCATATGTCATTATTGATTTATATGTTAACATTTTATTAAATATTAAATTTAAACTTGTTTTAATTTGAATGAATCTTAAGGAGTCTACATAGATGGTTTTAAAATGGCAGAATTAGGTGGCTTGACCTACTTGGCATTAGCTTAAAGATTCATCTATATAGTAATTTTGTGTTTATAAATATTTGGTGGTGATGGTGTTTAGAAGTCACATGAGTGGTTGTGTAATTATTAGGGTAACATTTTAAAATCATATATCTGTTTTCTTCATATGGATGAAGAGTCTTGCCTTGTTTTAGTCTTTAGAATTCCTAGGGATTCTCATAAGTTTCCTGATAAAGCAGACATCTACAATGGCAACAGAAATATGGTGACTTATGTCAGTACTATGACTAGGACCTTGTCATTCTGACTTCAATTAAATGCTTCTTTCTGTGTAAAGGTACCTTGCTCGTACCTTTCGTATTTTGCAGATTTCTATGTACAGTGTTTTATTATATTTATATCCTCCCAGGATTTAGGAATATACCTTTCATAATAGTATTTAAAATTTAAAAATTTTTAAAGTCATGTTTAATTTTTTATTACTTAACATTTAAAATGTTGTTTATTTAAAAAATAAGTTTCATTAATAAAACATGAATAATATGGGTAATAATCATCATAAAGTATAAAAAATTACCTTATTTGACTAGTTGATTGCAGATTCATGTTTAAAATGACTTTCAGAGTGATAACCTCTGAGCCCCTGGTTATGTTACATTTCTTGGCGAGGATTTGATTTTAATGTTGAATTTGCTTGAGAACAGGACATATGGTGCATCAGAAGACATGGTGAGGTAGAATAAACTTCTAATCACCACCTTTTCATTTGCTTTCTTTCTTTTTGTTGTTTGACAATCATCTTTGTGTTAGTTTACTGACAGTGTGTGATTGTTTTAGAAAAATTTATTTCTTATTCAGCAGATTTAATAAAAGGAAATATTTCCTATGATGAAACACAAACAATCACTGTAAAAATACTGTTCTTAGTAGTAATGTAAAAAATGCTTTTAAATTTAAAAGGCCATACAACCAAAAACAATTTTTGGTAATAAATACTTCTTTCATGGCTAAGTTGGGGGAAAAAGGCACCTGACTAAATGTTGTATTTTTTCCCTGCCTTTGAGAAAGATTCATTTCTATCCTTACCATTTGAGTCTAGGCACAGGCTCAGAGAAGGTAAATCTGACCAAGATCACAGGGTTTTGGAAAAGACCTGAGATGCTCCAAGTGGTCTGTGTGCAGTTCTTTCACTCAGAGGTGTCTGGGTCGGGGTACCTTCAGAGTCACTTCTGGCTCACTTTGTGTTCTTGGTACTGATAAGGGAAGATTTTTACCTGTGTGGATTTCTCTTAATCACAGTATTCAAATCTGTAAGCACCCTCTCCAGCATACTTTGATCAAAAATAGCAAAAAAGTAAAAACAACAGAGAAGGAAGCACAGGACAGAAAAGGTGGCTGGGTGTCGACCATTCTTTTAAGAAACAGGTAAGGAGCCCTGTGGCAAGGTTCTGTACTGGGTGTGTGGGACAACCCCAGAGAAAAAGAAAAGCCCTTCAGCAAAGTAGATAGAGATAAGATATAAGCCATTGTAGTCCTTAGAATACTAGACAGAGAATGTGTGATTAAATGCTAATATTGATTATGTGCCAAATAAACACATGGGCACACATGCAGGAAAGAGACCAGAGTTTACTAGGACTCTTCTTTGCATACATAATTCATTGAACCACATTAATAGTTTTTTGAAAGAATCTATTGTCATCCTCAGGAGATATGAGGCACCAAAATTTAGGTAAGGCATCACTAACTAGGTGGTGGAGCTGTTGTCAGGCCCAGAGTGTGGGCTCTAACTGCTACTCTAAGCACTAGGGAGTGACTTGCCCACGTGGAGCATTTCCGTCTTAGAGGGTATAATTTGAAGAGAAGACATGGAAGCACTTTAGTGAGTTGAAGTGGCATACAATGGAGCATGGGAACTCTATACTTCTTATAAAACATTGCAATGTTATATTGAGAAGAGCAGGTTTTGCATGGGTGCGTGTAAGGATGCAGGTGGCAATCCCCCTGGTTTTCCCACTCAGACAGGGATGATAAACCACCATGTATGCTTAGCACTCATGATAGAGTGAACATTTGAGCAGGGGAGACAAGAGGCAGGCAGGTAAGTTGCAGTTTAGGTCCCTTTAGAGGTCTGAGACTTGATTTTATCTTTATCAAATATTAGAAATAATTTAGTACACACAACTTCTGCTTTTGCAAAGTCACTGAGGCTCAGAACTGGCTGTGGATTAATCATTTAGCAGGGGAGCCAGGGCTAAAATCTGGTTCCCTCAAGTCCTCATTCGAAGCCATTTCTACTGCTGCTTGTTCATCTTGCTGGTTGATGGCTGTTAATAAATTTATTTTTCATGATCATTTTTTTATTAGGTTTCTGTTTATTGAAGTTCATATGTTACAAAAGTAACGTGCGAGCCATCATTCTAGGTGATTTCTAATATTAACACAAGTTGCTTAATGTACACGTTGTTATTGCTATATTGTCAGGCATTTATATAATCTCAAACTACATAAAACTAAACCTCTGTACTGGTTTTCTATTGCCGCATGGCAGAGTACCACAAACTTCATGGCTTAAAACAAGACTCACTTTTTGAGTCCGCAGTTCTGTGTGCAGAAGTCTGGCAGGTTGAGCTCTCAGCAAGGCAGCAGAGATGGGCTCTTCTCTGGAGGTGCGAGGGAAACACCAGCTTGAGGCTAATTCAGCTTCTCTCCCGGAATGCAGATCCAGACAGTTGTAGGACTGAGGTTCCTGTTTTCCCTGCTAGAGGAGTCAATCTCAGCTACATCATGCATCGCTGGTGGCAGGTGGTCCTCTGCATCTTCACAGCCAGCAAAGGCCCTCCAAATCCTTCCTATGCTCTGAGTCTCTCTGACTTCCCCTTCTGCCAGAAGTAGTAAAAAACACTTTTAAAAGGCTCAGCAACTATATAAGGTCTGTCCAAAATTTTCATCTTGATTAAACCTTAAACTCAATGGATTAGTATCTACATCCGAAAATTCCGGTTTCATATGTAAGGTAACAATAGCTACAGGCATGACATGATATATCATATATTCAAAGTCTCATCCTTGGGGAATAGATCCTGTTGTGGAGAATCGATAGGGTTTCTGCCTGCCATTCCTTTCTAAGTCCTGATTTCTGTTGCCTGTAATCATTCATTTGATTAATATATATCTAGTACTCATCCGACACCATACATAATTATTATGATACTACCGCTATATTCCTTATGCTGTTCTTACATACTCATGATTATTTTTTGTAACTACCAATTTGTATCTCTTAATTTCCTTCCCTCTTCACCCATTCCCACCCCCCCCAATCTGGCAACCATCAAAAATGCTCTCTGTATCTATGAAACTTGTTTCTGTTTTGTTTGGTCATTTATCCTGTTCTCTAGATTCCACTAAAAGTGAAATCATATGACATTTGCCTTTGTCTATCTGACTTCTCACTCAGCAACAATACCCTCTAGTCCATCCATGGTGCTGCAGATGGCAAGATTTCATTTCTTTTTATGCTTGAGTGATATTCCATTGTGCAATATGTACCACCTCTTCTTTTATCCATTCATCCACTGATGAACACCCTGGTTGCCTCCCATATCTTGGGTATTGTAAATAATGCTGTGATGAAAAACGATACACATGTCCTTGCAAAGTAGTTTTGGGTTTCTTCAGAAAAATACCCAGAAGTGGGATTACAGGGTCCTTCTCTGTCTGTTGTTATACAGCTTTTGTTTTTTAAAAGTCCATTTTATCTGGTATAAGTATTCCTGCCACTGCTTTTTGTTTGTTTTGTTTTTGTTTCTGTTTTCAATGATTTTTTTTCCTACTTCTTTACTTTCAAGTCTGTGTGTTGTATTTTGATCTGAAATAAGTCTATTTTAGATAGCATATGTAAGAATTTTTTTTTCTTAATACTTTATGTCATTTGGCATTTAATCCATGTATATGAAATAATCGATAGATTTACTGCATAGCTATTGCCATTTTATTATTCATGTTTTTGTTTCTTCTTAAGAAGTTTCTTTAACATCCCTTTTAATACTTATTTGGTGGTAAAGAATCAACTTTTCTTGTCTGGAAAGATCTTTATTTGTCCGTTGATTCAAGTAATAGTTTTGCCAGGTAGAGTAATCTTGGTTGTAGGTCTTTGCTTTTCTTTACTTTGATGCTTCATGCCAAATCCCTTCTGGCCTAAAAAGTATCTTGTTTGAGAAATCAGCTGACAGTCCTATGAGGCTTGTAGGTAACTAATTGCTTTTCTTCTTGATACTTTTAAGATCCTGAACCTTGTCTTCAAGTTTTTGTCATTTGATTTATTATTTTATTATTTATTTAACTTAATTAATTAATTAATGTTATCATGGTTATATTGGTTAATTAAAATACAGAAGTTCCAGAGGTAAAATTTGCACAATGAGGACATATATATATATTGCATTGTGTGTTCACCTCCCATAGTTAGATTTCTTTCTGTCACCAACATATTTGACCCTTTTACCCCATTACTCCCCCCTTTCCACCTCCCACTGATAACTACTGAACTATTGTCCATGTCAATGACTCTTTGTTTCTCCTGTTTGTTGTTGGTTTTATGTTTATTATCCCAACATATAAGTGATATTGTGCGGTTTTCAACTTTTTTTGTCTGGTTTATTTAGCTTAGCATAATTACCTTCGGGTCCATCCATGTTGTTGCACAAATGGCAGTATTTCATCTCTTCTTGTGGTTGAGCTTACTATTTCCATTGTATATATGTACCACATCTTCCTTTATCTAACCAACTATTGTAGGACACTTCGGTTGCTTCCATGTCCTGGTCACCATGAATAATGCTGCTATAAATATCAAGTGTACAAATATCTTTTCAGATATATGTTTTCAAGTCTTTGGGGTAAATACCCAAGTAGAGAGATTACTGGACATAGATTGATACTTAGAATTATGAGGTATCTCCATACGTTTTTCTGTAGTGGCTATACAAATTTGCGTTCCCTACCAGCAGTAGTATGAGGGTTTTTATTCTCCACATCTTCTCCAACATTTTTATTAATTGTCCTGTTGATAATAGCTCTTCTAACAGGTGTGAGATGGTATCTCATTGTGGTTTTTGATTTTCATTCCCTAATAGCTAGTGATGTTGAGCATCCTTTCATGTTTGTTGGTCATCTGTAATGTCTTCTTGGGAGGGTGTCTATTCAAGTCTTCTGCACATTTTTTGATTGGATCTTTTGTTGTTGTTGTGTTATTGAATTGTTGAGTATGAGTTTTTGTAATTTTGGATATTAGGCCTTATTGGAGCATGCTTGCAAATATATTTTTCCATTTGGCTGGTTGTTTTTTTTTTTTTACCTTGTAATGGTTACTTAGTTGTGCAGAAAGCTTTTTATTTGATGTAGTCCCATTCATTTATTTTTGCTTTTTACTTCCTTTGCCCTTGAGTTCAAATTCATAAAAACCTCAAGTATAAGGTTCTTGAGTTTAGTTTCTATGTTTTCTTCTATGTAATTTTATTATTTCAGGTCTTACATTCAGATCCTTAATCCATTTTGAGTTAATTTTGGTGTATGTGATAGACAACAGTCTAGTTTCATTCTTTTGCAGGTGGCATTCTAGTTTTCCAGCAGCATTTATTGAAGAGGCTTTCCTTTCTCCACTGTATGTTTTTGGCTTTTTGTCAAAAATTATTTGCCAGTATAAACATGAATTCACTTCTGGACTCTCAATTCTGTTCACTTGTCCATGTGTCTGTTTTGCTGCCAGTGCCATGTCATTTGATTACTGTCGCTTTGGTATAATTTGAAGTGAGACAGAGTGATGCCTGCAGCCTTGTTTTTTTTTCCCTCAGGATGACTTTGGCAATTTGGGTCTTTTGTGCTTCATACAAATCTGCTAATTTTTTGTTCTATTTCATTAAAAAACGATGGGATTTTGATGGGGATTGCATTAAATCTGTGTAATGCTTTTAGGTAATAATGTCATTTAACTATGTTGATTCTTCCAATCCAAGAACATGGAAATCTTTCCATTTCTTTGTATCTTCTTCGTTTCTTTTAATAGGTCTTATAGTTTTCATTATATAGGTCCTTCACATGTTTCGTTAGATTTATTCCTAACATTTTATTATTTTTGTTGCAATTGCAAAAGGAATTATTTTTTTTCCACCTTTTTCCCTGACACTTCATTATTAGAGTACAGGAATGCTATGGATTTTTGAATATTGATTTTGTAACAAAACTTTACTGTATTTGCTTATTGTTTCTTGTAGTGTTCTTGTGGATGCTTTAGGGTTTCTATATAGAGAATCATGTCACTCTGCAAATAGTGACAGTTTGACATCTTCATTTTCTATTTGGATGCTTTTTATTTCTCTTTCCTGATTGCACTCACTAGGTCCTCTAAAGTTATATTGAATAACAGTGGTGATAGTTGATAGCCTTGCCCTTGTTCCTGATCTTAGAGGGAAGGTTTTTTAATTTTTCACCATTAAATATAATGTTGGCTGATGGTTTGTCATATATGGCCTTTATTATGTTAAGTTATTTTCCTTCTACCAATATTGTTAAGTGTTTTGATCATAAAAAAAAAAATGCTGTATCTTGTCCAAGGCTTTTTCTGTATCTATTGTCCAATCACATGATTCTTATTTTTTAATTTTTTATGTGGTGTATAACATTAATCAATTTGCAATATGTCAAAATTATCTTTGTGATCCTGGGATGAAGCTAACTTGACCAGCTGTATAATCTTTTTAATATGCTACTGTATTTAGGTTCTCTAGGATCTTATTCAGTATTTTTGCATCTATGTTCATGAGAGATGTTGAACTGTGTTTTGTTGTGTGTGTATGTGTGTGTGTGTGTGTGTGGTGTGTGTTGTGTGTTTTTCTTTAAAGATTTTGGTATCAGGGTATATTGGCCTCATAACATAATTGCCTCTTCTTTGAATTTTTGGAAGAGTTTGAAGAGAATAGGTATTAAATCTTCTCAAATGTTTGGTAGAATTCACTGGTGAAACTATCTGATGGTGGACTTTTATTTTTTGGTATGTTTTTGATAACTGTTTTCCACTTTAATACTATTGATCAATCTCTTAAGTTTTTCCAGTTCTTCCTGATATCATCAAGGAAGGTCGTATCTTTGTAAGTACTGGTCCATTTCTTCTAGGTTATTAAATTAGGTGTAATATACATTTTCATATTATGGTATGATCCTTTGTATTTCTGTGTGTTTGTCATAAGTTCTCCCTTTCATATCTGATTTTATGTATTGTGTCTTTCTATCCTCTCTCTCTCTCTCTCTCTCTCTCTCTTCCTCTTTTTTTTTAGTGAGTCTAGCCAGGGGTTATTAAATCAGGGTATTATAAGCTTAAATATTGCATAGTGGTTAAAGATTTTAAAAAGCACTTTTAAAAAAGAAGACAATAGCTACTGCAACCTAGAAATAAATGTACAGCCTAATAGTGATAATTTAAGATAACAAAAACAGAAAGATGTATGGCATAAAGAGCTGAATCTCAAAGGGAAATGGAGATAAGGCACACACAGAAAAATGACTATTGTGTATTATAATTTTCCTTTGTTTAAATTTAAAAAGACCATTCTGAGACACATAACAGAAAACAAGAGGGAACAGAGGTAGAAAACATAAACACCATCAAATTAAAGTAACAAAGAGATACAGAAGGACAAAGAAAGAATGGAGACATCGAGCTACTGGAACATAATAGATAAAATCACTATAAAAAAACTTCATATTTAAATCACCCTAAATGTAATTGAACTCATTCTAATAAAAAGGTAAATGGAGCAGATTGGATCAAAAAAACAAAACACGATTATATCCTGCCTTCAAGAAAGACACATCTCAACTCTAAGGGCAAAAATGACTCAAAGTGAAAGGGCGGACAATGACTTCTAAGCAAATGACATCCAGAGAAAAAACTGGCGTACCGCATATTTACTCTGATGAAATAGACTTAAACATAAAAAAAGTAATGAGAAACAAAGTAGACATTTCATAATGATAAAAAGACAAAACCAAAAAAGCATAACTCTGATTAATTTTATGTTCCCATTTAGGGATCAACCAAATATATAAGCAACTACTAACCGAACGAATGAAGAAGCTGACAAAACGCAAATTATAGTAGAAGATCTAAATATTCAGCTACCAGCTATGGATAGATCATCCAAACAGAACATCATAAAGACATACCATCTTTAAATAACATTTAGGCCAATTGAACATAATCAACACTTACAGAGCCTTATCTCAAAACATCAGATTATGCATTCTTCTCTACATAGTGCATATGTAACATCCTCAAAGATAGACACTGCTGGGACACAAAACTAGCCTCAATGAATTTGAGAAAGTTGACATCATAGGAAATACATATCTCTGACCATAAATCTTTAGAGGAGAAGGTGTGGAAATTCTGTGAACAGCCCTGCCTGGGAGAGTTGTGAGTTTCCACATAGCTGGTGGCAGGCCTAGTCAACAGGGAAGAAAAGCAGAAAGTGGGCTGGCATAAAAACAACAGGTGATTTTTCTGGCCAACGGTTGCAAAACCAAGGCTACGTAAGTTGCAGTCTCTAACCCCCATCCAGAGGACACTCCACGATACCCTTCCGAGACTGATCACCACGGAGCCCCAGGGAAATCTGGGCAAATGGGTACTGAAAACTGTTGCCTAACACTGATAGGACTGAGATGATGGTACCAAGCATGATTAAATATCTACCAGAAAAGAAAAAAAAAAGCACTATTAAGGCTTTATATAAAGCAGGGATCCAAGAGGCTTAGACGTCACCCACTTGAAACCAAAAGAAAAGCACTTTCTTGCAATAGCTAAAGAGAGACCTTTATATAAATAAATCTTTCTGGAAAAAAAAAAGCAGAATACATTTCCATTAATGCCCAAGTGGAGAAATAGTCCATTAAAAACCATGAACAACCAAGGTGACAAGCCATCTCAGAAAGAAAGAGGAAAATTTCCAGATAATAAGCTTACAGACATAGAATATGTAACTAAATGACAGAGAATTCAGGATGGTACTTCTGAAAAACTCAGTGAGTTTGTAAACGAGTCATATCAATGATTTCAGGAATTGAAAAAAACAGCTAGGTGAGCAGAGCAAGGAACTTGAAACCTCAAAAAGAACAGAATAGATCTTCAGGAGATAAAAAACACACTGCAAGGTTGAAAAATGCAATAGCAAGTTTGGGAAATAGAGTCAGCCAAATGGAGGAAAGTATCAGTGATATCAAAGGCAGAAATCTAGAAATAAATCAGAAGGAATAAGAGGGAAACCAAAGAATGAAAAATAATGAAAAAGAAATACAAGAACTAGCTGATACTATTAGGAGAGGAAACATAAGAATAATGACATTATTGAAGGCGAGGAAAAGGAGCAAAGGACTAGAGAGCATTTTTAGGCAAATAGTTTGACAAAGAATTTCCCAAATCTAAGGAATGAGCTGGAACTTGGAATTCAAGAAGTCAACAGAATGCCCAATTATCTCAACCCAAAAAGGCCTTCATCAAGATACGTTGTATTAAAATTATCAAAAATCAATGACAAAGAGAATCTCAGGACATCCAGGGAAAGAAAACAGGAACTTATAAAGGAACCCTATTAGATACCATCGGACTTCTCAGTGCAAATCTTACAAGGCGGAAAGAATGGAATAAAATATTTAAACTGTTAAAATTAAAAGAAACTACCAGCCAGGAATAATGTTCCCTAAGCTCTCCTGTAAGATATGAAGGAGAAATGGAAACCTTTGTGGATATACAAAAATTGAGGGAATTCTCTACTATGAGGCTGCACCACAGGAAATACTGAAAGGGGTCAGTTCACCTAAAACAAACTGACGAAAAAATTTTTTTGCATAAATTAGGAGTAAGGTGACTATCAGGACAAATAGAAACATAGGAGTGCAACCCTTACTAGGCACAGGGCAATTATGAGCTTAAATAATAAGAAGAGAATAGCTATAGCAAGATAGTAATGAACGTTCAGCATACATAGGGATGGAATGAGACAACAATGACTGAAAGAGGAAGAGTCAAAGATCCAGATTCGTAAAGGAGAATGGAGATAAGGTACGCACAGAAGAAATAAATAAGTGTATATATAACTGTCTTTTACATATTCGTAATGGTAACCACACACAGAAGATTCAGAACTGAAGTACACAGCATAAAATAGAAAGAACAGAGGGAAAACTCAAAAAGCCAACAAAAAAAGAAAACAGAAACACAAGGACAAGAGAACACACAGAACACTGAGCTATCAGAAAGCAAAAGATAAAATGGCTATAAGAAGACCTCATATTTCAATAACCACCCAAAATATAAATGACTGAGTTCACCAATAAAAAGCACAGACTTGCAAAATGGATCAAAAAAAAAATAAATAAAAAGTAAAGAAAAGTAAAGAAAAAATCCCAACCATATACTGCCTTTAGGGACACATCTCAGCTCCAAAGACAAATATAGCTCAAAGTGAAAAAGTGGAAAATGGCATTTCAAGTAAATGGCATTCAGAGAAAAGCGGAGTACCAGTACTACTATTGAATGAAATAGACTTCAAAATAAAAAAAAAAAAAATGTAAAGAATGATACTGTGGGACACTTCATAATGATAAAGGAAAGGAATCATACACCAAGAAGACATAACACTTATTAATATCCATGCTCCCAATCAGGGAGTTCCCAAAATATATAAAACAATTACTAACAGAACAAAAGGGAGAAACAGACTAAAACACTATGTAGTAGGGGATCTAAATACCTCACTGTAGGATATGGACAGATTATCCAAACAGAAAATCAGTAAGGAAATAACATCCTTAAATGACATTAGACTAATTGGACTAATTAACATTTACAGAGTCTTTCATCCCGAAAGCTGCTTATACATTCTTCTCTAGTGCACTTGGAAATTCTCAAAGATTGATCACATGCTGGTATACAAAACTTGCCTTAACCAAATATACAAGGATTGAAATCATACCAACCATATTCTCTGATCATAATGCTTTGAAGCTAGAGATCAAGTGTAAAAGAAAATAGGAAGAATACAAATATATGGAGATTAAACAACATGTTACTGAAAGAATAACTGGGTCAGAGAAGAAATAAAAGAGAGATCAAGAGATACATAGAAACGGATGATAATGATAGTACAACATAGCAAACTTTTGGGACTTGGCAAAAGTGGTCCTAAGAGAAAATTTTGTATCATTACAGGCTATCTTCAAAAATGAAGATTAGCCAAGTAAACAACTTAATGTCTCATTTTAAACATCTAGAAAAGGAAAAACAAATGAGGCCTAAAGTCAGCAAAAAGAAATAAATTATCAGATTAGAGTAGAAATAAATGAAATTGAAACAAAAGAAAAAAAAGAAAAAACAAATGCAACAAAGAGCTGATTCTTTGAGAAGGTTAATAAAATTGACAAATCCCTGGCTAGACTCACTAAAAGAAAAAAAGAGAAAGGGCACAAACAAATCAAGGATGAAAGAGGGGAAATTACAACTGACATCGCAGAAATTACAAAGGATCACACGAGAATACTATGTAAACATAGATAAATCCAAATTAATATCTTAGAAGAAATGGACCAGTATTTGAAAAATACAATCTTCCAAGACTGAATCAAAAAGAATTGGAAAATCTAAATTGGCTAATCAGTAATGTGGAAATGAAACAAGCAACACAAGATTACCAAAAAGTAAAAGTCCAACACCAGATGGCTTTCATCAGTGAATTCTAAACCAAACCTTCATAGAAGATTTAATACCTATTCTCCTTAAACTCTTCCATAAAATCAAAGAGGAGGCAATACTTCCAATCTCATTTTTGTGAGGACAATATTATTCTGATACCCAAACCTAGTAAAGATAACACAAGAAAAGAAAACTACAGAACAATATTCTCATGAACACAGAAGCAAAAATCCTAAATAGGATAATAGCAAACCGAATACAGCAACATAGTAAAAAGATTAAACACCATGATCAAGTGTGCTTCATCCCAAAGGCACAGGAATAGTTCAACATATGCAAATTGATTTTGATACACCACATAAACAAATTAAAAAATAAGGATCATGTGATCATATCAATAGATGCAGAAATAGCCTTGGACAAGACACAGCATACATTTATGATCAATACACTTAACTAAATGGGTATAGAAGGAGAGTACCTTAATATAATAAAGGCCATCTATGACAAACCCTCAGCCAACATTAAACTTAATGATGAAAACTAAAAGACTTCCTTCTAAATCAAGAACAAGGCAAGACTGTCCACTATCACCACTGTTATTCAATATAAATTGGAAGTCCTAGCAAGTGCAATCAGACAAGACAAAGATATAAAATACACCAAATAGGAACGAATAGTCAAACTATCACTATTTGCAGATGACATGATTCTCTATGTAGAAATCCTAAAGACTCCATAAGAACACTACTGGAAACAAGCAAATACAAGTAGTTTCTAGATACAAAATCAACATTAAAATATCCATAGTGATCCTATACTCTAATAATGAAGTGTCAGAGAAAGAAGTAGAAAAATAATTCCTTTTGCAATTGCAACAAAAAGAATAAAACACCTAGGAATAAACCTAATGAAGCAAGTGAAATACTTATACACTGAAAGCTACAAGAGAAGTTGAAGACAGAAATAATAGATATTGTGTGTTTATTGGTTGGAAGATTCAACATAGTTAAAATGGCCTTATTTCTAAAGCATTATACAGATTTAATGTAATCCTCATCAAATTCCAATGGCATTCTTTAAGTAAATAGAAGAAAAAATAATCAGATTTGTCAGAGCCAGCGGGCTAAAGTCGAACAGCACCTGAAAGAGGGGGTGAAGCCTAAGAAAAAAGAAGACAGGAAAAGAACTTTCTGGAGGGCATACAGTCAATGCGGCAGCCTCGAGCTTATTTAACATAGCCCTTATATTCTTTTTGAACACAATAGCAAAGCAGAGTACATGCCATAGAATGTTGGCATTTACATAAGTTCCTATATATCCTTCCCTCAGGTACAAACATCCTTGCTTCTGGGCTGTAGAACATTCCACTATCTTAAAAAGGATTACTTTAGGAGGCAAACCTCTCCTCCATGGTCAGTACTGTTCAACTCTAACACCTTGCTTCCTAGAACCATTGTTTAAGCAGTCTCAGCAAGCTGCTTTCATGGCTATCACCTACATGACTTCTTCAGTATCTCAAATGGCTCCCAACACAGATTTCATGGAAGCACAAAAGACCCCAAATAGCCAAAGCAAGTTGAGGAAAAAGAATAAGGCCAGAGGTATCACTCTGTCTGACATCTCTTATACTGGAAAACTGTCAAAAATCAAAACAGCATGATATTGGCATAAAAACAGACACACAGACCAATGGAATAAATCGAGAGTCCAGAATTAAACTCTGTATATGTGGGCAAATAATTTTCAACAAAGGAGCCAAAAACAATACAATGGATAAAGGAAAGCCTCTTCAATAAATGGTGCTGGAAAACTTGGAAAGCCACATGCAAAAGAATGAAACTAGACTGCTATCTATTACTATGTACCAAAATTAACTCAACATAGATCAAAGACTAAAACATAAGGCTGAAACAATACATTACATATATACTAAATTCGTGGTTCGCTCAAATCTAAGACCCACGGAGCCAATTGAGATGAATTGTGAGCCTTTATTAGCTGGCCGGTGACTGACTCTCTACCACGCAGGGTAGAAGAGATCAGCTCCGAGCTCCCAGAAGAGGCAGTTTATATAGCCACCAGCACATCCCTGAGCAGATCATCACACCTGGTTAACAGTTGGCCGTTGCATATCCTTGAATCAGATTAACCTGGTTAACAGCATCTCCTTGATCAGACCCTGGTTAACAGAATCAGAAGTAAACTTTAATACTGGCTTACTGGAAAATTGTCCCCATAACATTCCCCACTGGTTTTCTAGGGAATTCAAATCATCGAACAGTAGGTCTAATCCTCTGTCGGACTGCCCATAACACTGTCGGACCCGTGTTATGGCAGGCCAAATCGAGGCACTATTTCTGAGACTGATTTGCTACTACGCAAGCAGTCTCCTGCTTGGTGGGGGGCTTCAGTCCATCCTGAAAACGTGTCGATGAACATAAGCAAGTATTTGAATCTGAAAGTTCTGGGCTGACCTCAGTGAAATCTAACTCCAATGTTCCCTCGGTGCTTGTCCACAAAATCTCGTCCCTTGTTGTATTCCTTGAAGGGCCCTGGATTCACTTGTGCACAGATGTGGCACCGGCTGATGTCTGTTTGACCATTCTTGCAGCCCCGGAATGTAATAGTCTCTTTTTAACAGTTCAGTTAACTTGGTTCTTCCCAAGAGAGTGCTCTGGTGAACTTGGGTTATAAGGTCTCGGCCCGAGGCCTCAGGTACTGCAATGCCCTGGTTTGGAACTCTACGAGCCAAGAAGGAAACTGACACCTATGTAAGTGCAAGAGGGAGTTACTGACAAACTCAAATTTGGACCCCACTCGTTCATTTACGCAGCAGTGGTTGAGAGGAGCCCGACCGAGGGGCTGGACCTATTTAAAGGTAAAACCGCAAGCCTTGGAAGATGCCTTGGCGTTACCTGATTGGGGGGTTAGGTGACCTTTAAAGGAATTGGGTGGTAGGTTGTTGGGTCTGCGTGCAAAAGGGGGCCATGCGCAGTGGGGCTGCATATAGGGGGGGCCGTGCGCAGAAAGGCCAAGTGCAGAAGGTAGGGCCGAGTGCAGAAAGGTGCCGAGTGCAGTAATCAGACTATGTGCAGGAGGAAATAAGGGTGGGGGTGCTTAAGGGTCCACCAATGAGCTGGCTTGGCTGGTTTGGCCAGGTGGTAAGGCATTGTTCTTGACCACTGGCCTTTGGGGAGCTTTTCATACAATTCATCTTGGGTCACTCAGAAAATGAATCATTCCAGTCTTCAGTACTACAATGCGGCTGTCCAGGAGCCTAACCCACCCAGCAGATTCTTCTTGCCTCCCAGCTTGTTGCATCCATTAGCACTCTGGCAGTAGGGTTGGCAGAATGTTAATTGGCCCACTTTTTGGGCAGCCTCCTTTGCTGTCTCAGAGCTTAGTTCTGGTGCTCTAGGCAATGGATGATTGCCACTTTCTTTGGCAGCCAAATTGTCTCAAAGAAGGGCCAGTATTTCCTCTTTATTCTTAATTTCTTTTCCTCCCGAGGTCAGTAGCCCCCTTTCTTTATATAATGCCCCATGTACGTTGTGCTGTGGCAAAGGCATACCTGCTGTCCGTGTAGATGTTAATAGTCTTGTTTCTACCCCACTGCAGAGCTTGAGTCCTGCTCCTATTCAGCTCTCTGGGCTGAAGTGCCATGGCTTAGGGCTTGTGCCCAGATGACAGTCTCAGTGGTAACCACTGCAGCCCTGGCATTCTTGACTCCTTCTGGATGAAGCTACTCTCTTCCCTAAATAGAGTAGTGTCTGGATTTGGCCAAGGGCTGTCTGTCAGGTCCAGTTGGTGCAGGTGACGTTCTCTAGGACCTCAAGGCAGTCATGCAAGGGTTGGCATCGTCGGGAGGGTAGCTGGGTTGAGTGCGGTAGTTTTTCAGGAATTGTATGTGAGGTGGGTGAGAAGCATGACCTGATACTGGGTGATCTGAGTGTTGGAAAATCCACCGGTCCAAGTGGGCTGCGAAGCATTGACTAAAACTGCGTTTGGGGAGATAATCTGGAGAGTCTGCCCTAGTGTCAAATTTAGGGCTTCCTTAGAGAGGACTGCAGTGGCAGCAATTGCCTTCAAACAGTTGGGCCATCCTGCTGCCACATAGTCCAATCTTTTGGAGACTGGTCGCTTCCAGGGCCCTAGGGTCTGTGTCAGGACCCTTTAAAGTTATCGTGGGCTCCCGGGGGCTCATAATGTAAGAGCCCTGACCTCCTCATTCGTGTCCTCAAAAAGGGCGAGGGGGCCTTCTTTTGTGGGCTTGTCCTTTTCAGGCAGCTCATTCTTCCAATGTCCCTTTTTCTGCGAATATGCGCAACTGGTCCTTTTCTAACCACTCTTCTGGGTCCATTGTATTGCCCTGGTGTCTTTCTTTGGCCTCTGCCTTTTTCCTGGTGGTCCTTTTGGCTGGGCTTCTTGCATGGTTGCAAGCAGGACCTTGGTCATCTTCTTAGTCTATGCTATATCTACCTCATCTCTATTGTTGAATACTTGTTGGGCTATCTCGACCAGCTCAGATAGGTTCTTTCCTTCAAACTCTCTTCATCCTCTGCAATTTCTTTCTAATATCTGGGGCCGACTGACTGACAAAGGCTAAATTTACAGCCCTCCTATTATTAGGGTCCTCCGGGTCAATAGAGGTATATAACCGGTATGACTCTAAGAGTTGTTCCAGAATGCCGCCGGTGCGACTCAATCCTTAAGTTTGGATGACCTCGCTTACCTTAGATAAGTTAGTGGGTCATTGGGCGGCAGACCGGAGGCCCCCTGGGAGCAGAAGCTGGTGATACCTTGGAGAGCCTCCTTACCTTGGTCGGTGGTTGGGGGTCCCAAGGCGGACAGGTGTTCAGGAGAACATGTTAGAATGCGGGTCGGGTGGTGGAAGGCTGCCTGTTGGGCTCTAAATACCTGCCTTTGCAGCCGCCTTCCCTCTGGATCGCTCCCGCTCCTCTGAGGTAAACAGGACCTGGAGGAGTTGCTGACAGTCGTCCCAGGTCGGCTGGTGGGTAAAGAAAATAGTCTCTAAGAGAGAGGTTAATCCTGGGGTTTCTCTGAGAATGAGGGGTCCTGGTGTTTCCAACTGTACAGATCGCTGGTGGAGAAAGGGACATAGACTATGAATGGCCTTTGAGTCTTCTCCCCAACCAGGGGAGCAATTGCCAGAGTGGGGCCAGGACTGCTGTCTAGTTCGACGAGTCAGGGATAGTATCAGGGTATTGTGGGGGTTGGTACACAACCCAGTGCGAGTGTGGGGAGGACTCAGGAGGGGTTTCTGCCTCTCTGTTAGATGGAGATAGGACGGGTCATAAGGGATGTAAGGAGGAGATTAGTGATCTCAGGTCCTCAGGGGTGCCTGTAAGACAGGGTAAAGAGGGTTAGGTCTTTGTCTGGAGTTTTCTCTTTTTGCTCCTTTGGTGTAGAGAAAAGGACAGACTTGGGAGTCGTCTTTGATTCTTTTCCACTGCGGCAGTCCTTCAGATACTTGGGGCATCAGAAACAATATCGATCCACACATCGATATATGGAGCCTGATCAGGGTGGCCAGGATTTCCGTAGATAATATTCCACACCTGAAAGGCTGTTTGCATGTCGAGTGACCCCTCTGATGGCCACCCTGCTCCAAAATGTTCAATTGGTCAAAGGGAGTGACACTGGCTCCGTAGGCGTGGGCTCATCTCCTGAAACCTTTAAAATGATTAAGGAGGCACTGAAGGGGGGTAGGACGATTCGAGGAAGAAGCTTGACTCATGTTAATAAAAACAGGCAAGACCCCCACAAAAGCCAAATAAGCCAGGGCTAGGATCAGCTTCTGACCTAGCGTCCAATCGAATGGGCCACGGAGGCTAGATCTAAGGATAGAATTAAAATACCACACATTGTTATATGGAGTATGCTTATGAAAGCCAAGGCAATAAGAAGGTAACAGTGCATTTTGACCAGTCCTGACAGACAAACACAATACAGACAAACAAGAACAGTGACAGACTAGGTAGACCAGTCTGGACAGACAGACAAACACTACAAGTAACACAAAACACTAGCATCAGGCAGGTACTGGGTCAGGATCTGACGCTCAGACCTGACCGTACTAGGGAAGTTGTGCTGCGCCCAGCCTTCCACTAGTTCTTAGGGCCCACAGACAGGAACAAGGTCTAAGCTGAGCTTAGACGAACTCCAGGGCTTACTGGCAGACAGGTCTAAGCCGAAACTTAGACATACCTAGAGCCACAGACAGACAGATACTCAGAAACCTGAATACCTGTAATACCAGAAGTCAAGTCTGATCTCTCAGACCTTGACCGAACTAGGGAAGTATTGCTGTGTCCAGCCTTCTGTGAGTTCCCGACAGATACCAGAAACCTGGATACCTGTAGTATAGTCTGACTCACCGGTGAAGCTGCTCCAGTTGTCCGTGCCCAATTGTTACAGAATTGAACTTTTTTGTCCCTCCCCTCCTGGGCGAGTCCACCTGGCGTCCAGGACTGAGGAACGTCTCTCAGCGGACCATTCCTGGACGGGGCAGGTCCTCACCCCAGGTGGCCGGGGTCACGGGTCTTAAGGAGATCTTCCCCGCTGGAGAGATCTCTCTGGGGCCTCTAAATGTTGTGGTGCATTCAATCTAAGACCATGGAGCAATTGAGATGAATTATGATTCTTTTATTAGCTGGCCAGTGACTGACTCTCCACCATGCAGGGTCAGAGAATCAGCCCCAACCTCCTAAAGAGGCAGCTTATAAAGCCTAGAACCACATCAAACAAGCAAGCGGAAGTTGGTCATTAGCATATCTTTGCACAATACATCTCCTAGAACCAATCCTGGTTAACATTAAACAAGCAAGTGGATTACAGAAGTAGAAGTTGGCTCACTTGAAAAGTTTTCCACCCTTAACATATTTACCATAAAAATATAATTTTAATTAGCCAGAGTACTTTTTCAAAAGCTATCAAAGTTACTGAAAGGTGACTTTTCTGTAACTTAATTTTACTGTTCAAATTCAATTTATTTGCCATCTGTTATTTTTCTTTCTGGATTTTTTAAAAGTCATTTTTCAACCATTTGATAGTACTTGAAAAAGAGCCCCACTTCTTATGATGTAATTGATGATCAGTTCGACAGTTCAAACAAATACACAATGAGAGTCCACCGTGTGCCAAGCTATGATATTTATTTTTCCAAGGGAAATGCTTAAACGAGGTGTATGTAACTCTCCATCTGTTTATTTAGGAATATGCTCCTTTGTTACCATTATTATGTTAATAATTTTCCTTTTAAATGGTATGCTCCAGGAAAATGAAAATTGTTATCCTGGGTTTATGATGCCTTTGGGGTATTTTAGGGTAGTTTAATAAGTACAAATATAATCTTTTTAAATAGAAAATTATAAATTTCTAATTTAGTAAGCCATGCCAGTAAATGTTTTTCTACTATGTAAAATACTATATCTAGTAGAATTATTATAATGTTTGTAGAATCAGTTTCTTATTCTGTAATTTTTGGTTTGGTTTGTTTTTTTCAGTCTCCTGAATGACAACTGAATCAAAAGATTTTCAGAAATGTTTTGAAATTTTTGCTATATCTGTAAGTTACAAAGAAAGGTCAACAATAACTTATGATGTTGATAGATTATTTTGGCCTTTTTGTTTGCTTTAACTAAAATAATTCTTCATCTTCTTGAAATATGCCTGTCAACCTTATACAAAACTCATACGAACATTTCTAAGTGAAGTAAATTGCTGCTTTCAACAGATTAATTTCATTTGAAAATATTTAAATATTTATGCGCATGTCCATTACCATCCATGCAAACAAATATCCTAATTTAGATAAAAATTAACATTAAACAGAGTTTGTTCAACTTTCACATTCAATTGAATTAATAATTGTAAAAAATTCTATAGATCCAAAAGAAGTTTATGTCAATTCAGCCATCCACAACCTTCTGCCCACAATTAACACATTAAAATTAGGAACTTTGATGAACTTGGGTAAGAACCAAATTTTTTTGGAAAGTTAGCTAACAAATATGACTATTGAAAATTATGGTCTCTTTTGTGTATTATAGATAAATGAGAATAAAGGGTTTTTAAACGGTTCCCTGTTTTTAACTCAAACCATGTATGTTGATAAATTGAAAGTCGGAGATCATGACTGATATGTTTATGTGGAAGAGTGAAGAAAAAACCAGGGGGAACTTTTAAACCACAAGGAATTAGTGCTACAACTTTATTTTTAAAGAATATTGAGGAGTAACTTACATTTTACACAAATATATCCACTTGTCAATTCATTTAGCACTCTGTTTAAAAAAAAAAAACTGGTTATTCTTTTAAAGAGAAGATATCTCAGCTCTTTTGCTCCCATCTAACTTATACAATTAAATTATACAAATTCCATTTAAATTATAACAATCTTAGTCTCTTCCTGAAGCGCTAGAATTCACATTACATCCCAGCAAAATGATCTTACAGCCTCTTGAGTTCAATTGAGATACCCAGACTGATATAGAAGGCCTTCTAAACTCTTTTTATCACTCAATACTATATTCTTGATTCCTTCTTTGAATTGGTTCATTCTATTTGCTGTGCTAGTCATTCATGACCAATCTAACATGCCTGGCAGGTTACATGCCATTTTTGATTTTCACATGTTAAACATTACTAAGGATTCTTCAAGCTTCTAAACTAGTAGTATAAAAAGTCTGCTCTTCGTAAGTAAAGGAACTTCACCCCCCTGTGTTTTATCCCAGTCCTGTGCTTCTGGGGCTCTATACTTATTGATTGCCATGTAGAGTAATTCCTTTCTTCGGCCACTTTCATATTTATGTGTTCTTTACATATTTCCCACTCCTCTTCAACTCTTCCATGATTTTAGTTTTTATTTTTACCCTTTTCTCTAAATCTTTAGATCATTTATAAGACTTACTGTGTAGTTTGGCATTTAATTATGCTTAGTATTATTTCTTTTCTCTCATTCTCTGTCTTTGTCTCTCTGCATGTATGTTGAGGTCTCCACAGCTGCATATTTGAGAATCGGGGTCTTGTTTGTATTTCTATGCAGCACATACAAAGTTTAGGACACAGTCTACACTTCCTCCAAAACCTAACCCCTCCTCTAGGACACCTTTGTTTATCTCTGAACGTTTCAAGAAATAGTTTCATTATACTGTGCACTGTTTGCCATCATGCTCGGGTTCTTCCTTTTTCATATAAACTCCAGCACAGCCTGTCCATTTGCTCTAAAATCTTCTAAATTTGTTTACTTTCTCCATCTCTACTGAATCTACCCTTGTTATAAGCAATCATTATTTTCTTGCTTCACATTTATTTCATTTTAATAAAAGTTACATTCCCTTTTTGTCTATAAGTTCCAGCATGATTTTTGATCCATGCATATGCAAATTCATCTTATGTCTTTCTTTTCTTTGCTTTTTATATTTGATCCATTGTTCTTTGATTCTTCAAACACAGTAAGCAGTCACCCTCCAATACCATGCGCTTTCACACATGCCACTCATGTTTTTCCCTTGGTGATATTTTTTCTGTCTTGCCTCAGCTTTAATGTCATTCTTTTTAGGAATTACTCTAAGTCAAGTTAATCCTCTCTCCTTTTTTATTATAATGATACCTTGTTTATTTAATTTATTACAATACCATAAAAATTAATGTTTTTTCTCTCATATTTTTACTTCTTTGCTTTCTGACTCTCCCACTATATTCTGTGCAGGTAAGTGGTCATACTTTTTCTTATTTACCATGTATTCCAGTATCTAGAACCAGTTTTCTCACTAAGTCTTTTTTTGAATAAATAAAACGCCATAAGTGCTCAATAAATGCTTGATATTTGAGTAATACTCTCAGTTATGTTGAGTTCATTATTTCTTGAGAGGAATGATAACAATATTTAATGCTTCAGCTTTTCAGAACATAATAGATCAATTATTTATATTATGCCTTTTCCCAAGGACTTCAGGTCTTTACATTACATAAAGTAGTATAGCATTTGTATATTCAGGCCGCTAGTTTTCATTTGACTAAATATACCACAGATTGCAGTTTTTTCCTTCCAATACAAAGGAGAACACATATTTTTTCTCCAAAGCAAAAGCATTTCTTCAGAAATTGTAATGTGTTTTGGTCCGAAACATATCATTGATTCCCTGGGCAAAAACAAATTGAAATTTCTTAGGACAAATTCTACTTTCAATTCACAAGAAAAGTACAATTGTTTGAGGATATCTTTGGAAACAGTGGTTTATTTAAGGTTAAGTGAATTTTAGACCCAAGGTACATTGAAAAACGGAGAGCAAAATGTTCTTTTTTTTAGTTTAGCAGCCCAGCAACTGTTATGAACAGCATTCCTCGTATCCATTATTATTATCCAAACTAGAAATAATCTAATGATAAACTCCCAAATAAAATTTATTGATTCAGAAACATCTCGACATCTGCAAAGTGATAATTATCTCATTGTTTAGAATATTGACAAATTTTAAAGAAATTCTTCATAGGGCAAAACCTGTTATATATCTGTGCATGTTAAAGATACATTAAAATCATTTGGTATTATAAAAGAAGGAATTTATTCCACATTTAAATCCATAATTCTATTTCTGAGTTTCCATTTCCTATGTTTAGTTTCTTTTCTGAATTATAGCTTCTTTTCCTTCTAGCCCAGCTCCTGGCATTTTTTGTCTTCATAAACTCCTGTTTATTGAATGCTACTTCCTCTGCACAAACTGGCCTTCTTAGTCTTTAGCTGAATGTGTCATTTGCAGTCATGTACTCAGCGTTGGCCTTTTTCTTCTCTCTTTAGTCTCTGAATTTATTTGGGTTTTCCCCCATTCCTTTTGCAACCTGTAGATAAAAAAGATATTCTTGTGGAAATATTGAGCAAATAAGTGCTATTGAAGAATCTGACTTTTAACAGTGTAAACATGGAGGACCCAACTCACTATTTCTGGCTGCTCTGTTAACACTCTCTGAGTATTAATGACGATCTGACAAAATAAAGTGAAATTTCTTTTGGGTCTCTTGTTCACCCTATCAGTGTTTTTGCTGTGTACCAAACTACTCCAGAATTTAGAGACTTAAAACAATACAGAGTTTCTATTTGTCATGATTGATTTATGGATTGACTGGGTAGTTCTTCTGTCTAGGTTGGCTCAGCTGAGGCTAGGAGGTCCAGGATGGTTTTACTCACATTTTTGGCAATTGTCCAGTTTCAGCTTGGATGATTTTCTCATTCATGTGATTGTTCTTTCTCTAGCCAATAAGACTGTGCTTGTTCAAAAGAGATTTTATTTTTAGTGCCATCAATGATGGGATTGTCATACCTTACTTGTGTCATCTTTGCTAGTGTCCCATTTCCAAAGACAAGTCACATGGCCAAGATCTGATTCAAATATTTGGAGAAATGGATTCTGACCTCTTGGTGAGCAAAAAGCACCAAAATTACCTTGCAAAGGGGTGTGAATCCAAGAAGAAACCTGTGACCATTTCTGTAATTTTATCACATTCATTTAAGGATTTGGGGGTTCCAAGAGTGAGGTGCAGTTTGTAATCAGTCAGTCATATCCTGGATTAGTCAGGATAAACTATGCGATGGTACCATATTCTCAAAGGGAGAAGAAGTGTCATATCTACTTGGAGAGACATAGGGCTGGGGGCAAGTTAGACTTGATGAAAGGAACAATGCTATAACTTAATCTTGAAAGAAAGGTATGTGAGAAAGGGCAAGACATGGTCTGGTATGTTTAAAAATGGCAAGTATCTTTAATGACTAGGTTGTAGGGCCCAAACAGAACATGAGAGATCAGGCTGGTGAGTTTGCAAAAGCCAAATAATGGGAGAAGGTTATATGCCAAGCTCTCTGTCTCTACTTATTTACCTCTTATTTACTCCTTCTCAATTTAAACCAGCCTCCATTCTTATCACTCCACTAGGAGTTCTCTGACAAAGGCCACTCATGTTGCTAAAACATATTGAAAACATCCTATTACATACTGTGTTTAATTATGTCTAGTGGTTTTCCTTGTTGACCTTTCATCCCACAAATCTCTTTTTTGTTATTTTAATGACATCTCATATGTTCCTGGTTTTCCCTTCACTGTTCTAGCTGCTCCTTTTCAGACTCCTTCACCTAGAATTTTATCCTAGACTCTGTTCTTTTTCATACTTTGTACCTCTCTATGTACTTCTCTATTTGCTTCCATGGTATCAGTTATTACATAGATTCTGCTTTCTCACAAATCTTTATTTCCAGCCTAAATTGTTTTTGTTTCAAAATCTACACACACACACACACACACACACACACACACACACACACACACACATTTTGCTTAGTATTTCCACTGACTTGTCTCACAGGAGCTTCAAACTCAACAGGACACAAACTTAACCATCTTTCTCCCTTCAAAGGTGCTCTTATTTCTCTTCAAACATGCTTCTTATTTTGAGACATAATAACAGACTATACAGTCATCGAACGTAAATATTTAACCTTCTCCCAATACCTCACCTGCTGTATATATCTAGTTGAAAAGTCCTGTAGAGTCTACTTTAACATTGTTTCTATCTTTTCCTCCTATCTGTCCTGTGTCAATTTCCATTTTTATCCTTGTTACTCATCACCCCAACTATAAGAAAATCTCATTTATCTCAAGTCTTTCCTCTAAATCTCTGAAGGACAAAATCTTGATCATGCCATTCTCTGAGTCCTTCAATGGCTCCCCATTGCTGTTTGTATAAAAATAAATCTAAGTAGCACCACATACAAAATTTGACTTCACTGAAGTCTTCTACATTCTTGACAATCTCCTCAAAGTGCTTCAAAATTCTTGGCCTCCAAAATAGCAGCCTTCAGATCCTCCCTGGGTTACTGGATTATACTGGGTATTGCATCTACCTACGAATTCTTCCTGCTCCCTGACTCATACTTAGTCACATTACAGATCTATTGCTTATTATCACCTGCTATGTGATACACAATTACAATACACAATATCAGAAATCTGCGCAACAAAACTAAAGTTTACAGATGAGAAAAATGAATACAATTAACAGGGACACAAATGTTGGAGACACTGTGACTTCTAAGAGCAAACTGGGAATAGAAGGAAAACACAGAGTCCACGGTGAGAGTGGAGGAATACCACGTGTCTCCTACCCTGTGTGGGAGAGAGTGCCCTGATTTACTGAGTAAAGTGTCTCATTTACTCAGCAAGCATATCCACTGAGGGGCGTAGTTGCATCAAACTCAATTAGAATAAGCATTAACATAGTGTAGCTCTCAATCTATTTTCATCATTTCGGATTGTCATCTAATTCACATATAAATTTTCCATATGGAAAGAATATACTGACTAGCTAAGAGTATTCTGATCTTCAGGAAAGTCAAAATGCTTCTATTTTTTTTTTTTTATGAATTTGACTAAGGTAGATCAATTTCCAAAAGAATAAAAAATTTGTGGGTGCTCTGACCAAATCTGTTTTCTAGGCCAAACTGAGGAACCGAAGGTAATGACTCTGGGAAGAATAATGCAATGCCCTCTTTGAACCATTAGTTCAACCTCTCTATACAACATTTGCTTTATCCTTTATGCTTGCAACTGTTTTCTTTATAGGAAAAGTAAGTGGAAGACATTTCAACATTGCTTTATAATCTTGAAATGTAAACACTGTTAGTATGTTATGGTTAGGAAATTTCAGTTTTTATCTATGTGTCTATCTTTCCATTTATTTATCCATTGAACCACCCAGTAATCTAGCTATTATCTATCTATCCATCCACCCATCAATCATGTAATAAACACCTACCACATGCCAGGTACTGTACTGGTCCTACTATAATGTGGTGAGCAAAAAATAAATGATTCTTGTTCTCATAAAGTCTATAGGCTGATATAGCAGATGAACATTATTTGTTAATTTTCTTACTTAATATTTTAATTGTAGATTATCATGTCCTCTGCATGTGGAATCAATGATGTCCAGAGTGAGGTTCTGGAAGTCTCAGAGGGGTGTTTCTATTGACCCAAAGTCTGATGTTTAATTTTATGCTTTCATGAATTTCCTAAAACGATAATATTTTAATATTTTTCTGGTATATATGTATTTATGAAGCTGTTTCATGACACAAGCTCAACCTTATAGAGGAATAGGGTCAGAAAGGCAGCTGCCCTAGCCCAAATGATCAATGGCACAGGAATTAGTTTTCTCCAGAGATATCCTTCATTCTTCCCTCCTTCCTAGTTTTATTTGATTTCAAACCTCTTGAGACATTTTTTTTTTTTTTTTCAAATCCATCATCTCTCTGTTTCTCACTCTCGGACAGGGTCTGTAGTAAATAACTTCAGGTTGGAGAAATTGGAGAGAGGACTGGATTCAGCATTACTTTGAACTGTATATTTGCTAATTAAGCTAAGACTGTCTTTGGAGTTTAGTTACCATTGCAAATCTATTTAATGAATTATCCAACTATTCACTTTTCTATGTATTTTTCTAGGTTTTTCCAACTGGAAGTTCTCTTCACATTTGAAACATTATTTCCAATTAGTAATGGGCTACTCAGTATCAAGGATTGTTAAATACTTTTGTTTTCCAGGCAATCTATTAACAACCTGGTTAAATAAATGATTCTTGAATTTAATTATATTTTTAATTTGTTAAGTGGATGACAGGGGAAACATGATATTTAAGTTTGATAGGTACATGTGTTAAAACAGATTTGGACTTAGATACAGTTACAGAAAGGATGATTTCAGTTGTTATTCATTCATTCCATCCCCATTCATTCAACAAACTTTAAAAATTAAATTTATTGGCATGACGATGGTTGATAATATCATTGTATGTTTTGGGTATACATCTTTATAATATGATATCGGTATACACTATTGTGTGCTTACTATCCGAAGTCTAGTATTTGACCTTCTTTACCTTCTTTGTCCTCCTGCAACCCTCTTCCCCTCTTTAACCACCATTCTGTTGTCTCTAACTATAAGCTTATTTGTTTGTTTGTTTGTTTGTTTGCTTTGTTTCTTCATTTTTTGCTTTTTGTTTTATATTCCACAAAAGAATAAAATTATATAGTACTGTGTTTTTCCCATCTGACTAATTTTATTTAGCGTAGTATCTCAAGACAAATGGCAAATGGCAGTATTTCATCTATTTTATCCGTGGAAGGGATTATAAATCGTTCCCATGTCTTGATATTCAACAAAAATTTTTTAAGTTAAAACTTTTATTTTGAGATAATTATAGATTCACACAGATTTTTAAGAAATGGTACCAGAGTAATACCATCTACTCTTTACCTACTTTCCTCCAATGACAAATATGACCAAGATATTGACATTGATACAGTAAGATATAGAATATTTTTATCACCTAAGAGATCCCTCATGTTGCCCTTGTATAGCACACACACACTTCCCTCTGTTCCACCTCTTCTTAAACCTTAGGAACTACTAATCTATTCTCTATTTCCCTAATTTTGTTATTTAATAATATTATATTATAGATTAGTGCAATATGTAATCTTTTGAGATTGCCTTTTTGTTTTTTCTCAGCAAAAACATCTGTAGCTCCATCTAGGTTGTTGTATGATACCAATAATTTATTCCTTTTTATTGCTGAGTAACATTCCATGGTATGGATATCCCAGTTTTTAATCATTCCACTCATTCAAGAACATTTGGATTATTTCTAGATTTTTGTTTTTAAGAATAAAAAATTGCATACATATTTTTGAGTGAGTATAAGTTTTCATTCTCTGGAATAAATAAAACTAGGAATATTCTTACTGGATTATATAAAAATTATATTTTAGTTTTTAAAGAAATTTCTGAATTAATTTTCAGAGTAACTATTTTATATTCTCACCAACAATATATGAGTGATCCTGTTCCTCTACATATTTGTTAACATTTTTCACTAACTATTTTTTATTTTAGATACTTAAATGTATACTAATATCTCATTGTGGTTGTAATTTATGTTTCCTTAATGGCAAATTATGTTAAAAATCTTTTATATTCGAATTTGCCATCTATATATCCTCTTTTTGAATGTATTTTGTATTTTGTCCACTTTCTAACTAGATTATGTATGTGTATTTTTACTGTTGTTTCAAGTGTTCTTTATATGTTGCAGAGAATAGTC
Source organism: Eonycteris spelaea (assembly GCA_003508835.1). Taxonomy (NCBI): domain Eukaryota; kingdom Metazoa; phylum Chordata; class Mammalia; order Chiroptera; family Pteropodidae; genus Eonycteris; species Eonycteris spelaea. Next base: position 2,511,757 of record PUFA01000176.1, read on the forward strand.
CTTTGTCATATATATGGTTTCCAAATATTTTCATTTTCTTATTTATTCATTAATTTAGCTTACAGCATCTGGTTTTCTTAGGTGGTCTCCCATAGAAGTACTAACCAGGCCTGACTCTGCTTAGCTTCTGATATCAGATGAGATCGGGCACATTCAGGCTGGCATGACCATAGACTGTTTTTCACTTTCTTAAAAGGTCTTTGAAGAGCAATTTTTTTTGGTTGAAGTCCAATTTATCAAATTATCTTTTAATGAATTGTGCTTTTAGTGTCACATCTAAGATTTCTTTGCCCAGCCACAAATCCAAAGTATTTTCTCCTGATTTTTTTCTAAAAGTAGTACAGTTCTAAAATTTACTTTTATGTCTATGATCATTTAAAGTTAATTTTTGTATAAGGTGTTAGGTAAGTCAAGGTTTAGTTTTTTGTCTATGTATATGTCTAATTGCTTCAGCACCGTGTTAAATTCTCTCTTCTTCCTCTATTGAATTGCTTGTGCATCTTTGTCAAAAATAAATTCGCCATATTTTGTGGGTCTATTTCTGATTCTCTATTTTATTCCATGATCTATATCGCTACATCTTTTTCACATAATCTTTTAATTGTTTTTGGTTATTCTAATTCCTTTGCTTTTCTATTTAAAAATATAAAACAATATTATCAATATCTATAAGAACAATGCTTAGTTTTGATAAAATTGTTTTAAATCTGTATATTCAGTTTGGGATAAATAGAATATTTACTCTTTGAGATTTTAAAATCATGCACGTGTTGTCTCTCCATTTATTTGGATCTCTGTTTTTTTTTTAACCAGCATTTTTAGTTTTTTACATAAACATCCTGTATAGTTTTTGTTTACACCAAAGTATTTTTTTGAGTAATTGTAAAAGATGTTGTATTTCTAATTTAAAATGTTTTTTGTTTACATAGTCATTGCTAGATTAATTAATACAATTGATCTTTGTATTCTCATATATCCTGTGATAAGCAGATTTTACTTTTTAATTCTAAGAGGACTATTTTTTGATTTGGGGGATTTTCTTCTTCTTCTTTTTTTTTTACTATATAATCATGGCATCTGAAAACATAAAGGTTTTTCATTCATTTTAATTTATGTGTATTTTTCTTGCCCTTTTTTACTGGCTGGATCTTCTAGCACTATGTTTAATAAGAGTGGTCAGAGTAGGTGTTCCTGCCTTGTTCCTAGTCTTAAGGGGAAAGTGGTATTAGTCAGTGTTTCAGAGAAACAGAACCAAAAGAAAACACACAAACATGGACCACATACAAATTTATTATGAGAAATTAGCTCCCATGATTATGCAGGTGAAGAAGTCCCATAATGGATCCCGGGAAAGTCCATAACCATATTCAGTCTGAGTCCAAAGGCCTGAGAACCATGGAGCTGATAGTGTAAATCCCAGTTCATGGCAGGAGAAGATGAAATGAAATGTCTCAGCTCTAGCAGTGAAGCAGAAAAAGTAAAGAGGCAGATTTCTTCTTTCTCAATCTTTTGTTCTATTCAGACCCTCAAAGGATTGGATAATGCCCACCCACAATGAGGAAAGTAATCTACTTCACAGAATCCCATCTGGAAATATCTTCACACACATACCCAGAAATAATATTTAATCTGGGACTCTAAGTCCAGTTGACACATAAAATTAATCAATACAAATCTACTCCTTATTAACTCAGCACCCATACACATCTACTTAAACCATAGTTAATCTCCAAATAAAGACAATAGCAAGGCCATAATTCTGCCTAATGTGACACAACTATCTTAAGTAGAACCAAAAATGTACTAACTCCTTTCTGAGAAGAGGTGAATTCTTTGAGTGATGTTAACTTTTTTCCTTGATGTCCTGTAACTTAAATAGTATGTTATAAAATTAATACTTAAATATTATGACAGGAAATAAATACATCTTACATTACATAATAAAATAATAAAAGGAAAAAACACATTCATACACACAAGTGTTTACAGCAAAATAAAGAGGAAATACTCATGCCAATTACAGCCCACATTTCTGTAACTTTTCACATGGTTGTAGCTGGTATTCATAACTACTTTCTTCTACTAACCCATTCTGTGATTCCCTTTGTCTTAAGCAAGCAACTCAGCTAATTGTAGTTATTTACCTGGAGGGGTGACCCAAATTTTCATTCCTTAAGGGCTGTTAGTTTTTCCACTTGGGTGAGATTGTTGTAGTTTTCTGTTGACCTCAATCACAGGGTATGGTAATATTAAGAGATACCTTAATGGACCTTCTGTACTTCAGATATACTCTTCTTTACCACCATCATGACAAAAAAAAAAAAAAAAAAAAAAAACAACAGTCCTAATCTCATTAGTAGCTAAGATCAATTGCTGAAGCCAACACCATAATTCCCTTCTTTGCCTGTTGATTCGGAGATGTGAGATCAAAGTGACTGGCAGTTTTAACTTTCAGTTCAGTAGAATCATTGTTTTGACTTCTGATGGAAGCAGTTCTCCCTCTGAAACTAAATCCTCTAGGTCAGCAGAGTCTAAAGTCATGTTGATAGGAAGCAAAATTTTTGCTAGTAGGTCACTAGAGATAATAGTGAGGGGTACCATTTCATTGCTACACCTTGATTCTTTGACCTGTGATATTGGTTATTAAAGAAATTGCACATATAGTGGACAATGATTCAGAACATATATAGCTTCCTAGAGAATTTTGTTTTATCCCTGCAAGGTGCTGCCATTTAGCTGGCACTGTAATTGAATCTTCAATTACCATTTTATCAAGCCAGCTGCTCCAGTATGGTAACATAGTAAGAGTCCATTCCAAATGCATGTGCCTACTGATGCACTTCTTTAGATGTAAAGTGAGGTATTAGATCAGATGCAATGCTATGTAAAATGCCATGATGGTAGATAAAGCATTCTATAAGTTTACAGATAATAGTTTTGGCAGAAATGTTGCATGCATTGAAAGCAAACCCCTAACCTGAGTGACTATTCCAATAAAAACAAAATGCTGCTCCTTCCATGATGGAAGTGGTATAATGTAATCAATCTGCCACCAGGTAGCTGGCTAATCACCTCAGGAAATGGTGTCATATTAGGGGCTCTCTGTTGCTGGCAGATTGGGCCTTCATTGGTGGCTATAGCCTGGCCATTTGGTGAGTGAGAGTCCATGTTGCTGAGACCACGCTTAACTTCCATCCCTGCCACTACAGACACTTTTTTCATGAACCTATTATGCAATGACAGAGATGAGTATGAAAAGAAACTGACTCGTATTTATAGAATGGGTCATCCCTATCTAATTGATTATTGAAATCCTCCTCTGTTGAGGTCATATCTTGGTAAAAATTCACATGGAACACAAATATTTTTATGTGGTTTGTGTTTTTTTTTTTTTTTTTTTTTTTTTTTTTTTGCCATTCAGAAAGGTCTATCCACATATCTCTTCTTCAAAATTTCTTCATCGCCAATTTTTCCATCATGTTTCTTCTAAAAATTCTGGCCATCTGGCCAAATTATTGGCTACAATTCATGCACGGGTATTTCTTAGCACTTCTGGATGTATTGTCTTCCAAGCATAGTGAACAACCACTTGTTTTTTTACCGGGAGAATTCCCCTTCATCACTGTTCTTCAGGGATGTCCCAGGAAGGGCTGTAGTGTGGCAGCTTTTCATTTTTGGGCAGTGTCTGCATATCACTCAGAACCATCTGTAATCTAGGTTTGAGTCTTTGCTTTCTCTGGCAACCGGATCTTAGAAAACTTCTCATGAAGTCATATGACATATACTGGAAGAGAGAAGGCAGTGTAGCAGAAGTGGGGACCATGACATTTGAGCGACTTATTTATGTAATCTGCTTGTGCCTTTATGGCTTGCTTGGGCCTGATCAATGTACATACAGCTTCCATTTGAGAATAAAGTGTTGCTGTTTACATCCAACTTTATGACTTCGTGGGTTGGATAACATCCAGCTGATGATGGGCAGCTTACTGGCCCATGTTTAAGCATTTAGTCTCTATTAAAGCCCAATAGCAGGCCAAAAGGTGTTAAAAGAGAGAATAGTTAGATATCTTATTATAGTCCCACAATTCCCTCTGTTCATCTTTTTCTTAAGTCTGTTGGATAAATTATATTGTTCTCTCTCCAAGTTTACTGCTACTTTCTTCTTTCTCTTCAATTTTACTATCAACTCATTCACTGAGTATTTTAAAATTTCAGTTATGTATGTATTTTTAAGTTATAAATATTTTATTTGGATCTCTTTTATATTTTCCATTTTTTGGTTGAGGCCTTCTACTTTTTTTAATTATTATTATTTGTCTCCAGCAAAAAGAGAACCCAGAAACTGATTACTATACTATTCCTTGGGTCCTGAAGTTCTTTGGAAATTTGCTTTCTCTCTATCTTTTAGAATCTTCTTGTTTTTCTTATTAGTAATGTTCAGGTATTTGAATTGTGCTTAGCAAAACTATTATAAAAATAATTTTTACTTCACCTTTCCAGGGACAGAAATCTTTACAAAAACTTTTGAGTGCCTTTTTCAGTATGATGTTTTCTCAGAGAGGAGGGAGTTGTGGGGCTTGGAGAATGGGTGAAGTTTAAAGAAGTACAAATTAGTAGTTGATAGAGGGTCCACGGGGATGGGGACACAGCATAGGGAATGCAGACAGCAGTAAGGTAATGTGTAAAGCCAGAGGAAAGATAGAATATTGGGGGATTGTTTCATAAACTATATAAATGGCTAACCAATGTACTATATACTTGAAACTAATAAAAAAAAAGAAATAGTTAATAACCACAACTCTCAATATGTAATAACATTTCTTTGTTTTTACCATTTAAAAAAATTTTAAGTGTACAATTCAGTGGCATTATGTATATTTAAATATGTGTGGAACCATCACTATTAATCATTTCTAGAACTTTTTAATCATTCCAAACAGAAAATCTGTACCCAATAAACAATAAATTCCCATTTCTCTCTCCCCTCAGCCCCTGGTAAGCTCTTCTATTTTATGTCGCTATGTATTGGCTTATTTCAATCACCTCATATAAGCGGAATGATTCATTATTTGTCCTTTTGTCAATATTTCACTTAACATAATGTTTTTCAAGTTTCATCCAGGTTATAACAGGTAACAGAATCCCATTTCCTTTCAAAGGCTCAATAATATCCCACTGAATGGATATACCACTATTTGGTATCATTTCATCTGTTAATGGTAATTGGGTTGTTTCCATCTTTTGGCTATTGTGAATAATACTACTATAAATATGGCTATAAGTGTATCTGTCTGTCTCTGTTTTCAATTTTTTGGTTATATAATAGAAACGGAAGTGCAAAATTTTAATGCAATAATTTATTGATTATTACTTTCATTAATTTATATATTCATTCATTTTCAACACATTTTTTATCATTATTCATTTGCGAAACACTTACTGATATTAATAGTAAATATCTTACATTTAGATAGTTTCTTACAGAAGTTTTTACAAATCTTCCAGTGAATCCTCACAATAGACTTATTATTTGATGTATTAATAGCCTAACTACAAAATAAGGAAAATAATGTTTTTATAAATTTAATTTTCTGAGAGTTCCACCACTGAGTCCAGGATCACATTTCTGCCTTCTAATTTTGAGCCCAGTACTCTTTCCATTGACAACCTTGAAATAGTTAAACAAAGATTAGATTGTCATATGTTGAAAATACTCTAAAAACATGTTCAGTAACTCAAACTCCCAAAAAATTTCCATAAAAATGAATATCATAGATTATGAATAGATAATGTTCTAAGATTTTAAACATTTTTTGGTTTAAGTCTTATTTTTACAGTAAGAAACAATATCTCTGGAAATGACATTAAGAGCAGTACACTTAGTTTGAATGATGAGTAAATATTTAGAATCATATTAACGTAAGTTTTATCAATGTATTAATTTTGCATGCATATCTGTTTTCTCAAATATTTTTTTGGAATTTCTGAAGTTGTGAGCTGATGACTATATTCTTGGAGTTTATCTCTGGCAATATTATTTCACTTGATTTCCAAAATAAATAAATGTTTATCAAAATAATGATTCAAACCCTTGTCTCTGATTGTTGTAAAACTCAAATATATTTGTTATTGAAAAACCAGACTTGAATCTCAAGTGAAAATATTTCTGAAATATTTAATACATGTTAATAAATGAAATTTTACTTTCAGTAATTTAAATTATCTGGCATATTTTTAAAGTACAGAGATAAGTAATGATAGAATTTTTAACTGTCATTTTTATTACTATTTAAGATTTTTGGAAAATAATGGAAATTATACTCTGAAAAAAATGCAGAACACGGTTTAAGAGTACAGGAGAAACTTTAGTTTGTCCCCAAATATAATAAGAATAGAAATGTCTTCAGCATGTAGCATTTGTTTTAGTTATAAAATAAATCTATTATTTTGACTTTCATCAATTCTAATTTTAATACTAGAATTAGTTAATGAGTAAAATGTGATATTATGGTATGAGTAAACACTATTGTTAGTAGAAAAACATATTTGAATAGTGAAGAAAGGTACAGGAAATGGCTTTCTCTGGTGGCAATTTTAAAAATCATAAAGCTTTAGGGTTGGTGGGTTTTTTGTATTGCTGAAGATATCACTATGAGGAATTAAGAAGCAAGAAGGATAAGGAGGCAATAATAGAAGAAAATTGAATTTTTTCTTGTTCTTTTCCTTTCTTTTTTTTGGTATCTTTTTTATAAAAAACAATAATATCATATATATTCTCTTAGTTGCAATAGACCAAAATAAACAAACAAACAATGAAAGTGCTCTTGTAGGCACAAATATTATGTAATGCTGGCATCAGGCTTGCTTTGATCTAATGGCTCAAAGGGTTACACTGAGTTTAGTTTCTTCACATCTTTCCAACTGGCTGTCTCTTAAGTTTAGTTTATTCTGAAGCTCTGCCTGATGGACCCTGGAAGCTCCACATTTCCCCCCTTGCGTTTGCAAAATTTCTGTGCTAGATCCTTCATGCCATCCTGTGCGGGAAAAAGAGTGGGTTTCTTTTGTTATCTCAGAGAAGACAAAGTTCTTTGATATATGAGAAGTCCAGCAATGTCTTCTTATGTTTCACTGGCTTATGTCCTTCCCTGAGCCAGTCGCTGTGGTCAGAGAATAGAATGTCACTGACTTATTCCCCTGGAGCTGGTGTAAGTAACTTAACTAAGAAATTGGGAGGTTGCTTTTAGCTAGAAGGAGGTGTATGGATGCTGGGCAGCAAAACTATATGCAAAATAATTGTGTATTTTTAGTATAACATCTAAACATAATATTTTCTGTGTAAAAATTAATTTTTTTTTTAGTGCATCTGTCTGCAGCCAGGCTATTTGGAGAGGTTTTTGATGATGTGTCCCTGATTTATTACTGAAGAAAAATATGGGTTTATAGTTTTAAATTAGTTTCAGTTTTACTGGAGGAATTATTTTGATTTTGGACTATAATATTTTACTTAAATATAATAATCTTTTTAAAATGTTTAAAATAGTTTAACAGTTTGAAAAAGTTATGATTGATGTATATGATAAAAATAACCTCATAATGTATTCAGTAGTTTAAAGTTAAACTTACTTTTAGACAACATTCCCCATCTTGGTATAACCCCTAGTCCTTCCTTGAAGAGTTAATAATTAATGCTAAGGTATCTTACTTTCAAGTAAAGACAAACTTTATTTGCCTCTATAGAGGCACATACAATTGTCATGTTTCTTAAAAATGTGTGTATCTCTGTGCATATCTTTGAAAAAACAAAAATGTGTGTAGAATTTTATGTCATAAGCATTCAAATCTTTTCTACTTTTTCTCAAAATTTTAATTTGAAAAAGTATGAGCAAAAAAAAGGTTGTTGAATACCTGTATATCCTCTATCTAATAAAAATTAATTAAATTATTTAACATTTGCTTTATATGTTTTTATGCATAATATATTTTTACTAACCTATATGAGAATGTGTTGCACACATTATAGAAGTCATTCCTCAGTACTAAACAACTATCTACCTCAGTTCTATTACTTGATATATCATGTCAATGCATAAAAATAGTTACATGTATGGGAGATATTAATCCAAATATATCAATAATCTTATGTGAATGGTCTAAAGAAGCAATTAAAGACATTGTTTGAATGGATTAAAAAAAGACTCAACTATAATTGTCTACAGGAAACCCACATTAAATAAAACACATTTAAATTACAAGTAAAGTGATGGAGAGATGTACCATGTTACATATATTAAAAGAAAAGAAAGTAATTATATTAAGTTCAGATAAAACAGATTTCAGAACAAGGAGAATTATAAGAACTAAAGAAGGTCATCACATAATGATAAAGGAGACTGGTTTTTCAAGAAGACATAACAGTCCTTTATGTATATGAATCTAATCACAGAACATCATACTTTGAGACAAAAACTGACAGGCCTAAACAGAGAAATAAACTAATTTACTAGTACAGTTGGAGACTTCAATACCCCTCTGTTAAGATCTAGCAGTCAGAAAATCAGTAAGGACATAATGGAAATCAACAGCACCATCAATCAATCAATGAACCTAACTAACATTAGAATACTCCATTCAACAATGCAGAATACACATTCTTCTCAAGTTCATATGGTAGATTTGGCAAGATAGATCATATTTTAGGTCATACACATACCTCAACAAACTTAAAATAATAGAAATCATGTTATCAGAAAACAAGGAATTAAACCAATTTAAACTAATTTAAAATAATAAATTATTATTCCAAATAATATTTGGAATAGCTCCAAATATTTAGAGTTTAAGCAATAAATAAATAAGATGTAATTTTTAAAAGTCTCAAGATAATTTAAAAACATTTTGAAATGAATAATAATGAAAATCCAAACTATCAAAATTTGTGGAATACAGTGAAAGCAGGGCTTATAAGGAAATTTATAGAATTGAATACATATTTTAGAAAAGAAAAAGATCTAAAGTCAATAATTTCAGCTACACTTTAGAGAATTAAAGAAAGAAGATTGATATAAACATAAAGCAGAGAGAAAATACTAGAGCAGAAATTAATGAAATTGAAAACAGGGAAACAATAGAGAAAACTAACAAAACCAAATGTTGATTGTGTGCAAAGATCAACAATGTTGATAAACTTCTAGAAAGGAAAACAAGAAAAAAGAGAGAAAACACAAATTATTAATATCATAAATGAAAATGGGCCATTCCTACTGATCCTATAAGAGTCTAAAATAATTCTGTATATATAACATATATGGATAGCTTTCAGTTTTCAGTTTTGAGTCTCCTCAGTAAACATTGATAATTTAGTTTAATCTTTATGAATCAATTCATCATTATTTAAATATGACAACAATAAAGAAAACTATTAAAGGCTTTATGCAAAAATACTATACAAATTGGTTCAATTTCTTTATGCTTCAGTGTCTGATACCCTCAAAATTTTGTGGTTTTTTGACCCTCTAGTAGTCTGAAGATCCTTATTGGAGAGGTCTATCTGAGCCCTTTGGAGTACTTTTGACCTAGTCTGTACCCCCAGAATAGAGGTTTTCAACTTTATTGCCTACTATCACTGTGTAGTTTTGAAGCATCTTAATGCCTATTTCATGTGTCAGATCCATTATTAAATCAGAATTTCTGGTATCAGTACAGTCAACCCCCCATCCCCTCATCCACAGTTTTGCTTTGCATGGTTTCAGTTACCCTCAACCACAGTCCAAGAATAAAAATGGAAAATTCCATTAAAAAAATTTATAAGTTTTAAATTGCATGCAGTTCTGAGTAGTGTGATGAAATCTCATGCCATCCGGCTCTTTTCACTTGGGACATGAATTGTCCCTTTGTTCAGAAGAGTGTTCATATTGTATATGCACCTGGCTATTTGTCACTTGGTAGCCAACTTCTTTATCAGATTGGCTGTCCTGGTATTGCAGTGCTTGTGTTCAGCTAATCCTTATTTTACCCATAGTGCCCCCAAAGCACAAGAGTAGGATGCTGGTAATTCAAATATGCCAAAGAGAAGCTGTAAATGCTTTCTTTAAATGAAAAGTTATATACGTATGGGAAGAAACATTTATATATACATATATATGTGCACATATATATACATACATACATACATACATACATATATATCTACATATATATGTGTATGTGTATATATATGTGTGTATATATATGTATTTAAGTACTATCTACAGTTTCAGGCATTTATTGGGGGCCTTAGAATGTATCCCCCATGGATAAGGGGGGAGGGCTACTGTATAAGACTTAAGAGAGAGCTCAAAATATTCTTTTAAAATATTATTGATTCACATACCTCTTCACTGATTGACATACATCCCTGTTTGAGAACCACTAGTGTTTTTTAAGATTACAATTCAATGCTCCTTATAACTTATTTGAAGAAATATGATTCTAGAAAATTCTTTTTCTTGCCATCTTAACATGTATCTATATTTTTGAGACTTTGGGCTAAGGCAAATTCTTTCATAGTATTGAATAATGATGAAACAATCTCCAGTTAGGTATAAAGCCCCTCAAGTCATTACTGCTTTGAGAAACTTGAAGGAGTTCTAATCTGTGAGAAAAGAAAGTAGTTTGGAACTTCCAAAGCTTCACTAAACAAAATTTGGCAAAGAAGTCCCTTCATTGTTAGAATTGTATTTCTATGGTTTCTAAGTCATTTGAAGATGAACTGTATTAGAATCACCTGGGAAACTTGTTAAACACAATTTCCTAGACCTCATCCCAAGGGAACTGAATAGAGTAGGATTTTCGGTGGGCTCCGGAATTGTTTTTAACAAACCACCAAGTGATTCTGATGTACTCACAATAATTGTAAGCTGTAGCCTATCTAAAGAAACATTTCAAAGGAACTGGATAGAGAGTTTCAGGAGTTCTGTTTGTCAGAGGTATAAGCAAAAAAGATCCAAGATTTCACATTAATAACATTTACAAAAACCATAAAGATTAGAGATGAAATGACGTTGCTATAGTTGAAGGAAAAAAGTACAAAGAAAGTGCTCATATGTTAGATAAGTTGTTTTAAATCTTTTGGTCAGATTGTATATACAACCATATTTGTAAATCCATTTACAGTATTCTTTCCTGTAGATTTTCAGCAGCAGCAATGGGAGAACCAAAATATATCTTGTGAATTGGTTAATAGGTTTTTAGCCCCTTTCAGATGAGTCTTTATGGTGAAATTTGCTAGTTTTGCAAATGTAACTCTCAGTTCAATATATTCAGTATGACAGAATGGATTTTTAAAAATTGTTACAGTTAGTCTATGGCCATGCCACCCTGAACAAGCCCGATCCCATCTGACCTCAGAAGCTAAGCAGGCTCTGGCCTGGTTAGTACTTGGAAGACCACCTAGGAAGACCAGGTGCTATAGGTGTAAAAAAGTAAAAAATAAGATATTGTAAGCTAACAAGGTCCTTCCAATCTGCGAGATCAACCAAGGGTCGCCTTGCCTAAAAACACAAACAAACAAACAAATAAATAAAAATTGTTACAGTTAAACTTATCTTTTTCTTATAGAAGTTACTCCGCAGCACATATGACCTCATTAGTCAGATTTTTTTTTTTTACAATCACTTTAAGTTTAAGAGCCTAAGGCAATGATTCTTTATATTTCGGATCAAGCATCCCTTTGAGAATGTGATGAGAGCCTTGGAACTCTCTTACCCAGACAATTGAACATATTTCAGTGAAATTAATGTTTCATATATTTTTAGGGAATTTATTAATAAAGCTCCTATGTCCACACTACAATTTCTAATAGTCATAATCTAAGATGTGGAATCCATAACAATTAATAATTTAATAGGATTTTATGTGTTTTTCAGATACCTGTACAAGGATGAAATTCATGCCCTAAATAAGAAAATATTTAAAAGACTCATATCTCTGGAACAGCTTGTAAGTAAAAAGACTTTCTTACTGAATTGTAAGTTTTTTTTTTTAAATGCCATTATGTGATAGTTGAACTATTATTTTCAGCTTTGTCATGCAGCTTAAATGAATGAATATTCTGTCATCTGTTGAATAAAAATCAGAATACATGATTGATTTGGTATGAGGGCAGAAAGACAGAACTCAGCTGGAATTTCACATTTATTCGTTTTGTGCCATTGGGCAAATTGCCCTCCCAGAGCCTCTGTTCAAATCTATGAAATAAAGATATTTTTGATGTGAGGGTTAAGATATTGCTAAAAAGAGACTAGCTTATTGCTTGACACAAAATAGGCATTTTAGAGAAGGTAATTGAGCACTGTGATTATTATTAATTTATGAAACAAACTCATAGACACTTAACCAATATGAGAACTTCCAGAACATGAAATCTAACTTCTCATTTTACAAATAGTAAAGCTAAAGCCAATGATGATTGAATGACTTGCCTAAAATTGAAGGTTCATGGCATTATTATTACAAGCTAGATCTCCTAAATTCTACCTTATCGCACTTTTAAGCATTTGACACCTTACTGCTGGTTTCAAAAATAAGTTTGATACTCATAAATCTTAGATTCCCTGTCAAATTTTAGTGTGAAATATGAATTCTTCAATATGAAAAAGTCATGCAATGTAGTTACACTGCTATGAATTACAATTTGATGTAATAAACAGATTTCTCTCAATTATTAGTGTCTGCAACACAAATGCTAATTAGATATTTGAAGAGATTTTTAATAACAATGACAAACAAACCCTTACTATTCTGATGTTTTTATCAAATATATTTACAAATGGTTTATAAAAATTAGCATATAAAAGGTTTTATTCCCATTCAAATTGCACATAATTCACATTAGTAAATTATTTGTATTCTGAAAATAATTACTGGTTTTACTAATATTAAGTAATGTTAATGTTTAATGTCATGGAAACAGTCACTTCTGCTTTGTATTTTTAAAGCATGATTCCATACTCTTGTGAAGCATTATTTAAAGAGAATTTTTGATATCCAAAACTGTACTCTTTAATTCTTGAAATTGTTTTAACAATTTTATTCATAACTCTGAAAACCAATTTTATTTTAGTGTATCTCTATAAAACTGAAATACAGCTTGAGGTGCCTAAGATATTTGTTTTTTGAAGAGCTATTTACATTGCCTTTCTTTCAAATTCTTATTGTATATAATCTTTTTTGGATTAAATTCCTTATGAGCTAGGCTGGGTACATGATAGATGTTTGCACAGTCTTGCAAATAGTAGAATATTGTAATCCAATTTTGCTACTAACCTGATTGTTCACAATCAGTATGAAAAAAAACTTTTTTATTTTCCTGTAGTTTTCAAGACATTATCTGTGATTTAAAACAGTAGGGAATGGAAAATGAGGAAAGAATATGGAAGGATTTGTTAGCCTAATTTTTTTTTTTTTATCTTTGGTCAATTGATAATTTGACAAATGACATTCTTTTGTAAAAATCACTTCATTGAGGTATGATTAACATACAAAAAACTTCATATTTAATGACAACTTAACAATTTGGAGATAATTATATACCCATGAAACAATTACAACGATCTATGGCATAAACATATCCATCATCTTCAAAGGTTTTCTTCTACCCTTTTTTTATGATGACGATGATAATAATGGTGATGATGTGTGATAAGAACACTTAACATAAGGTCTATCTTCTTGGCAAATTTTTAAGCATATAATACAGTATTAAATCTTGAAATTATAAAATTACTCAAAGAAAACATAGAGGAACTCTTCTGACATCATTCTTGACAGTAATTTCTTGGATATGATACCAAAAGCACAAGAAAAAAAAACAAAACAAAAAATAAACAGTTAGAGCTACAGCAAATTAAAAACCTTCTGCACAGCAAAGAAAATCATTAACAAAATAAAAAGGCAACCCATGGAATGGGAGGAAATATATGCAGATATATATCTGATAAATCTAAATTATATAGGAAATCCTACAATTCGACAATAGACAAAAGAGACAAACATTTAAAAAAAGGGAGCAAAGGCCTTGAACAGATATTTCTCCAAAGAAGACACACAAATGGCCAATAAGTATATGAAATTGTGTTCAACATCACTAATCATCAGGGAAATGCACATCAAAACCATAATGAGAAGTCACCTCATACCTATTAGAATACCTATTATAAAAAAAAATAAAGAAAAAAAAGAAGAAAGAAAGAAAGAAAGAAAGAAAGAAAGAAAGAAAGAAAGAAAGAAAGAAAGAAAGAAAAAGAAAGAAAGAAAGAAAGAAAGAAAGAAAGAAAGAAAGAAAAAAAAAAAAAAAAAAGAAAGAAAGAAAGAAAGAGAAGAAAGAAAAGTGCTGCTGAGGATGTGGAGAAAAAGGAACTTCTAGTATGCTGTTGGTAGGAATGTAAATTGGTGTAGCCAGTACAGAAAAGAGTATGGAGTTTCCTCAAAAAAATTAAAATAGAACTATTATATGATTGACCAATCCCACTTGTGAGTATATATATATATATATATATATATATATATATATATATATATATATATCTCCAAGAGTTGAAATCAGAACCTCAAAAATATTCCTGCACTCCAATGTTTGTTGCAGTATTATTCACAATAGCGAAGACATAGTAGCAATCTAGATGTTCATCACTAAATGAATAAAGAACATTTAGTATATATGTACAATGGAATATTATTCCAGCTTTAAAAATCCTGCCATTTGTGATAACATGAATGAATTTTGAGGACGTGTGATAAGTAAAATGATCCAGACATAGAGGACAAATATTCCACCTATAACAGGAATATAAAACAGTCAAATTCATAGAAACATGGAATAGAATAGTGATTGCCAGCAGCCAGAGGAAGGGGAAACAAGAGATATTAATTAAAGGGTACACAGTTTTAGTTATGCAAGAGGAGTAAAACCCTAGAGGTCTACTACACAGAATAGTGACAGACTACATTCTGCTTCAAGGGTAAATGCCCTCTTTATGTGGAATTATATTATTTTCTCTGTGTTGGCTACATAAAGAGAAATTTGTGATTAAACACAACAAAATCATAGAGTAAAACACAAGTGTTATTTGAAGCATAAATGAGGCATAGATATTTCTGTTGAATAATTTGTTATATGAATTGTGTCAAGACAGTAGATGGAGTAGGGAAGAGTAATTATCTTTCTAAGATTTGTAACCATTGAATGTTTATGTAGGGAGATAGAATGTTCATGTATTAGGAGGGTGTATATAGTAATAAGCAGATTTAAGAGGGCACAGTGAATTTTACCAAATGTAAATACCATTTTCTTAGGCTTAATTTTCCATTTTATTTCCAATATCATTAGTTAAAGAGGATGGTATCTCCAAAGCACATTTATGCTCTACGAATGACACAGAGGACTCTAATGCTTCCACCTTTCAAAACAAGAGTAAGTATTATGTTCTTGGAAAACACGGTTTAATATTTCTTGTGTTATTAGTCAATCATTGTGTTTTCAATTACTTTTCTTCACCTAAAATTTCTATCTTTATTCTACTGATTATTTTTTTAAGTAGTGGTAATCAAAGATGTTTATGAAGTCACTGTCTCTAGTGGGATTTCTATAGTCGAGTCTGCTTAAGAGAAATATGCCTTCCCCTCATCAATAGGTGAAAACTATACTGGCTTATCCCCATTCTGCACTACAGACAGACCAGATGCATGGCCCCAATTATTATAACACCTTGATCTTCACAAAATACCTATTTCAAAGACTACAGACAGTGGTAGCAAAATTTAGTCAAGAACGGGTTATGAATTAAGCAGTATTCAGAGTGCGTTCTTGCTTATTGAGACATCTTCAATTAAATGTGGATGGTGGAAATGTAAGAAAATGTTCGCCACCACTTTACTACTGGAGTTTGGCAATGACTGCATCCTGTTTCTGTGCTGGAAATTGTGCATTGTCCACTGGGCTATGTCATTACAATCACTATCAATACTTTGAATGCATCCTTCTCTCACCTCTAAGCATTGACAGATGCTCTTTGTTATTCTTGGAATCTCATTCCCATCTTCTCTACCTGACTAAACTCCTTACTCAATCATCTGTGTAAGTTAGGAGAGTGTTCTAATTAAGTTACAGAAAACCCACCTTACAGTTCTCATATTCCACATGTCTCCTTACCTAAAAGAGCCTTATTTGCTATTGAATGCACCTGTCATCCCCCCGCCCAGTGATAAGCCCCTGAGTCCCATCTAGTTCCGCCATCAGATCTCTGTATTGTGCTGCTCTCCACAGCTGCTCCAGATGTAACCCCCAGGTCTGATGACTAGCAGACAAGTTATCTGTCTTCCTCTGTCTACACTGGACAGGAAGAAGAGGATAAATCTAAACAAACAAGCTAACAAATACTCCTTGGAGAACGTGGAGACTTTGAAACACACAATCATATGTGGTCTATGTAGATGTCACTTACTAATGGGCAATGATAGTGCAAATTCCCTCCAATGAATTCAGTTTCTTAACTAAGCCAGTTAGTAGCCCTGTGTGTGCTCTGGCCAAACCCCTTCCTAGTGCATGTTTTGGGGGGGATATTCCTGCTTTCTGGCTGGGCAGTTTTAGCAGCCTACTTTCTGTTCATGTCATTTCAGAGGCTCAGTGATTGCTTTAATGTAGCTTTTGGGTTTGGGCTATCCTAGGGCTACAATTCATTCATTCATTCATTCATTCATATGCACATTCAAAATATTTCCTGATCACCTACTTTGTGCTAGGTGTTTTGCAGGCACTGGAAATCATCAGTGAATAAAATAGAAGGTACTTGCCTCAAGGTGCTTACTTGAGGAGAGCAAACAAACAAGTCAGTGTATTAGAATAGCAGGGAGATGATTGCTGTACTATTAAGAAAGTGTGACAGAGTGAGGGGTGGTGTTCATAGTGTGTTTTAGTAAATGTTAAAGTGAGGGGACTTTGAACAGAGGCTCTAAGAGAGGCTGAGAATCATCTGGGACAGCGCATTCCAAGCAGAGAGTAAGTGCAAAAGCTCTGAAGTAGGAACTAAGTACATGTATTAATATTAAGAAACAGTAGGGAGCTAGTTGGGTGGCAGTGCAGGGGGAGCAGAGAGCCGCAGAGATCCAATCAGCGGTGGGTAGTAAGCACAAGCCCTGAAGCAACTTTGGCTTTACTCTGAGTGAGAGAGAACAGTATTGGAAATTTTGAGCTAAAGAGTGACAGATCTGATTTATGTTTGAAAAGATAATTCTGATTTCTTTGAACTATTTGATGGGAGAAGAAAAGAAGTCTAGAGGCCAGAGTGGTAGAGGGGGGAGGACAAGCATTACTATTCTGGATATATGTTGTAGGTAAAAACAGATAGGGGTTCCGAAAGAACTGGATTTATAAGGTGAGGGAAAAGGGAGAGAAAAATGCATCCAAAATTTTTGGTGTAGGTGAGTGGTTTTTAATAGGGAATTTTGCAATTTTGCCTCCCTAGAAGTCATTTGGCAACAGGGAGGCATTTTTGATTGTGCAGTCGGAGTAGGGGGATACTATAGCAATCTAGTGGGTAGAGGCCTGGGATGATGTTAAATATTCTACAAACATATGGTATAGACCCCCACCCCCAAAACAAAGAATTAACTAGCTGAAAATGTCAATAGTGCCAAGGTTGGAAACCCTGGCCTAGAAAAGTTTTCTTTTCCTGAGATAGGAAAGACTACAAGTGGTATGGTTGGAGGAAAAGCAGGAATTCCACTGGGACATGGTAGAATGAAGGTGCCTCTTAGATGCTTGAGGGGAGATGGAAGACAGGCACTTGAATACATGTGTGTGGACCTCAGGATAGAGGTCTAGTAGGAAGATTGATATTTGGGAGAATTAACTGTATGGATAAGATTTAAATTCAAAGATAAATGAGATGAATTAAGGTAGTACATATAGAAGAAAGAAGAGATCTAGTGTTTGATTCTTAATTTACTCATGTTAGGTAGTTAGTCAGGCATGAGCGACAGAAGCCAAGGCCCAGCTCTGTAACCATAGAAACTTCCCTTGAAGACCTTCCTTAAGTACATTCCAAAAATACCTTCTGTTTAGGGTTCTAAATTGTCCCAAATCCTAGAGCACGAAGGTTATAAAAGCTGCTGGTTAAACCAGTTACAAATGCATGTGAAAAAGGTCATTATAATATTATGTTTATGTCTGGAAGTTCGTGAATTTAATTATAACAAACTGAATTTTGGGTAAGAACATGCACAGTAGGCAAAGTGTTATATAGTAGCCAGCTGTCAGTCAAGGTAACCTCACATACAGATCACCTAGGACCTCTCGTCACCACCCAAATATAAGCAGACCTTCCAATTTCTGCCTTGTTATAGCTCTCCTTGCTGAAAACCCCCTCCTCCCTTTGGGACATACTGTTTTTTTTTCTTTTCACCTCCCAAATTTCACAGGGCTGCAGCCTTCCTTAGCATGGTTTGTCTCCTTCTAACATGTACTTTCAATAAATCTTATTTCACATCACCCCAGTGGTAACACTTAGATATCTTGAGAATGAAACAAAAAAGAGAGTTAAACATGGTTAGTGATTAGTGATAACCTAGAGAAGGTGTTACAGAAGCCCAACATTTTTAGTCTTTAAAGAATAATAAACCCGTTCAAAGCTGTTGAGAAATCAAGTAACACAAGGATGTAAATCAAACATCAGATTTTTCAAACTCATCATAGATCACACGCTTCACAAGTTATTCCAGGTGCAAACTTGGGGACACAGCGTAAAAAAGATAGTGAGTGAGAAAAATCATAAGACAATGACAATCAATAGCATACAAAAGAAATAAAAATGCCCATAATTCCCAACTCTGAAAAAGTATTTTCATGTAATTTTTCAATTTGTTTGTGTATATGTGTATGCACAACTGGGAAGTAAGTGATGTTAAAGTGCATGCACTTTTATGTTGGGCTTCCTTTTTAAAATTAACATTTATGGTGTTTATTAAATGTATTAGTTTACTAATGCTGCCATACAACCATTACAAATTTAATAGTGTAAACAATACAAATTAATTTTTAAAAATAGTTCTGTGGGTCAGAATTTTGGCATTGTCTCACCTGGCTAACATCAGGGCTGTTGGGAGGACTGTGTTTCTTTTTTGGACAGTCTAGCGGAAAATCCATTTCCTACTCATTTGGGTTGTTGGCAGAAATCAGTTCCTTGAAGTTATAGCACTGTAAACTGAAGGCCTGTTCCAAACTTCTAGAGGTCACCTACATTCCTTGGCTCCTGGCTCCTTTACACCATCTTCAAAAATAGCAGTGGAAGAATGAGTCTCTCATACTACAAATCTCTGCTCTTTCTGCTGTTACTTCTCCCTAATGGACTTTTATACCTTTTTTTCTATTTTTAAGGACTCATGTGATCAGATTTATCCCATCCAGGTAATCCAAGATAACGTTCCCATTCCAAAGTTCATACCCTTAATCATATCTGCCAAGTCCCTTTTGTCTTGTGATGTAACACATTCACAGGTTCTGGGGATTAGTGTGTGGATATCTTTGGGTAGTCATTATTCTGCCTACTGTAATACCATAACAGTAAACATTCTTTGATAACACAATTTAATGGCTGTATATTATTAACTATGTGAATGTATTTTGATGAATTTTAAACATTTCTTTTATTGTTGGACATTTTTGTATTTTCAAATATTTTGCTATTTTAAATAGTACTATGATGAAATCCTGTTACCTTCATTTTTTTTTTTTTGTTATTTCCTGTAGTAAAAGTATTTATATCTTTTTGACACAAGCTGGCAGAACTTATTTCCTCCTCATTTTCTGCCTCCACAAGTCATTTTCATTGCTGCAAGAAGCAAGGGAGAATCCTTAATTTTCAGTCCCGGGGCAAATGTCTAAATAATTTAAGGATGAGTCAAGTGACCTTTTAAAATTAATATTTTAATCAATTTATGGTTGATCTGATCTCTCTCTTTCAAAACCATCTTACACATAACCACTAGATCAGACAGATAAGGAAATTGGAGCATAGATTGGTTAAACTACTTGGCCAAGATCGAACAGTCAGTGAGTGGAGGAGGCAGGATTGAAGCCAAGAGTCTGGATCCAGATCTATGCTCCTAACCTCTATCAGGCTTCCTTTTCTGCATTACTTCCCTGACTGCCTCTCTAGTCAGGGAAAGAAATGCAGAAAAACCAAGTAGAATTAAATGTTGTCTCTCCTATAGGTTTTTACTCTGCATGTCTTCTGCACAATTTTGTCATACTCCTGTGTATGGTTCTTTCTACATGTCTAGGTGGTAAGGATCCTAAGGGACTTGTGTTTACTCCACCATTACCTGCAGCTCACTTTAAGTATATACATGCATAAAAGTCTTGGCCACTTGGACAACCGTCCTGAGCCCTGGACTACAGCCCTGGGAATAATAATAATATTTACTTTACAGAGTTGTTGTAACATTAAATGCCACAGAAGTTTTTATCTTATTACTGTTCAGATGAGAGTCTTGAAGGAGGAGTGAATATTCAACAAGTACAGACTGGAATTTGAGGTGGAAGACAGTAGTAGCGAGAGCATACCAAACAGATGGGAATATGAGTGGACATGTGAGTAAAAGTGTTAAGGCATGAAAACTTGATGGGTAGGGAACTTACATAACTTCCTCATAGCAGACAGGAATTACATAAGTTCCAGATCTTTTCTTCTTTCTTTTCTTTTCTTTTTTTTTTCTTTTTTTTTTCTTTTTTTTTTTTTTTTTTTTTTAAGTCAGAATGAAGACACTGCCCTGGAATGCAGGAGAGAGGGAAGAAGGTACATGTAGAAGCTACTGCAACTGATGCCTGAGTAACAGGAGGGTGAAAACAGGCATGGGTCATGTGGTGAATAATCATGTTCTTTCCTGGATGAGGAACCCAGAAGGAACAAACCTGAAGGAGCACCAATGGCATGCTAAGCCAGAGGTGCCACAGGACACCCAGGTGGAGATGTCTAGTAGGCAGTTGAGAATGCAAATCTGACCTGGAAGAATAAATTGGAAAGTTATTAGGTCATGGAGGTCAAGTGGTCGGTGAGTTTTTATAGTAATCATTATTAGCAATATAATCTCCCTCATTCATTTTATGAACAATTGACATATATCACTGTATGAGTTTAAAAGATACAGCATGATAGTTTGATTTTTATATGTTGTAAAATAATTACCACAATAGTCAGTAACATTAATAATCTTAAATAGATATATTAAAAAGAGAAGAAAAAAATTCTTTGTGTTGAGGACTTCTAGGATCTACTTTCTTAACAATTTTCCTATATACCATACAGTGGTATAACTATAATCACCATATTGTGCATTACCTCCCTAGAACTTGTTTCCTTATAATGAAAGTTTGTATTTTTACCATCTTTCCCCACCGCTTCCCTCCCCCCCTGGCCAGCATCACCTTTAAATGTCAATTAAACAGTAAGTACAATTAACATTCTATCATATACTGGGAAAGAATGTCATCAGAAGGATATGTTATGTGTCTGGAAATACAGAGCTTGAATGACAAGAAGAATACTTAGTGACAGAAATAGAAGAGGCAGGCAGAGGTGGGATGAAGAGCCATGAAAATAGATATCATCGTTTATCCCAGAAATGGAAATTTCCCTGAAACTGCTGGAACATTTTTTTCGCATACTCTCTAGATGTATCTATAACCTTAGCAACCATCTGTCACATAAAACTTTAGACACTAGTGGTTGAACAAACTTAACATTAACATGTACACTGACCCCACAGGCCGTCTCACACAGTAAAAATTTAAAAACCCTAAGATTCAGTTACTTGTGGTACTAGCACACGACTCCTGAACAGAATGCTGTTCTGATGCATTGTTAATGCCTCCTGCCTCCTGCAGGTGTCACTGTGAATTCACAGTCCCAGCCTCGGCCTGCTGCGCACGCAGGCAGCTCAGTGCAGAATTCATCCACAGTGCCCTTCCTGTCTACCTCAGACTCTTGTGTCCAGTACAATGCTCATTGGGGAGATTCTGAGGACAGATTATAGTAAAGTGAAGGCGATGTTTATATTTTAGTGAAACTTTATTTTGGTTAGGGGTAAAACTATGTGTGGAATACATTTTCATATGGAGAAATATCTGGATTTTTGGTATTATCATCCCCTTTCCCCGACAACTGTAGAAATTAGGAGGCCATTTGACACACAGCGAAAGGTTTGGGTTGGGTTTTCCTGTTTCTTATTCGCCACAACTCTATATAACCAGTATTTATGTTTTAGGGCAAATCTGAGGCAGGCTCAAGTTCAAGCATGAGTATGCACTATTATCAGATAATGTGTTTGTCTGCAGTTCTGTTTTCTGCTTGTCATCATGTAAGTGACTGTTGAACATGGCACTTACTAGGATTTTTTTTAGCAGTCATCCAATATTCTGTTAAGAGGAGAGATAGCCTGCCAGAATTTTCCCTGTTTCAGAAATCATTGGTTTTATGGTTGTGTCTTTGATGGGCCCTCAGTTTGAACCTGACTGATCCTTATAGCACCATCTAGATTTTCCTTTTGTTAAAGGGCTCCATATATAAAACTGTTTACTGAAATGGTTGAATGAAAATATGTTATAATAAGTTGGATTTGTATTTCTGAGTGTGTGTAATTATAGATAGAAAGACACAGAAGAATGAGTACCAAAAAATGTTAAGATGGGAATTACTGCTGGTGAGATTTTTAGGTTTTTTTTTTTTTTTTAATGCACTTTGTCCTATTGTTAGAATTTTCCTCAAGCAATATATCATTTTTAATATTTTTATTAAAGTATAATTTACATGCCATAAAATTTTCCCATTTAAAGTAATATGTAATTTTTACAAAAGCCGTAACACTATTAAAAACTCATGGAAGGTCAGATAAAAAATAAAATAAATTTCACAGAACATGTCTTTCCTATATTTTATCTGTTGTAGAAAAAGTGATTATGTGTGGTGACTTTTAATAGTTTTTTTGGGGGATGAAGGTGACACATAAGCTCAATTAGCAATTAAAAAAAAACAAAAGCAGATATGATTTAGAATTGTTCTTCCTTTTTAGTTCTTAGTTTTCTGGAACTGCACCTTATCAAGAACAATTCAACACACTCTCGTTTTAATAAAGCAGGTGTGTGATAGACAATTTCAATGTTTTCCTGGTTGGTGTGGAACTTTATATTTCTAACCTTAAACTTGTTCAAAGATTCTGAAAGTTTCAAGATTGCAGTCTTGAGTTGGAAAACTCCCAAGAGTAATTTTCTGTGAAATTGTGCTGTTTCTATTTCAGGAAAGAAACAGTGACCATATAATAATTTGATGATTTCCTGTTGTGTAACTGAGCACAAAGCAAAAGTAAGAGTTTCACTAATGTATCAAAACTGTTCAAATGATAAACTTTGAAATGCAAGTAAATAATTGCGAAAAACTTAATTTTATTTATGTCAATGGCTTTATTTTTTCAGCTAATGGTGGTATCATGAGACAAATTTCACATCCAAAATAAAAATCCAGTATTACACATTTGTATGATATTTTTGACTCCGAATTATGTGGGAAGATTTGCCTAAATGTGGATTGAGATGATTTTCAAAAAAGTTCGGCAAAAGAGATTTAAGAATTTTTTTTTAACTCACATTTAATAGTTTAAAATGATTGCCCTTTTTGAGAAAAGCCAGTCTGTAAATCCAGTTGTCCATAATATGTCAGCCATTAAAAAAATTATTTCCAAGTTCTAAGATATGCTTCCGAGCAAGAAGAACTTTAATAAATATGCCTATGAAGTGCTTGCTCTGTGCTTAGCACTTAGCAGCCCTTCCAGGGGACATGAGCTGGGACTCATGGGAAGATCACAGGCAGCCACTGGTCAGCCAGCGGAGGCCAGAGCTCACAGATGGAGAAAGTCTCCTGAGCACTGGTGTCCAGGCCCCGAGCTAGGGGTCATTTAAGTTTGGAGATGCAGACCAAAGTGGACCAGTGAGGGTGGGGCCTGTAAATAAGGGGTGCTGGTCCAAACCCCCTTCCCCAGCCTCTCCCCACATCTGGGTCTCCTGTGTGCAGTGAACACTGCAGCTTCCTCCTGCCCCCGTGCCTTTTCCATTTCCTGGTCAGACGCATGCATCAAGGCCCCTTCCTTATAGGCTCCTGCCTTATCGTCAGGAAACGCAGCTGCACAGGTGTAAGTGACCCTAGCTGCTTCGGGGCCCACAACATCGCCACTTCTTCTTGGTTCATGGGACTTTGCTACCTTATCGTGGCCCTCTCAGCCTAATTAACTCAGGCCACAGGTCCCAAAGTTCCCCTGGGTCCTTCTAAAATGTGAGAAAATGAGTCTAGAACAGTAACACACGATTTCTGCCTTTCTGCCTTGCAGTACAGCTCACAGGCCTTTTCCCCTTGGAGCCACATTCAGTGCCATTGCGAGTTGCCGGAAAATTCTCTTCAGTCATTTTTTCATGGTTTGAGCAAGTCCCAGTACTTCACTACACGCTTCTCAAACTGGAGGATGCACAGCCCCGATTCTTTGCAGAGAGAATGCATAACAGAATATTGAATATATCTTTGCGGAGCATCCAATTTATTACAAGATTTGGAGGAAACCAAGTACTTTAATAAGGACCACCCCTCCCCCACTAATATGGGACGAGAGGGGAGCAGGGTTGGAGAAGGGCCCCAGGATGAACAGTCCAGTCTCTGGTTTCACCCAGGTGGAGGCCAGGGGTGCATCTGCAGCGAGGGCCACCTCTTCTCTTGTCCTACAGAGGGCTCCAAGAGTCCTTCAGGTTCAGCCTGGGACAATGCTTCTGAGGTCCATGGAGACGCCATGTCCCATCCTTACTTGAATCCTATGCACAGATGCACAGAATTTTCTGGGCAACTCGCAATCCTATGCAGAGAGCGCTGGGGACAATTTGCATACATCCACGGTCTGCTGGACCAAGTCCTTCACACACAGCATGTATTCCTTGCACTGCTCCTACCCGTGTTATTGTCATCCAGCCTCTTGGCTCATCTCCTGCACCACATTGCTAGTTGCCCAGGGCTCAGCATTTTCAAGTTCAGCATTTAAAATGCAGGGAGAGAAAGTTTGGAGAAATATAGCTGAGTGAGAGATGTCTGTAGATCTCTCTCCTTGAAACAACAATAAGATGAACATCTAAAAACTCAACAAAAAGCACCCAAAGTGCACACCAGCACATCTGAGCATGGGTCAGCGCATAAGAACTCCCACAGGTCAGAATCTCCAGTGTCCGGAGGTGGACTCGAAAAAACAAAAAAGCTGCCTCTTGCAGCTGGAGCTCCCTATAGAAGGAGGGGAGGAAGAAGGTGCAGAGAATTCCCTGAACAGCCCTGCCAGAGAGTGCTGTGAGCTCCACACTGCTGGAGGCAGGGCCCAGTCATTAGGGCAGAAAGCAGAGAAGTGGGACAGGAGAGAATCAACGGTAGATTTTTTCAGCTATAGTTGCCGAAGCTGAGCCGCAGCCCCCAACACTCAAACCAGAAGGCCCTCCCCCATATCCTCTGAGACCTAATACTGTGGAGCCCAGGAGAATCTGAGCAAATGCTACTGAAATGGTCACTAACAGACAAGAAAAGACATAAAAGGCATCCAATTAGGAAATGAAGTCAGACTGTCACTAGTTGCAGATGACATGATTCTCTATATAGAAAACCCTAAAGACTCCACAAGAACACTACTAGAAACAGTAAACAAATACAGTAAAGTTTCTGGATACAAAATCAACGTTCAGAAAGCCATAGCATTTCTATATTCTAATAATGAAGTGTCAGAAAAAGAAGTGGAAAAAATAATTCCTTTTGCAATTGCATCAAAAAGAACAAAATACCTAGGAATAAATCTAACAAAACATGTGAAGAATCTATAAAATGAAAACTATAAGATCCTATTAAAAGAAATCAAAAAAGATACAAAGAAATGAAAAGATATTCCGTGTTCTGGACTGGAAGATTCAACATAGTTAAAATGACCTAAGTATTATACAGATTTAGTACAATCCCCATCAAAATCTCATTGGCATTTTTTAAAGAAATAGAACAAAAAATCAGCAGATTTGTATGGAAGCACAAAAGCCTCTGAATTGTCAAGGCCATCCTGAAAAAAAAGAATGAGGCTGGAGGCATCACTCTACCTGACTTCAATTATACTACAAAGTGGCAGTAATCAAAACAGCATGGCATTGGCAGCAAAACAGACACATGGACCAGTGGAACAGAATCAAGACTACAGAAGTAAATCCATATTTATATGGGCAAATAATTTTTGACAAAAAAGCCAAAAACATACAGTGGAGAAAGGAAAGCCTCTTCAATAAATGGTGCTGGGAAAACTGGAAAAGAATGAAACTAGAGTGTTGCCTATCCCCACACACCAAAATTAACTCAAAATGGATTGAGTACCTGAATATAAGCCCTGAAACAATAAAATGCATAGAAAAAAACATAGGAATAAAATTCGAACTTGGACTTAAAGATTTTATGACTGTGACCTCAAGGCAAAGGAACTAAAAGCAAAAACGAATGAATGGGACTACATCACACTATGAAGCTTCTGCTCAGCAAAAGAATCATTAACAAGACAAAGAGACAACCATTTGAATGGGAAAATATATTTGCAAGCAATGCCTCCAATAAGGGCCTAATATACAAAGAACTCATACAACTCAATATACAAAGAACTCATACAACTCAATAACAACAAAAAAGTAAATAATCCAATAAAGAAATAGGCAGAGAACCTAAACAGACACTTCTCCCTAGAGGACATGCAAATGGCCAACAAACATTTGAAAAGATGTTCAACATCGCTAGCTATTAGGGAAATGCAAATCAAAACCACAATGAGTGATGACAAATGTTGGAGAAAAACAAACCCTCATACACTGCTGGTAGGATTGCAAATTGGTACAGCCACTATGGAAAACAGTAAGGAGGTTCCTCAAAAAACTAAGAATTGATCTATTATATGACCCGGCAATCCCTTTACTGGCTATTTACCCCCAAAGATTTGAAAACCCATGTCTGGAAAGATATTTGCACACCGCTGTTCATAGAAGCATTATTCCCAGTGGCCAGGACATGGAAACAACCGAAGTGTCCTACTATAGATGATTGACTAAAGAAACTGTGGTATGTATTTACAATGGAATATTTTCAGCCATAAGAAGAGATAAAATACTGCCATTTGCGACAATCTGGATGGATGTCGAGATAATTATGCTAAGCGGAATAGGCCAGACAGAAAAAGTGGAAAATCACATGATATCACTTATATGTGGGATATAAACCTAAAATCAACCAAAGAACAGTACAAACAAACAGAGACTCATGGATATGGACAATGGACTAGTGGTTACCAGAGAGTAGGGTTGCGGGGAAGGGGGAAATAGATGGGATAAAGGGGGTCAAATATGTGGTGACAGAAAGTAATCTAACTATAGGAGGTGAAACAAAGTGTGAATATATATATATATATATATATATATATATATATTATATTACCTTATTTTTAAAGTGTACAGCTGAAACTTTTTGGGTTTTGTTAACTGTCACCATAAAGAATAATAAAAAAAATACAAAATAAAATTAAATTTAAATTTTCTTAAAAAATAAATAAAAAAAGAAAATTCAGGGTGAGTCCTGCCTTGATTGTCCACAGTTTATTACATCGGCTTCACTTGATCTAATTTTCCAATTTGTCATGCCACTACTTAGTAAATGTCCTATAGCAGAGATGCCATCATAAAAAGTTCCAAACCCTCCTGTCCATCCACTGACCGCTCTGGCTGTGGCCAAAGGAAGAAGATTGGGATCACACCATCAGGCTGTCTGGTGTGGAAGGAGTTTCTTTTTCCTTCCCTCTGGGCTTCACTACTGCAACCATTGCTGCTGCTAGACCAGACTCTAAGGCCACACAGAGAGCTGGGGGTTGCTGGTTCTCTATTTCGGGCTGGGTATGGGATTTGCCCTGACTCATGGTCCTCAGGATCTGGTTTGCTGCCTTGCAGAACTTGGTAGGAATAGCGGGCACACTGTAACTGCATTCTACTGGGTGTGCAGGGACCTCTGGCTAAACCTTGTGTGTTGGAGAAGAACCACAATTGTTGGGGTCCAAGAAAGAGAGGGGCTTCACTGTGATGGTGCAGCCCATCACTTTGGGTTTCTTGGTGCTCAGATTAAGTTTTGTTACAGCTACACTGTCATATCTCCTGCCTATTAATAAGTCCAGGATCCCATCCCACTCAGAGTCCATCATCATCATCATTTCAGTCACCCAGGGGTCCATGTCATCACAGGGTGGCTTAAGCCAGGCCTAGTTCCTCCTCCTGTTCCATATTTAGCCATGAGTTCCTCATTATTTGTTTTACAGTTTCTCTGTTGCTGGGGTTGAGGGTCATTCATTTCTTTAAGAGGTTTTCACACTCAAAGGAAATAAAACATGGGACATGGTAATATTTACTCATTATCTGCTGCCATAGCTGCAGCAGGCATCTCCTATGAAAAGTAGGGTCCAGTGACCATCTTGCATAGAAACACTCCCAGACTCCTGATGTTTCTCACATGGTCATCATAGTTTTGGCCCAGGAATAACTCTGGAGAGGCAAATGAGAGGCTGCCATGCGTATGTGCTCAGCTTATGATTGATAAACTCATTGTTTTGGCCAAACTCTTCAATTTTTATATTAATTTGAGTATTAAAAGTAGATTTCCTGGCTTTGGTCCTTGTAGATTATACTTATTTGGTGGTAGTACGGCACAGCAGATATCAACTGCCGGGAAATTCCTTGGGCCTCACTCTCCATCATGTGACCATGGTCCAGTAAATAATTAATTATATCTTTTCCATTAATGAACTCCATGATGAGGAATAATGGTTTTTGGTGTCAATCACTTCTAATAAATGTATGATATTAAGATGATTCAAGGCTTTCATGCAGTGGACTTTACAGAAAAGTCCCTGGAGGCTGGAGATCTCTGCTAACTCTTATTAATGACCTTTGCAGCCAATGCTATCTTGGTCAGATGTGCCAGGCCAACTTCACCTTGGTGAAGTTTCACTGGTGGTGGTCTTAAAGCGTTAATAGTTGTCAATATGAGTCTCTCCATCAGCTGAGTGGCTGTGAAGCTCTGGGGCATGGTGACTTGCTAACTACACTGTGAATAATAATTAGCAATGTTAACTATGCTTACTAAACATGATAACAAAAAAATAGAAACTATACTACCTATGCTAATACTGATAATACTAACAATTCTAACTATGCTAATAAATATTAATCATACTACCTATGCTTACTATACCAATAATACTAACTATGTTATCTGTACTAACAATGCTAACTAACAATATTAAGAGTTTTTAAAAGAAAAAAAAATGAGAAAAAGACAGAAAATAAAGAAAAAAATAAAACAGTGAAAAAAGAATAAAAAAGAAAACTGAGGGGAAAAAGAATAAATAAACTTTTATAGAGAAGGAAAGATAAGAAAGAGGCCAGTGATAGGAAAACAGCATAAGTAATAGCACCAAAACACTAATCTCAGTAAAGGGTTATATGTGCTATGGAAGTTAAAGGAGATAATTGACAGGTTAGATTATATAGTATCTTGAGAATAAGAGAGGAGTGAATCTAGTTTCATTCCTGTACATGACATGGAGCAATTGTATATTGATGAGATGGAGAGCAGCTGTAGGTAAATCTGACAGAAACACAGAGAATAATCTATTAGGAGAAATAATCATGGTGGGGAAACTTGCTAAGTAGCAATTACAGGTGTCAGAGAAGAGCAACATATATGGAGAGCGAAGTAAGGAGAAAAGAGAGAATTAAAGGTTAATATAAAAGATGAAAGAAATGTGAAATAAAAGATGATTGCAGGGTTTCAGCATGAGAAATCTTTTATAAACAAAATGGATACTTTAAGAAACTTGCTTGACCATTAGAAAAGTAAAACTGTTGAGATACGATTTGATTATTCTTATTTGAGTAAATGAGAAGAAATACAAGCAAAAGTGTCATTGGTAATTTTAATTCTGAGATTTTAGGGTAAATAAGTTATAAAATTTTAGACTGAATATGCAGAATAAAGACTAATGTAAAGTGTTGTCTATGTTCAAGAGCAATAAAGAATTATTTAAAGAAATAGAGAAAAAGAATAAGAAAGAAGGGGAGAAGGAAGAGAATAAAAGAAATTGCTAATACATGAAAGAGCTTAAGCTAGAATTGCAATATAAAGCTGGATTCTAAGTGAATTCATAAATAAATGCAAATCAAGAGATTAATAACAGCAATAAATGTAATAATTGATGTAGTGCTAAAAAGATCAATTTTTTCAAGGAGTAAATAATAATGAGGGATCTGGGCATGAAAAATTAATAGAATTTTTTCTGAAGAAGACATGCAAATGGCTAACATATATGAAAAGACATTCAGCACCACTAATCCTTAGGAAATGCAAATCAAAACCACAATGAGATATCGCTTCATTTATATTAAGATGGTTATTATCAAAAAGCCAATAGGGTTTTTTTTTTTTTTAATATTAAAAAAGCCAAAAGACAACAAGTATTGGTGAGGATGTGAAAACCTCTGTGTGACTGTTGGTGGAAACAGAAATTGGTATAGGCATTACAGAAAACAGTATGGAGGTTTCTAAAAATAAAATAAAAATATATATATATATATATATATATATATATATATATATATATATATCTATAAAGATTCAACAATTACACTTTTGGGTAATAAAATCACTATCCCTAAGATATATCTGTGCTTTCATGTTCATTGCAACCTTATTCACAATAGCCAAGATATAGAAATAATCTAAGTGTCCATTAACAGATGAATGGATAAAGAAAATGTGATGCATATATATAATGAAATATTATTCAGGCTTAAATAAGAAGGAAATCCTGCCACTTGCAATAACATTGATGAACTTGGAAGACATTATGTTAAGTGAAATAATTCATATAAAGAAAGAAAAATACTGCATTATCTCATTTATATGCAGAATAAAAAAAAAATTGAACTCATGGTAACAGAGAGTAGAATGATGAAGGAAAAGGGAGATATCGATCAAAGAGTACAAACTTTCAGTTATAAAATAAATAAGTTCTGGAGATCCAATGTACAGCATGGTGACTATATTTAATAATAATGTGCCGTATAGTTGAAATTTGCTATGACAGTAAATCTCAAATGTTCTCACCATAGCACACGCACAAAGTTGCTATGGGAAGTGATGGATATGTTAATTAATTTGATTGTAGTTATCACTTTACAACATATATGTATATCAAAACATTACATTGTATACTTTAAATATATACATTTTTATTTAAAATAGATACATACATATATGTGTGTGTGTGTGTGTGTGTGTGTGTGTGTGTGTGTGTATGAAAAGTGACTGAAAGTCAAGATCCCTATTCTTACAATAAAAATAAGCTGAACAAGATAAAAATAATTTTCTTTTTTGGACTCATCAGAGAACTGAGGTTTCAGGGCAAATCATCATCCTCAAATCTGAAGACTGTCATCCCCAGGGTGACAAAGGACCTGAGATTTTCTTACCTGGAATATAATCAATAGAATGCCACAAATTGCTTAGAACATTAAGGTAGAAATTTTGACCAACTGCAAGAGGTTAAATGTCAGCTGCAGTTATTATAGGCCCCACACTTTTGGAAGCTTTTCCTCCAGAACCTCATTAGATTCTCACAAGGAGGATTAAGGAGAATCTCAGAAAGCTCCCTGCTTGGCTCTGGCAGGAAAAAAGAATGAATTACCATTATGCTATCTGTACAGACTCTTCTCCCTTACAGAACAAAGTCTTAACTTGAGGTAGGACACCACCAGAGGATAAGAGAAAAATTTCATCTCATCTGCTCCTCTTCAACACAACTCTACCTTCTGTTTCCTCTCAGAAAAATAAATGAAAGAAAGGAAAGCATCAACCTAGAGATGGTTTTACAAACAGAGACTAGGAACACTAGCTGTAGAAGAGGTTAAGGAGCAGGGGAAAAATAACTCTACACCTGGAGGAAGGACAGAAACATTTATGAAAGCCACATCCTTGAGACACAGACACACTATGCAATCCAAAAACCAAAAGTTAATAAAAAGATAAGCGAATATCATCCACTACTCCCTATCCATGTGCTAATAAATCTCCAGTAAAAATGATTCTGGATTAAAGCTGGAAAAACTGAAAGAGGCTCTCTCACAGAGCCTAAGCCAAATGGGGAAATAAAAACATAATTCACTAGACGAAATCAAAGACACACATGCCAATAGGTCCAACAAACTGCAAACACAGTCCAACTCCTGGCCAAATTAACATAATTCCTTACACTAAAAGCCTGCTTACCTCAGTATCTACTACCCTGTATAATATTCGTGAATTTCAATAAAAAGATTATGAGGCATGTCAAAAGTTAAGAAGAAAAAACACATATTGAAGAAAAAAAAGCAATTGCCAAAACTGCACTCAAATATGATTAAAATGTTGGAATTTGTCAGACAGTGAATTTAAAATGACTATAACTAATATTTTAGAGTGATGGAAAAAGTAAATAACTTGAAAGACTAGTTAGGTAGGCTCAGAGAGATGAGAACTATAAAAAAATTGAAAGGATATGCTAGAACTCAAAATCATAATAACAAAAATAAAGAATGCCTTTGACATGTTCATTAGTATAGTTGATACAGCTGAGGAAAAAGTCAATAAACTTAAAATAAGTCAATAGACCTTAAAAATGATAATAATTATTAAAAGAAAAGAATATGCAATAGATGTGGAAAACCATAAAAGTTGTAACATATGCATAATTGGAATCCTAGAAGGATAAAGAGAGAAATAAGTAGTAGGAAGTATTTGAAGAAATAATGGCTGAAATTTTCCAAAATTAATGCCAACTGTTAAGCTACAGATCCAAGAAGATCAAAGGACACTAAGCGGGATAAATACAAACAAACAAACAAACAAACAAACAAAAAACAGACCTGAATATGACATTAAAACCAAAGACAAAGAGAAACCCTTGATGGAAGCAAAAGAACAAAAACTAATCTTCAGATGAACAAGGATAAGTATTACATTTGACTTCTTATCAGAAACCATGCAAGCAAGAATGGGAGTAAAATATTTAAAGGGCTAGAAGAGAAAAGCTGCCAACTTAGAATTCTATATTCAGTGAAATTATACTACAAAAGAGAAGAAAACAAACATTTTCTCAGATAAACACAAATTGAGGCACACACACAACAGAAACCGAAGTTCTTCAAGCAGAAGAAAAATGATATAGATCAGAAACTTAGATCTATGTAAACAAAGATTAACCTTCAGAAAAAAAGGATAAATGAAGGGAAAACATAATACTTTGTATTCTTACTCTTAATTCTCTAAAATAATGAGAAAAGAAAATATAATACAACTTCAGAATGAATAAAACTGATGATTGAAGATTGACTGTATACATTGAGAATAAAATGGGAAGGAAGCATCTATCCTAAATGTTGTTTAAAAGAAAAAAAAAACTGTAGTAAAACTATGTAAAGGTATTTTTATTCTTTCTTCTAGGTTCTCTGTTTTGACTACCATTAGATCAAGTCTGTGTCAATAGTTATGAAATGAGTATGAGGTGAGTATAAATGAAAATTACAGTTCATTTTCTATAGGATAGGTAAGCTGTGTTTTGGAATAAAGGACTCACTGAAAAAAATTATAATGGAATGGAGGAAACTAAAATGAATTACCAGATAAAACAACTTTTGTTGAAAATAATACATTTGTTTTTCTCCAATGGTAGTTCGCATTGCAGAGAATACAATAAACTCTCCTCATTTAATAAAATAAATTTTCTTTGTGGAAAACATTAATCTTTTTACCTGATTGTCATCTAATTATCTAGAAATGGAATTACCAACAGAAGTGGTAACTTTTTATAAGGCCAAGATTCACCATAAGAAAAAGATAATTACTTTAATGGTAATTTAAAACTTTATATTAACTAAGTTTATTGTGCATTCTGCAGAATGGGAGAAACAAGGTATGAGAGGAGCATAGTTAAATATCTATGATGTGCTTAAAGAAATGTTATGTGTAAAATCAATCAAGATATCATAATTTACGTGATGTACATTTTAAAATATTCTTATATATGACAGAATGGAGCATGTCGATTGGAACATCTACAATATTGATCCATTTTCTATCCTTTACTAGTTTTTCATAATAACAATTATAAAACTATATTTTAAAGATAAATGTATCCCTTTATCAAGTTTGTAGATGTAGTCAACATGTAGCAGTTATGGAATACTGGAAAACAATTGCAGGTGGGCTAAATTCTGGTTTTCAATTTGGTATGCCATTAACTTGCCTTTGTAATTTTTGAGAAAATCAATTAATTTACCCAGTTCTCAATTTTTATCAATAGAAAAACAAAATAAGGCAACACACAAAAATAAAGTTTGAGCTCAATGATGCTGAAGTCCTTTCAAGATTAATATGTCATGCTTGTATGAAAATAAAAATTAACATCATCCCAAGAATGGTCACACAAACTGCATCCCCTATTACCTCTTTTATACATCAGAAGTCAAATGTTCCCAAGGAGACTTCTATATTCATATTTTAAGGTGAATAATATTACTTTGACCCCTTTGTACAGCAGGTCCTTCCATCTCCATCTCAAAGGTGAGCCTGAACAATTAGAGAAAAATTTTGAATTGATACAAAATTGAACTAGATCAGTTTAGATTTTTTTTTTAATTACTGATATTTCAGAGATGAAAATAAGGGCTAGAACAGGAAAATCCCAAGAATGTTTAAAGAGAGTGAGAGAAAAAAAGAGTTAGTGTCATGTTAGAAACCCTACCAAGCTCAGAGCCTTGGATAAACAGTTTAACCATGGAACCCAGAAGAGCAGGAGAGCACATTCATCTGCCTAAGTGGTGCTACCTCTAGTGATCAGTATTTCATAGGCATTCATCACCTTGCTTCCTATGGTCCCTAAGTTATGACGGGAATTATGCCAAGTGATATGTGACCTTGTTTTAAATATAAATATTATTATACCTTCTTAAATACTCTGCGCTGCTGCTGGGGACTTTACCTCTGAGGCCGAAGCTGCATCCTGGCCCCTGTGGGTGAGGGCACTTCCCTGGGATGACAGGGCATCAGAGCTTTATCAAGCAACCCTGCCAGACCATCCCCAAACTGGCTGCCTCCAGCAAGAGCTACAAACTTCTGTTCCTTCCAGTCTGAGGGTTCCTGAAGGGAATCCATGGTTACTAATACTCTGGGAAGGCATTGCTACAAAAGAAAGAGAAAGAAGAGCATGAAAAGGGAATAATTTTAATAGTTCTCACAGCTCTTTTTTGGGGGGGGTGGGATGCATGAAATTTGTGAAATCATAGTATTCAGATAGTAATTTCTTGAGAAGGAGCTAAAAGTTGCAGGTGGAATTCAAAAACCCATCCCTGAATTTTGCTTCTGGTCCTTGGCCCTTACTCACTTAGCTTCAGCTGCAGTGTCTTGATGAGGGGGTATGGGCCCTGACTACAGAAGGATCCAGCAAAGTCAACCCTGTCCATTGCCCAGACCATGACCCTGACAGTCCCTTCTGCTTCGGAAAGCTGAGTGAGATGGGTGTGGGGAGCTTAGCGAAGCCCAGCCTGGCCAGCTCCAGAGCCCAGCTTCCTCATCTAGACAAGGCCCTTTTATCCTCCAGCATCTCCAGGCACAGGAGTGATTGAGGCTTCTGGCCACAGGTCTGGGCTGGTGGTCTAGAAAGCTGAGTCCTGATCCTTGACAGGCATAAGTCATTCTGGAATCTCCTTGTCCTGACATAAGCACGGCCTGGAGTGAAGGTGTGAAGGGTGGATACATGTGCGGACTGTTCGGTCTTTTCTGCATTGAGCTGTTGTGTTTGGGGGTACCGTCTGCTGGTCGTGATGAGTTTAGTTATCAAAGGGAACAACTAAGCTTCCCCAAAGGTCTGAATCAATTTTCTGTCTTCATATCTTTGTCCTTCCTAAGAGCCTTCTCTCATCTACCAGGTTTCCTCAGGGTATGGTTTGTGTTCCTTCAGAGCAGGCATCCTTGTCCCCTAACCCTGCCAGGGTGCCATGGCTCACCCCTGGAATAAGGCTGGGGTTGAGAATAGGGCTGGTCTGGAACCCTGGCAGACCACATCTCCCTCTCTAGCTACCTCCCCTCTTACACTGGTCACCCCAACAAGGTTCCAACTGTGAGGGACTACATCTTATTCTCAGAGTCCTTCCTCCCTTTTCCCCTCTACCATGTCTTTGCTCCTGCAGTTTTCTCCTCAGAATGCCCATCATCTCTAGTTTGAGACTTTCTCAAAGACCCTTTCACCATGATCCCTTCTCCCATGTTCCTCAGCCAGGATCACACTCCTTCCTCAATTCTTCCAGATCACTTTGTCTACACTTCTAGGAAAACCTGTCATTGTCATGCATGATAACTGATGCAATATATACAGATGGACAGACAAGTGCACATCCCTCTGAAGGAGCTAAAGATTTCATTGGGGAGATAGTGAACACAACAAATACACTAAAGTTTTGAGCCACCAATATTGGGCAGGAGCTGGGGTCATGTGTGTAACTCAAAAGATTTAAATGTGAACATGCACCAAATATTGTTGATGACTGAACAAAATGATATGCCACACTCTATTTCTCCTCTTTGTACGCCTATAGAATTTGATTGTTTAATAGATACCAATTCTTCCAAGAGTACCTCTCAATGTTGAGCAATTTCTTATTATTCTGTCTTTTCTTAATCAATAGTGGTAAAGTTACAAAATGCTGTCACATGGAGATCTGTGAAATGGTGGGGTATTTTAAAGAAGACTCCTCCTTGAAGAGATTCTGAATGCTGTCATTTGGTATTACTGACAGGCCTCAGACACTCCCAGGACCACTTCTCCCAGTACAGCTGGCCCTCACCTTTGTGAAGCTCTACATCATCAAACCCTCCCACTGGTCACCTTGGAAGGTATAGGACACCTGGTCCTTGATTCTGTGCTCAGTGGTCCCCTTCCAGGATCAGATCTACAGTAGCAGAGGGCAGAGTTGGGGAGGAGGCAGGAAACACCTCAGGCAGCTGTGTCTCCCACCAAGAAAAACCAGAGATTTTCTTCTGAAATTCCATTCTACATGTCACTGGTCTCTGAAATTCTCCCAAAGCTAGAACATGGTTTTCATATCCTGTCTTTTTGATTGCAAGAGAGTATGTGAGTGAGGGGAATTTGACTTAGCTTGGTGTGCACATCTTCACACAAAGTCCTAAGAAAGAAAACATATTAAGAAACTTTGGGAGTGGGAGGGTAGGTGGGCAGGTATAAAGCTTCTAAAAAAAATGTGAGAGAGAGAGTGGAGATTGCTCTCTAAATTACTGTACATATCTTTTAGTGGATACCATGGAACATTTTGTGGGAGTTTAAAACTCAACCAGCAATTTCTAATTCTTCATGAAACCAGGGTCAGCAAGCTATGTGGAGTGTTTTTGTAAACAAAATAATATTGGTGCATAGCCATGTCATTCATTTACATAATATGCCTGCTTTTGTACTACAATGGCAGAGTTGAGTAGTTTAGAGATACTTTATGGGACAGAACATTTACTATCTGGCCCTGTACAGAAAAACTTTGCTGTTCCCTTATATAAATAAGAGGATTAAATGAGGAAAATGAGAGGGAGTCATTCTATGGTCCAAAGATCTCTTTCTGGGACTTTACTCCAGAAATTTCCTTCTAGAACCCTCACAGTTACTCTAAAACCTAGAGTAAGTCTAGTATAAGAAAATGTTTCATTTAAAGTTGTATAATTGAGAGTAGGAGGGATAGACCTTTGGCTATTAAAATAATGCTCAACTAATCCAAAGTATATTTATAGAATGTTAGTAATAACCAAAAAGCTTTATAAATCACCACATTTTCTCTCAATGCCCACTTCACCTAAACTTGCTAAAGGTATAGAATCTATTTACTCATAATTTCTAACTCCATCTTTTCATATAATTACTCTCATGTTAGTGGAAATGGAGAGGAAACAATGGATTTAAAAAATAGGAGAAACTAGTGATGTGCAAAGAGGAGCAGAGATGAGTGACTCTGTGGCCCCAGGCTGGGGAAGAAATGGAGCAGACTGGGTTTCTTAGGATTTAGCAGATGCTGGCTCCAGTCTTTTGAGAAGTCCAGCTGCTCTAGTCTCTGTTCTTGGATTTCCTCTGTACTTTTAATACATTTCTCCTCTTGCTTAAAAAAAAAAAATGAGTTAAATGAAGGAGGGAACAAATGGATTAATAAGATGATGAGCAGCTGAGGGAACTGGCAAATGAGTGACAGAGCGACCAGAGCAATTAATTCATATCCCCACATGATCAAAGAGTGAAGAGAAACAAGACTCCAGCAGAAAAATAAAGTCCTCCTCACTTGGTCTGTCTCAGAGGGATCCTTCCCTCCGCTACCAATATCAGAGGATTCTATTCCTCCAGGGATCCAGGATCAATTTTAGCTGCAAAAGAGAAAAGGGGGTGGGTGACGGAGAAACAGGGAGATAGAGGGAGGCAGAGGATGGATGGCTTGTGGAAGCTATACATCATCCTTTCCTCCATGTAGCCTCCCTACACTTCTCTTTCAGAGTCTCAAACTTGACTTTCAGTGGTGAGAAGGCTTGGGATCCACAAACATCTTTAAAGAGATTTTCTAAAGCAGCATCACCCAACCTTATAGGAACCTAGTGCCTTGGGTTCTCTCCTGCACACAGAAAGTACCTGATCCTCCTTTGTGGTAGGCTGACTCAGAGCTGGAAAGATATGTTCAAGGCCCACCGCAGCATGTCAGAGCTAAGGGGATTGCAGGATCCTATCATCTTCAGTGCCTCATTTTGCAGATGAAAAAGCAGAACCACAAAGAGAGGAAAGAATTCTCTCAGGGACACACAGTGAGTGGCAGGGTAGGACTGGAATCTACCTCCAGGTGCTTACTCAGACAAAACTTTTCTTTAGCAGGCTCTTGGGTGATGGCCACTCTCAGAATAATTACTAGTCCTGAAACTCATAGTAGCATATAGTTGGTGTTTAGTGGGCATTTGTGGACTGAATAAATGATTATAATGGGACACAAAAAGCAGGCCTTGAAGCTGGAAGTGGACCCCAAATCCTGTCCTCAAACGGGATGTCTTGGTCCTTTTCGGCCTGGGTGAAATGGGGGCTGGACATTCACCCCTTCTCTTTCAGGCATCACACTATATCCCACCACAGAAAAAGGGTAAACTTACAAGTTTCCCTGGAGAGGGTGGTCACATGACCTTGAGCTGACCAATTAGCACATTATATCCATCCTTCTACCTCTTCTGTTCCTCTCTGCAGCCACAGTGATTGGCTCAGGGCTGGCATGTGACCAATCAGGTCCCAAGGGTCAGCCGTTAGTGTTAGAATTATGTGGCCAAAAAGCTCTATTTCTGTTGGGGCCCTGAGAGGACATGACATCATCCTGTGGCTGTTGGTGGCCATCTTGCTTTCAGAAACGGAAAATCAAACTGAGAACGACACCAGCACAGAAGGAAGTAAGCAAAACCAAGAGTCCTGGAGAGATGATTCCAGGCAATGTCATTTAGCACCCAAGTAAAGCCTTGCCTAAAGCTATCTGCCTTTAGACTTCTTGGTTGTACAAATTATTTTCTCCTACTATGGTTGTTTGCTTGGTTAGGCCATTTTGGGATTCCTCACTGGCTATCAAAAAAGTTCAAACTGTTCCTTCTAGCTGGCTAAATGGAGCACCCTGGAACTGCAAGGGTACAGATTTAGGCTAGCTTCAGGAAGACTTCCAGATAACGCTGCAAAACTCCAGCCTAATGTAGAGCTCCAAATGGATCCCAGCAGTATCTGTTGAGGGCTTCCTATAGGCTGGGTCATTCACATTACTCCAATTAATTCTCATGGGATT
The DNA here is from genome assembly GCA_003508835.1 of Eonycteris spelaea. Lineage (NCBI taxonomy): Eukaryota > Metazoa > Chordata > Mammalia > Chiroptera > Pteropodidae > Eonycteris > Eonycteris spelaea. The sequence continues at coordinate 2,551,799 of PUFA01000176.1, forward strand.
AACCCTGTTAAAGGAGCAACTGATGTTCCATTTTAGAGGGCAAGACCAAGGCTCAAAGAAGGGAAATCTCTGGGACATAGTGAGGAAGTGAAGAGCCAGACCACACACCCAGATTTTGTTGTATGATTTGTCTTGTCCATGTGATGGGGCTAAGGAACCCAGCCTCATGACTGAGGCACTGTGGGTGCCCAAGATTTGGTAATTGCCATGTGGCCTTTAGGAGATTCCCAGAAATAATTTACACTGAAGGAAAAAAAGAGGCCTTCTTTCACCGGCACCACTACACCCTTCCAGCTCCCCCACACCCACCAGTTTGTTCTCTTTTTTTGTTTGGCAATTATATAATCATGCTCATAATGACCACACAAACAGTCCCCCATTCACAGGCCAACACCTGAAGCTTCCCCTCCCCCATTATTCCTGGGACCATCACCTTCCTTTGGGCTTTGGGGGATCCTACTCACTACTTGCACACCAGTAATCTTTTTTAGAATGTGCCGAAACCTCACTCAGTTTAGAATGGGATATCTATCTCTGCCATTTCCATGGCTTCCTTGAAACTCAGCTCATGTACTACTTTCTCCATACCGCGGGCTCCTCTGGCTGCCACAAGAGAGACCAAGCTGACAAAAAATCACCAGCTCAGAACTTGAAGGTACTTGCAAGGTGATATCTGACAGCTGGGACCTCACGCTTCACACTGGAGGGGCTGTAGAAACCACTTGGGGCCAGAAGTGGTACTTGGGCCAAAGTGAATCCACAGGCTTTTTGATGACTATAGGCTTCCGGCCATAGCAAAGGTGGTATGGAGAGGTCCCTGAGGTGTCCTGAAGGCCCACTGTGTGCAAGCTCAGCGTGCATAGTGCAGAAAAGGCAGAGGCCTACCCCAGGGTTTTTTATAGACCAAAGACAAGCCAGCCAGCCAGCCAGCCAGCTCATCATAGCTCATAAGCTGCTTTCGTGAGAAAAGGGGACAGGGGCAGAGACTCAAGTCTACTGGAGAATTAGTTAAGGACAAAGAATTTTCAATCTTCAGTCTTGAAGGCTGTATCAGTTAGATATGTGTTTGGCTGAAGTAACAGAAAACCCTAGTAAGAGTAGCTTCAAATACAAAGGCATTTAATGTTTAACGTTTAAAGATGTGAGACATAGGAGATCCAGAGGTGGTCTGGTGTCCCAGAAATGTCATCAGCGACTCAGATCTCACCCACCTCTCCACTTCACCATTAGCAGAATGTTGGGGTCATTTCCTAATGGTTGCAGGAGGGCTGCCTCCACTCCAGCCATCTCATCTGCATAGTTAGCACTCAAGCTCAAAGCAAGGGGGCACCTTCTTCCCTGCCCTTGTCTTTTCAAGAAGGAAAACCTCTCATAGTGCCCTCCACTTCCTCTGATTCCTGACCCACTTTGGTGATTCCAGGTGTGGCTTTGTGAGGTGTGCTATGCTGCCTTCTCTGGGAACTGTGAGTAACAAACTATCTTTTCAATGGCAGATCATTTCCTGATCTGTTGGCTTACTAAACCTCAAATTTTCTATTAACACACTCTATTTTAAACCAACTTTACAAGACATTATGCAGATGCTTGGAGTAAGCAAACAGAAACTATAAACCTTTTTACAATATTCTCAACAACTTTAATGTTTCAATATATATTAGGGTTTCTTTTCCCCATTAAAGTGCAGGCTCCGTAACGAAGGAGTGCACACAGGAAATTATACAGACAAGACTAGACACCTGGGGAGTCATAAATATTTGTCTCCCTAAACTAAGAGCTCAGGCCAAGGTTTGGCCAAGTCCCACTTTTTGTCTTCATACCATGAATGGAATTGGTTGGTTTTTGAAATCAAGGTTTTAATGTTCTCAGCTTAGCAGGGAATTTGTCAGTCCCAAACTCTCATTTCTAGCAATAATCTTGTACACCAGGCATGAGATAGCCTGTTTCCTGAGTTATTTAATATCTGCAGACATTAGCAGGAAAATAATAAGCATAGCATATTTACAAAAATAGCTACATCTTTGGGAGCTAGTAGGTGCAGAAGTGTGGGCAGAAAGACAAGATGACATCCCTGGAAGGATTCTCTACAGACTCATTTAGTTAAGAGCATTGATCTTCACATGTTAGATTTCCAGAGAAGTGCCAGGAGAAGAGAGTAGGATGTCTCTGAGCTTGGCTGTCACCTCATGGAAGGGGGTGCCAATACCTTCAGACAGCTGTGGTTCTTGGAGCAGCCTGACCCAAGGGAACCATACAGAAAAGTCCCTCCCAAGATTGCTGTCCTGGTTACAATAAGGTCCAGCTGCTGTAACAAAGAGCCCCGCATGAATGTGGCAAAACAAAGTTTATATCTCTGTCCTGCTTCCTCTGGAGGCAGAGTCCAGGGCTTACAGGGCTGCTCCAGGAAGCTCCTATCCCCGATTTCTTGTCAGCCCAGGTGAGTTGCCATCTTCAAACAGGCTGCAGCCTCAGAGCTCACATTCCCAGCAGATGGACAGAGGGAGGCTCTGTCCATCAGAGAAGGAAGGGCCTACTTATCTACTTGGAAATATCTTAGATTTTGCTTGAATGGCTTCCTTTCATTGACTATTCTATTTTCATGCTCTTCTTTCTCTTTCTTTTGTAGCAATGCCTTCCCAGAATATTAGTAACCATGGCTTCCCTCCAGGAGCCCTCAGACTGGGAGAAACAGAAGTTTTCATCTCTCTCCCACTCTCACTGAAGGCAGCTAGTTTGAGCCTGGTCTTTCAGGGTTGCTCAAGAAAGCTCCAATGCCCTGTCATCTGAGAGAGGTTGCCCTCCTCCACAGGGGCCAGGATGTGGCTTCAGCCTCAGAGCTAAAGTTCCCAGCAGCAGCACAGAGGGAGAATCAGGAGGCATAGACTAGGAAATATCCAAGAAGTTGCACAAATCCCTTGCCTTCCCATGCTGGAGAGAGAGCCTGGTCACTCATCGAGCCTAGTAGCAGAAGAGGCTGGCAAGTCCCTGATGGCCATGGACCCAGCTGTCAGTCAGGTGAGGGGTTGGTCTGAGAGAAGTGGGCAAGGCTGTCAAGAGCCACCTGGATATCTCTGACACACAGCTTTTACTGTTCCCTCATACCACCCAATCATCACCTAATCTGACTTTCTGCTTTATGAAAGATTAAGTAAGTCATAATTCTGAAACCGCTGAAAACTATAGGCCAGTGAGTGCTTTTCACTTGATTTGCTTGCAAATCGCAAATGGGACTCCTCTGGGTCTGACTCCGAGGTTCTCTCCCACCTCGGGCCCACTGTGCATGAGTGACCAGAGGCCACTTGTGCAATGGCAATTGATCACGCCCCTCCCTGCTCAGGATCCCCTGCTCTTTAGAACAAACCGCAAGCCCTTCTGGTGGATCTGAGCTGGGACTCATGGGGAAGATCACAGGCAGCCACTGGTCAGCCAGCGGAGGCCAGAGCTCACAGATGGAGAAAGTCTCCTGAGCGCTGGTGTCCAGGCCCCAAGCTGGAAGTGATTTAAGTTTGGAGATGCAGACCAAAGTGGACCAGTGAGGGTGGGGCCTGTAAATAGGGGTGCTGGTCCAAACCCCCTTCCCCAGCCTCTCCCCACATCTGGGTCTCCTGTGTGCAGCGAACACTGCAGCTTTCTCCTGCCCCCGTGCCTTTTCCATTTCCTAGTCAGACGCATGCATCAAGGCCCCTTCCTTATAGGCCAAGGGGAAGGCCCGGCTCCCGCCTTATCGTCAGGAAACTCAGCTGCACAGGTGTAAGTGACCCCTAGCTGCTTCGGGGCCCACAACATCGCCACTTCTTCTTGGTTCATGGGACTTTGCTACCTTATCGTGGCCCTCTCAGCCCTAATTAACTCAGGCCACAGGTCCCAAAGTTCCCCTGGGTCCTTCTAAAATGTGAGAAAATGAGTCTAGAACAGTAACACACGATTTCTGCCTTTCTGCCTTGCAGTACAGCTCACAGGCCTTTTCCCCTTGGAGCCACATTCAGTGCCATTGCGAGTTGCCGGAAAATTCTCTTCAGTCATTTTTTCGTGGTTTGAGCAAGTCCCAGTACTTCACTACATTCTTCTCAAACTGGAGGATGCACAGCCCCGATTCTTTGCAGAGAGAATGCATAACAGAGTATTGAATATATCTTTGCGGAGCATCCAATTTATTACAAGATTTGGAGGAAACCAAGTACTTTAATAAGGACCGCTCCCCACTAATATGGGAGGAGAGGAGAGCAGAGTTGGAGAGAAGGGCCCCAGGATGAACAGTCCAGTCTCTGGTTTCACCCAGGTGGAGGCCAGGGGTGAATCTGCAGCAAGGGCCGCCTCTTCTCTTGTCCTACAGAGGGCTCCAAGAGTCCTTCAGGTTCAGCCTGGTATGATGCTTCTGAAGGCCACAGAGATGCCCGGCACCATCCTTACTTGAATCCTGCGCAGAGAGCGCTGGGGCAGTTTGCACACCTCAACTGTCCACTGGACCAAGTCCTTCACATACAACATGTACTCCTTGCACTGCTCCCACTGTCTGCTGTTTGTTTCCAGCCTCTGGCCGATCTCCTGCACCACACTACCAGCTGCCCTGAACTCAGCATTTTCAAGTTCAGCATTTAAAATGCAGCAAAAAAGACTTGAGTTCTCCAGTCGTTGGCTGTGGCTCTGCCTTGGTCATCCACAATTTACTGCAATGGCTTCACTTTGCTATGCCATTTTTTAGTGGACAGCTTATAGCAAAGGTGCTACAGTAAAAAGTTCCAGAGCCTTCTAACCATCTCCTGACAGCCCTGGATATGGCCAGAGAAAGAGGTTGAGGTCTCTCCATTAGGCTGCCCAGCATGGAGGTGGTTTTCCTCGTTGGTTCCCCCGGGTCTCCACTACTGCTGTTGCTACTGGTTTTGTGGGTGGAAGGGAAGCCCCAAGGGCCAGGCCGGAGGGCCGGGCTGGGAGTGGCAGTCCTTGACTCCGGTCCGGCTGGAGGAGTGGCAGTACTTGGCTCTGGTCTGGGTATGCAAGTGACAGTCCTTGACTCCAGGCTTGCTGCGGGACTAGCTGGCTCTTTGGCTTTCTGGCCTGATGGCTGAATACTATGAATCAAGGAAGGAGTGCAGCTGCTTAAGAAGGACTCCACAGCAGGGAAGGGCATTACTGTGCTGGTACCACTCTTCCTCTTGGGCATGCTGTGGCTCAGAATGAGGTATGCAGCCATTTCTGTATTGTACGTCTTGCTTATGACTGCCTCCTCAATTTGTTCATTCTCAAATCCTAGGTTTGTAATTACATGGGTCACCTGGGGGTTTAATCTGTCATAAGGAGGCTCCCTGTACGGCCTAAGTTCCTTCTCTTACCCCATGTTTATCCACAAGTCTTTCATTAACACTTCCAGAGCTGCTTGGTCACAGGGTTTGAATATCAAAAATTTTCTTAAAATTTGTATTCGAAGGAGATGAAATAGGGAAGATGGTACTGCCCTCTCAGGCTCTTCACTGTAGGTTCCTAAAGTCTTCTGCTGAGAATGGCCATTTTCCAGTGACCATTTTGTACAAGATGATGCCCAGGCTGCACCCATTGACTCCAGGGCCATTGTAGCTTTGTCTCAGGAAGCCCTCTGCAGAGATGTAAGGGAGGCTGCCACAGGAAGTACCCTGCTTATGGCCTGCATACTCATTACTGAGCCCAAAGTCTGTAAGCTTTATGTTCGGCTCGATGTCTTAAAAGTATGTTCCCTGGCTTCAGGTCCCTGTGGACGATGGCCCTCTGGTGGCAGGCAATACTGCACAGCTGATATTAGCTGTCTGAAGATGCCTCGGGCCTTAAGCTCTGTCACATGGCCACAGTCCTCAAGTCCCCTCATTCCATATGCTCCCTTATGAGGAACAGTGTGCTTTTGGTGTTAACCATCTCAGATAACTTCACAATATTAGGGTGGTTCAGGGTTTTCATGGTGTGGACTTCTCAGAAAGATCTATAGGAACCCTGCTGATTAATGACTTTGACAGCCATTTCTTTCCTGGTCAGAATGTGCCAGGCCAACCTCACCTTAGCAAAGCTTTCCTCGTCAGTGGTGTTCAGGAGCTCTTAGTGGCCAGTTGGGGCTCCCCATCAGTAGAGATGGCTGCAAGGTCGTATGACATGGTGACCCACTAACTATACTAACTGAAAATACTATCAATGCAAACTATGCTAGCAAACAATACTAACTATATTAATTATACTAACTAATAGTAACAATGCTAACTATGTTTACTAGCGATGCTAATAAATGATACTAACTATACTATATAATACTAATACTAATACTAATAATTTTAACTATGCTGACTAACTGTGCTAATAAATATAATAATAAACAATGCTGACTACACTAACAATACCAGTATTAACTCTACTAAATGTAGTAACAATGCTAACAATACTAAAAAAAAAATTAAGAAAAAAAGAAGACAAAGAAAATTAAAAATAAAGAAGAAAAAAGAAGAAAAGTAAAAAATTGAAAAAAAAAAGAACAATGAGAAAAGAGAACAAGGAAAATAAAAAGAATAATAAAACAGAAAAATGAGAAAAGAAAGAGTAAAGACAAAAGGAAAAATAAGCAAAACAGCAACAACAAAAAAAGAAGGAATCAAGCTAACTAGTCTAAGTCCAACAGGTGACCACAAATCAGCTTCCTGGTCTCTAAGGACAAAAACCTCAGCCCAGCCAGGGCCTTATATAAAAGTTTTTGTCCATTATAATGGTGCCTTATGAGGTCAGAGAAAGACAGACCAGTCATGGCTAGGGATAAATCACAGTGGTTTTCTCATTTTTTGATCTCAAGACCTCTTTATGCTGAAAAAAAAAAAAAAAGAGAGAGAGAGAGAGAGATACCAAAGAGCTTTTTGTTTATGTGGAATATTAAATATTGATATTTTCTTTATTATAAATTAAAATCTGTAGGATGTTTCAGTGAAATTTTCGATTATAATTTGAAAATTTGTAATGATTTTGGTCTTTTAAAGACAGAGTGTCTATACTTAAAATATTCAATTCCTTTATCTTAGAAATGATGCTATAAATTAACGGATATCACAATATTATAGGAATATGTTTGGCTGCATAAGGCAAGGTACATTATTAACATCTATAAAGCTGAGAGAAGTAGCTTTATCATGATTTTGCCAATAAGATCATGAGCAGATTTCTCATCAGAAACCATGGAGACCAAGGGGCAGAGGGTTGATGTATTCAAAGTGTTAAAAGAAAAAAAAGCTGTTAACCAAGAATCTTACATCTGGCAAAAGTATACAAAAATGAGGGTGACCTTAAGACATTCTCAGATAAACCATAGTTGGCAGTGTTTTTTGCCAGTAGACCTGCCCTGTATGCGAGGTATCCTTCGGGTTGGAATGAAAGGACACTGGGAAGAGACCTAAAGCCTTATGAAGAAATAAAGATCACTGCTGAAACTCAATGTATGGACAATTATAAAAGCTAGAGTACTATTGTGACTTTGGTATGTAACTCCACTTTTGTTTTCTACTTGATTTAAGAGACTAATGTATTAAAAACAATTATTAGTCTATGTTTTTGGACACACGATGTATAAGGATGTAATTTAGTGACATCAACACCAGAGTAGGGTCAGAGTTATGAAGGAGCAGAGTTTTTATATGTTCTTGAAGTCAAGCTGGTACAAATTCTCATAACACATACAACTTTAGTATGTTAGGTCATCCAGGTGATCAAAATATATTTCTCATATATATTTGGTCTTCCTCTATGGTTTTTTGCTCATACACCCACAACCCTTGGGATTTCCTGAGTGATAAGAGCAATAGGAACATTTTTTATTGTAATGTGTGGTCTATTATTCTCAGTTCCTGTATTTATGAATGTGAAATTACTTTCTTGTTAATCATAATAAGCCCCTTTCCACCACAACTGAGTTTTGGTAATAAGATGACTTTTTGAAAGCACCTAAGGATGAGGACTAGTTGCCAAGGAACCAGCCATAAATAGAGGGTTGAAACTTTTAGTCCCACTCCCTGATTTCTGGGAGTGGGGAGAGACAGTGATGGAGGTTGAATCCAACACCAATGGTCTAAAAGTTAATCAACCACATTTATGTAATGAGCCTCCAAGAAATCCCTAAAGAGGAGAGTTCAAGGAGCTTCCACACTGGGGAATCAGAATGCTTGTATATGCCACAATGCCAGTCTCTAAACTCCACAGGGTAGAAGCTTCTTTGTTTGGGACCTAACTCTATGTATCTCTTTATCTGGCTATTGATTTGTATCCTTGAATATCCTTTATAATAAACTTGTAATCTAGTAAGCTGGTTTCTTGAGTTCTGTGAGCCACTGTAGCAAATTCATCAAATCCAAGGAGGGGGTTGTGGGAACCTCTTATTTACAGGCAGTCAGATGCACAGGTAACAACCTTGACTTATCATTGGCATCTGAAGTGGGGCCAGTCTTGTGGGACTAAGCCCTTAACCTTTGAAATCTGAGGCTACCTTCTGGTAGGGAGTGTCAGAATTTAATTAAATTGCAGGGCATCCAGTGCGTGTCTGAGAATTGCTTGGTGGTGTGGGACTCCTCTTCTTCACATCAAAATTGAGTACCAGAATCTTTACCAGGTCACAGTGTGAAAACTCATCCTGCTGCACACACAGGACACCAGCACTTTCACTATATGTGCTGTTGTATGAAAAAGTTGAAAAAAGTAATAATATAACAGGAGGAAGGAGGAGCAGGCATAGATGATAATAGATTAGCAATGAGCTGATAATTGTTAAAGTTGGGTACACGGGGTGTCATTATACTGTTTGCCTATTTCTGTATATATTTAAAGTGTTCCACAAGAAAAAGTTGAAAAAAACCCACAAAAGTCAGAATTTGGGTGCATGCATTACTGTATTCCTGCTAAGTAGCAGGTGGTGAGCAGAGCACATGATTAACTGTGACTTCTCTGAGGAAGACCTGGAAAAACTGGGGAAACCATTCACCTCTTGCAGCCACATTACAGAGATAGATTAAACTTGGATCTACCATCATGATCATGCACCCTAGTCTGGGTAAGACCCATCAGAAATCTGATTGAAGCCATGGATCTCACTTCAAAAGCAACCCCACACATACTCAACTGCAAATCCAGTCATGCAACCCATGAGCATTGACCACAAAGAAACAAGCCAGCACTTTCTGTTGTAATTTAGTTAGGATGTCCTAACCTCCAAAGATGAGTGCGACTGTGTCCTGGTTTACAGAGGAGGAAACAGGCTGGAAGTGGCTAAGGAGTTTACTGGTGAGTTGTGGAGTGAGATTTGAACACAAGAGCCTGTCTTTCTTAGTCTACCATGCTTTATGACTTCAGCGGAGGGCTCCCCTCCCAACTCCCAGCAAAGATACTTGCTGAATCTGATATTTCTTCCCTTATGCCTCTTCTTCATTTCCTGTGGTCAAATCCACACAGCAGGACCCCTTCTCAAGAGAGAAAATGAAAGGCCTAACACCTGCATTATAGTCAGGAAACAAAGCTACAGAGGCTTTTGAGAACAACAGAGATGCTAGGCACTCTCCTTATGTATATCCTGTGCAGAGACCCCATGGCATTTTGTTATCATATTGTGAACCTAAGTTTGTAATTAACCCAGGCTATCGAACCAAAAGTTCCCGTGGGTCTTTCTGCAAATATTAGGTACTGTGAGTGTAAAAAGGTAACACAATATCTGCCTTTCTGCCCTGCAGTTGGTCAGTGGACAGTTCAGCTCACAACCTTTTCCCTTCAGAACAATATTTGTTGCTGTTTGGAGTTACTGTGATAATTCTCTCTCTCTCTCTCTCCCTCCTATCTCCCTCTCTGTTAGCTGTCTTGATTAAGCCCAAGTACTGCATCCTTACTTGCTTCTCAAACTGGAGGATGCACAGCTCCAGTTCTGTACAGGGAAGATGCAAAAACAGTATCCAATACATATTTCTGGAGCATCAAATTTATTACAAGATTTAGAAGAAAAAAATTACTTTATTAAACCCACCCCTTTCTCACAAACATAGAAAGAAGAGGAGGGGAGAGGAGAAGGGCCACAAGAAAAATGGTTCTGTCTCTAAATATTCACCCCAGTGGGAGTGAGTGGTGAACTTCCACTTTGTTGGCCTTTCATTTTGTCCCCCAGGGAGCTCCAGGCCAACCCCCAAGCTCCTCAGACATTTTGGGTCCGAGGCTTTTGAGAATAACTGAGTGCAGAGATGCTAGGCACTCTCCTGATGTATATCCTGTGCAGAGACTCCATGGCATTTTGTACGCCTCTATCATCTAATAGACCAAGTTTCCTTGCACACATAGTGGGTACTTCTTGCACTGCTGCCACCTGCAGCTGTTTGTCTTCAGCCTTGACATTCTCCCCTACCACATGGAAAAATTCCTGGAAGATTAGCATTTTAAAGTTCAGCATTTAAAATGAAGGGAGGCTGGCTTTTCCTCCCCAGAGTCTTTGATTGTAGCCTGGTCTTGGGCAAATACAATTTAAGTGGGCTCTACTGTGTTCCATTTGTCATGCCTCTTCTTAGATGGCCTAAGGCTAGCTTTCTCAAAACGAAGCCCAAGAACCTCCCAGCTACCCATTGCCAGCACTGGCTGGTTTTATCTGGGGTTTCACTGCTGCTGGTGCTGGTGCTGTAGGTGGAGGGTGAGTTCCCAGGGCCACACTGGGGGCTGGGCTAGGGGTGGTATTCCTCAACTCCAGTTTGAGTACAAGACTGTCAAGTCATTTGTCTGACTCTGTGTCTCTGGCTGCTGATCAGTTTGGCAGAGGATAACTCTGGCTGAACCTCAAGTTGTGGAGGGACTATCGCTGTCGGGGTCAAAAAGGGTCTTACCAAAATGGCGTGGCACTCTACTATGAGTTTCTTAGTGCTCAAGATGAGGTATGTGAACATCACTGTGTTGTACCTCTTGCTTGTTACTGAGTCCTGGACCTGGTCCTGCTCAAACCCCAGGTTCTTCATTTCCTCTGTCACCTAGGGATTCATATTGTCATGGGTTGGCTCACTGTAAGGCCTGCATTCCTCCTTCTGTTCCTTATTTAGCCACAAGTCCCTCATGATTTCTATTAATATTCTTCTGTCCCTTGGATTGAGGGTCATCTATTTCTTTAGGATGTTTTAGCATCAAAGATAGGAAGAGTGACATGTAGTATTTCTGCTCAGTATCAGTTGTTGCAAGCCCCACAAGGTCTTTCCCATAAAAGGCAGGGTCCCAGTGTTCATCTTACATAAAACCACCCCTAGGCTTCAAATACCCACCGTAGGGCCATCATATTTTTTGTCCAGGAAGAGTTCTGGGCCAGGATAAGAGGAGCTGCCACAGAGCTGCTCAACTTATTGCCACTTAACTGAGTGCAGAGTCCAAAGTTCACAATTTTGATGCTCATTTGAGGAACAAAAAGCACATTTGTGACTTCAAGTCCCTCTGGACCATACTTCTCTGGTGGTAGTACTATAAAAGCAGGTATCAGCTGCCTCAGGCCTCTTCTCAGTCATGGGGCCATGGTAACCCAGGTGATAGAACATGTCCCCTCCACTAAGGTGCCCCATAATAAGGAATAATAATTCCTTGGTGATAATCGCCTTAAAATAACTTGACTATGTTCAGGAGATTCAAGGCCTTCACGCACTGGACTTCCCTCATTGGAAGTCTCTGGAGGCTGGAGGAGCCCTGTTGATTTATGATTTGGTCAGACTGTGACAACCCAACCTCACCTTGGTAAAGCTGTTCTGTCCAATGGTGTTCAGGAGTTCTTAATGGCCAATACAGTCTGCTGGTCAGCAGAGATGGCTGCAAGTTCATGTGATATGGTGACTTGCTAACTCCATGACTGACAATACTAACTGACTATGCTAACTATGCTTATTAACTATGTTAATAATAATAGCTCTAATTAACTGTGTTAACTAAATAAACTAACTGTGCCAATATTACTATTCTGTCAATGCTTACTAAAAATATTTACTAAAAAAATTTAAAGAAATCATGATAAAAAAAAACAAAGATAATAAAAATAGAGAGAAAAAAAAGAAACCAAATAATTGGAAAATTAAAATACAAGAATGAGAGAAAAAAAGAAAAAATATGAGAAAAAAGGCAAAAAGAAAAAAAAATGAATAAAAGTGGCAAAGAAAAACAAGAGAAAGAAAAATAATAATAAAAAATGAGAAAAAATAAAACAAGAGTAAGAGAAAATGAATGAATGAATGAATGAATGTGAAAACAAGCTAAGAGGTCCAGTTCTGACAAGTCAGCACAAATCAACTTCCCGAGATATAAAGACCAAAACTCAGCCCAGCCAGAGCCTTATATAGGAGATTTTTGTAATTCCATCACAATATTGTTTTAGGAGGTCAAAGCAAGGATCGGGCTATTCATGGCTAAGGAGAAACCAAAGTTGTTTTCCAACTTTTTGGTTTCAAGATCACTTACTATAAAAAAACAAACAAAAACAAAACAAAAAAAAAAAAAACAAAAACAAAAAAAACCAAAGACCTTTTTGTTTATGTGGGATAGTAAAGGTTGGAAATTAAAATGTGTAGGATGCTTCAGTGTTTTTCATTTATTTTTTGAAAATCTGTAATATTTTTTGTCTTTTGAAGAACTTTTCCTTAAACTCTGATGTCAAAATGATGCTACAACTTAGCTGACATCACAATACTATAAGAAAATGTTCTGTTGCATAATATATGGTAAGGTACATTATTAGTATCTATAAACCTGAGAAGAAGATAGCTTTCATTATAATTTGTGAGCAGATTTCTCATTAAAAAGCCTTGGCAATTAGAGGTTAGTGGGTTGTTATATTTAAAGTACTAAAGGAAAAAAGCCATCAACCAAGAATCCTATACTTGACAAAACTGCCTTTCAAAAGTGAGGGAGAGATTAAGATATTCCCAGGTAAACTGAAGCTAAGAGAGTTATTTACCACTAAACCTGCCCCACACAGAGGGAGTCCTTCAGGCTGTAATGAAAGGACTCTAGACAGTAACTCAAAGCCTACTGAAGAGATATTTCTAATAAAGTAAGTACATGAATGATTATAATAGCTAGTACTATTGTAACTTTGGTTTGTAGCTCCACTTTTTGTTTTCCACTTGATTTAAAAGAGGTATGGGGAGCACCACATAGGAAACACAGCCAGCATTAATAAAATGGCTAAGTGAAATTTTAGAAGAGAAAAAAAGCAATTGGGGGATTGTTTTATGAACTATATAGGTGTCTAACCAATGTAGTATATACTTGAAACTAACAATAAAATAAAATTTAAAAAAGACTAATGTATTTAAAAGCACAATTGTTATCTATGTTTTTGGACAAATAGTGCGACAATGTGATTTTTTGACATTAATGTCTGAAAGGGAGTAAAGTCATAGCTATACAGAATTGATTTTATTTGTTTTTTAAGTTAAGCTGCTATAAATTTATATGAGTATTATAACCTTAGGATGTTGGTTATCTAGATGAGCAATATAGATTTCCCATATATATTTGGTCTTCTTCCATGGTTTTTTTTTGCTTATAGCACACCAAACCTTTAGCATTTCCTGAGCAATAAGAGCAAAGGAAGCATCTTTTGTTATAATACTTGTTTTCTTGTTTTCAGTTTCTCAGTTTCAGAACCATAAGGTAAATCGGGTGTTTTCTTTTTCATAAAATACCCCTTTCAACTAGAACTGCATTTATGTTAATGAGGTGACTTTCGAAAACCTCCTAAGAATGGGAGCTGGTTTCTCGGAGAACTAACCATAAAAAGAAGGTTGGAACTTTCATCCCCACCCTCTGTTTCTGAGGAGGCTAGATAGAGATGGAGGTTGAATCAATCACCAATGGCCAATGGATCAATCAATTGTGCCTATGCAATTAAACCTCGAAAAAATCCCAGAAGAGAGTTCAAGGATCTTCTACAATGGGGAACCAGAAAACTTCTATGTGCCATCAAGTTTAGTCCTCAGTCTTCACAGGTACATAAGCTCCTTTGTTCAGGACCTCTTCATCTGCTTGTTGATTTATATCCTTTAATACCCTTTGAAATAAACTGGTAATAGAGCAAGGTGGTTTCCTGAGTCCTGTGAGCCTCTCTAGAAAATGTATCAAACCCAATGAGGGGGTGTTGGGAACCCCTAATTTACAGCCATCCAGTCAGAAACACAGGTGACAACCTTGACTTGTGATTGGCATTTGAACTGAAGGCAGTCTTGTGGGGCTAAGCCATTAACCTGTGGGATCTGAAGCTATTTTCTGGTAGGGAATGTCAAAATTGAGTTAAATTGTAGGACCTCCAGGGAGAATTGTTTGGTGGTGTGGGACCTTCTTCCCCCACATTAGAATTGGGCACCATTATCTTTACCAGCTTATCTCATGTGTGAAAACTCACCCTGCTGCATGCGCACTTAAGACACCTGCATTTTTCAGTTTGTGTGTTGTTTTATAAAAAATAATAACAATGAAAGGGGGGAATAGATGATATAAGATTAGCTATGAGTTGATAATTATTGAAATTGGGGACATGGAAAAGTATGTCGTTATACTGATGAACTACTTTTATGTATGTTTAATGTATTCCAGAAGACAAAAAACAAAACTCAAGAGTAAGTGAATTTGGGTGCATGCATTACTGGACTCCTGCTAAGTGGCAGATGATGAGCAGGGCACATGATGAATTGTGGCTTCTTGGAGGTAGGCCCAGAGAGTCTGGGTAAACCGTCCACCTCACAAAACCATGTTACAGAGATAGATTCAATTCAGCTATATCATGAACTCGGCACAATTTTTCTAGATGAGAGACTATCAGAGACTCATCAAAGCCATGGACCTCACTCCAGAAAAAACACACACTGTCAATTGGAAACCCAGTCATGGAACTCTTGTGCAGAAGCCACAAAGGTACAAGCCACAGACACCAGCCTTTAGGATGACTGGCCCCAACTTTCATAACTTCTGTGTGCTCTTTCTTGTTGTCTTAACTATTTGGAGTTGTGCTGGCTTGGGGAAAAAGCTGGCCAATATACTCTTCAAGGGCAAGAAAATATATAGTCTAGGAGATGGTGCCAAACATAAAAGGTGGCAAATTTTATTGCAGCACCTGCCTGAGAGAAAATAAGATCTGTGTGATCACAACAGGCTGAGATGTTGGGAAAATAGAAAGATGTTGGTCCAGGGGTACAAAGTTGTAGTTATGTAAGATGAATAAGTCTAGAGATCTGATGGACAGCATGGTGACTATAGTTAACAATACTATACATCATCAGTTCCCAACCTTTTTGGCACCAGGTACTGGTGATACTATGAGAATCTAATGCCTGATAATCTGAGGTGGAGCTGAGGTAGTGATGCTAGTGCTGGGGAGTGGCTGCAAATACAGATGAAGCTTCGCTTGCTTGCCCACCCCTCACCTCCTGCTATGTGGCCCAGTTCCTAACAGGCCACAGGCTGGTACCAGTCTGTGGCCCAGAGGTTGAGGACCCCTGCTATACAGTATACCAGAAATTTGCTGAGAGTAGATTTCAGGTGTTTGCACTGCACATAACACACAAATGGTAACTATGTGAAGAGACAGATATGTTAATTAGCTTGACTATAGGAATCATTTTACTATGTGTGTGTGTATATATATATACACACACAAATATCATGTTGTGATCCTTAAATATTTATTATTTTTATTAAAAAGCAAACAAACAAACAAACAAGTAGCTATACCTGGACTCTGTCACCTCTACAATGGGCGGAAATGACACTTTTGCCAGATTCAGGCCTAACCTTTAAAACACTGGCAACTTTTGCTTTCTTGAGAGGAAGCCAACATAGCCACAGGAAGGAGGACCAAAGACCCTAGCCATCACCCCAGCTGGGCTCCCAGCTCTCCTTCATTGTAAGCAAGGCCTCAGATTATATCACACGGAACAGAGAGAAGCAGGCCTGCTTGAATTGTGAAATCCTTAGTACAAAAATGAAGATTGTTGTTTTAGAGCACTGAATTTCAGGGTGATTTGTTAAACAACAAATAACTCAAACACTGCCTCACTTCTCTCCCCATGCCTGCTCCGGTCTCTCTAATTCCCCTGACCTCCTGTTATAGACTGATGTTTTTCCCCTCAAATTCATGTATTAAAGCACTAACTCCCAGTGTAGCTGTATTTGATGGGGCCTGTGAGGGATGCTTGAGGTTAAATGAGGTCATAAGGGTGGGGCCCTGATCCACTAGGGCTAGTGCCCTTAAAAGAAGATCCCAGTGCTTGCTGCTGTCAGCCTCCAGAACTGGGAAAAAACACACATCTGTTGCTTAAGCTTCTCACTCTGTGGAACTTTGTTCTGACAGCCGGCGCTGACTGATAAATGCTCTCCAGGCTCAAAGTCTTTGTATGTACTCTTCCTCCTGCCTGGAATGTTTCATACAGTTATCATCTCCTGACCATTGGCCACATAGCAAATGTGTCCCTAACTATTGGGGCATCTCTCACTGCCTGCCACACACTCAGCCAGCCTTCTCCTGTCTCAAAGCAGTCTGTTCTCCACCCCCAGCACAGGCCAGCCCACAGCTTTGACTTCTTTGAATAATGGTTTAATGCTGCTTCCACTCCCCTTCCAGCTCAGCACAGGATCTGGCACACGAAAGTGCTTCATTTTAGAAAAGACGGTGGCTTTACTCAGGAAGGTCAGAGCGCACTTTGACCCAGAAGTTCTGCTCCTAGATATTAATATCAGTGGCCAGTGAGATGTGTGACATGGCCTGAGGCCTTGTGCTCCTGGAGCTGGCCTAGTGTGTCTATCAGAAGCATGGATGAATGTGGCCCATGCACATGACACTAAAGAGCCATGGAAATGCATGAGCCCTGGCCACCTTCAATAGCAGGGCAAGTCGCCTGGACAGCCATGCCCCAAAGAGGGCATTCATCATAATCTATCTGAGTGCAGCAAAACAGGCAAATTCAATGCCTCAGCTAAGAGGTGCTCATCTGAGAATTAAATTGTGAGGCCCAGCAGGGACATGATTGTCAACAAATTCAGGATATTGGTCACTCTGGGGAGAGAACCTGTTAGGATGAACACCAGTGGCTTCTAGGCTGCTGGAAATGTCCCATTTACTGACTAGGGTGGTGAATACCAAAGTCATCTTTAAACTGTATACATACACGTATGTATACATCTATATGCATATATATTTTTGTATGTGTCTTCTGTGTGTGAAAGCCTGCGGAGTGGTGTAGTGTGTACGTATAAGAAGAAAAGGAATTGCCAGTGCCCATCTTTGAAGTTATGTCACCAAAAACTTCCATGGTGAGCAATAGTCATTTCGGTCCTGGGGGCTTAACAGTCTCACTGTACTCTGGGAGCTCACAGTCCAGGAAAGAATTGTCACTGTGAGATAGCGCAGCTCTTGTTGTACCCTGTTCATGCTGTCCCTGGAATCTCAGCCTGAACCATAGCTATATCTGTGGAATGCCTGGATGGAGTGATGCATAAAGAGTAGTAGAAGGGCAGGTGGTTCAGAGCAGCACTAAATACAGGAGACTTGACTTTCTGGCCACTTCCAGCTGGTATGGGAAGTAATACCATTAGCCAGACACTCTAAGTATGTTTGAATTCCAGGGACCTTAGGAGGTGCAGTCTGGTGGCTTGGCTCATGGAGACCCTGTCTACAGGAGAATGAGGACCCAGGGTTCCAAAGCCTACTGGTAAGGGGAGCACAGAGTCGCAGAGTTATGCATCATGGGCTATTGGGGCACTTGGCCTCTGCTACCAATGGCTATGACTATAGCACTCTGAAGTGCCTTGTCACTTATAATTTCAAAAACCAAGCAGGGTTGGGCCAGGTAAGTGAGTACTTGGTTGGGAGACTACCAGGAAGACCAGTGGGCAAAGTATTGTAGGCGTTTGCCACCTGCCTCTTCTTTTCTCCCTCCCCTCATGTCTCTCTTCCTTTCCCCACATGAAAAGCTCCTTTCTTTGGGCCCTGCTATGGGGCCTGTGAGTGGAGTTCTGGTCAGGGCAGGTGTTGTAGGGGGTTCCAAGGAAGCGCAGCATTGCTGAGCCAGTGCCCTCTGGGCTCGTTGGTAGCTCCAGATGAGTGGGGCAAGTTGGGGTTCGACAGAAAGATAGTGCTTAATGCCATGGAACTATATGCTTCAAATGGTTATAAGGGCAAATTTTATATTATGTGAGTTTTCTGTCGGGGGCTGCACGGCTAAAATGGCTGCCTGACCAAAATGGTCGCTCAGCAGATACTTAAAGGCTTCTCTCTGACTGTCTCAAACTGCTTCCCGCCAAAGGACTTTCCGCGGGACTTTCCATCCGGCCCCTTTTAGTTACGCAATATCGCCTGACTGCCCCTGGCCAATCAACACCGCCAACGCAACATCACCCGATCACACTCTATATAAGCCTGCAACAAAGCCTTAATAAACGAGACTTGATCAGAAAGCCTGTCTTGTCTCCTTTCTTTGCATCGTCTTGTCTCCCTCCCCTCCCCGTTCTGTCTTAGGGTCTCTGTTGATCGTCCCGCGGGTCGGGACAACCACAGTTAAAAGAAAAGAATTAATCTCTGTTTTTCTCTCTTTCTCCATATATTTACATATATGGCTTAGAATAAAAAATTCATAAGCCAAATAAAGAAATGAATCACACGCTAAGACATGGATGTTTAAAAGTTAAAAGTCAAATGTTTGGTTCCTAAGAGAGAGAAGTGGACAAGGTTATTGGGAACCACCTGGATATCTTTGTCACCCTCTTTTACTTCTTTTAATGTTCCCTCCCACCACCTGATTACTCTTTACCTTGAGTTTGTGATTTATGAGAGATTGTCCATCAGATAAATTGCATTAAATAATTTATAATTCGAGAATAAGAGGGAGAGTGATGTCAAAATCATGGTGGTGTGAGCAATATCCCTGGATTTCTCCCCTCGAAATAACAAGCTGAATATCTACAACTCAACAAATAATGCCCAACCTGCCCACAAGCACATTTGAGAGATCCGCACATCAGAGCATCCAAACGTGGGCAAATCTATACAAGATTAGGAAGCAGCCAGGGGAATTTCTGCAACCAGTACTGAAAAATACAATACAGCTGGTACCAGAGACGGGTGCTGTGATATTGTAGCAATACAGGTGAAACCTGGAGGACAGCACCAAGGGAAGAGAAACAGCCATACGCACGCAGAGCTCTCCCAATTAACCCCACCCCATTCAGTCAGATGAGTCAGAAAGAAGCAGTGGAGCATTGTATCTGACTGTCAGGGTGGTAATGAAACTTCAGGACCTCTTCAGACTCAGACCCTCATCACCTATCACACCCTTTCATGGGAGTGAAACACTGGGACTGAGGGGCCTAATTGCAGGGGCACACAGGCACATACAAGAGAGGAAAGGGCATTTTGAGCCTCAAGCAGAGAATCCAAGAGGCTTGAATGCCACCTACTGGAAATCAAAAGAAAAAACCTCTTATCAACCTCTTAAAGTGATATAAATATATAATCAATTTTCTAAACAAACAAACAAACAAACAAAGTACACTCCCATTAATGTCCAGGTAGAAAAATAGTCCATCGAACACCACGGAAAACCAAGGTAACAAGGAGCTCAGAATGAAAGTAAAAAATCTCAAGAAAATAAGCTCAAAGATATAAATATGTAATTTAAGTGATACAGAATTCTGGATTTCGATTTGGGGAAAAAAATTCAACAAGATGCAAGAAAATTCTGATCGACAATTCCAAGAAATTAGAAACAAATTAAATGAACAAAATGAATAATTTACCAAGGAGATTGAAACCACAATAAAGAACCAAATGGAATTCTGGAGATGAAGAGCACATTAAAAGAGATGAAGAATTAAATATCAAGCTTAGGGAATAGAGCTGACCAGATGGAGGAAAGAATTAGTAATATCAAAGACAGAAATCTAGAAATTATATAGAAGGAAGAAGAGAGAGACCTGAGAATGGAAAATAATTTAAAAACTCTATAAGAACTGTCTGACACCATCAAAAAAGCAACCTAAGGATAATGGGTATACCAGAAGGAGAAGAAAGGGGAAAGGAAAAAGCATATTTAAACAATAGTCAATGAGAACTTCCCAAACCTATGGAAAGAATTAGACCTTAGAGTCGAAGCAGCAAACAGAACACTCATTACATCAACCAAAAGAGACTTTCTCTAAGACACATTATATTAAATGTGTCAAAAATAATGACACAGAAAGAATTCTCAAGGCAGCCAGGGAAAAGAAGACAGTAATCTATAAAGGAAAACCCATTAGACTATCATCAGATTTGTAAGAACAAACCTCATAAAGTAAGATTTTTTGAGGAAGGAATAGAACAAGATATTCAAACTATTGAAAGAAAGAAACTACCAGCCAAGAATAATGTAACCAGTAAAGCTCTCCTTTAGATATAAAGGAGAAATAAAAATCTTTCCAGACACAAAAGCTGAGGGGATTCTCCACAATAAGGCCTGCATTACAGGAAATACTAAAGGGGGGTTATTCTACCTTAAACTAAATAACAAAAAAATACGTAACTATGAGTAAGATGACTAACAGGCAGACAGAAGCAGGAAAGTGCAACCCTTATTAAGAACAGGGTATTAAAAGCTTAAATATTGCATAATGGTTAAAGGCAAAAAAAAAAAAACCCTCTGAAAAGAGAAGAAAACAGCTACTGCAATTTAGAAATAAATGTTCAGTGTGTATAGCAATAATTTGAGAAAACAGAAACAGAAAAGAAAAGACCAGACTCATAAAGATAAGGTGAAAGCAGAAGAAAATGGACTACTGTATATATATAACTATCCTTTACATAAACTTAATGGTAACCAAACTCCAAAAAGACTTCAAACTTCAGAACTATGACATATAAACATGAAATAAGAGGGAATAGAGGGAAAATCCACAAAATACCATCAAATTAAAATAACTGGCAGAAACAAAGGGACAAAGAAACAATAGAAACATTGAGCTAACCAAAAAGCAAAAGCTAAAATGCTTACAGGAAACCCTCATATTTCAATAATGACCCTTAATGTAAGTGAGCTAAACTCACCAATAAAAAGGCACAGAGTAGCAGATTGTATCAAAAAAACAAAACCCAACCATATGCTGTCTTTAAGAGACACATCTCAGCTACAAGGACAAATATAGACTCAAACTGAATGGGTGTAAAATGATACTCCAAGCTAAAGACATCTAGAGAAATCTGGGTATAGCTGTACTTATATCTGATGAAATAGACTTCAAGATAAAAAGTGTAAAGAGAGACAATGATGGGCACTTCATATGATAATGGGAACCATACATCAAAAAGACCTAACACATTAATATTTATGCTCCCAATTAGGGAGCATCAAAATATATGAAGCAACTAATAACAAAACTAAAGGGAGAAACTGACAAAAAAAATGCAATTATAGTAGGGGACCTAAATACCCCACTGTAGCTATAGATAGACCATCCAAACAGAAAACCAATAAGAAAAATGTCGTCCTTAAATAACATATTAGACCAAATGGACATAATCAACATTTACAGAGTTCTTCATCTCAAAACAACAACTTATACATTCTTCTCTAGTGCACATGGAATATTCTTAAGAATAGACCATATGTTGGGACACAAAACTAGCCTCAACAAATTTAAGAAAATTGAAATCATACCAAGGATATTCTCTGACCATAATGCTTTGAAACTGGAGATCAACTGTAAGAAGAAAATGGGAAGAATCACAAATAGGTGGAGATTAAAAAACATGCTACTGGGTCAGAGGAGAAATAACAAGAGAGATCAAGAGATACATAGAAACAAATGAGAATCAAAGTATAACATATCAAAACTTTGGGGGCCCAGCAAAAGCAGTAATAAGAGAAAAGTTCATACTATTACAGGCCTATCTTAAGAAATAAGAATGAACCCAAATAAACAACGTCTTAAAATAACTAGAAAAAGAAAAAAAAATGAAACCCAAATTTAGCACAAGGAAGGAAATTATTAAAATTAGAGCAGAAGTAAATAAAATTAAGAAAAAAAAAACAATAGGAAAAATTAATGCAACAGAGCTGGTTTTTGAGAAGATTAATAAAATTGACGGACCCCTGGACAGACTCAGTAAAGAAAAAAAAAGACAAATAAACAAAATCAGGAATGAAAGAGAAGTTACAACAGGTGTCATCAAAATACAAAGGATCATACTAAATTATATGAAAAATTATATGATGCCAAATTTAATAACCTAGAAAAAGGACAGGCTATTAGAAACATACAAATTTCCTATAATGAATCATAAAGGACTAGAAAATCAAAAACACTAATCAACAATAAGGAAATTGAAACATTATTAAAAATCTCCCAAAAAGTAAAAATCCAGGACTAGATGGCTTCACCAATGAATTCTACCAAACGTGCAAAAAAAGATTTAGTACCTATTCTCAAACTTTTCCAAAAAAATTGAAGAAAAGGAAATACTTCCTAAATTATTTTATAAAGTCATCCTTACCCTGATACCAAAACCTAGTAAAGAAAATACAGAAAAAGAAAACTATCAATCAATATCTCTCATGTACACAAATGCAAAAATCTCGAATAAAATGAGAAAATTGAATACAATGGTATGTTAAAAACATTATATGCTATGATCAAATGTGCTTCATCCCATGGGAACAGGGCTGGTTCAACACATGGAAATCAATTAATATGACATACCACACAAACAAAATAAAGAATAAACTTCATATGATCATATCAATAGATGCAGAAAAAGCATTCAACAAGATACAATATCCATTTATGATTAAAATATTTAGTAAAATGTATATAGAAGAAAATTATCTCAATATAATAAAGGTCATACACAATAAACCCTCAGCTAACATAATACTTACTGGTGAAAAATGAAAAATCTTTTCTCTAAGATCAGGAACAAGACAAGGCTTTCCACTATCATCTCTATTATTCAATATTGTACTGGAAGTCCTAGATAGAGCAATCAGGAAAGAGAAAGAAATGAAAGACATTCAAACAAGGAATGAAGAAGTCAAACTGTCACTTTTTGCAGTTACATGACTCTCTATATAGGAAACCCTAAATACTCTATTAAAAAAACTTGGAAATAATAAGCAAATACAGTAAGGTTTCAGGATACAAAAAAAAAAAAAAAGTACACAAATCCATAGTGTTCTTTACTCTAACAATGAATTTTCAGAAAAAGAAATAAAAAAAAATCCTTTTGCAATTGCAACAAAATGAATAAAATACCTAGGAATAAACCTAATGAAAAATGCAAATGACCTATACATTGAAAACTATAAGACATTATTAAAACAAATTGAAGAAGAAACAAAAAAAATAGAAAGCTATTCTGTGTTCTTAGATTGGAAGAATCAACATAGTTAAAATGACCTTATTACCTAAAGTATTATACAGTTTCAATGTAATCTCCATCAAAATCTCAATGGCATTTTTTTCAAAGAAATAAAACAAAAAATCACCAAATTTATATGGAATCACAAAAGACCCTGAATAGTCAAAGCAATCCTGAGAAAAAGGAACAAGGCTGGAGGTATCAATCTGCCTGAACTGAAATTATACTACCAAGCAACAATAATCAAAACAGCATTATTGACAGAAAAAAAAAAAAAAAACACATAGACCAATGGAGCAGAATTGAGAGCCCAGAAGTAAACCCCTGCATATATGTACAAATAATTTTCAATAAAGGAGCCAAAATCGTACAATGGAGAAATAAATTCTCTTTAATAAATGATGCTGGGAAAACTGGACAGGCACATGCAAAAAAATGAAGCTAAACTGTTTTCTATCATCACACACAAAATTAACTAGAAATGGATCAAATATCTGAATATGACTTGAAACAATGAATTGTATATGATAAAATATAGGTACTGAACTCATAAACCTAGGTCTTGGAGAAGATTTTATGAATTTGATCTCAAAGACAAGGGAAGTAAAAGCAAAAAAAAAAAAAAATGAATGGATCTATATCAAACTGAAAAGGTCTGCACAGCAGAAATAACCTTCAACAAGGCAAAGTGGGACCCATCCAAATGCAAGAATATATTTGCAAATAATGTCTCTGATAAGGGTCTAATATCCAAAAAATAATAATAATAAAAAAATAAAAATAAAGAACTCATATAACTCAACAATGAAAAAAATCAGCAATCCAATTTAAAAAAATGGACAAAGGGCCTCAACAGACACTTCTCCCAGGAAGACATACAAATGCCTGATATACATATGAAATGATGCTCAACTTCACTAGTTATTACGGAAATGAAAATTAAAACCATGAGACACCACATCACACTTTTTAGACTGGCTGTCATCAACTAGGCAAGTAATGTGTTGGAGAGGTTGTGGGGAAAAAAAACCTTTATATACTGCTAGTGGGAATGTAAATTGGTATAACTACTATGGAAAACAGTATGGAGATTCCTTAAAATATTAAGAATATAATTTGCATATGATCCAGCAATCTCTCTTCTGGGTGGGTATTTACCTAAAAAACCTGAAACCATGTAACTGCAAAGATATCCATGCCCTGATACTCATAGCAGCATTATTCACTGTGGCCAGTACATGGAAGCAACTGAAGTGTCCAACAGATGTTTGTATAAAGATGCGGTACATATATAAAATGGAATATTACTGAGACATAAGTAAAGACAAAATACTGCCATTTGCAACAACATGGATGGATCTTGTTATAATCATGCTAAGCAAAATATGTCAGACAGGAAATTTGAAAACATATCACTTCTTTCACATGTGGGATATAAAACTGAAAGCAACAAACAAATATGACAGACACTCATGGGCATGGACTGTTGATTAGTGGTTACCAGAGGGAAGGGGGAGAGGGAAGAGTTAGATAGGGGTAAAAAGAGTAAAATATTTGGTGACGGTAGGAAATCTAACTCTGGGTGGTATACATACAATGCAATATATTTATGACATACTGTTGAATTGTACACTTGAAACATTTGATTTTATTAACCAATATCGCCCCAATAATTTTTAGTTAAAAAAAGAACAAGCTGCAAATCATGAGTCAGTAGGTGCTTTCAAGTAGATTTGCAGGCAAATCGCTCATGGAACCCCATTACTAACTCTAAGGCTTTCTGGTTGGCTAAGGCAACAGGTCAGGGACAAGGAGAACAATAACAAAGTACCAAATTGGATCAGGGGGTTCACGTGGAGTCTCTACACCCCAGGAGGAAAATAACACAGGCACACATCTGCATTCATTCCCCAAAATAATGCAGGAAAGGAAACATCCACAATTCAGTGAATCCACATCTAAGTCCTTAGAATTCTTCTCCTCTACACCCTGTTACTCAGAACCTCATGGATAACTACTTCCAGATTTGAAAATGACATATTTTCCATATCCATTCAGCAAGGATTCAGAAATCTTGCTCTAGTCAAGATGGTAAAAATGCAGTGGGTCTAGCATTCTTAGATATTCCTCTGGAAAAAAGTAGGTGGTGCCATTCATTTGTTTGTGACATCCTCTGGCAATACATATTAAGAAACTGTAAAATTTATAGCCTTTGATTTATAATTCTACTTCTGAAAAAATATAGAAAGAAAATAATCAGAGATGAGGACAAAGATTAATGTGGAAAAAAATCACTGTAACATAATTTATAATGATTCAAAATTGGAAGTGACTTAAATAAGGAAACTATA
Organism: Eonycteris spelaea; assembly: GCA_003508835.1. NCBI lineage: Eukaryota > Metazoa > Chordata > Mammalia > Chiroptera > Pteropodidae > Eonycteris > Eonycteris spelaea. Next base: position 2,577,509 of record PUFA01000176.1, read on the forward strand.
AAGACAATCAGGGTGTACTATAAATAAATATCATATTGCTTAAAAATCATGTTTATTCACAGGTTCCTCATTATTTTTTGTAAAGTTCCTCTGTCACTGGGTCAAGAGTCATCAATTTCTTCAAGAGATTTTTGCCTTCAAAAGACACAAAACATGGGACAGGGTAATGCCCACTTAGAGTCTTGCTGCTATAGGAAGTCCTCTCCCACAAAAGGCAGCCCATGAGTAAGCCACCCTTTAGATACCACATAGTCCTTCCACCATCCCTGCAGGGTTGTTACCAGAGCAGGGGCCTTGCCCTCTCAGGAGAGAAATCGAGAGAGTGGGAAAAACAGTTTTGCAGAAAAAGATTTATTAAAGGAAAAGCTTGGATGTGGCTCCCTAAGGTTTACAGGTACAGCAATTTTATATAGGTTCTTGGGGTTGGGAGCCACCCTTTCCCCTTTCCTTTTTCTCTCCCCAAATATGTTGAGGTGGGTCTGCACTGAGCCTGATCAGTGAACTTACATGCTACTTCATGCTTGTGTGTCTCATTAGCATCTTAAATCTTTACCTAGGGAGTGTTTTTTACTATGATAATGAGTAAAAGTTAATTATAGGACAGTTCTCTTAACTAATGTATATGTACAGCTTTGGAAACTTTTCCCAGGCCACTTATCTCTCATGTGATTATGGTTCTGTCCACATATTTTATCTTATTGAATAGGGAATGAGGCTCAAGGTTGTTTTCCCTAGTGGCAGGTTCCAGCTATGTAACTACCCTATGTGACCACTGACCACAGGTTCATTCTTATCCTGAGTGCCCCGGCCTGAGGTCCCTGTGTGGCATACTATCCTCTCCTAGGCTGTTAGTACGTGTGATTAATAACCTGCTTTTGATCTCAACTGTCCAGTGTTAGGCACCGTGTGTCTGACCATCCTCATACCAACAAGGTGAAGAGGAGGCAGTCACAACAGACTCTACTTATCCCCTGTGTCACTCATTCCTGAAGTCAATCTCTTCTGTCATATAACTCTTCACCAGACTTGCCCACCCTGCCTTTCCAGCTATTCCATGTCTTTGCTAAGATGTGATCCTTGCCAGACCCTCCTTTGTCTTTACTCCACTCTGCCCACACAAGGCCCGAGGTTCTTTGACTATTCTCCAAACCAGCACAATGTCTGTGGACTGCCAGTGTGAATTTCTAGTATATCCAATACAAAGAGAACAGACTCATGACAAAGAGTAAAGTTCTGTCTTCCTCACATGAACAAATTCCCTACCCTGTAATAAATGCTGCCCTGTGTGGCCACACAGGGTTCGCTGTGAAGAGCTACATAAGAGGTAGCTTTTGTTTCTGAGAAAACAGATTTAAAGACTTAAAAGAGTATTAATCTAACTAACCAATCAACAAACCAACCAACCAACCAACCGAGAGAGAATGAGAGATAGCAAAAACAAACAAACAAATAACAACAACAACAAACACCAAAAGTAAAGTCAAAAGATAAATTCAAAAATGGGAAACATATAATCCATATCACAATTAAAGGGCCATTTCTCTACAAACATACAAAAGCTGTTAGGTATTAAGAAAAAGGATAACTGTTTCATAGAAACGTGGGCAAGGAATATAAACAGAAATATCCAGATATTTGACCGTACTCACTCATGATAAGAAATGCAAATTACACTACAAGGAACATGGCAGGCAGCCCTTCATGATGGTCCCAACAATCTCTACCCCTGTTCTGACACTGTCGTGTAATTCCTTCCCCTCAAGTGTGGGTTAACTCAATGACTGGCTTTTAGCCAAAACAATCAAAGATGCCACTTCTGTGATTAGGTTACAAAACAGTGATTAGTTTTGTCAGCAGACTCTATTTTCTTTTCACTCCACACACTTTGATGAAGCAAGCTGCTGTGTTGGGGAAATAACTGAGGATGGCCTCTGAGCAACAGGGGCCCTCAGTCCAACAACCTGTCAGGAGCTGAAACCTGGCCACACTGTGTGAGTGACCTGGAAGGATGAGTATGGCCATGGCTGACACCTCAATTGCAGCCTCATGGGAGACCCTGAAGCAGAAAACCCAGCTAAATTGGATCTTGGCTCACAGCAACCATGAGATAATAAGTGAGAGTTGTTTTAAGTGGCTGGTTTTGAGGATAACTTGTTACACAGTAATAGAAACTAATGCAGTTTACACTAAAATGTAATTTTCCATGAATTTGATTATTAAAGATAGAAGAGGCTAAAAATGGACTATGTTGAATGCTGGGGAACAGGCATTTCCCTATGGTGTTGGAGGAAGAATAACTGGTCCTTATTCCTGGGGGAGATGATCTGGTGATGTCTGTCAAAGCCACAATGTGTTTACCTTTGACCCAAATAATTATACATGGAACAATTTACCCTACATATTTGCTCAGCATGTACAAAATGTCAAAGTTATTTATTACGACATTTGTTAGTAAATACTATTTTAAATTGTTATGGGCCAAATCATGTCCCTTCCCCCCAAAATGACCCTCAGTAACTCAGAATATGACCATGTTTGACAATAGGGCCTTTAAAGAGGTAATTAAATTAAAATAAAGTCATTAAGGTGGGCCTTAATCTAATATGACTGGTGCCTTGAAAGAAAAGGAAATTTGGACATAGACACACGGAGAGGGAAGACTGTGAGGACAGGGAGAAGACAGTCACCTGCAAGGCCAAGGAGAAAGAAAGACCTCAGAAGAAAACCAACCCTGCTGACACTTGATCTTGGATTTCCAGCCTCAGAACTGTGAGAAAAAAACTTTCTGTTGTTTTAAAATTACCCACTCTGTGGTATGTGTTTTGGCGGCCTGAGCAAACTAACATGTTTTTTAAACTTAAAAGGACATCGGAGGGAAATGGTTAAACAATTCCGATACAGTATGTACAATGGAATACTAACCACAAGTCTTAAAAAAAAAAAAGTTCTTGATATATTTATAAAGAATAATCTCCAAGATATTTTTGTAAGTTTAAAAGCAAAACACCCAATTATTTGTATAAGCCATAACTTGGGTAAAAGGGTGAGAAGAAATATACAGAGACCAAGGAACAGGTATAGACCTTGCTCGTACGTGAATACAGTGTCCTTTGGTAGAAAAAAAACAATCACCTGGGGCTCACTGGTTGCCTCTGAGTAATCTGGGAAGCCTTGTGCCTATGCACACTTGTGAATCTTTTGAAAACTGAACCACATGAATATTTTACCTTTTCCACAGTGATCCCTCCTACTTCTCCTCCTAGGAGTCCCTGTTAGTGCTCTCACTGAGACCCCCATCTCTGCACCTCCCACCTGTGCAGCTGGTTTCCTGATCCTGTCCCCACACACCTGCTGCTTCTTCCCAACTGTGCTATCAACCCTTCTAAATTCCATTGACTTCCCAGCTTGCTCTTTCACCTTCTAAATTCACCCATTGATCTCTTGCCTGCCTTCTGGCTTCTGTGTGTGTGACTGTGCTGTTTGCCTGCCCTCCCTGGCAAACCTGGTGTTGCCTCCCCGAAGAGCTCAGGTGCTGCACCAGAGGTGCTCGGAGGTGCTGTTCCTCCTGTCTGCACTCTGGTGGCATTTTGGCTGCATTTGATATTCAAATTCATTCTGCTGTGTGTCCTAGTGAAATGTACCCAGAATGAGTGCTCTGGGCCATCTCAGGGTGGAGCAGTACCCACCAGGTACAGAGGAAATACCAAATTCTTTTCCATAGTGGCCACACCAATTTGCAATCCCACCAACAGTGCAGGAGGTTTCTCTTCATATTCTCAACACTGTTTGTTGATTTATTGATGACAGCCATTCTGACTAGTGTGAGGTTAATATCTCTTTGTTTTAACTTGTATTTCTTTAATAATTAGTAACGTTGAACATCTTTTCATATGTCTATTGGCCATTTACATGTCCTCTTTGGAGAAAATCTTATTTAGGTCCTCTGCCCACTTTTTATTTGGATTTTTTTTTTTTTTTGGTGTTGAGATGTATGAGTTCTTTATAAATTTTGAATATTAACCCCTAATTATTGACAAATATCTTCTCATTCAGTAAGTTGTCTTTTCATTTTTGGTGGTTTCCTTTGCTGTGCAAAAACTTTTTAGTTTCATGTAGTCCCATTTGCATAGAGAGAGAATACACACACACACACACACACACACACACACCACATCTATATCTATCTATACCTCTCAATCTATCTATCTATCTAATCACTAAAAAGCAATGTCAAAGGGTTTTACTGCCTATGTTTTTTCTTCTAAGAGTTTTATGGTTTGGGGTCTTACACTTAAGTCTCTAATCTATTTGAACTTTATTTTGTATACTGGCATAAAAAGTCCATTTTGTTTTTTTGAATTTATCAGTCCAGTTTTCCCCAAAACCATTTATTGAATAGATTGTCTTAACCCATTATAATATATTCTTACCGCCTTTGTCATAGATTAAATCATCATATAGATGTGGGTTTTATTTCTGGGTTCTCTTATTCTGTTTCATTAATCCTATACCTCTGTTTTTTACACCAGAACCATACTGTTTTGATTACTATAGCCTTGTAGTTATAGTTTTAATATCAGATTGTATAATACCTCCAATTCAGTTCTTTCTCAAAGATGTGGTTGACAAAGAGCTATATTGGCTCCATATAAATTTTAAGATTATTTGCTCCAGTTCTGTGAAAAATGCCATTGATATTTTGATAGGGATTACACTGAATCTATAGATTGCATTGGGTAGTATGGGCATTTTAATGATGTTAATTTTTGTTTATTCATGAGCCTGGCATATGCTTTCATTTATTTACATCTTTTTCAATATCTTTCTTCAATGTCTTATTTTTTGACTACAGGTCTTTTGGTTAAATTTGGTCCAGCTATTTTAATTTATTTATATTTGATGTAATTGTAAATGGATTTGTTTTTTAAAATTTCTCTTTGCCGATAGTTTGTTATTGGTGAATAAAAAATGCAACTTATTTCTAAATATTAATTTTGTATATTGTCACTTTATTGAATTCATATATCAGTTCTAATAATTTTTTTGGTGGAATAGTTAGGGTTCTCTATATATGGTTCATGTCATCTGTAAATAAGTTTTACTTCTTCCATTTCAGTTTGGTGTCTTTTATTTCTTTTTCTTGTCTGATTGTTGTGCTAGGACTTCCAAAACTATGTTCAAATAAATGTGGTAAAAGTGGACATCTTTGTCTTGTCCCTGATCTTAAAGAAAATGCTTTTAACTTTTCACTGTTGAGTATGATGTTATCTGTGGGTTTGTCATATATTGCTTTTATTATGTTGAGGTATGTTCCCTCTATTCCCATTTTGCTGAGTTTTTTTTTTTTTTAATCATAAATGCATACTGGATTTTGTCAAATGCTTTTTCTGCATTTATTGATATGACCATATGAATTTTTACCTTCATTTGTTTATGTGGTATAACACATTAATTGTTTGTAGCTATTGAACCTAGCTGCATCCCAGGAATAAATTTCACCTGATCATGGTATAATAATCTTTTTAATGTATTGCTGGATTCAGTTTGCTAATAATTTTTCATGAAGATTTTTGCTTCTTGGTCATCAAGGATATCAGCCTATGATTTTCTTTATTTCCCTAATGTTTTGGGTTTTGGAATCAGGGTAATGGTGGCCTTGTAAAAAATGAGCTTGGGGAAGCTTTCTCTCTTGAATTTTTTTGTAAAGTTTAAGAAGGATATTGGTAAAATTTACCTTTGAAGCCATTTGGTCCAGGACTTTTGTTTGACGGAGGTTTTTTGATTACTATTTGATTTCCTTTGTGATAATTGGTCTGTTCAGATTTTCTGTTCTTTTTGAATTAGTCTTAGAAAATTGTGCGCTTTAAGGAAATTTATTTATTTATTTGTTTGTTTGTGTTTGTTTTTTCAGATTGCTGAATTTGTTGGTATAACTGTTTGTAGTATTATCTTATAATCTCTTACATTGCTGTGTGCTGGTTGTGACTTCTCTTTCATTTCGGATTTTATTTACTTAAGTCCTCTTTTTTTTTTTTTTTTTTTTGATTAGTCTGCTTAGAGGTTTATCACTTTTTTTCTTTTTGAACAATTAGTTTTTGTATTTTTTAAGACCGTTTTGTTTATTTCTGCTCTGATGTTTATTATTTTCTTCCTTCTACTCACTTTGTGCTTTGTTTGCTGTTCTTTTTGTAGTCACTTTATATATAAAGTTAGACTGTTTATTTGAGTTTTCTTGTTTCTTAAAGTAGGCCTTGTATCACCATCAATTTCTCTCTTAGGACTGCTTTCACTGTATCCCATACATTTTCATTTGTCTCAAGGTACTTTTTAATTTTTCCTTCATCTCATTTTTAACCTCTTCATTGTTTAGTAGCATGTTATTTAGCCTTCATATGTTTGTGTGTTTTTTAGTTTTCTCTTTGTAATTGATTTCTAGTTTCATACTTTCTTGTCTATTTTTCTGTCTGGAAGATCTGCCCATGGATATCAATGGAGTGTTAATGTCCTCTAGTATGAATGTATTAATGTCAATTTTTCCTTTTATGTTGGTCAATATCTGCTTCAAATTTTCAGGTGCTCTTATATTGGTGCATAAACGTTTACAAGGGTTATACTCTTTTTATGTGATTCCTGTATCATTATGCAATTCCTTCTTTGTCTTTTATTTTAAACTTTGTTTTGCCTAATATAAGTATTACCACCCAGTCTTTATTTTGTTTGTTTACATTTGCATGAAATATCTTTTTCCATATCTTTACTTTCAATCTGTATGTGCTTTTTGATCTGAAGTGCATGTCTTGTAAACAGCATATATATGGGTCTTGTATTTTTTTATCCATTTGGCTACTCTATATCGTTTGATTGGAACATTTAATTTATTCACATTTCAAATGATTATTGGCAGGTACATAGTTATTATCTTATTTTTATTTCACTTTTCTTAAATAGCTCCTTTAACATTTCTTGTAATACTGGTTTGGTGGCGATATACTCCTTTAGCTTTCTCTTGTCCGGGAAGCTCCTTATCTGTCCTTCTACTCTAAATGATAGCCTTGCTGTGTAGAGTAATCTTGGCTGTAGGTCCTGCCTTTTCATCACTTTGAGTATTTTGTGCCAATTCCTTCTGGCCTGCAAAGTTTCTGTTACAGTCTTATGGGAGTTTCCTTGTATTTAACTAGTTGCTTTCCTCTTGCTGCTTTTAAGATTCTCTCTTTGTCTTTATCCCTTGGTATTTTTAATTATAATGTATCTTGGTGTGGGCCTGTTTAGAATCATCTTATTTGGGATGCTGTAGTTCCTGGACTTGTATATGTCTACCTCTTTCGACAGGTTAGAAAGCTTTCAGCCAAAATTTTCTTTGAATATGTTACCAATTCTTTGCTTTCTCTCTTCTCCTTCTAGTACCCCTATGATGCAAAGGTTTTTTCTGCTTTATGTTATCTCAGAGGTCCCTTAAATATCTATTTTTATTTTATTTTATTTTATTTTATTTTATTTTATTTTATTTTATTTATTTTATTTTATTTTATTTTATTTTATTTTATTTTATTTTATTTTTGCTGTTTTGATTGGGTATTTTCTGCTACCGTGTCTCCAAATTGCTGATTCAGTATTTTGCTTCACCTAATCTGCTGTTGATTTCTTTTAGCACATTCTTCATTTCAGTTATTGTATTCTTCATTTCTGACTGGTTCTTTTTTATGGCTTCTATATCTTTTTTTTTTTTTTTAATGCCTACTATCTTTGTTGAAGTTCTCACTAAATTGTCTGAACATTCTTAAAACCAGTGTTTTAACTCTGTATCTGGTAGATTGCTTACCTGTACTTTATTTAGTTCTTTTTCTGAGTGTTCTCTTGTTCTTTTATTTGGGACTTGTTTCTTTTTTTCCTCATTTTAGCTGCCTCTCTGTGTTAGGTAGATCTGCTATGTCTCCCAGTGTTGGCTGTGTGACCTTATGTAATAGGTGCCCAGTAAAGCAGTCACCCTCTTAACCTGAACTGGAAGCTTTAGAAGTATTCCTTGTGCGGACTGTATGTGACCTTTGTTGTAGTTGAACCTTGATTGCTGTTGGCACATCAGTGGGTAGATTGACCCTCAGATTAACTGGCTGTGAGGATTGGCCATGCCCACAGCATACAAGCTGCTCTAAGGGAGGGCACAGACACCATGGAGTGACACTCTCCTCACAAGTCTCTGGTGTGTGTTGAGACTATCTCTTGGGTGTGCCACTTGTGAGGCTAATCGGGTGGTGTTCTGTTGGGCTCTGAAGCTGGCATTCAGGTATGTTAGTCTGGGGCCTCTTAGAAGGGCTCCCAGGCCAAATTCAGCTGCCCCTTGTGACTGGTTTGGGGATACTAGAAGATACAAAGCTATCTGCCATTGGTGCCTGACCCTGCTGGAGCTGAAGGCACATGAGAGAGGCCACACAGCTAACTAAGGCCAGCTACCACCAATACTGGGTTACTGCAGCTTAGCATAAGACCCTAGACACCCTAAGGCCTGAGGTTTGCCAGCTGCCTGTAAACCTCAGCCACTGAAAGAGTCTAGAGTATTTATCAAATTGGTGAGACAGGGTCCCAGGGAGTCACCAAGGTGGGCAAGTGGTATTCATTAGGTTAAGGCAGATTCAGCTTTGGCACCAGTGCTTATCTTGGCGCCACTCAGTCAAAAGATCAGAGCCATCAAGGCAATCCAACTCTTGTCAAGGGCCTATGGACCCTTGAAAATTGTCCAAGAAAAACTGCAGTGCCAGCTGGGGCTGACTGCCAGCTGCCAAATGTGCCTCTGGTAGCACATGAGCTAAAGCTAACTCTTTGCTACTGAGAGAGTTTATAGCAATGCAACTTAAAGAGTCTACAGTAGTGCATGAGTTGGGTGAGGCGGGGTCCTGCAGAGTCACTAGGGTGAGCAAGAGGAGCTTGCCAGGCTAAAAAGATTCAGATTTGGCTGTGTTAGGGAGGCCCAACACAGGAAAGATGGTACTCACCCATAGGCTTCAAACGACGAGGGCTCAACACAAGGACTCTGGTGGCTACCCTCAAGCCCTTGTCCTGAAGCCACACAACTCTGTCTCCACCAGTATGTCTCCGGTTCCTCCCAAGTCACTGTCACTCCACAAGAGCACAGGGTAAGTTCCTGTGAGCACGTGAGTCTGTGTGTGGGCCTTTTAAGAAGCTGGAGTTTCCAGCAGCTTTTTGTCTCACTCAGACAGTCCAAATGCAGCCCAAAAAACAGTCCACTGTTTTTCGCAGCCAAATAATTGTGTGGGCTCCTCTTCTCAGCACTGGTCTGGGGAACCTAGTGTCAGCCTAGAGCCTTTTGTTCTTCAAGGGGACCTCTGCAGCTGAGATGTTTCTCCTGATTCTCAACCACCACCATGGGTGTGGAACCAGCCCATTTCACAACTCAGCTCCCTACCAGTCTTGATGTGGTTTCTTCTTTATACAGTTAGTTATAGGACTTCTGTTTAGATAGTCTTCAGATGATTCTTCACATTGATTTTTCCATATTTTAGTTGTAATTTTAATGTGGTCATGGAAGGAATCAAGCACAGCTTTTACCTATTTCACCATCTTGTCCATGATCTCACTTATCTTTAATGTGCCATGCAAATCTAATATAATGAATATTATTTTGTACTAGCATTTTAGAAAGTTTACTGCTCTGGCAAGGCAGCTCAACCAACTATTAAAAACCATAAGCAAGATATAGCCAAGTCTACCTAAAACAGATTATTGTGGTGATTATTTAGTAATGTATATAAATATTAAATCACTATGATGTACATTGAAACTAATAGATATATAATGCCAATTACTTTTCAATAAAAAATAAAAAAAATAAAACTGGTAGAAAAGCATTTTATTAAGTGGCTGCTTTAGCTCCCTGAGCGATATATATATATTCTGTGTGCATTGTTGGTTTTAAACTTGTTTGAGTAAAATAAAAACACTTTGCACATTATATAATTAACATTTGCTTCAAAATGACTACATCAAACATCAAATTATAGTTATAGTACAGGATCATATTTTATTGTTTAGGAACAATAGATCTCTTATAATTCTTATAAGAATTATCTGGAGAATTTGTGAAAATCACTGGGTCCCATTTAAATCAGAATCTCTCAGAATGGGTGCCTAATATTCTAATTTATTTTTAAAAGTTTTCCAAATAATTATAATGTTTAGCCAGAATAAGAATTAATGATAAAAAGTTACATTGAATTGACATGACTTCCAAATATTCTATTTATTTTTGTATATTTTCTTCAAAGAAAGAAGAGAACAGAATGTGTTAATACAAAATAAAACTGAACGACTAAAACATTTAGTAAATGGAATTAAAGATAATAGGAGTTAACGATATTAAGCTCTATGGCTTTGATAACTTCTAATTATTTTCTTTTTAAGCTTTGATATTGAAGCAGGGCCGTAGGGGTATTTTAACTCTTTTAGGGCACTGAGAATCTATTTAATACATACTTTATATAACTTAACAGATCCCTAGTGTCATGAAACAGTTAAAGCGGCTCTGTTCACATTTTCCTACCAAGGAGTGATTTACAATACAGCCAATGGCAAGAATAGAGATGATTATATAACTCAAGGCAAGTGATATCATTTCTTCCTATTTCTCATTTCATTCTGGCAAATGAGAATAATACTGTCCTCTCTAGGAATGCTAATATTTTAAAACTAATTTTATCTAGAAATATACTGGGATAGAATATCAATTTAAAAGAAAATGAAGAAGCATAAATATTCTGATTATTTATCATAGTGTATTTCCTGACTATCAATCTTTTTACTTTGAAGAAAAAATATAAATAAAAATATGTTCTTAGAAAAAGATTGTAAATTGTGTCTGCAAGGCCAAGATTCTCAGACTCTCGGGCTGACATACTAGTTTATTTGCTCAACAGGATAAGTGAATATGAACTTTTTTCTAGAGTTGACTTGAACTTATATTTCTAATCAAAGTGGCTAAGCAGTTTTATAATCAAAATTCTTCATTACCTTTCATATTTACATAAATTTAGTAGAATAAATAAGACTGAATTCTTTGATTCGAATTGTGTGATCCCGTTATTTATCCCAGAAAGATTTTTATAAATAAAGAATTTGCTTTTAAAATTGCATAATTTTGTTTCAGAGAAAGGTTTAATAATATCTTTTTAGATTTAGAAGCATAGAGAAAGAAAAATATACCCACAATTGAATCTCTATCTTTTTAAATGTTTTAGTATTGAAAAGGTATGTCTTATTATACCTCAGTTATGATTCTAAATTAAAGTTTCACAACCAAGTAATTTAAACAATTACTCAGAGGGTTTCAAAAATGATTATATATCTTTATTAATACAAAAACTTGAAGCATCTGAGTACTTTAAAATTTTATAAAATTTGAAGAAAAGAAAAAACTACTAGAAATATGATATCAAAATGATCACATTCACTTATCTCTTATGCTGCTTATACATAAATATAATATTTTAACACTCATAAAATCTCTAAAATATTGTTATTTTCATTTGTGATAAGTAAGAAACACTAGATCTTATAGAGTTTAGGTTATGTGACAGAAATTACCCAGATCATGTCAGAGTATACTCTTTTTTCTGTGGAGGAGTCTGTACTATATTTAAACCCTGTGCTAAGTCACAAGGGAGAGAGAGAGGAACAGAAAATAAATGTAAAGGTGACCTTTTCCTTATGACTCCCAAGGATATTAGCCATGGACAGGGAAGAAAACCGTCTAAATAAACATCTATAATGAGATTAGAAAACATTTAATGAATGTGAGTTAAGTGCTATGAGAACTTTGATTGATGCTAGGTATTTATTTTCTGAGTAAACTTTCCAGAATTATTAGGTAATAAGTCCATGATTTACCCACTACTCTGGCTTTCCCCTACAGCCTGCAAATACTTGAATAAAATTGAATTGATGGATAAAGTATACCCCCACCTGGAATGTCCTTTTCCACGTATATACTTATTTACATAGAAGCAAATGCCTATTTGTCCTTCAAAACACTAATCAAATATTATAGACTCTGCAAAATATTCCTTAATCTCCCACTCTTCCTCAGAAATGAACAGTTGCTCCATAATCCCATATCTCTAGTGTTACTCCCCTCACTAATTAGAAAATTTTTATTCTTTTCTCCAGACCACACTATGAATTCCAGGAGGATAGAGACATATCTTTTTTACTTATGAATTACCAAAACTCCTAGAATCATATCACACAGTTGGTTATATGCTCAATAAATGTGTTTATGCATGCAGAAAGCAGTAAATGAAACAGAAAGTTAAATTATGCTTGAAATGGTGGAGAAAAAGTGTATTATAAAAACACTCATTAGACTTTAACAGGATTTTAAAGTTGTGTAGAAATTTTCAGAACCTGGGGGACTGGAGAAGGCACCACCTACAACAGTAACATGAGAAAAATCACAATAGAGATTAGTCTAGTAGGGCTAGACTACAGAGGCATAATGGAAAGAGAGAAGTGTCTGAGGTGATTTTTAAAATATAGCTAAGGGTAATATTGTCAAGGTCATAATATTGCAGAACCTCAATAATTTGTCTAAAGATTGAATTTAAGAACTCTGGGCTAGAAACACAGTGGAAAATATTGTATGTGAAGTTCATATTAGGTAGGCATGTGGAGGAAGACTGGAAGCAGGGAAGACTGAAGACTGGGAACCTGGAAGTATGAAGACTGGGAGCCCAGTTGGAAAGTTATGTAAAAAGGCCTCCTGAGATAAGGTGGGAGCATGGAGATAGGCAGAGTTGTGGGCTGGGGAGGAGGTAATTTTCAGAGGCTTTCACCACCAAGTTTGAGAAACCAGCTCCATTCACTCTTAGTCTAATTCCTGAGAAGACCTGACAAGGAACTGAAAGAATCCTCATTTATTCATTCAACCAATACTGAGTACTTACCACATGCTAGGCACTCTTCTGAGGCATGCAGTACTGGGGTTCTCTGGAAAATACAGCAATCAGCAAAAACAAAGTCCAGTCTCATGGTACCAATATTCTGGTTGAGGAAACAGACAAAAACAACACACATAGGTAAAGAGTTTTAAAATGGAAGTTGTAGCTGAGAAATGTTCCTAAATGAGGTGTCAGACAAATGCCAACATTTCAAAGTGGTGATATGGAACCTTTATTTTATTAGGAGTGAAAGATTTGAGACGTATGGGTTAGAAGAAAGAATTTTGAAGAAAATATTTTTTTCTGTAAAGAACTGTCATGCGAGGAGAATCTTAAGGAATTTATCACCAACCAGCCAGTACTACAAGAAATGTTAAAGGGACTTCTGTAAAAAAGAGAAGAAGTAAAAAGGACATAGAAAAACGAATACAAATAATAAAATGGCAGTAACTATGTATGTATCAGTAATCATTTTAAATGTAAATGTATTAAATGTTGCAATAAAAAAAAAACACATAGAATAACCAAAAGGATAAGAAAACAAGACCTTAGTGGTTCACAGAAGGGAGCAGAAAAGGGTGGGGATAAAAAATAAAATGTTAAAAGTTAAAAAAAAAGAAAAGTAAGCAAGACCTATGCAAATACTGTCTGCAGGAGACCCACTTCCGATCAAATGACACTCACAGACTGAAAGCAAAAGAATGGAAAAAGATATTTCATGAAATGGAAATAAAAAAAAGTCAGGGTAGCAATACTTACAGCAGATAAAATAGACTTTAAAACAAAGGCTATAATAAGAGACAAAAAAAGGCATTACATAATAATAAAGGTATTGATAAATCAAGAGGACATAACATACATAAAGCAATTATTGACTGACATAAAAGGAGAGATTAACAGTAATACACTCATCGTAGGAGATTTTAACACCCCATTGACACCAATGGACAGATCTTCTAGGCAAAAAATCAACAAAGAAACAGTGGATCTAAAATGCACAAAGATGGAATTAATAGATATTTTCAGAGCATTACCTCAAAGCAGCAAAATATACATTCTTCCTAAGTGCCCATGGAAAATTTTCTAGTATAGAGCACATGTTAGGACACAAAACAAGTCTCAAAAATCTCAATAAATTTAAGAAGATTGAAATCATATCAACGATCTTCTCTGATCACAATTGTATGAAACTAGAAACCAACTACAAGAAAAAAAAACTGGAAAATACACAAACAAATGCAGGCTAAATAACATGTTACTAAATGAATGGGTTATCAACAAGATCAAGAAATAAATCAAAAGATACCTAGAAACAAATGAAAATGAAAACACAAACGATTCAAAATCCCTTAAGAGGGAAATTTATATCAATACAAGCCTTCCTCAAGAAACAAGAAAAAGTTCAAAAAAATGAGCTAACCTTACAATTAAAAGAACTAGAAAAGGAAAAGCAAACAAAGCCCAAAGTGAAGAGAAGAAAGAAAAAAATAAAGACCAGAGTGGAAATAAATGAAATAGAGTCTAGGAAACAACAAAAAAAGATTAATGAAACCAAGAGCTGGTTCTTTGAAAGGATAAACAAAATTGGCATACCCTTAGCCAGAATCATCAAGGAAAAAAGAGAGAAGACTCAAATAAATAAAATCAGAAATGAAAGAGGAGAAATAACCTTGGACTCCACAGAAATACAGTGGACCATAAGAAAATACAATGAGCAATTATATGCCAACAAAATGGACAATCTGGAAGAAATGGATACATTCCTAGGAACATACAATCTCCTAAGACTGAATCCTAAAGAAACAAAAAATCTGATCCGACTGATTGCCACCAATGAAATAGAATCAATAATCAACCCCCCTCCCCCCAAAAAAGTCTTGGACCAGATGGCTTCACAGGCAAATTTTACCAAACATTCAAAAAAGAATTAACACCTATTTTTCTCAAACTATCTCAAAAAATTAAAAAAGAGGGAAGGCTCCCTAATTGCTTTTATGAAGCCACCATTACCTTGATTCCAAAACCAAAGACATTGTGAAAAAAGAAAACTACAGGTTAATATCTCTTATGAATACTGAAGCAAAAATCCTCAACAAAATGTTAGCAAATGAGTTCAGCAATACATTAAAAGTATCATACACCATGATCAAATTTGATTTTTTTCCTAGGATGCAAGGTTAGTATGATCTCCACAAATCAATTAATGTGATACAGCACATTAACAAATCAAAAGATAAAAACCGTATGATCATATCAATAGATGCAGAAAAAGTGTTTGACTAAATCCAGCATCCATTTATAGTAAAAACTCTCAGCAAAGTAGGAATAGAGGGAACATACCTCAACATAATAAAGGTCATATGACAAACCTATAGCTAACATCAGACTCAATAAGGAAAGGCTAAAAGCATTTTCCTTAAGATCAGTAACAAGACAAGGATGAGCACTTTCACCACTCTCTTCAATATTGTATTGGAAGTCTTAGCCACAGCAATAAACGAGAAAGAGAAATAAAATGTATCTGAATTGGAAAGGAAGAAGTAAAACTATTATTTGCTAATGACATGATACTGTATATAGAGAACCCTAAAGGTTCCACCAAAAAAACTGTTAAACTGATCAATGAATTCAGTAAAGTAGCAGGTTTCATCAATAATGAACTTTTGGAAAGGGAAGTTTAAAAAACAGGCCTATTTACAATTGCATCAAACATAATAAAATACTTGGGGATCAAATTAACCAAGTGGTAAAAGATCTGTTTTCAGAAAATTATAAGTCATTGAAAAAATAAACTGAAGAAGAAACAAATAAATGGAAGTATATAGTGTGCTCATGGATAGGAAGAATCAACATGGTTAAAATGGTCATACTACCCAAAGAATTGAGAGATTCAATGAAATTCCTATCTGAATACCAATGTTATTTTTCAGATACCTAGAAAAAATAATCTTAAAATTTATATGGAACCATAAAAGACCCTGAGTAGCCACAGCAATCTTGAGAAAGAAGAACAAAGTTGAATGCATCACACTACTGGATATTAAACTATACTACAAGTCTACAGTAATCAAAACAGCATGGTACTGACATAAAAACAGACACATTGATCAATGGAACAAAATGGATATATCCAGAAATAAATCTATACTTACACACCCGCTTAATACAAAGGAGGCAAGAATATACAATGGTAAAGACAGTCTCTTCAATAAATAGTGTTGGGAAAATTGGACAGATATATGCAAAAAAATGAAACTGGACCATCATCTTACATTGCATACAAGAATAGACTCAAATGAATTAAAACTTAAATGTAAAACCCAAAACCATAAAACTTCTAGAAGAAACATAGGCACTAAACTCTGATATTGCTAACAGTAATTTCTTTTCGGACATATCTTCTTGGTCAAGGGAAACAAAAGAAAAAAAATAAACAAATGGGACTATCATACTAAAAGGTTTTGTACAGCAAAGGAAATCATCAACAAAACAAAAAGAGAACCAACTGAGAGAAGATATTTGCTAATGATACATCTGATAAGAGGTTAATATCCAAAAATATATAAGTATTCTTACAATTTAACAACAAAAAAATCTAACAATCCAATTAAAAAATGTGCATAAGATATGAACATATACTTCTCTAAAGAGGAAATACAAATGGCCAATAGACATATGGAAAGGTGCTCAAGGTCACTAATCATCAGAGAAATGCAAATTAAAACCAAAAAAGATACCACCTCACACATCTCAGAATAGCTATCATCAATAAATCAAAGAATAACAAGTGTTGGTGAGGATGCAGAGAAAAGTAGACCCTCATACATTGTCGTTGGGATAGCAAATTGGTACAACCATTATGGAAAACAGTCTGGAGGTTTCTCAAAAAATTAAAAATAGATATACCTTTTGACCCAGCAGTTGTATTTCTGGGTATTTATCCATAGAAAACCAAAACAATAATTCGTAAAGATCTATGCACCCCAATATTCATGGCAACACAATTTACAATAGCCAAGATATGGAAGCAACCTAAATGCTCATCAACAGATGACTGGATAAAGAAGTTATGGTTCAATATATATAAGAATATTTACTCAGCCATTAAAAAAAATGAAATCCTACCATTCGCAACAACATGGATGGACCTAGAGTTTATTATGCTGAGTGAAATAAGTCAGAGAAAGATTCCATATAATTTCACTTATATGCAGAGTATAAGGAACAGAAAGAACAAACTAATCAAAAACAGACTCACAAATATAGAGGACAATCTGGTGATGGACAGATGATAAGGGGCTGGGTGGCTAGGAGAATCAGGTGAAGGTTAAAGAAGTACAAATCAGTAGTTGATAGATAGTCATGGAGATGAGAAGCATGGTATAAGGAATGCAGTTAGCATTAATGTGTTGGCTAGAGCCAGAGAAGAGAAAGAGCAATTAGGGTGATCATTTTATAAACTGTATAAATGTCTAACCAATGTACTGTATTCTTGAAACTAATAAAATACAAATTTTAAAAAAAAGGAAAAAGAAAAAGAATGTGTCATGATCTCATCTCTAATGGTGGAGAATTACAGAAAATCTTTTCTAATTCTAAGGTAAAAAAACATTTTCAAAGCTCCTTTCAGTGTTTCTTGCAGTTTCGAGGACAGAACAAATTTATGTCTCATAACAAGATCTAGGGGTCCAGAGAAAGCTGACTAGCTGCTTTGATACCAGACTAAAGAAGAGTATGTGGATTGGTGATTACTTGGCTTTTATTAGACGTGAGATGAGAAGACACTGAAAAGTTTTGAGCATATGGATAACAAAATTTGATTTACATATTTAAAGGATAACTCACTGCTGTATGGTGAATAGACTAGTGTTATACTGGAGAGAAATTTATAATAGTCCAGGTGAGAGATGATGGTGGCTTAGTCTATTGTAGTAGTTGTAGAGGTGTTGAGAAGTGTCAGATTACAGTATATATGAAAGGGAGACATCACAATATTTACTGGTAGATTGGATGTAAAATATGAGACAGTGAGGTGCTAATGACAACTCCCAAATGTTTGGAAAGATGAGGCTGCCATCATTTGAGATGAGGCAGGTGAAGAAGGAGATTTGTTTGACTGAGGATTAGAGAGGATTATCAGGTATTCAGATTGGGATATTTAAGTTTACGTTATTTACTAGACAATAAGGTTTCAAGTATGTAGTTGCTCATATAGAATGGAGTTCAGGGGAGTTGTAGAAACTAGAGATATAAATTTAGAAGTTTTCTTAGTAAAAATATTATTTAAAACCATGGCATGAATGAGAAATTCAGGGAGTGAATGTAGATGGATAAGAAAAGAGAAATAAGGAATGATTTTTAAAAACTCCAAATGTTACTAGTACGAAAGATGAAGTGGGACCAACAAAAGCAGTTAGAGGGAAATCGAAGGCTGATTGCCTGCCTTCCCTAAGATCTCTACTCTCAACATTGCCTCTTTTGTGTGGGACATCACAGCATAACACTGCCATTAGTTTGTTCTCCCATGCTTTTCACCCTCAACAGGAAAACATCGATCTCTCTGGATGAACATCCCTCCTTGATCTTCCATTGAAACTTTCTTCCCCTGTGCCTTTTAGAACTCTGCTTCTCAAAATTATTCCATATCTTCAAGCTTTTCCTTGAAAGCTCTTCCTGTCATATTTTCTCTTCAGCAGGAACCAAGCTCAGCTTCTCTCAACACTAATATTGTCAAACCCCTGTACTGTGAAGTTTGGTCAGATGAGGAGGGGGCATCAGCATCCTCTCACCTTCACTGCTGTTTTAGCAGCTGATGTGATCTCAGGTCTTAAAGTTTTATGTTTTACTATGTACTTCTCTACTTGAGATAATGTCATGATGCTTCAGATGAGTGTTTCTCAAAGCATGTTTCTCCAAAGTGTATGTTATAAAACACAAATTTTGAGTACAGCAGCAGAGATTTAAAGCAAAAAGGAAAAAAAAAAGAAAAAGAAAAAAAAGGTGGTTTGCTCATTTTGCAAATGTATCTTTTCTTCACTATTATATGATTTCCAGAGATCAGTGTTGGGGTTTAATTTCCCCCATTTACCAGGATTGTATTTATTGAAGCTCCATTGTCTCCACAGAGCCCCAGAGGAACTTACATGGTTGTCTGGACTCAACGTGGGGGGTGACACAGTATGTAGGAAATGAACATATATAAATTGATAGCATTTTGTTTGAAGTATTTAATCTTTGAAGGTTTAGCAACCCAAATTGGTCATGTTTTATCTTTCTTTTAGCAGCCTGATGTATAAGAATGAATTCAGATTGTCCTATTGGAATATTGATGTATTACAAATAATTATACCATAAATATTTCAATAACCAAATTTTGTAATATAACATTGAATTGAATAGGGTCTTAAATTTTGCATTTGAAAAGCTTCATCCAGTAACATGTGTATGTAGCAACCTACACTTTCTCCTACATATGAAATTAATGGCTTGAAAGAAAAGGACTAATGTGACATTTAGAAATATGTTACATTTGCTTACTAAACAACTGATTCTTCTTTGTCATTTTATTCATTACCTATTTCATATAACTATCATTATGATTTTGTCTTCATAGTTTCTGATCCTATTATCTTCTACATGTCTAAATCTTACCTACTACTAATTTATTTCTTATGCTTCCAATGAGATAGAAACAATTTATTCTTAATGCTATGCTAATATAACCAGGATTTCAAGCAACCACAAACTTCCTTAGTGAGAAATACAGCTCTGTGCTCTTCAATTATTGTAAGCTGGTCTGTTCATGGTCCACAGACCTGAAATCTATGGCTTAAATCATTTATGGCTTAAATCCAAAAAAAAAATATAAAATAAAACTATAGTTTTATATATGGGCATAGAGAAAACAACATTAGTTTATTGAAAGCTTTGGTCAAAGCCATTTCTAGTTCTCTTTGAGGTATAAAACCCCTGGTGGCAATCAACCATGTTAGGAAATTGGATTTATGGGTTCAACTGAGTGTATTTTCCAGCCCAGAACATTTAGATAATTATGAAATTTTAGACTTGGTAAAAATCTTGTAGAGCAAAAAAAATTAACATTTATCATGTATCCATTTAGGAAGGAATTTGAGTTTCTGAAGTCAATTTAAAACAAGAGAAAGCAGACATACATGTATATAAATAATAACCCTTACTAGGTTATTTTCTCATTGTGAACATATTATAAAAATGTTAAATATTGTGAATCTAGTGAACTTTATTTGATTTTGAGTAATTTTTTAATAGAGCCTCATTCTGATTCCTACTGAAAAGTTTTGTTATTGATGTAATAGTCAAATGCCATGTTTGTCTCTAGTCACAAAAGAAGGCAATGAGGTCATATTAGTGTGTGAATTAAAGGGTTTATTTTTGTCCATTGCTTAGTCTGACTCAGTTCCCCAAACTAATCAAATGTGGCCCTCTACCTTCACCTTTAGGTTTGTCCCAACTCTGTATCTGAAGCAACTTTCACTGAGGAAGGAGGAACGTAGCTCCACTGTCTGTTGGGTTTGGACATAAGGTAAAGACCAGGCCAGAGCACATCAAATACTGGCCTGTGATGCTTTCTTCACTGCTTCCCATCTTCAGAGCCTTCTTTGAACTATTCTGACCCTTTATGCCAAAACTAGCCTCAAAGCACATAGCTCACTTGAATATATTAGCCTGCTTTATGTATTAGCCTGTATTAGTAGCTCTTTTACCTCACCTGTCACTTGTTAATCTCACTCTTGTATTCAAGTCCTTAACACACTTGCTAGCTAGAGTCCATTCTGTTTGGACAGATCTCATATTCCTGATTCTTACATAAATTGATTTTATTTTTATGAAAAGTCTAGAGGTTTAGGGATCATCTTATAGAGTGTAAACATGAACCCTCCCAAGACGCCATCTATCTCCTTAGAATTAATCCTTATACCTCTTTCATATGATATACTACTCTTGCAAACAAATCTACATTTTATGGTCAAGATAGTGACATATTGGAATATTTCCTCCTTTTTGATTTCAGTCCTTCCTGTCTGACTTCTTTCTGTCTATACCATCTTACTTCTTAGAAATCTGATGGCACATGTCTTATAAAGTTTATTTTTCACCTTTTTCTTTACATAAGCAAATGGTTTAGTCTTCGTTTTGTTTCTTTTTTCATCATATTTCTTTACCAGGTCTCACTTTGTTGCTCTCTTTTCTTCACAGCATGAGCTCTGAAATTTCTTCATTATGCCACTTTTATCTGATATATTCTATGCTTTTTCCATTTTCAAAACTTTAAATGTATAAATTGTGTGTGATTCTTCATTTAGGAGATTTATGGAAATGATCTCAGGAGGAGCTATCTGATCTGATGAATGTTGTCCACTGCGACAATATCATGAAATTATGGTGCATGAAGAAAATGTGAGATCATGTAGTTATTCCCTCAGTTTTAAATTCATCCGAAGTATTTAGCAGCTAACTTGGCTAGGTGATGGAGGAATTAGAGTTTAAGGCTTGGAAGGAATATAACACAGTATAGTGAGGCAAGGTAGTATTTACTTTTTCTCTTTCTCATGTTTCTCTAACATTTCTTCTCAAGCTTACTGTATCCATGATAAGGGAGTGTCACATTTTCTATATACGGATATTTCTTCCCTTCCCTTCCCACCCCTACAAAAAGAAGGAGCAACTTTTATGGACCGGTGTTTGATATTCCTGGACCAGAGTTGCTCTGCAGTGACCAATGCTTATGGCCAGTCATACTCTTTCTGTCCTGCCTGTGACTGGCCTGCAGTCCTCCTCCACGCAACCTGTTTTCTAAGTGGCTTTGGAGTGCTCTACAGTCCTGGGAATATCTCTGAAAAAAAAAAAAAAAAGCTTGAAAAGAGAATCTTACAATTTAAATTTGAAAGCAAACAGTCAGAGGCCTTTCTTTGGCCTCAGCACTAAACCAAGGTATCTTTCCATTTTTTCACACTCAAAACCACTGCTTTGAAAGACATAGAATGTTGACACACTTTAATAACTGCCTCATGATTGGCTCTTGACCCTCATGTATGTTGTATGAAGGAAAAGGGTAAGAGTGGTAGTCTTTGAGCAAAAATTCCCTACTCTAAGCCACTGTCTAAAGTTCTAAACCATATGGACTTCCTCTCCCAACCACCCTGAGATGAGGCATTGTTAACTCCATCTTGCAGAGAGGTGAGTGATTTTCCCAACATCACAGAGTAAGGTTCAAGTAAGGACATGAGTACAGGTTCTTGTGCCCAAAGCTTATACTCTCTCTGTTGCACCATTCTGTCCTCATGAAAGGCCTGTGGTGACTGCTGTGCTTTCTCCTGGGTTGTTCATCACATTACATTTACTACCACTTCATTCTAAGCCCTCACTCATTATTTCTTACATTACTCTGGGAGCCTCTTAGCCAGTACAGTCCTTGTTCTGTCCCATTATATTACCTTTGGCCACATTGTACCCCTAAATTGCAGCACTGATAATATCAATTCTTTGACCCTCAAACCTATTAACTACTCCCTAAAATAAGTACAAATCTATCAGGGAAGTCATTCTATCAGGGAAGACAAGCAACAAGAATAATAAAATAAAATATTGTATAGAATTATGTAGGTCTATGGCAGAAATTAAAAAAATATATTTATATATGAGCAGAAACGGGAGAAAAGGGATTTAAGAGTGCCAAGGAAGTGGGAATATGGCTCCAATTTGAAATAGAAAGGGTCAGAGGACCTCAACAAGAAGGGGCATTTCAGACTTGAAGAAGGAAGGGAATTAGGCATGTGCATGCCTTGGGAAGGCACATAGCAACAAGGGTCAGCCACTACAAATAAGCTGTTACGAGTGTGCCCAGCATGTTAGAGGAGCAGTGTGGATGCTGATGTGGCCACAGCAATAAGACCGGCTCAGTTAGCAAAGGATCTTGTAGATCAAAGAGCCAATTTCCTTTGGATTATTGTTAACGGTTTGCTTTTTGTTCTGAGCAAACACTGCAGTGTTTTGAAGAAAGATATAATAAGATTAATCTGACAGGTTTTCAAATGATTTCTGTATTTTCTGCATTTTTCTGACTGATGGAATAAAACCAGCAAGAAAAGGGCCTTTATATTAAAGGCCCACTAACTACCCAAAAGAGTAGTTAGTGGGCCTTTAATATAAAGTAGACAAAAGAGAGTGGTACCTCTGACCAGAGAGGTAGCACTATAGGTTTTTGGTGGGTGCAGATTCTAGATCTATTTTGCAACTAACCACTTGAATGTAGGATGTGGGTGAAACAAAGGAGTCAAGGATGTCATCAATATTTTTGACCTGAGCAACTAGAAGGAAGTATCATCAGCTGAGATGAGAGAGGCTATGGGTAGGATGGGTAATGAAGGGATAATCAGGATTGCAGATTTGTACATGATACATCTGAGATGTCTATGAGACAACCAAGTGAGCATGTGGGGTAGGCAGTGGAACATGGACATTCAGAGTGTTAGAGAGTGCTCTGGACTATGAACTTTGGGTGTCACTGGCTACAGAAAGTGTTGACAGCCACAAGATTGGATGGCCTTCAATGTAGATAGAAAAGGGGAGGAGCCTCAGAGCTGAGCCCTGTGTACTCAACACATGTTGGGTAAAAGAAAAGGAAATGGGGCAAAGGTACCTGAGAAGGAATGGCTATTTAGGTAGGAGAGAAACCAGTGAAGGAAGTACACTAAAAAGGAGGGAGTTATCAATGGGTTCAAACATTGTTGAAAAGTCAAATTAGGAAATGTTTAAATATTGAACAGCAGCTCTAGCAGTCAAAATAAAAAAAAGCTGAACTCTTTATCTTGCTTTCTGTAGTGACAATTCAAAACTGTATTCCTCTGTAATTATTTCATACATTTCTCTGACATTTCATATTTGACTCTGCCTTTTACTTAAGCAGAAAAAAATGAAGGCAAATATTAATAGACATGTCACTAGCTTTACTTGCCACCAAGAAATTATGAATTAGTACCAGTCTGTTTCACTGGGACACTTTCTCTCAACCTTTTTAAAATGGTATCTTCCCATAGTACATTTGATGCCGTTTAATCTCTTCCCGCCTCTGTGGAATCTTCCTCAATTTATTCTTTTAATTTTTTCCTCTTCTTCCTGGTACCCTTTTAATTAATTATTTTCCACCATTTTTTTTTCTGGCCTCTGAAGTAGCTCCTCCACTCATGCAGCCCTTTGATATATGGTCCACACAGCTGCCAAAGTCACCACCATGCCTCCATGCTTAAAAATTAAACTGGGCTCTAGCTCAGCATTTCTCAACCTCAGTACTGTTGACAAATTGGGCCACGTAAACATTGTGGGGGCTGTCTGTGCATTGTAAATCACTGAGTAACATTCCTTAGCCCTTCTTTCTAGATGCCTATAGCATTGCCACCACCAGATATAAAAAATAAAAATTTCTCCACATATTGCCAAATATCCCCGGGCTTGGACAAAAATCACCCTGAGTTGGAAACTACTAATCTAGTTCATCTCCCTTTCTCTCTAGCTAACTTCCAATCTTTCATTCCCATTACTACCAAAATAATGTTTTAAAATAATAATTTCACTAAGAAATTATATTTCTTTGTCTTTATAAC
Organism: Eonycteris spelaea; assembly: GCA_003508835.1. NCBI lineage: Eukaryota > Metazoa > Chordata > Mammalia > Chiroptera > Pteropodidae > Eonycteris > Eonycteris spelaea. Next base: position 2,602,092 of record PUFA01000176.1, read on the forward strand.
CTTTAGGATAAAGTTATAACTTTCTTACTGAGTGTAAAGGAAATGTGTAATTTGGTTCCTGCCTAGCTGTGTCATTCCTAAACTTCACAGGCACTTATGCCCCTGTTCAATGACTTCTGCTCTGTACAAGTCATGTGCCTTTATGTCTCTGTTTCACATATACCTGTCTATTTCACATATACTTCTTAAAATGCCTTTCCTTTTTTGCATCTAGGTATGTACAGCTTGCCTATAAAATTAGCTATAGAATCCTATCCTCTGCACAACCTCCCTTTATTTTCAAATCTGACTTAGATCCTTTATACTCTTATATATATTATATACTCTTGCATACCATTATCATAATACATACCTTATTAGACTGTAGTCATTGATTTCCTGTCTTTTACCTCTTACCAGACTCTAATCTTCAATAAGGTCAAGGAGCTTGTCTTACATTTCATTGGCACACAATAAATGCTTATTAATGTTTAATACGCTAAAAAGTCACATAGGAGTAAAGTTACTTTTGACACAAGTGATAATAAGTCCTTAGAGGAGAAAGTACCATTTAAATTGAGCTTAGATGGATGAGAAAACATTTAAAATCTTTGACATTGATAAAGAAGAAAAGGGGGGGGAGGAGTCAGAAATGGACAAGTAGAGATTAGGGTAGAAGATGACTAGACTCATGTGAAGAAGGAGGAAGAACTTCATATTGGCACAAGATCTTGGGAAATCTTGAATTTCAGCTGTAAGCAGTAGGGAGACATTAGTGATCCTAAAAGGGACTGATATAATCAGCACTTTTTTTCTGGACAATTTATCAAATAATTTAATGTAGTAGATCAGAAAAAAAAGAGACTTGGTTTAAATGGACCATATCTAGCTATTAGTTCAGGCAAAATAAATAGAAACTTGAACTAAGAGAGTAAAAACTTTTCATAACTCTCAATCAGACTATTCTTAAACTATTTTAGAAACATGATTTTTTCCATAACTAATCTAATTTAGGATTGAAATAACTTCTTGAGGAGTCAAGCTTTTACAATATGATTTTTGACTGGTTTTAACTATTTAAGAACAAATAACTTTTTTATAATAGATTTTGGTAGATTACACTATATTGACTTTAGTATAGCATGCAAATAAGACACTAGAAAGCTTTTCTCTTGAATTTAATGCATTATGATAATTTGGGCATTTTTTTCTTTTAAAATCAGCTAAAATAATTTACTGAGCTCTAAAATAGAGATATCCACTCATATGCTTAATTCACTCCCAAACCATACGAATAATTTATTGCTGTAACAGATTATTTGTATTTGCTTTTTATACGATGAAGCCAGAAAATGCATATTTTAATGTCATATAGATTATACGAAAAGTTGGAGTCCCAATGATACACCCAGAATGTAAAATTTCTTTGGTGGATATGGAGGGAGGGCACAGTAAATCTCTACGTCAGCTGTCACCTCAGTGCTCCTCTGAGGTCTGTCTCATGTGCTAGGATATTGAGGTCTTAATTTAAACATATCTTCATCTGCATGTTTGCAATTCATATTTCCTTAGCTTATTTTTATATACACATAGACACATGTAAAATTATACACACAGACACACACAAACATACACACACAACTACAACTTCCCTCTATCAGCAGTACTCTTTTCTTTTTCTTTCTTTTTTTAATCTCAAGCCTTTTGAGGAAATAAAAAGTACTTCCTTTTTACAAAAAGGTTAGGGACATTAAAATATATATATATTATATAATATATATATAATATTATATATATTATTATATATACACACACACACACACATATATATATATATATGTTTTTTTATTTTAACTGTGCAGTTAGATAGCTATAAATATAGTATTCTTCACATACCGATAAATATAGTATTCTTCACTCCTACGTTAGAGTGGGGTTGCCAAGGTGATGGTATGGTACAGTGGATTTGTTTCTATGTGGCTCAGTGAGTTCACGCTGAAAGCTAAATCAATACCAGCAACTTCTCACCCTGAGAATCATTCTCTATTATTTTTGTTGTCATTCTTTGGCCACATGTTCTTGCTCTGCATGTTTTAGAGAGACTGGGAAGATTTTTGTCCTCATTTTGGTTGCCTAATGCCTGAAGGTGGTTATGTAAGTAAACATTAGTCAGGTAAGAGCTTTCAAGCATGGCAAAAACTTGCAATTCTAAAATATCTCTTTAGAATAAGATTTAGCCTCTTTCAGAAAGCACAGGATAAATTTCTAGATGTTCTCTAAGTTCATTATTGCCTAATGATTCTATAAGATTTTAGAAAATATAATTAAACATATATTATTACAGATCTCACAAAAGTAAAGCTTGTGTCAAAATTTGGCATGGTTCTCCAAAGAAATGTGATGCCCTTATAGAATTTTGAACCCATATCAATGCCAACATTTTAATTAAATTTCATAAACCCTTCTTTATTTTATAGCATAGAATGTGTTCATTGTAATGTTTTAGTTTCATGTTTACAAAGGTAATGCTTGTGTAAAAATACTGGCTGGTCATCATTCTTTCAGTGATCAACTATATATTGAATATCTGTCAAAGTTTGTGCTAGGTAGGATGGGATGCGGAAATAAGCTTAAACCCAGTATGGTGTGTATCTTCATAGAACTGAGAGACTGGTTAAAGAAGATAGACATGGATCAAAGAAGTACTAAAACAATATAATATAGTGTTATGAGAGCTTGTAATAGAGAGATCGGACAAGGAGCTCAGGGAAGGCTTCATGCAGGAAATAACACAGTTAAGATAAAAAAGAAAAACTGGATGTTTTAATTCAACAGAAAAAATGAAGAAAGAAACACTGGACTAAGAAGACAATTATGCAAAAATCCCTGTGCACAGGAATATGCCAATATGAGAGACTAGGAGAAAGCAAGATTGTTTAGTTTGAGATGGTAAAGGAGAGAAGGGTAAAATGAGAGACTGGAAAAACATTTTGAAGTAAGATCATGAAGACACATAGACTCTGTTATAGAACTTTAATTTTATAAAAATTGGAAGTCATTTAAGAGTTTTACTATTTCTGTAGGGAGCAAGGAACAGATGAATGTGGGTAGACCAGTTGAGTAGTTCTTATATTACAGGACCTGAGGGCATGGTTTTGTTTAGTGTGGGAGTAGTACATAAAAGAGAATGGAATAAATTCAAGAGATATTTAGAAGGCAAAATCAAAAGATTTTGGAGTTGGATAAGATATTAACACTAGTTTTCTCACTTGCACAAATTGATATACGGTGATTTCATTAATTGAGACAAGCAATAGCAGAGGAGAGCAGATGCGGTAGGGGAAATTATGAATTGGATTTTAGACATGTTGAGTTGGACGTACCTTTGCAATATCCAGAGGATATTTAAGGAGATGTTGGGTGTATGAATCTAGATCTCAGAGGTAAATTGGGTGATGTAATTTGTAAGCCTTCTGTATAGAGATCAAAATTAAAGCCTTGGGTGTAAATGAAATTATCTCTGGAGGTTGTGTTTGAATAAATATGAAATGATGCTTTTTTATTTTTTACTTTCCACTTATAAAAAGATAGCTACTGATCTGTTTATGTATAAATTTCTTGAAATGATTTAAGCAAATTTCAAGTCCTTTCAAGTGATCATTCATATTTATCTACTTGCAAGATGCCTGAAAATGTTAAGATTTTCAACAGCCTAATAAAAATAGGGTTATAAGAGAATCTAGACTTGTTATATTATTGAGTTGAGAAGAGAGTGAAAAATCAAAGCTAAATCTCTTTTTATTTAACTAGGCTAAAGCCATGACATAAAACAAATGAAAATAACTTAAAACAAACATCATACTACTTTAAATTGGTTTAAAGTCAAAAAAATTTTTTTTGAAAAAGATTTTGTTAGAAAATTTGTCAAATTGTACAGACCAAAAGCTTAAAGATATCTGCACTATAATCAATCAGAATTCACTAAGTGTCTTATTTTCCTACTAAGAACAAAATCTACTTTTGTGCATTTTTCACAGTCATTAATAGTGAATTCAAATAATAGTGAATTCAAATAGTGAATTCAAATAGTTGCATATCCTACAGCATATTAGATAGAAATCCAGCAGAACGTATTCTACCTGAAAGGCATCCCTGGGGGAGTTTAGAACTGGGGAGATTTATTCTAGGGAAGTATTGTTGGATTGAGGAATAAACAAAGGTGGTGATGAGTAGGTTCTCAGTAGGTACATTCTGGAAAAGATTATGCATTTCTAATGAATTACGAAGTATAAATTGGTAAGTATAAAATATTTAAATGTAAAAATATTTGTCAATTACTGTAAAATACAAATCAATCACAAATTCTTTTGATGAAAAACATATGTTTCATCCTTGACATCACAGTAGCTATGATCGTGAATAAACTGTTGTATGTTATTTTAACATTGTCTCCCTGCCCTGATTTTAGTTAGCTTGGTAAATTAGAAGCCCTCCCAACAGAAAGCTCTCTCTATCCTATTTACCTTACTAGTTACCTTCCTTCTAGGTACCTCAATACCTATGAAAACTGCAGGATACATGATTGGTGATGACAGGAAGACTAGTGCCAGTGTTTATGCTAAATTCAAGTTTTTTTTTTTTTTGTGGTGAAAATTTTTAAAAAGAAATTGTTCAAAGAAATGTAAAATGTAACAAGGAGGAAAAGAAAAAGCCTAATTCATTCCTAAACCAGAGTATTCACTTTTAAAATCTGAAGGTTGGTATTAATGTGGCTAAACAAATCCTGGCTTGTAACCTCTTTTTTTATGGCTTGTTAGGTTGTTTCATGACCTGAAATGCACTTGCTCTTCTTCACAGTCTAGAAGAAAAAGATGGAGAACATCCGCCAGACAACTGAGAAGCCGTCTCCAGGGGTGTTTAGGAACATGGGGCTAGCTTGATTTGTGGCTTGTGTTTACTACTGATTAGCTCTGTGGCCTTGCACACTTGATTCTCCACATAGAGTACCTGTTTCTACACCTAAGAAAGGCTTGGCTTCTGGCATTGTGAAATCAGGTTTTAATAAGTTATCTATGTGCCCTCCACCTGTCAGTAGTCCATGTCTGCTGCTTTCTTTACCCCCAAACAGGGCCTAAAGTGAATCTTGATCCCAGCATTTCCAAGCTGTGAGAAATTGAGCAAATTATTTAACTTCTCTGTACCACATTTTCCCATTTGAATAATGGGGGTATTCATAGTAGGTATATCTCACAGTACAATCTGAGGATTACAAATGACTAATGCATGTAAGGCCTTTAAATGTTTAGTGTTATTATTATTTATTATTATTATTTAGTTAATGTTAAATTGAAGCTCTAATCAACATTTATATTCATCATAAAGTATTTATTTATATTGTACATTTGTGAGCATGGAATCCAATGATGCAATGAATTTCATTTGGAAAGGAAAATCCTGTAATAGATTTCTTTTCAAATCTTTCTTCACTATAGTCACTGAAGTTTCTCTCCCTTTCCTCCCTCCAGCACCTAGTCTTTTCCCAGTGGGTCCTAGGCCTGGTGGGTCCCAGGTCTGGCTGCGATCCAGGCTCGTGACTAGAAATAGGACCCCGGATTTAGAATGTTACATTAGTGTAGTAGAGCGCCTAAAATATGTAAACATAATTCAGCTTATTGTATCATGCATGTGTGGCCGAATGCCACTATTGTACTCTGATATGTGTGGAGCTATGTGGTCCCTTGGGGAGCAGAAGGGGAGCACAAGAAGGGGAACAGAAGAGCAGAAACAGAAGCCCACTCCCCGCAATAGACTGCAATTCCCCCAATAGAACTGTGCTCCCCACAATAAAGTTGGTGCCTGTCATATCATTCTCATCTCAGCCTCTTGTGCATTCTTTCAATTGGGTGTCTCACCACCAAAACCTTCCCTTCTCGATCAGCTCGGCGCTGACACCCCTAATACCCAACCCTATCTCTTCTTTCTTTAACTTTCCCAAGCTCCTCCTCCTTCATTATATGCTAACCAGTTATGAAGGAAATAATTTTGTAGACAGAGAGAGAGAGAGAGAGTATGTGTGTGTGTTTGTAAATGGAAAGTAACAAAAATTGTCTTATGCAAATACTAAAGCAATCATTATAGTGTCTTACACAGTGTCATTGTTTCACTTCCATAATAAGAGGAACCCCTGATAAGAATTTCTGTGACCACCAACCAAGATGCCAAATTTCAGAGGGTGAGAAGGTGAAGCACTGACTTTAAGATACAACCTAAAGCAGTTTATAATTATTATTCCTTTCCTACTACATCTTTTTTTATTCTATTATGATTATTATGCTTTTGCATTAGGTGTCTTAGGTGCTGCTCCTATAATAATGGTCTTATAAAAAAAGAACCTGTGAATGAAGTGGATGTTTCCTTAAATGTTTTTAATTTCTAATTTAAAAATATCTCTAAATGTGATTAAATAAATATATTTTATGTAAACATATAAGATATAAAGCTTCTCTTTTTAGTGTGAGCCCTTACTTCAAGTTAAAGAATTGGAGTAAGTCAAGTGCAATTTACTGTGTCCTCCCATATGGACGTACTTCAGTATGAGAGTGGGTTGTTCGTTTGTACTGTGGCTTTTGTGTTTGAGGTGCTTTCTGTGAGCAATTCACCACAGACTGCTGTATATCGCTGTCGGTTTTATCTTGATGATTTAAAAAAGCTGTGCTTAGAAATCAGGTGCAGGGTGAATTTTAAATCTTCATAGAGGCATATGCATCCTTACTAGTGGATCTAAGATTTGCTCTGCTCCACGCTTTGCTTTGAAGGCATGTTTCTCCATTTCATCACAAGATTTCTGAGGAAAATGTAAACCTTTTCATCTTCAGTTGTGCTACTTGTTATTTCAAGAGGAGCCTTTCTGAATGGCAGCTTTGGAAATAACTACTGAATAAATTGTGTAGGGGGATAAAGAGCACTAAAGGGATTAAAACAAGACATAATACATTTCATATATCCTCTGGCATTGTAATTAATTATTATTTCACATATTCATCATATGACATAAAATATGTCATTCTTTGTCTTTTCTAAAGAGGAAAATTGTCTCTATTATGAGTGTAAATAAGCATGTGGTCTCTTGTAATGTGTCTTATTATAATTTCGATCTGTCTTATTATTCTAGCTTCACTTACTTTAAGAGTTTTACTGAGTAGAAGAGTAACTTCGCCAACAACTTAGCATCCTTCTACGTAAGAGCACCACCTAAGGAAAGGGGCAACTGTCAAGATACAATTTCTGAATGGGCTTCTCATTCCCTGTCAGAACATCAGGTTTTTAGATCCAGGACTGTGAAAAGCAGGAGACTTGAAATATCTCAAAGCTGAATTTCATCTGAATCTATTACTAATTCCTCAAAAATTTTATTTTACTCACCAGCACAGGAAATAAGCAATTTGACTTTGTGCCTTCTATGTACATTCACTTCAACTAGATAAAAACACTACAGCCAGAAACTTTTGGAGACCTTCTGAAATTAGAGTTACTCTAAGTGTTGACTCTTTAACTGTCCTTTGCTTCTGCTTTACATTTTTCTATTTATACAACATATAAAATGCCTGGAGATCAGGATATTTTGTTGTAAGCCTAAGATGCAGAGCCTGTACCTTTGTACTATAAATAGAGTTAATATAAGACATTTTATAGTTTGAAATCAATGGGGAAATGAATAACTCAATTAAAAATAGGGTAAAAAGATGAATAGCACTTCAAAAATGAGGTAAATGACAGAAAAAAATTATGGAAGAAACTATTAAATTGAACATACACATTCTCCTTTACTTATGAGTTCCACTTCTAGTTATAGACAGAAGAGAAATGCACATGTATGTGCACCTGAAGATGCATTCTTGAGTGTTTATAGCAGCATCACTTCTAATAGCTCCCACTGGAAACTACCCAAGCATCCAACAACAAAAGAAAATATAAATAAGTCATCATACATTCATAGAAAATTATACAACATAGATGAATCTCGGAAACATTTTGAACAACAACAAATCCCAAACACTGACAATTGTATAGTTTGATTTTGTTTTTAGAAGATATTTAAAAACAGATAGCAGAAATATACATAGTATTTAAAGGCAGTGTTTATCTTTGGAGAGAAATAGGTGACTGAGAATGGCAGAAAGGAGTTTCTACGTTCCTAGCAATGTTTTGTCTCCCCGCCCCCATAGGTGATAATTACACAGATGCTTTCAATTTTGGAAAAGTCATTGTCCTTTATATAATTATGTGTGCATTTTTCAGGTTAAATGTTACATTTCAATAAAACTTTATTAAACATCAATGGCAAACCAAGGGAACACTTGAAACCTCCTTTGTTTTGTCTTATAGATGAAGATACTCTGCTACTTCATTTTCTTTAATACTTAATACTAACAAATTTATTGTTTCTTTAGCTGAAGATATGGTACTTCCCTGATTAAAAAAAAGAAAGAAGAAAATGTAGAATTACATAGCTAAACATAATTAGGAATCGACATCCTCAAACAAATCCGAATTAAAAGATTATAGTTTCCAAAAGGAGGCCCTTTAATATTAATACACAGACTAGACCAGTAAAATTAAAAGGTAAAGAAAGTGAGTCAGCCACAGTGTTGCTGCAGATTCGAGGTTTCAAGGTAAGGGGTATAAGGCTCAGGCAGTTGGAAGTCAATGCAGGGAGCTACAGGCAACTGAGACATAGCTCTTCATTTCAGCAAGGGCACAGCCAGCCTTGCAGGGCAGAGGTGCCTTTTATATAGAGGTTAAACAATGGTGCCACACTGTCAGAAGCCCATGCATGAGTACCAGGCACATGGTTACATACGGGAAGTACTGAGTCACTTCCACTAGGAAGTTAGCTGCTAACGGATATAAGGAGAGACCTTGACTGCAGCCATCTTTCTCTCTCTTTGCAGCCACTTTTCCATGTTATTACTGAAATAGTAGTCTAGGAGATAAATAACAATAATTCTTATAGTACTCCATTTTATAGAAAAGAGACAGAGGCTTAGGGGGATTAATCAGCTTGGAAACAAACACTCATAGAAATAACAGCAGTAATATCTAATTTGGGAGCTAAATTATATATGACATAAACTAATATTGAAATAACTTTAATTTGGATATTTTATCACCATCTGTATAAAAACATTTTTTTGACAATGAGAGTTCAATGTTTATACACCTCGCCTCAAAATTTGTGATGATGGAAATACGATTTTTTTTCTTGTTTTGTTTTGCCTACTAATCAATTACTCTGGTCTATTTGGCTTAGAAAATAGATAATATCTTCCAATCTCTGATTATTGATGCAATTTCTAGTCTTTTAAAAATGTTAAGAGAATAAACAGCAGCCTTTTTAATGTTCATATTGAACTACACTAGTTGTAAAATAGTGAAATAAATTTATAGCTTAGCTGCTATATCCTATAAGCTATTTCTCCATCATGAAATTCCACTCTAATATTCTCTGAGATATGGAAATGGTTTAGAGCTTGTGGTGGGGAATGAGAATTATGTGCGACTTTCATCTGCACACCCCATCTTAACTCAGTGTTCACTATTTCTTCTCCAGTCATTGCTTTTGAGTTTGGTGAATTGGGAGGGACAGGGAAAGATGAGTATAACTAATCAAAATAGAAAAAATCAGAGAAAAAAATTACATCTACTCAGACGTGTATTAATTTCTAAAACCATACTTTTGCTTACTGCCCTTTACCTTAACCCGTAAGTGATAACATAGTTAAAGCTCAAAACATAACAATGATGAAAAAATGATCAGATGATCTTAATTTTCAGATAAGAACACTAGTTGTGGAAATTATGTTCTTGACAGGCTGGAATTGTTAACACGAGCTAGATATAATTTATTTATTCTCATTTCCTCCAGTCTCAAGAAATAAATGGTATGGAGCTTTCCAATGTTTTGCAGAGACTATTGTTTTGTCCTCTTTGTATACACATGTTCTTTGCTGAATGTGGATTAAGTGATGCTAGTGATCAGACAGTCCTAGCTGGTAACTTCTCTAGTCATAGTAGGAGGAAGTGATATGGCCAAAGCAGTCCAAACCAGTGCACGCTGCTCTGCTGGAGGAAAGGGAGAAGTACTGTGGTCTGGGGCCCCTCTGCTTCCCTCTGCCCTGCACTGTCTTCCATGGTGGACCCTAACCCAAAGAAGAAGCCATGAGCAACAGAACCTGGGAAATGCGCTTCTCTGTGATCCCACCCATGGCAGCAACCATAGTAAGACCAAATGATGAGACTATAATTCAGCCAAACTACAGCTGGCCAGTAAGCTGAAGTACAGACAAAGGATTCATCCACAGGATCCAGCTAATTATGTTTCATTTGCAAGCTTCCACAGCCATATATTTTTATTGTGACATTTTTTCCTGGTGAATACATGGTTTATTTACCTTGATTTCCTATGTGTTTAAAGATTTTTTATCTAAATGTCTCTTTATATTTGTAATCTCTACCTAAATAAAACAAAAAAATTCAAAATATGAGAAAACATTAGTACAGTGGTAGATACACACACGTAAATCTTTAAAACCTATGCTTGCATAAATGACACTCTGCTTCGTATTTGACCTTTCTCATTAAAATACTTTAAAAATTGCATTTGGATTCATAATTAGGTTTAAAAAATCCTCTAAATTCATATCACTCTGTTGTGATTTAAATTGTCTTTTGTCTTTCATATTTTTGCCTAACAACAGATTATCTAAAATCTTAGCTGGGAGCTTTTCTCATCTGGATTCATTAAAGAGACTGTGAGTGAAAACAAAATGCAAAACACACAAAAACTTAGATTTCCTCCCAGAGAAGTAAATCCCAAACAGTGATTTGCCTTCCTCTCCTTTTGCTGTGAAAAATCATTGCAGTTCTTGTGTGTTAGGGAGAAAATGGCTTTGTTAACTGCAGAGTTATAAAGGACACAGATGGTCTACTGAGCTTTCATGTATTTTCAAACCAGTGACATTCAGAAGGAATATTAAAGATTGAAGTTTTCCTTGGTTCTCAGGAATTTCTTTGCTGAGCAAATCTAGACTCCCAAGACTTCCTTTTTCTTTAACTTTTATTTAAAAAGAAACATGAGAAGTTCCAAAGAAAGTCTAACTTCTCTGGCCGGGCTTCAGAAGTTTTCCCTCGTCACATGCATGGTTACCAGTACAGTTCATTTCCTTCTACATTAAATGAAACATAACTAATATTCCAAAACTGATCCTCTTAGAATCTCCATTGGCCTCACTTTTCTCTGTGTGTGAATCATTACTCTGATCTGTCTCTTCACCCTGAACTGTGTGTAAACTTCTGCCTTGTTGATGTTTTTCTCTTTTGTTATTTTTTCCTTCAGTACGCACGGATAAAAGTTCCAGTTATCAGGTAATGGTCAAATGTTCTTCTGTCTGATGCTGGTTGACGAGCACATTGTGGAAAAATCAGAAAAGTGTATCTCTCATCTTTCTTCCGGCCACTTTGTTTTGTTACTTTTCTGAGGTTGTATGCCCAGATCCAGGTTTGTGAGTAAGGGAATATTAAGATTAAATAAAAATCAGAATATTGAGGGAAATAAATTTGTGTTCAGTAGGTACCGGAACATAATGTATGTTTTTTTTTTTCATTTAAGAGGTCATGAATAATCAAGAGGACAATTGATCCAGTTTTTGTTCATTTTTATTTTCAAGTTTATATTCTCTATTTTCTTGGCAATTCTCACAGCAGATACACTTAATGTTATCGCACAGTCTTTTCTCTTCTGGCTTTGCTCTTTGACTGTGCTCAAACCCACAAAGTCCTTATTTAACTGTTCTCTTTCTCTGCAAAATTTTTCCTACTTGTCAGAACTGATTACACCACAGAAATTTGAAATAACACGCACATCCGTTCATTATTGTTTGTTGTTGTTGTTGTTGTTCTAATAGACTTTTTTTTTTTAGAATACTTTTGGGTTCACAGGAAGAATTCAATTTCAAGTGAGGGTTCACAGGAAGAATAGAGATAGGTCTAGTTTTTAAAATCCATTTAGCCACCCTATGCCTCCTGATTGGAATATTTTGCCCATTTACATTTTAAAATGATTATTGATGGGGGTATATTTATTGCCATTTTGTTAACTTTTTTGTTGTTTGGCAGTTCTCTCTTCCTTTTTTCTCTCCTCTTTCCTTTGGTTTTCCGTTTTCTTTATTGTTTTGTTGGGTTCTTTTCTCTCTACTTTCTGCATATTTTTTGCAGTTATTATTATTATTTTATTATTATTATTATTATTATTATTATTATTATTTAGTTTGTGGTTACCATTAAGTAAATGTAGATTTATCTATATCTGTAGTAGTCTATTTTGAGCTAACAGGCATTTAAATTGAAATACATTCGAAAAACAATACATGTTCACTCCTCCCTCCACACTTTGTGTTTTTGTTGTCGTATTTTTTGAACTTTGTGTGTGTGCATGCGTGTGTGTATTTTCTGATTATTTATGATAGTTATAAACAAGTTTGCTACTTTTGTCTTTTAACCTTTATGTTTACTTTTTAAGTGACTAATTCTATATTTGCCTTTACCTGTGAAAATTTCGCTTTCCTATATTTTCTTATTTCTGGTTATGGACTTTTCTTCCGCATAAAGAAGACACATTTCTTTTAAAGATGGTTTAGTGGTGATGAACTCCTTTAGTTTTTGCTTATCTGGGAATCTTTTTATCTCTCTTTGAATTCTGAATGATAACCTTTCCAGATATAATATTGTATACTGTAGATTACTTTCTTTCAGCACTTTAAATATTTTCTGCCGCTCTCTTCTGGCCTGTAAAGTTTCTGCTGAAAAGTCAGCTGATAGCCTTATGGGATTTCCCTTGTATATGACTTGTTTTCTTCTTGTTGCCTTCAATATTGTCTCTTTATCCTTAACTTTAGTCATTTTAATTAAAATATTTCTTGGTGTGGGCCTCTTTGGGTTCATCTTGTTTGTAACTCTCTGTGCTTCCTAGACCTGGATTTCTGTTTTCTTCCCTGGATTCGGAAAACTTCCAGTCCCTTTCTCTCTCTTCTCCTTTTGGAATCCTATAATGAGAATTTTAGAGTGCTTGATGTCCCATAGATCCCATATACTATCTTTATTTATCTTAAATTATTTTTTTCATTGTGCTGCTCTGATTGAGTGATTTCACTATCTGTTCTGTTTTAATTTGCTGTCCACTCTTTCTAATGTGTGCATGTAAGGCATGCCCTACTGCTTTGATTGACTGCTGCAGAAGCCAGGTCAGACCTAGACAGCCCTGTGGTCATGAGCACTGTAGCACTTGGCCAAATCCCTCTCACTCTATATTTAAACTTTGGCATTTTAATTATGATGTGTCTCAGTGTAGGCCTGTTTTGGTGCATCTTGTTGGGGATTCTCTGAGCATCCTGCGATTATATGTCCATTTCTTTCACCAGGTTAGGGAAGATTTCTATCATCATTTCTTCAAACAGGTATTTAATTTCTTGCTCTCTCTTCTACTTCTGGTATCCCTATGATATGAATGTTGGTACACTTGATGTTGTTCCAGAGGACGCTTAAAATATCCTCAGTATTTTGGATTCTTTTTTCTTTTTTCTTTTTCTGTTCTAATTAGGTGTGTTCTGCTACCTTATCTTCCAAATTGTTGATTTGATATTCTGTTTCATCTAATCTGTTATTGATTCCTTCTAATGTATTCTTTATTTCATTTATCTAGTCTTCATTTCTGACTTTTTTGTTTTCTATCTTAATGTTTATATTTTTATCTTTTTGTTGAAGTTCTCACTGACATTATTGAGCATCCTTATAACCAATTTTTTGAACTCTGCATCTGTTAAATTCCTTGTCTCCATTTTGTTTGGTCCTTTTTGGATATTTGTTCCAAATATTAGGGATATATTTCTTTGTCTCCCTTTTTTGGCTGCCTCCCTGTATTAGTTTCTATGTATTAGGTAGAGCTGCTTTGCCTCCAGGTCTTAGAAGAGTGTCCTTACATAATAGATGTCCTGTATGGCACAGTGATGTTGTCTTCCTGGTTACCTGATCCATGTGGTCCAGATGTGTGTCCCCCGTGTGGGTTGTGTGTGCGATCCTGTTGTAGTTGAACCTTGTTTTTGCTTGCATGTCAGGATTATTGGTTGTGACTACAGTGGAAGAGCTGTTGTGTAAGGGCTGACCATACAGAACAAGTTTTGCTTTAACAGGGCTCTGGTGCCCTCTCAGTGTGCCCCTTTGAATGTGCCATTTCGGAGGTGGTTATGTGGTACCTGGTGTTGTCAAAAGCTGACCACTGGTGTGTTGACTCTGGGACCTCTTGTAAGGGGCTATTATGCAGACCAAAGTCAGCCTCTGTTTTAGCCATGCCCAAGGCCACTTGGTATGAGCTACGAAGTGATCTGCAGATGATTGCTATTTGTGTTGGGCTTGGAATTGCCTGGGAAAGCTGAACTATGAACCAAGGCAGGCTGCTGCTAGTGCTGGGCTTGAGGCTGCTTAGTAAGAGGTACAAGGCCAGATGCTGCTTGTTTGGGGTTTGTGAACATTTAAGATATTTTAAGTTTGCATCATGAGCCAATATGGGTTGTTTGTAATTGAAAAATTACTAGAAGAGGCTTAGGTGAGCCCACAAGTTGGGTGGACAGGGTGTCAGGAAATCACCAGGGTGGGGCAAATAGTGTTAGTCAGCTTGATGGAGACACAGGTCTGCATGCTGGGTTGGGGGAGGGCTCAACAAAGGAACAATGGCTTCTGCCACTACTTCTATCTGGGAGAAAGCTGTCCCTCCAGTCCTCACTCTAAATCCACACAATTCAGTTCTTCATATGTCCCTAGTGCTTTATGAGCTCTCTCTCAGTGCTGGAGCTCAGGACACATGGGTCCCCAGTAAGTGAGTGCATGGGCCCTTTAAGAGGAATGCCTGTCACTCCAGCCACTCTTCATCTCACTCAGCCACAATCTTGGTTGGTTTTTACAGCCAGAAGTTGTGGGGACTTCTTTTCCCAGTACTGGAACTCTGGGCTGGGGAGTATGGTATGGGGCTGAAACCTCTCACTCCTCTGAGGAGACCTCCAAAGCCAAAATAGTCCTCCCAATTCTCAACTGCCACACGTGGGCATGAGACCAGACCATTTTCATTTCTGCCCTTTCTACCAGTCTCCATGTGATTTCTTCTGTATATCCTTAGGTATAGAACTTCCGTTTTAGCTAAACTTTAGGCAATTATCAATGATGATTGCTCTGTCATTTAGTTTTGATTTTAAGGTGGTCATGGAAGAAGCAAGAACAATATTTTACTATCTCTGCCATTTTGACTGGAAGTCCTAGTTTGTTAGAAGCATTAAGCAAATAAAATCTATAAAATTAAGTAACTTTTTAACAAATATGACATTTTTTATTTTAACAATTTCATGCTGCTAAATATAGTTATTTAGAGTATTTGAGAGTAATTCAATTTAAATACAATATAACAATCTTATGAATTGAATAGCTATAATATACTTCAGAAAATTATCAGGCAATAAATCTTTCTTAAACTTATTAAAATATATCATTTTCTGAAAATATTCTTAATTCTAAATCTAGAGAGGAAAATGATATTTTTTACTTTCAGAAAAAATTATTACTCTTTCAGTAACTTGATATTGCTATTGATTTTAATTTTATTTGTAAATTATTTTGTTAAATTCCTTTATTTATTTGTTTTCCTAAATTAAAAAAAATATATAAGTTTTCAAAAATTATAGCATTTTAGTCTACTAAAGTTACATACAGCATTACTTATCACAATAAAATTTGAACAACATAATCATCCTTCTTATCATACATATATTTATATTATCCTCTTATCACGGGAGGTTTTTTTTGTATTTGTTGAATGTGACCTAATTATAGACAGATTTGTTAATTCTATTTAGCTAATGTCTCCTTTTAACCTTTGGGATGAATAAAAGAGAAAATTTATTATTTATTTCTCTGCCTTTCAGCTACACAACTTTTGGCAAGAATGGACGTATGCACCATTCATCTCTTTGACTATCAATTTATTTCATGAGAAAAAAAAACTCTAGAAAGGATAATGGGAATATTGTAAAATTTAGCAAAATAAATAACATGTGTGCCTGGATTAAGAAATAGCACAAAGAAATATGTAAATGAAATATGTAAATGGTGTTTCCATTACAGTGTGCAAGAGACAACTCCAGGTGTGGACCTTCGTAAAATAGCCTCATTTCCAGTCATAACTAGGCCTTTGGAATTAGAAGACAAAAAAAAAAAAAAAATCCTTACTCTATCTTGAAGGCAAATTCAAAACACAGGGAACACGTGCTTATCCATATTGATGTCAAGGAGGTTATCAAGATGACTTAAAGCATGTCATCTGCATTAGCTGCATTAATCATACACAAGCACATTTACAGGCTTCCTTCCAATAACAAAACCTCCGCTTTTTCTTTTAAGTTATCTCGATAAAAATGTTTAAAAATTACCGCCAAATATAAATTCTTTGTTGTTGTTGTTGTTGTTGTTGTTTACATTTAAAATAATTGTGGGGTGAAGAGTTAAAGAAGTACATACAAATTAGTAGTTGATGGGCACGGGAATGGGGAGCACAGCATAGGGAATACAGTTAGCATTAATATGATGGTTAGGAGGAGGGCCAGGGGAGGGAGGGAGCAATTGGGGGGGATCATTTTATGTCTAACTAATATACTGTATACTTGAAACTAATTAAAATAAATAAATTAATTTTAGAAAGGGAACAAAAGAACAAATTTAACCCTGGAGGGAATAAAAAAGAATTGTAATATTTCAGTATGTATAGTTTTAATTCTCAGTTTTCTCTAAAACAAATACTTGTTCATTTCATCTTACTATTATTTATTTATAATCAAACAGTGTAGTGCCTATTAATTAAGTGGAAACCACTTTTTGAGTCTCAAAGTGCTTTCCAAAATATTGTAAATATAAAACCAAGTAAGCATTTATTTCAGTATGTTAATTGATAACTAGAAATCCCAAAGTCAAAAATGTGATACAGAAGGTAAATTAGATAAAATTAAATATTTAATTAAGATTTAAAATAGAAAGTGATAGTCACTTTTAACAGTTGTAATGCCTTCCTGCATGCCTAGGCACGTGGCTCTCTCTAGTTTGTGACTGTGATTTAACATGGCTTAGGGAATGTATGCAAGATTATGACTGAAATGGTCAGTCTTAGGCTGCTGCTATGTGTGAATATCCCAGAAGGCTCCAAGGATGCTCCATCTCTTCAGTGACAGTAGGGGAATTCACTTGTGGTATGTAACGTTCTTTGTGACCATAAAAAGGAAATGTCTTTTTTTTCACTCCCTTTCTATACAGCTTATTTTATGATACTGTATTTGGAAAAACATTATCAAGAAACATTTTTATAGAATGTGATTAAAAGTACAGTCAATTTCCTTTTCATCATCAGCATTTTTATTTAAGGAAATTTTTATGATTATAAACTATTAGAGCTGGAAGAGTCCTTGAGGATCATTAATTTAACTTCTATAATTTCAAAGGATAAATGTCAAGAAAAAAATATTTTTCAACAAGTTCACAGAACACTGACCCTCATTAGTCTTCATTTACATCTCAACATTACTTAGGTTTCAATAGTTTACATTTATCAACTTTGGATTTAATAATTGTTAATATTCACTGCTAGAAAAAAACACTCAACAAATCCACTAAATGGTTCTTTTTTACATGAAATAAGACCACAAATATCACTTAAGCAATAAAAACTGATTTTAATATATCTTTGTGTATTTTAAAACTTTTGGATTTAATAAGCATATGTTCATATTCTGACAAATTAACTATCAGGCTTTACTTAAAGAACTGAGTACAGCTTCTTAAGTTATTATTTGATTCTCATTTAAAACTTTTATATAAATAATATCTCTATCTACCTATTTATTTATTCTATTATAGCTTTAAATATGAATAAATGAATATAAATACATACATATATGTGTGTGTGTACTAATTGAGCCTGCCTCTTGGAACTATATTCAGATGATAGCTTACAGCAAAGTTTGCTACCTAATGACCTGTTTACTAGAAACCAATTTTTGAATTTCTCTAAAGAGATAATTTGAAATAAATTAACATAATTCATTTCTACGAAGATGGAGAATAAAAATGACTTGGTCTTTATTTCCAAATAAATCTCAAATTTGTTCATATCTTTCATCTTTACTATCAACTTCTAGTTTGTGTCACAACTGAGTGTTTCCTGGAATATATTATATCTTAACTGATGTCTCAGTATCATTTCACTCCCTCTCCAATCTATTATATTTGGGGAATTCATTTAAAAATACGTATCTCATTACATCATTCTTTTGCTCTTATCCTTTTACAACTTCCCATCTCTTAAAATAAAAAACAAAATCCTCAACATACTTAACACTTTCAGTATGCTGTAGCTCCTGGCTGTTCTCTACAACCTCAGTTCATTACACTTCTCTTTACTCAGTGATGTTTAGCTATCTTGGTGTTCTTTCAGTTCGTAGACATTCTTCAGCTTTGTTCTCACTCAAGGACTGTCTACATGCTGTTTACGCTGCCTAAAATATTCTTACATCTCTTCTTCTATTAATAGTCACCTTTCTTTTCTTAAACATTAATTACTTGGAAAGTTTTTATTTAATCTCTCTTCCTATACACCTCCTCCTTATCAAACACATAGTGAATCAGGTCTCTTTACAATCTCTTGAATCAAGTCAAGTAATTTGGTTTTTCACCTTGGCATTCATCACAATTTGTTATTATACATTTTGTGTTTAATTTTAGTTGCTTCAATGAAATTCCAAGCCCATTAGTACAGAAACTTGATTTAGATCACTGCTTCATCACGAGTATTAGCAAAATGCCCTTCACACACCATAGATGTCAAATCAGTTTTTAAAATACATATATAAATCAATAAAAAACATTTTATAAAAAGTGTGAATCCAAGATGTGGTCATATGGACTTTTAATGAAGTACATAAGATTACTAAATATATATGTAATATTCTCTATGTGGATAAGGTATGGTTATTTGTTAATGATTGAAATCTCTAACGATGTATTTATAAAATAAAAAGTTTTATTATTTAGAAAAATTTATAGAAAATTATGTTAAATTTCCTATAGGAAAGTGAAAGTTCCTTTTGCATATTATTCTCTATAATTTAAATTTAATAATATTATCTGATTCATTAAAACCAATCTCTCTACTTCCTTATTAAAATATTTTAAATATTTTTATGTTTTACCATTCTACTGTTACCTGAGAATGGGATCATTAATTTATATTGATAAGAAATTTTGCTCAAGTAGGTTTCAGGTCTAAACATATTATATTTTATAAATTGTATAAAGTGATTAGTTAGATGGCTAATTCTCTAGGGATAATACCTACAAAATAGCAAGCTCAATTTAAGTACTTGTTTTGAAATATTGACCCATAAAATCAAACTCCATCCATAAATATGGTTGTATTGCACTACTAGAAATAAAAGCACAGGAACATGCATATTTACTTAAGTGGAGATTACTTTATGCAACACATCGTTTAAACTTCTAAAATTTAAGTTAAGTACATGTATAGAATCTTAACTGGTACATGTATTACTGGGTAAATGCAGTTTTCTGTCTAAAGCTGTAATGTAGCAAGTAATTAAAACCTCCTATAATTAATTTTCAACAATATCTTAGAATGCTATAGTTCTGTATCTTTTAAAACTATACTATTAATTCTTTTGTTACAGTGAGTCTTAGAATTACTTTTTTGTTTATATTTATATATTTTTTTCTTTTTTTCAGTTATTTTATTAGTTTCAAGTATATAGTACATTGGTTAGAAATTTATATAGTTTATAAAATGTTCCCCCTAATTGCTTCTTCTATTTTGAGCCCTAAGATGTGGATAAGATTAGAAATACTATTACTTCACCAGCTGTTCTGTTGGGCTGACAGAACCCAACCTGAAGATTATTTGGATACATAACAAGTAATATACTGAACACAGGCATATGTGTGATCCTCTTTCTGATTTCAGTAATCTTTTAATCTTACTTTAATTCACTTATCTAGACATAACATTTCTAGAATTATCAGAATTTTTTAGAGAATAAAAATTTAACTTTTATGTTTTGACTTATTTCGGTATCCAAAGGACTTAAAATTGCTTATTGTCAGACATTGATGATTGTGAAACTGACTAAAATAAGTTTATATTTATTTTTCAGAAGAAAATAATTGGGGATTATAAAAACTATGCTTTAAAATCTAAATATAATTTAATATCGAGCTCATCTTAATTATTTTAGGTTCAAGCTATTTTATGTCATAAGTTTCATATAGAAATTAGCATAGGATTATATAAGTGAATTGACAATAAAGAATTTGGAAGATTAGTTAAAATACTATTCATTTATTTTATTCTCATTGTAGTATTTTATAAAACACAGAACCTATGTAAAATTAATTAGTAATAATAAACATTAAAAGTTAAAATAAAAGTACTAAAAAGGATTGAGAAAATGGTATAAAATAGAAAATAAAATGAACTACATACTTGATACAGTTAAATGATTGTATTGTATTTGGAGAATTATAGTATCATTAATTACATTATTAGTAACTAGCATGATTTGCATATATCTCTTTCATTCTTGCACAAAATCTAATTTTCTTCTGCCATCTGTATAATAAACTCTGAATCTTTATTCTTTATTTATCAGACATTTTAAGAGATGTCATATTTTATGTGCTTTTCATGTATAATTTGGATTTTTAATTTAGTCAGAAACTCAGACATACTTGTAAAATTTGGTTTTAATTCTTGCAAAAACTAGTAAGTAGAGGTTAAAAATAACTTTGAAAGAAGGCGATTATAAATACTATTAAATCTGGAATCTAGCCCAGAAGAAAACTTTCAATTGATAGAAGACTTTAATTGATTTTCCCTTGGAGATCATTCAAGGGAACTTGAGAAACAGAAATTGATGCTTATGTCTTAAAACTGTTTTATCTGACATTTTGCAGTTTAAATTCAGTCATTATGTGTTCAAGGTTACAAAGGACTAACTACGATTTAGAAAGAGACAAGTGAAAAAATCATATTGCCCGATGGAATTTATGACATAAAGGTTTTAAATTTAGTGACTAAAGAAGCTAACGTGCATTTGAAAGAAAATAAATTGAACAAAAACAAAGAGATAAAATGGAGGAAAGGTGAAGTATAGGTAGAAATATGTTAAAATATTAACTATTTCATATAGAAAAATTAAAAATAAAGAAAATTTATGCAAAAAATGTTTAACATCGACAAGTTTAACTTAGCGACTATTTGTTGTTGAGTATTTTTTATGAAAAGATAACATAGTGAAAGTGCATGAAACATGAAGTATAGTATAGCAAATAATTTGAAACAGACATCTGTTTAACATAAGCCAAGCTAAGAAATAAATACTGTCGGTTTATTAGAAGTTATGTAGATGTCCCTTCCTTAATATTATTCTACTCTTCTTCCCTGGAGGTAACCTCTATCATGACTTTAGGATGTTTAGAGTGGGTTAAGAGGAGCGGAATTAGACACAAGCAAAAGTAGACTTATATTAAAAGGTAGATTTGTCGAAGTTAAGCAGATTTCAGAATGTTTAAGAGACATAGTCTATAATGCAAAGGTCCACACATATCCAGTAGGAAAGGCTAGAAAGTAAGAGCTGGAGGCAATGTTTGGGGAGGTAACAACCAGGAATTTTTCAGAAATGAAGAAAAAAAAATCATGAGATTTCGGGTTAAGGATCATATTGACTTCCAAACAGGTTTAAAAAAGAAATCTGCAACTAGTGCATTTTAAGTCAGATAAAATCTTTCATTCCAAGGTAACTTTCAGATTTCCTTCAAATGCATCGCTTAAAATGACAGTTAACTATATCGGCTAAAAAGTATGAAATACATTTAAAGTGTTCAGAAAAAAATTTGGTTTTTGTCAATTTTATACTTTTCTAATGTTGAGGTTTCTAGACCATAGAAATTTGGATAATTCTAGAGAAATTAAAACTGTGGCAAGTATATCAAGATAGTTACAGTAGGTTATAAGCAAGCCTTATAATTACATTCTAACTTACAGTTACAAATGCATTCATATACAAAAAACATTTTAAATTTGTGGTGTGGTGCGATGAAATTTAAGACTCATGGACCCAATTGAGATTAATTATTAGCCTTTAGTAGCCGGCTGGCGACTGACTCTCCCCACTAGAGAATCAGCCCGGAGCTTTCAGAGGAGGTAGCTTATAAAGCCTATAATTACATTAAACAAGCAAGCAGGTTTATAGGAGCAGAAGTTAACATTATCTTTGCACAGGATAACTACACCCTTAACATTAGCATATCTTTGCACAGGATAACTACACCCTTAACATTAAACAATGGAAGCAGAAGTTGGCCATTTGAAAATGTTCCACCCTTAACAGTGGGTATGGATGATAACATTTACCTTTGTATTTCTGGTAGCTAGCCATAGTTCCTAGTTCTCAGAAAGTACTTAATTAATGCTTGTTGCAATGAACTGCCTATAATAAAAGTTATTCATATTTCTGCATTAAATAAAATGTGTTTATTGGTACATTTTCAAGGGAAAAATCTAAGTAAATTCTATTTATGCAAACCTTTGTGTTTTTACATATGATTGCTACTTGGTTTGCATCAAACTGACAATATGAAAGAATATATTGAATTGTGAAGGCTTGGTTTGAACTTTTGAAGGAACATCATGATTCATGAGCAAATAAATTTTATGAGCATAACAAAGAATATATGAACAAAGAGGAAATAACCAGGAAAATAAATGATGCATTTTAAATCCATAGGTATGATGTGCTGCTGCCCATTTTATGTTATTCTTAACAATGTGAATCATGGTGATTATTGATCGTATTGTCGAGCCAGAAGATAGCATATATGCATCTGGTAATTTTTGATGTTTTGTGATTCAGAGTTTTAGAACAAATTTGCTTGGGCCCCATTTGCTTTATTTCTATATGTAATGTGCATATGCATATGTTTTTCTCCTCTTTCTCCTCCTTTTTATCTTCTTGTCTGAATTCTGAGAAAATTGCTGTGTTATTACTAGTCTGTCCTCCTATAAGACTATCTCTACAAAGGAAGGAACTGTGTCTGTCATATTAATGTCCCAAGGATCTAGCAAGAGGTTGATTACTCATTTATTATAAAAGAATATAACTCAAGATCAATCAGATGGAAGAGATGTATAGGGCAATGTAAGGCCAGTGCTCCCAGAAAAGGACCCAGGGGCAGGTCCCCACCCCTACCTCCCACCTGCTAGCCACCTGAGGCCCATGGACCTATCCGCAGGTGCCAGGACTACACCCGTGGCGCCACACCTCTGCATCAATGAAAGAGCCCCAGCTGTGCTTTTGCCTTTTTTGAATCTTCCCCTTCCTGGACGCGACCCTTAAAACCCTGCCCTGACGCCACCGGGTGCGACTTCTCTGGCCCCTTTCCTCGGGACCAGAGAACCTCGCGACCAGAGAACCTTGCCGGGGACGTTTGCCTTTCAATAAAGGACACCTGTTAATCATGAGTCAGACTCTGTCTGTTGAGCGGCTGAACCTTACAGGCAAGATCTGTGGGAAGGGGCATGGAGCTTTTGTGCTTTCTGAGCATGCAGCTCTTCACAAATCTCCATGTGTTCACAACCTGGAAGCAGGTAGAATAAATTTTGAAGAAATTAAGTCATCTTCTGAAAAGATGTAATACCATTAAATATTCTTAATTGTGTTCAGTGTTAGATAACTTCAGAATTATGTTTAAGATCATTACATTTCTTAATACTAAATGAACATTTGTATTTGAGTACTTCAAAAAACATTTTTTTTTTCTGTTGTTCATTCCATAGTACTTATATGGAGTAGCTCTGGCAGTTTATACTTAGAGATATACCCAGTATCTAGTTCCTTTGACTGTTCCTTGTATTATTACTGACAGTTTGAAAGCAATGTTGTTTTACCTGATGTGAATGTCTTCAAAAATAACAAAGTTCTCAATTGACTAACTGGTACTTTTTCTTCAAATTAGGCTTTTCAGTGGGTGAAAAACATTGCCTTTGTCTGTCTAAATGAACTATGGTCATTGTTTGCTTCTCTGTACTTTATGACAAAAGTTGCTGAATAAGGATGACGATTTCTCCACAGCTTTAACATGCTTTAGTTTGGGGCCTATTTTGAAATTATCAGACAAATATTGATGTGAAAGCTATTGACTCTGTAAAACAAGCAAATTAAAAAAAAAGAGAAAAGAGAAACAGGATTCTCCTAATGGACTTTTTCCTCTGTGAAGGATGTTATTTGTGGGTAACATATAATAGGTAACGAATAAATGTTTATTAGATGATGGGGGAATGGATTTCCTTTTTTTTGTGCCTACATTTATTAGTACTAAGTGTACTCATGTGAACATCTGTGTAACCCCTTACACACAATCATTAAATAATTTTAAGGGGGAACATGAACCTGGCCTGAATAGAAATTTCTCTAAAAATTTCCAACACCTTTTCATGTGTACATAGTTTTTTTTATGTGATTTGTTTATCTGTAGTTTATGTACTATATAGAAATTTCAAAAATATGTATTAGTTTATTAAAAATAATAAACCCATTACATATTAACACAGTGTGTGTTTTATAATAAATAACTAAATTTTTCAAAATAGTTATGTGAGGCATTGTTTTACAGTTCTACTAATCTTTTCTTTTTAATTACAGTTGACATACAGTATTGTATCACTTTCAGTTGTACAACATAGTAATTAGACATTCATATAATTTATGAAGTGATAACCTCAATAAGTCTAGTACCCATCTGACACCATACATAGTTATTACAATGTTATTGACTATATCCATATGCTTCAGGAGTTTTATATTTATTGCTAAAAATAACTCAAAGCAATGTTTTTTTTTGATTATTGACGTAATGTGATGTTACATGTCTGAACCTTCTGGGCGATAGTCATCACTACTTGTATACAATGGGTTTTCCATTTAAATTGACAAATGGCATTTTCCTAGTATCGCTAAAATGGTCCAGGTCAATTAAGGGCTTAACATCCAACAGCTGGGGAAGTGGTGCGTGATTATATAATGCTGTCATTCAATTACAGCTGGCTTTGAGACATGTTGGCTTGATAGAATTATTTCTATTACACTTTAACCAAGTATGAAAACATACTGAATGATTCAAAGAAAAGTAGTAAAAAGCCGACATATCTGATAATTTTTAAATGAGAGTTCAGAGGTATAAAATATGTTAAAATATCTTCAATTTGGGAGAGACTGCTCAGTGTCTAAATTCGTGTTGCCCTGAAAGACAGGACAGTTAACCTTCCTTTCTGGCCTTGAAAGCTTGTTCAGGGTATAACTCCAAGAATGAGAAGGGACAACTATGAGTTCAATAAAACCATTTAGATTATTAAGATAAAAAATTTAAGTTGATATACATAAAATATATTTTTAAAGTTCTATATTCTCAGACTTTTTAAGATTTGGATTAAATAAAATGTATGTAAAACATATGTTTCTAGCCATTTTTGGATTCGGAAGATATTTGACTTAATTTGTTTGATGATGGGACACTCATCCGAAACATCCATGAATCAGACCAAGATGAATATCAGTGTATGACCAGAAACTCAGCTAGGGAGGTCAAGATGCCATGCTCCGATAATCCAGTCTTCAAGGTAAAACCTTTTTTTTTTTTTCTTGATTGCATTTAATGTAAGTATATCAGTTATCCATATGTTATTTGTACTGTAAAGTGACCTTATATTGCTTCTTTAAATTATGTAATGCTTAAAACTGAAACAGTTGTCACTGGTTATCATTTTCTAATCTTTGTTTAGAGAAATATGAAACTTTTTCTCTTGAGTTTTATTTTAATTTCCTGTATTAGTTCTATTCCTTTTCAGTCACCATAGATGCTGTTCTAAGACTTTGCTATTCTCCTTTTGATTACCCATCCAGCTTCCTCAGAAGATGACCCAGCATCCTGGGGCAATAGGAAACAATGACATCCAAGCAGGAATATCATCTTTTTCAGTAATTCATTCAATAATTTTTTCATAATTCACTCATTCAACAAATACATATTGAGCACCCACTGAACTAGCTTTTCAAGATTTCAAAGTTAACAACCATACTTCTTTAACTTTCCAGGGACCGTATTTTCAAGGACTTACATAAACCAGACACAATAACTGTAACACATTTTTTAAAATATTTTGAGATAATGGAAATAGTGTCTCTCACCTTACTGAGCCTAGAATGTGTTAGGTGACAGCCATAATTCAACAAAATGTGAAGAGACGGTATTGGGCTTAAAGGACAGTTGTGTGCTGGTAAGTTTTTAAAAACTGCTCTGAGGAGTGAGAGAGAGGGTCTGACTTGCAGTATTTGCCAATTTCTGTGATACAAATAATTTCACCATGGCCAATTTCAGGTTATTGATGTCACATTGCTAAATGTGAAGTAGGGAGAACATGCACAGTAACACACCATTATATAATATTTCTACCATGGAGACACAATAGACTTAAATAATCTCAAGACTCTGGATAATAATACAAAATAATTAGATGTAAGAAGTTTATCTTTGATATTAATGAGATTTTTAAATTGTAAGTTCATGTAATTTGGAATAATGACTATGAGTTGCTACCAGCTTACAAACTTTTAAAAAATTAACTGCCAGCTCTCCAGAGCCAGCTGCAACATGCCCCTTACAGAAGAGGAGCCCTTGGAGCAAACTTGGAGAACTATGTTCACTCAAGAAAGGTTTCTCCAGGAACAGTGACATCTAAGCTGAAAGCAAGGACAAAGGAGAAAGCCAGATAAGCAGAGTCAAAACATTATTTTAGTGGAAAAGTCAGTAAAAGAAAACAGAGCAGGGGATATCCAAGACATGAAAGTTCTGGATGCCAGGAAGATACAGATGAGGAGCTGGAATTGCATGAGATTTGGTGAAACATAAGGAAGGGGCAGATTATTCAGGCTATTCATGAGTTACCCTAAGAGTGATCACCATTAGATTTTTCTTTTACAAAGATTTCTCTGGCGGCAGTTTGGAGAACACGCAGAAGAACAAGGTAAGACAAGGAAGTTAGCAGGCTATTGTAATGACGTAGAATTGAGCAGAGGCATGGATAGTGGCATGGGTAAGGTAATGATAAAGGGAATAGAGGAAACTGCACCAAATTAAGAGTTATTCCAGGATAAATATTCATTTGAATTGAAGATTGAATATGGGATTATTATGGGATTTTTTTACAGTTCCCAAGTTATTTCTAACTGACAAACTTACAGCTTATATAGTTCCTCAAAGCCTCATTCTCTTTCACCTCTAGGTGAAGCCTGCCACCGCACATGGAAGTATTCCTTCTTTGAGTTCCTCTTGATCACTTCCTCTTTAACTTTCTCAGAATCACTTCCTCTTGATCCTGTCTTAAGTCATCACTCTTCTTTCTTAATCTTTCCAGTCTGCTTTCAATTGGCTATTCTTGATAGCCCTCCCCTCCCCTCTCTTCCTTCAGTCAACCCAAATCATATTTATTCCTTCTCCTTTGTGCTCTCTGTTTTAAAGCAATTCAATTTGACTAATTAACATACAATTCATAGTTGTATTGCTGATATCTCTTCTGAGACATGCACTGAAATTTCTACTGTTTTCTTGCTCAGTTTTACATGTAAATGTTTTATATCCCTCAAACATATTTGCCTGTACTTCATCTCGTGTTTGTCATCCTCTGCTGCTACCCTTTCATCATCAAGTCTCTAAAAATTTAATTCTAAGATGAATCATATTATCTTCTCTTCTATTTCCACTGCCATTGACTCACTTCGAAACCTTCCTTACATGAATTATTCTATCTTTCCCTCTACTCTCCCTTTCCTCTTGCCACCACATTTTGTCTGTAGAACTTTGTGCCAAACTCTAATAAAATGATTTCCAAGGTATACTGTAGTTTTTCAAACTATGTGTTTTTTTCTTCCATTGTCATAACTAAAGCATGAGCATAAAGGAAAGAAATGTGTCATGTGCGTCTTTATATCTTTCCAATATCTAGCATTTTACTAATATACTTAAGACAATCAATATTGTTAAAATTGAATCAAATCTTGATTGTTGAACTAGTTTAAATCAATTTATCTCTACCCTTCAGGATATATTCATCTGAGAAATTAAGGAGCCACCAAAACTTAGGGCAAATAAATAGGAATTTTTAACATCCTAATAAGTCTTTAATTTCTGCTTAAGATTCCCAGAAATGATGAAACTATTATGAATCAATAAGATTGGAACACCCTATATAGAAGTCTAAATATTGTATTTATAAGGATACTTGGTGAATTTGTAGTATATTTCGCTGAAAGTAACAAACTTTGACTAGGCATGGCTTAAACTCGTAGTGTATGCTTGTTATTTGTTCACAAGTAGTGCAGGAGCACAGAGCTGCCACATTAACTCATTACTCCAATGATATCTTTCTGTCTATTCAATTTGTTATGTGTAGACTTCTTTTTTCCCCTCATAAGTGTTACTTCTTAGTCACAAGGTGGCTCCTGTAACCCAAACTCATGCCCGAATTCAGGCAGCAAACAGGCAGAAGAACCCTGTTTAGTTGTAATCTGCCTTTTTATTTGGGAAGGAAACTCTTCCCAGTGATGTGCAGTTACATCTCATTGGCAGAACTTTGTCATATGGATACCTTTAACTTCAAGGGAGTCTGGAAAAGGGGTATTTTTCAGTGAGAACACTGGATGTTTAACCCCTAAAATAAAGGATAGATAGGTACTAGCAGTGTCTATACTACATCTTGGTGTCAAGGCAATCAGTCTTAAAAAAAAAAATATATATATATATATAATATAATAAATACACAACACAAATATATATAATATACACATCATACACTCATATATATACATATACGCATACATATATTTTAGATTTAATTGTATGTAAAATTTATTTTAGATTTAATTATTTGAGAAGTTAATATACGTGCATGTAATATTTTAGTATAAAAGCATTTTAAAAGTGAGAATAATCGTGAAACCACAAGTAGCATAAATAAACCTACATAACTTCTGTATTTTGTTTTTTTTCTCCTCTTTCCCTTAACCAAGTCTAGTTTTGCAATCCAGCCCTAGGGCACAGAGGTTTTAATTGGCACCAGCATAACTATGGAATGTAAGACTACCTGCACCCCCCTTGGTACTTGGATCTGGGACATATAGAGCAGTGGAGAGATATTTTTATTTAGAGTTTATTTTTTAAGTAATAGAATTTAAAAACAATCTGTTCTACATTAAACTTTGGATTTTTTTCACTTCAGTCTTTATCCAAATGTGATAATCAACCATTAGTAATAAAAGAGATAAAGTCATTAATCTCGCAGTAAACTGTCAAAGGATATTTGTGCTTCAGGATACTTTACAGATATAGGGAAGATCCTCCAGATATGAAAGTGAAAAGGCAATGCCCTATATCCAGAGTCACTTACCATGCTGTCTACTCAACAGAGCTTAAAAATACAGTGATAGTTCTTATAAATAGCCTGACTGTGTATCAAAAGCAATAATAGAACTGTTCTGAACACAATAAATAGTTTATGTGCATAACCATGCAATTACATTCAAAAGAATTTGTGTTTTTTGCCATTATTTTGCTCTTAACTTTGGGTTGCCCATTCTATTGTGGCTTTTGTGTGCGGGGGCAAGGTGTAGGTATGAGTGCGGGTATGCGAGTTTGCATGCACTCAACACTCCTTTGTGAGCTTAGAAGTTTAATAAACAGAATATGTGTTATTAAAGCAATGCCAAAAGTTCTGTTCTATTCAAAATAGTTTTTCATCAGTTGAGAAGAGTATAATAATTCACAATTTTCCATTTCAAGGGCTTCCTATAGTCATGGACATTATCATTTAGTTAAGAAATTTTACTATTTTACTTAAAATTTGCATAAGATTTTAACTATCAAAAAAATCAGATCCTGATAAACACAGGAAAGAAGAAACAATTTAAAAATATGGAACTGATTGGCATAGTTCAGTACTAGAGTTGGGGTAACTTTAGGGCAATGAGTGCTGGCTGCTTCTAGCAGTAAAACTGACTCACTAAAAAGCACAGTACATCTATCCTAGGTTTTCAACATTCAGTAAATGTTCTTTAAATTAAATTATCTAGTATCAGCTCTTTAATTAATAGTACATTAAAAATTTCTTATTTCTATTGAAATGTCTGAAAAAATTTTTTCTCCTAGAAATTTTAATATCATGAAAATTATTTGCTATGCACTGAAAAGGGGTAGAAATTAAATTTTTTTGGTAATTCCTGAGAGAACTTACTTTCAAAAGACCCAAACATTATTTTTAGACTTTTAATGTGTTGTATTTAAAAATATTTTCAAAGAAGTGGTTTTTTATTGCTTTTATTATGTTTCATATCTGTTTTTTAGATGCATAATGCCTAATCAAACATTTGCCGCTAATAATCTTCATTTCACATCATGCTCATCTTTTGTTTCTTAGCTCTTTATGTTTAGTTTCTATTTGTTTTATTTGTTCATCTACCTCAATTGATGTTTAACTAAACTCTAGTAACATTTATGGTCCTGTTCATTTCTCATACCACAATACACTATTGATTTCCTCTTGTCATCATTTTGCATTAAAATCACCATCTACTTATCTTTTGTTCCTTGCAATTGTGTACTTGTGTTACTTGTAGATCTGTGTGTTAGAATTTTTTATTGGTTTTGATATTGTTCATTTATCACATAATAGATTTATAAAAGAGGCTTGTTTAATTTGACTTGTACATAGAGTAAATATTCTAAGATTAATCTCTTTTGGGTCTTCAGCAGATGTTCCATAACTTTTTTTTTTTTAGTTCTTTTTATGTCCATTTAAGCCAAGATCAAAATTACCCACAGATAATTTTTGTTGAGAAACTGGTTTCCAAAGTAACACCCTTGAATGTGTTTGTGTCTTTCCACAATGCCAAGTTTGTCGAGTGGAACCTTTTCAGATAAGCCAATCAGGTACACATGTAGGTTAACACAGCACACATAGAGGAAGTACCGAGTTTTATGTGGCAGAGCAAAGAGATGAAAGTGCTTAGTGTCTCTAAAGTGAGCTCAGTTGACTAGAGGCAAGGATAGCTGCGTGACAGTCCTAAGCCAGCGGCTACAATAGAGCAGAAGGTCAAAGTTTTCAACTTTCAGTGCACCTATCCATGATGCCCTGGGGTTAGTCTTGAGCACCCTCTGTCTAAGGTATTCCATTTATGTGGACTTTACAAGGTGGCATCTTCATGCTTGTCGGCCCCTGTAGTTGGGGACTTATCCAGGGCAGTTGTGGCTGATGTCTCTGTGGTTTGGGGCATTCCAGTCATAATACCCTAAGGGTGTTCCAATTATGTGCCAGTTGACATTACTGTCATGGCTCCCATGGATTCCCTTTTGTAAAGTCCAAACGTCCTGATTTCTTTATGCTCTATACAATTTTCATTGCTAGACTGGCTGAGCAAATTATAAATAAAATGAAAAAAAAAGTTTCAATAAAAGGTGTGAATCATAGTGTGGAACACTTAGGTGAAAAGGTCTATTGTCATAAACAGTGGAAATAAAAATGCTTTCTTTGTGTTAAGTATCATGATCATAGATTTCATAAAACACACTAAAAGTGTGCATGGGTTTTAATACAATAGCAAAATGCTTCATCTAAGCACATGACATCTAACATTAGAGGTGGGACTCTGATGGCCACTGTTGTAAGTGGAAGGACCAGAAATGTCAACCTCATCATTCTTTCTAGTTTCTCCAGACTTCCTTTGTGATATCCTTCTGTTCTATAGAGTTTTCTCACAATCTATCAAGTCAGTCATTTAAGTGTTAGGAGTAAATGTACAATGATCATTTACTCATTTTTTCCCTTTTTTTTTTTTTGGTAGAATGTCTTGGGGAATTAAAAAATATATATTTATGAGAACACATGAAAAATAGCAATACTTTTAACTCAGACTTTGCTAATTATGAGTTTTAGTGATTATTAAATAGTTGATATTAATTTTTCCAATACTGGTGTCTTGACTAAATGATTTGTCTTAACTACTACCTACTTTTGTTATACAGCTCTTTTACTGTGTCATAAATTCTTTTTTAATGTAGAAATGTTTTTGTCATTTTAAGTAATTCTTAGTATTTTAAGAATTAGTGTAATTTCTGGATAGAACATTAGGCTGGGGTTGAGTGACATAGGTTCTCATACTGTCTCTGTCACATATTAACTCTGAGTGAGAGTAATTCAGTTTAACCTCCCCCAGTCAGAATTTCTTAATTTGTGGAACACAAGTTGTTTCCCAAGTTGACATTTTTTATAGGACTCTTATAAATATCTTGCAGGTATTCCTGAGGGTTTTCATGAATTTAGGTGACCTTGTAATTTATGTTCTACCATAGTTATTTAGACTGACACCTTAGTTAGATTGAAGACCTTAAAAATCTTTATCAACTGCACTCAATATAAAACCTAAAACAAATATAGTTTATTTTATCATGTTTCTTGGATTTTTAGATGGTGGTTGGGAGTAAGGAATATCAGGAATTGTGCCAAGATCTAACAAAAGAGAGAAGTAATTTTAGGTTATCTCAGAAAGTTGTTTTGAAAATGTTATCACTTAGGTTATTATTGGAGACTGTCCTCCCTTTCTTAAATGGCCACAATGATTTATTTTTCCTATTAATAAAAGAGTCATAAAGAGACTTTATAACTGCACATGCAGCTATTAGTTATTCATTATTTAAACAAGTTCAACTGACTGTAAAACATCTGAATATTTGGAAATCTTTAGATTTTGACTTAAATGTGACTTTTCAAAGGTACTGTCTGATGTGTTGTGGGAACAATCTTATTACAGATCATATTTTCTCTTTTTGAAATTAATAGAGAAACTTGCAAATTTTATTCTGCATATGAAAGTTTAGACAAATTACTTTATTAATGATTCAAATATAATTTGTAGTTTTGAAAATTCCTATCACCACTAATAAATAACATTTGTGAGGATTTGATCCTATGAAGCAACTTTTATAAGATTCAGAATTAATTTCTTCTTACTGACTACTGGTTTTTCTGCTTTGTAAACCATATATGTGTATTTTTTGTTTCTTTGCAGTCAAGCATAAACAAATGCAAGTCCCTACATACTCTTAATATCCTTCTTCATAAATAATTGAAAACTCTAATTATTTTAATATATTATTTTGTTGTTAATAAAATTTATAAAATAATCTTCAATTTTAATGTAATGTTTCATTGTCTTTAGTTCCTCCACAATTCACAATAAGCCCCAAGAACCCAGTAGTGATAGAATGATATGCTGTAGAATTCTTTGTGAAACAGAAAGACATTCACCTCCAGTAATTGCCTGGACAAAAGCACATATTACCATTATCTACAAATGATTGTATGAAGAAAGAAATATCTTTTTAGAAGAGGATAAGAAATAGATTAAACTAATTATCATAGGTATATCATGAACATGAAATTTTACACATAAAGTAATCTTTGATTTAAGTGTGTTTTCATAATTTCTGTTAAGTTTTAATTTTCAGCATTTGAATATGTGATGTTTCTTAGATCATCCACTCTGGGACCCAGTTTCCTGATTTTTAACAAAATTAAACTCTAAGATATCAAATGAATAAAAAATAGCTGCTGTCATTGAAGTGTGATAGAGCGTGGGGCCTGGCAGGCAAAGGCTACCTTCTCCGCTGATGGGGTCTGATACTTCTGGGAGCCACCAGGACAGTACAGAGCACGGTTGGCAATCTGTGAAATGAGAACTTAATTAAGATTTCTCTGGGTTTCATGGATTGTATCAATGTCTAACTTTTTAAAATTTGAATAAAAGAAGAAAAGAAAAAATGTTTTAACCTTTAAAACAAACAAATAAAATCTAACATTAACCCAAACTTAAACACTAAACCTAAGCCTAATACTTCCCCTAATCCTAACTCTTGCCCTAACCCTAATTATAACCCTACTAGCAAAGCCTAATCCTAACCATACTTTAACCCTACACCTAACATTAAACTTAGTCCTTACCCTACCCCTTATTTTAAACCTAACCAAAAAAAAAAAAAAAAAAAAAAAGATTTCATGGGTTTGGAATTTCTAACTTCTACGATTAGTTCAGGACTAGATTAAATTCTAAATATATAAACATTTGTGAATTTTTTTTGACTGAAGTTTTTCCTGTAGTCTTTATAAGATTAGAGTGAGTAGGAGGTGGACACTGGAACCAGAAAGCTGAGATTTATATCTCCACTCCTTGATTTGCTAGTTGTATGACCTTGGGCAAGTAAATTAACTGGTGTTTACCAGAATCTCTTCATCTACATGCTGGGATGATATAATTTCCTAGAACATAGGGTGGTTGGGGGGATTGGTTGGAATTATTTATACCTGTAAATATTTAGAACAGTAACTGGCACATGTGTGTATGAACTCAATAAAAGTTAGCTATTATTTTTTTCCTGTTATACATTTAATAAAACATATAATATGACAGATATTCTCTGAAATAGTTTTAAATGACAATGCATTTACTTTATAATGGCCATAGGGAGTACAGGCTCAGAATAAGCTCAGAGTTAAGAAGTATGATGATGGCTAGGCGTATGGTTGTTAGGATTATCAGCATTAAGTGTCACAAAACCCATCATCATTGATATGCTACTTCAGCACTTTAAATGTTACAATTCAATAACTTTTTATATTCCAAAAACTGCACACATGTAATAAACAAATGTTATGAGGTCATCAGATTAGTTTTAAAATTTGCACTCTAATTGTTGTAAGTAAAACTGAAGGGGCAACCATGAGAGTGGGGGAATTCCTCAGGAGGCTAAGCTGTAATTCCATTGGGGGTCAGTCAAGAATGGTGCCAGGTTTTCCGGATGCAATATTAAGGCGGGGCCATCACGCTATTTACTGACAGCAAGAGTTTCCTGAGACCAAAGTGTTTGAGGCACTCATTTGTTCGATCATCTTTGCCTGATTTCTAGACCTTTCATTTTTCTTTTTACTTTATTTTAATATTTTTGTTTTCATGTCATTTCACTTGCCTTTCTCATGTTTATTCTTTATGTCTCTTACTGTGTTTTCACTTCACTGATACTTCTAACCTTTAGTTATGCAATGGCTTTACTTTCTCTATCAATATTTTGCTCAACTATATGTAAATATATTATAAACATTGGGTGATATTAGTAATAGTTAATGAAAGCTTATTTCAGTACAGATATCTAAAAAGATTACAGCAGGGAGAAAGAACAATGTAGAAAGATCAGAACAATGTAGACAACTCTGCTGTTACTTTCTGTCATTGCTGTATAGATTGTTAATTATTCTGAATATTAAATTGTAAATGAACTACCTCCAGTAAAAGCATGTGACTAGGTTTTTTTCCCAAGAAAAACATATCTTTAAATAATCAACAAATCTAACATTATTTAAATTATTTCAGGGATTAGAAAACATTGAATACTATAAAATAATTTTAATAGAACAAGCATAATCATGATAACAACATTCTAAGAATTCATTAAAATGTAAAATATTACAAAACTATGAAAAAATCCATTACAAATAAATAATCATAAATTATAAAGAAGCAAAGAACACAATAAAAAGATTAGTCCACAGTTAAGGGGGTGTTTAGTTCAGAAATTCAAGAATGGCACACTAATAGAAAAGTTATTAAGGAGAAAAATCATAATTCTTTTCACAGATGAAAAAAAGACATTTGATAACATTTTTCATTCTCATTAAAAAACTCTTGTAACATAGGTCTGAATAGATATTTCTTCAACAGGGTAATATAAACCTACTGAATATTCATTAGCCAGAACCTTGCTTCATAGAAAAATGATATAAATGTTACCATTAAAGAAAGAACAGAGCAATGATTTTTAATATTATCACTATCTTTTAATATAGATTTGAAAAGAAAAAAAATATTCTAATTAACCCAGAAACACAAGAAAGAATAACTAGGACAATTCTGTAAAATAACCTAATTCAGGATGACTAATCACACTAAATAATGAAATAACAGTAATTAAAACAGTGCCCACATAGTATATTAAGACAACAATATATCATCTACAAATTAATTCATTTCATATGGGACTGTAATGTATAAAGGAGATAACATTTCCTTCCAGTGAGAAAAAGATAATTCAATAAAAGATTTGGAAATAATTAGGTAGGCATATTAAAAAGAATCACTGGGAGCATATCACACAGATTTTGTTCTAGAGATGTCCCTCCGTCTCAGCAAATGTATGTGCTTGACTCTCCGTGAGATCTGTGCTACAGCCTCTCCTACACATGTCTCTACCTGATTTTCTCTGCTTTTAGTAAATATTCCTTTAACTTTTTGTAGGGAGTAGGCTCTAGCACTCCCTCAGATTTACTGAAGAAATAAAAGTAGTACTTTTATAAATAAAACTGGTAGTACATTTGTCTCTCGTTCTCCTTGTTACTTATGGATAACTTTTTTTTTATATTTTTTGTAAATAAAAACGGAAATACTACTACTGTGCTTCCAAACCACAAGGTTCCAACTCTTCTTTTTAAAGTTTAAATCTCACAATGCACACACAATTGTTTTTGTTTTTTGTTTTTTTTTTCCTTCTCTCAGAGCAGTGACTCCAGTGGTTTGGGGTGTTTATCTGAGTATAGGGACTGGGAATGGGCAAGCCTTAGATCCTCTTCATACGTTTTTCTTCTTTTTATCTTTTAATAATATCTTCCTGGCAATGACACAGAAAGTACAGGAAGACTGACTGCAAACCAATGGTTAGATGGCCCTCTCTTTTTTGTTGCTGTTAGGTCTTGTCTGGTCATCAAAGTCTTCTGTGTGGTTACCTCTCCAGCATTCATATGCATATTGTTCAGAGGCCATAGCAAGGTCTCCCTACTATTCAGTTCTCTGGTATGGGAGACCTAGTTCTAGCTCATGGCCTTTCAGTCAATCTTGTTTCTTATAGCTGATCTATTCCACAGCCCCTGCTGATAGGGTAGTCATAGAAGGGATACTACTCACTTGTTAGACAGAAAAGACACAACAACTATGGCAGTGAAACAAGTTTCATATCAGCAGCCTTAGAAGTCACAAGATGTTGGAATAAAGTTTCCAAAGTGTTTCAAAAAATATAAATGAAATCTAGTATTGTATAACTATAATTTTTTCAAGGATTAGAGCTAAATAAAGTTATTTTTTTGGTAAACAGAGTGTTTACTAGCTATACTACTACTTTAAAGGAATTTCTAAAGTCTAAACTTAAAGAAAGAACAGATTTTAAAAGAGTAAGATTTAGAAAAGAATGCAATGTTGAATTAATAAAGTGGTGAACATGTGGGTAATATTAAAATATTTTCTGTATTAAATTATAATAATGTTTAAATGTAGCACTGAATAAAAATTATACTTAAATATTACCTAACATTGGAATATCATTTGGGAAAATGGTTATTGCAATTAAAGTAGTGTAATATTTTTGTATACCTGAATTGAGGGGTTGGTTAATCTATTAATCTCAGACTTTTAAAATTATGAATGTAAAAAATATCAAGGCTAATTAACAAAAAATAAAAATATAGATATAAATTTCAAATCAGAAAGGCAAAAAAGATGAATATTACCAAACCAACAGATTATTTAAATAAAATATAAGAAAAGAGTAAAAAAACTGGTGGTTAATTTGCAGACAAACCTGTAAATATACCAAGAAAAAGATTAATCCACTCCTATAAGACTCTTTCAGAGAATAGAAGAAAATATTTTTCAACTTTAACTAATAAAATATATTATGAGAAAAAATTGATAATTTTTACAATTTTTATAAAATATTGCCTAAATGTATCCAATGACATTAAAAATTACTGGAAGACAAATTATGGTTTTAATAGATACAGAGAAAATATTTTATTAAATTTATCATTTATGCATTAAGAAAAAACCTTAGCAATTTAAAAAAAAAACATTAAAATGCTTTCTACCAAAAAACATTTTTGTATAAAAAAATACCAGAAGTAATGTATTTTAAGATAAAAGCTTAGAAATATTCCCTTTGGAATTAGAAAAAAGATTGCATTACTCAATGCTGTAATAAAAGGTCCTAGCCTGAACAAAAAGGAAAGAAATGGAAAAAGTTATGCATTCCACAGGAATACATACAATTTATATTATTTATATATGATAGGATTTTTCTTTTATGTAATTCAAAAACATCTTCAGATAGACTGTCAGAAATGATGAGTTTAGCAAAATTATTAAATATGACATCAACAAATAAAAATTATTTTCTTTTCTATATGCCACCAACAAACAGAATACTCAAAGTTATTTTTAAAATGATACTCCTTTAACAATAAAGTATGTTAGTTAAAAATAAATCTAGCAATATATCATTGTTGATTATAGGTACAATATTATAGTTTCTATATTTTAATAATTTTTCTCTAACAGCCCTTACTTTTATCAAAGATAGCCAAATTTAAACTAGTTTATTCACAAAATAAGTCTATTTAAATAAACTTGGCTTGATTATTACTGTAAACATAGCAAGAATATTAATTAACCATACAGGCAATTTTAAATCTATTTTGTTGGCATCTTTCATAAGGAATCTTTGGACTGAATTTAAAAGTCCTCTCAAGGCCAGAAAAGCCAAGGCAAGAACTTACCATCAGATATTAGTATTGTTGCCTGTCGTACCTGTAGGTTTTAGCTGAGTTCCTCTCTTCTCGAGGTCCCAAAAACATCTTGAGATTCCTGCACCTTCCCAGGAGTGACATTTTTTATAACATGGTAAGGCTTCTGGGAATCATGTCAGAAAGGTACCAGGACAATTCCTCAAAGCTGTCTGGTCATATCTAAGTCTCTGAATTTCTCTCTCATACATGACATTTCTGTCAAAGTCTTGGTAATAAAAACCAGTTTCCAATTATGTTTTGTTATTAAGAGAACAGATTCTTATTGAATTTACGCAAATAATAACATTGCCATGAGAATAAAAATACTCTTTAAAACTTTCTGAATTCTGGAGAGAACAAGCAGGGATAAGTGTTTCATATCTGTTTACAAAGGTATAATTAACCAAATTGCTAAGTCATAGGTACTTTAAGAGAAACACTTTCCCTTTGGTCTGTAAAATAAAGGTTAAAAAATCAGCAATATTTTAAACAAAATTTCATAAAAAATTATAATCTTCCTCAGTTTACTCAGCCCATATAATCAATTCTTATTTACCTTGGATCACTGCCAACATTTCATGAATACAGTTATTCTTTAGAAGTCTATGAATCTATCCATTTTAAAGATATGATCTGAAAGTATATTGTCAGAGACTTGTATTTTGGAATAAGTCAGAGTTCTTTCCATCTTTCTGAAGATGAAACATATTTGAAAAAGTATCAGAAGACAGTAAAAATAGCAAAAGGCTGTAAAATAATGACTTCAAAACACAAAAACTTAAAATGACATAATTATAGATATGACTAGAATGCATTGACTAAAACTTTGCTTTTCTATGCAATATAACATTTCACAATACCAGCTAGAATTACAAATGAAAATATTATATCAGGAGATGCAGACTCTTGGGGATTATAATCTGCTGAAAATTCACTTTATTAATAAGAATATATAAATACAAATACAACATTATTATTTCTTTATTTGACAAAGCTCCCATGTAATTTTAGTATATCAAATAGGCTTAATCACTTTAAATTTTCTGTTTGATAAAGAGAGAGATAGAACAAATACTTGAGGCATTCTCAGGGCCCATTGGAATAACTCAAAGGTTAAGAAAAAGTCTCCTTGTATATCCTGAACTTTGAGAAGTTTGTTAAACATGCTTGACTGAAAGGATCATATATCATGATGAAACAATATTAAAATATCCATTTACCGAAAATGAAAAAAAAAAAAAAGATGTCAAAGATAAATACAGGTTACCTGTTAGCAAAACTGTAGTTCTTGGAATTGAGAAGATTGTGAATTATAGAACAAAAAGCAATAAACAAACAAACAAAACAAGCATACAAGTGAAAAAAAACTAATAGACAACAGAATGATGGTTCCATAGAGGAAGGGGAGTATAGAGAGAACAAAGAGGGTAAAAGGGGTCACACACATGGTGACAAAAAGAGACTAGACTTGGGGTGGTGAGCATGGAGTATGCAGATGTTTTATTACAAAGTTGTATACCTAAATTTTGTATAATGTTATTAACCAATGTTACCCCAATAAATTTAATAAAAACTTTTAAAAATTAAGAAAAAATCAATAAGTGTCTTTTCCCCTCCTTATCTGTAATATATGGAGAATTCTCTAGTTCAATAGCAAAAAATAAAAATAAATTAACAAATGGGGAAAGATAATGAATATAGTTTGGAAAAAAAGTTCAATTTGGTATGCTTGCTGGGATTGAACGTAGATGTCTATGAGATGGTTGGTTTATGAGCATGGAGCTACATTGTACAGTTCATGGTGTAAAGAAATAGTCTAGAACTAAGGTGGTATGTTAAGTGGGAATGTGAAGAGGCCAAGGACAGGACTTCCTTGGAATGTAGAGGGGGGAAAATATCTGTGAATGGCACCATAAAGGAATGCCCAGCATGACACAGATATCCAGAGGAAACAGGCTTCTCAACAACTAAGAAAAAAATTATCCTTAGGAGACAATGTTCAAATGTGTCAAACCCCTCCCCCCCCCAAAAAAAAGATGCTTTCAATAAAGACTGGACTTCTTTTTTTTTTTTTTTTTTAAAGATTCTGATTATAAGGATCTAAACAAGAACAATTTTCATACAATCAAGGGAACCAATGCTTTGGAAATGGATGTAGGAGTGAATGACATATGGTGTGAGGAGCAGAGACTATTTCTTTTACTCAATATATTCTTTTTTTCATGAAGGGAAGTAGTAAAGAGAAGGCAGAGACATGAGAAAAAAAGGTGAAAAGCCTGTTTTTCTGAAGTACTTTCTGAAAGGAAGGAGAAATCAGAAAGATAGAAGCAAGAATGAGTAATAAATAGTCAAGATCTCCCAGGTAGCAAAAGTAAGTGGAATTTGCAAACTCAGTGAAGCAATTTGCCTTTAAGGCAAGAGAATTGGAATATCTTTGGTTTACATGAGAAGAGAGGAGCTAAGAATGAGTGTAGAGAGAGATACCTCTCTGATAGGAACTTGAGGAATTTATATTGGAATGGCTCCTGTTTTCTCTGTGGAGTAGAAGATGCATAATTTTGTAGGAGAAAGGTGTGTTGAGAAATAAAGTAGATGATTTGAAAAATGTAGTAAATGCTTAGAATACTTTTTGTTGTTAAATTGGACTGTAGCAACAAAGGCAGTTTGTCATTGACAATCTAAGACATGATTACTCCATATATTTTGTGGGGAGAGGAGAAAAGAAAACAATAAAGATATGTTGAACAGAAGGATAATGTTGTAAAGGAGTTGGAAGGGAAGTGGTAGAGGTGATGGAACTTAGGATCTTGACCAAAAAAAGAAGAGAATGAATAACTAGGAGGATGTAGGTAATGGGAAAGAAGAAGAAGGTTCCCAGGAGTTTAGATTAAGTTAAAACGAGGCGATAAAAGAGTAGTAGAGAGAGGAAGTTTTGCTTTAGAGTGTGGTATTAGACATTTCCGATGGTTGTACCATGTCACAGCCTATGGTAATGAGTAGTTGTTGTGACAAGAGGTGAATGTGTTTGAAAATATTGGAAATCAGGGACGTGATGTGAAATATTA
The DNA here is from genome assembly GCA_003508835.1 of Eonycteris spelaea. Lineage (NCBI taxonomy): Eukaryota > Metazoa > Chordata > Mammalia > Chiroptera > Pteropodidae > Eonycteris > Eonycteris spelaea. The sequence continues at coordinate 2,644,047 of PUFA01000176.1, forward strand.
AATGTTAGTGGTCCCTTGGTTGAATCAGAAGGGTCACTGTCATTGTAATAGATTCACCGGTCCTCATGAGACATCCACTCTATGCCATGGTCTCAGCAAACCTGAATACTTGCATTAACTTAGCATATAAGAAAAAATAAGATTCTCATTTTAACAGACTTTTTTTTACCTTAGTAATAATTTTTATATTAAATTTTTATTTTCATTTCAGTCATACTGTAAGATATCAAGAAGGGTGTGATAAAAACACTTATACTCACTACTGAAATGAAGAAATAAACATTAAAAATATGCTTAAAATTGACTATTCATTCCTCTTCTCTTCTACTTGTTCTCAACTTCAGTCTACTTGACTCTAACTTGGGTTTGGTATTTATGATTCCCTTGCATGCCCACATAGTTGAATTATTTTAATTAAACTTTTTATTTTGAGACAACTGTAGATTCACATCTGGTTGTTGGAAACAACCAGAGAAATCCAGTGTACCCATTATCCAATTTTCTCCAGTGGCAACATCTTTCAAAACATGGTACAATATCACAACCAGAACCGTGACATGTCAAGATCCACAAAATTTTCATAACTACAAAGATCCCTTATGTTTCTCTTTTTTAAAAAGCCATGCTTACTTCTCTCCAATTCTCACCCTCTCCAGACACCATCAACTAAAACCCAAGCAACTGCTAATCTGTTCTCTATTTCTATAATTTTGTCAAGAATGTCATACATTTGTTTGTTGCTTTCAGTTTTATATTCCACATATGAATGGAATCATATGGTTCTCAACTTTCTTTGTCTGACTTATTTCACTTAGTGTGATTATCTCAAAATCCATCCAGGTTGTTGCAAATGGCAGTATTTCATCTTTTCTTATGGCTGAGTAATATTCCATTGTATATATGTACTACATCTTTGTCTAATCTATCAAAGGACACATGGAAGGAAATTTAACTTTGGGTAGTGAACACGCAAGGCAACATATGTATGGCATTTTATCAAACTGTATACTTGAAACCTATATAATTTTAATAATTTTAATAAAAAATATTCAGACAGAAAAATGATATATAGATTCATAAATATATTTTATATTTCTCTAATGACTAATGATGTCAAGCATCTTTTCATATACTTTTAGTCATCTGCATATCTTCTTCACTGCAATGTTATATCTTGCAGATTTTGTATTTGAATTGTTTGGTCTTTTATTGTTGAATTTTAAGATTTTTTTTTTTTTACATATTCTAGAAAGTAACCCTTTATTGCATATGTGGTTTGAAACTATTTTTCTTAGTTTGTAACTTTTCTTTTCATCCTCTCAACATGGTCTTTCACAACACAAACATTTTTAATTTTGACAGTCTAATTTATCATTTTTTCCTTTGAGGGACAGTGCTTTTGATACAAAGTCTAAAACCCCTTTGCATAGCCCAAAGATTTTCTTTTTCTAAAAGCTTCATAGTCTTACATTTTATATTTACATGTGTTGTCCTTTTTGATATAATTTGGTATAAGGTATGAGACTTTGGTTGCAAGTCATTTTCTTCCTATGGTTGCAAGTCATTTTTTCCAATGGATAAATGTCCAATTGCTCCAGCATCATTTGTTAAAAAAGTCTTCTGTGTAATTGTTTTTGTACCTTTGTCAAAATCAATTGAACATATTTGTGTGGTTCTATTACTGGGTTCTTTACTTTCTCTGTTGATATATGTGCCTATTATTATTATTAGAGCTATATAATCATTATTGCAACTATATAATCATTTTATATGCATATTCCTTTTTATCCTTTTTTTGGCAAAATTATTCAGTTATGTCAGTTATTTTGCATTTCATATAAATTTTATAATAATCTTGCTTATATTTCCAAAGAATAAATCTTGCTGTAATTTTGATAGGAATTGCATTAAACCTAATGTCGGTTTATAAAGAAATTTTTACTATCTTGAGACTTCCAATCCATGAATATGATATGTCTCTCTATTTACTTAGATCTTATTTAATTTCTTACATCAACATTTTGTAGTTTTCAGCACAAAGCACTGTATACATATTGTTAGATTTATGCCTAAGTATTTTAATATTTTTGAACACTTCTAAATTATTTTTAAATGTCTATGTCTATATGTTCATTGCTTAAAATATAAACATAATTTTTTATATTTATCCTGTATCCTACAATCTTATTGAGCTCACTTCAAAATATTTTTGTAGATTTCTTAGAATTTTTAACATAGACAATAAAATCATCTGCAAATAGGAAAATTTTATTTCTTTTTTTTTCAATTTATATGCCTTCCATGTCCTTTTCCTTCCTTATTACACTGGCTGAAACATCCAGCCCTATGTTGAATAAAAGTGGTGAGAGCAGACTTCCTTGGCTTCTTTGCTTTCTGAGAGGGAAAACAGTCACTCTTTTCACCATTTAGTCGAAAGTTTTTGCAGTTTTTTATTTGTCTATGTTCATTTTTAAATCGTGTTAAGTTGTTCTATTCCTATCTTTCTGAGCAGTTTTATTTAATTATAAATGAGTGTTGAGTTTAGCCAAATTCTATTTTGTATTAATTGATATTATTACATGGCTTTTCCTCTTTAGACGAAAAGATGAAGAGATTAAGAAGTACAAATTGGTAGTTACAAAATGGTTGTGGGGTGTGAAATACAGCATAGTTATTACAATAATATTGATATACCTATATATAGTGCCAGGGGGATACTAGACTAATGAGGATGTCACTTTATAAATTACATGAATGTCTAATCACCATGCTGTACACATGAAACTAATATAAAATAATATTAAATGTCAACTGTAATTTTTAAAAAAGTAAATGTTTTATCCTCCCGAAGATTTGTTTTTTGGGATTTTAAACAATTATCAATTTAATTTTCTTAATAGTTACAGCGGCATTCCAATTTACTAGTTCATATTAGGTGAGTTACGTAGTTTGCGTTTTTTGAAAAAAATAAGGTAAGATTAAATCTTTTTATTTTGGCCAGCAATAAATGTTTGATGTTACCATATATTTTTATTTCAGACTTCCAAAAAGATAATGAGAAAGAATAATGAAATTCTTGTATCCATTACTCATATGAAGAAATAAATATTATAAATATGATTAAAGACAGTGTGTATTCCTCTTCCCTTTTCTCTGCTCTTACCTCTACCCTGATTGCTACTACCTTGAATTTAATGTTTATTATTTTCTCAGATGTCCAAGTAATTGATTTTTTAAAAACTAGTGTGGCTAACCAATATAGTATCCATATTTACACTATTTGACTTGGCTGGCACATATTGACAAAAATAATATAGACGTGACATTATTTTGGTTTGTTTCCACAGTTCTCCCAGTGTTTACTCAACTATCATGATACAAGTATAGAAGCTGGAAGTAATATAAACATTTCATGTCATGCTAATGGAGAACCACAGCCCATAATTACTTGGAATAAGGTAAGAGCTCAAAGTACAGTGATATTAAAAATACTGACAGATGTATCGATCCACTGAAACAGAGGTAATGATTATCATATTGATTTATTGCTGTTACAATTTTTGCTAGCGAGTTACACTTCTCACACTGAAACAGATTTATTTCCTCCTCCTCTTCTTCTTCCTCCTTTTCTTCTTTCTTCTTCCTTCTCATTTTCCTCCTTCTTCTTCCTCCCCTTCCTCTCCCCTCCCCTACTTCTTATCCTTCTCTTTCATCTTCTTCTTAAAAGTGACTATATTTGATTTTGGCTCAGGGCTTTGATAAAGTTTATTTTTTCTCAATTGCTTGGTAAATAGCTTCATAAGCATAACTAAATTCCTCTATGGAAAAATTGCTTTTGTCATGTATAAATTAAGAGTTTTCGTAGCTAGCAAGAAATAATTTTGCATTAATAACTTTGAAGTGTATTAAAAGTAGGTCACTAGCTGATACGAGGAAAGAATGAAAAGCTTTGCATTAAAACAAAGTGACGTGAAAAAAAGTACTTCCCTTGTTCAAAACTTTAGTGACTTTAAAGAAATAATAACTTTACTTATATAATGTACTCCCTTTAATTCTTTAAGTCTTATTATTGCAACATAATTGATCCTTTCATTTTAAGTTTCTGGAAATCTATTTCTCTTTCTTTTTTCCTCCTTTCCATTAGATTCATAAAATATCATCTAGTGTTTGACATGTAGTGGGCACTTAGTAAATATTCGTTGAACAAATGTAAACACATGAAACAAAATGTAAAGTTGTTATTTTATAAGGAATCACATTTTCTCCCAGTGACAATTTTTTTCACCCATGAGGCAGGTACTCAGATTACTGATAGTGGTAAATTCCATGTCAGTGGTGGAAGCATGCTAACCATCATTGATGCAGGGCAAGCTGACCAAGAAGATATGACTGTGTGGCTCGGAATTCATTTGGCCTGTGGCCAAAGTGTTTCTCACAGTCACTGCTAAGTATTGATAGGTCCTCATACAATACCCAAATAAATGTCTTTGAACAGCTTGTACTCTTACTCCTAACTGATTTACGTCACTACCTAAGTTCCTATACATTCTTTCTAACGAAACGTATTAATATTAAATTGGAACTATTTTAATTTTTCAAGAAAATCTAAACTCTTAAGTGTAAACTATGGATATTGAACAACAAAAATAACAATGCCAAAGAGTAACATAAATAACGAAGATTTGCAAACGTATATCATTTTTTAAGTAATAAATATAGAATGTAAAATTTATTCATAGTCAAATAACTTTTGAGCCAGAGATTTAAGGATAAATGGACTTTACCAAGATTAGTCACTCTGGCCTTATATATTTAAGCTTACATTAAAATTAAAAATTAATCAATCAATCAAACTTCTAGATAAGATTTGCCACTGTGAGGACAACTATCTTAACATTTGGAAACATTTAGAATTGGCCCACCTGCCACTTTTTACACTCTACCATTAATTTAGTTATATAGCTATACCCTTTGCTAATTGATTATAAATGGTGAATGTTTACAAAATTCAATTGTCATAGTTTTATAAAAAGTAGAGTCCTTTTTTTTTTGTTCCAATTAATCAGTTCATACTAAAAGTAAGTGAGTCTATTTGTAGGCAGACTCAAATAGACTGAAATTAAAACCTCAGCTGTGATTATAGAAATAGAGATGGGATTTGATGATCAATATGTTCTCCACGTGGGGAAAGCACTCAAGAAAAGCACAGCGTGTCTGCAAATGTGAGTTGACATTCCAGTTGCTTTTTTCACAAAGGTTTTAGGAGTTTTTGCCTTTTTGGCAATCAGAAGTGTAAATAAATCAGTTTAGCTTACAAGCATATGGAGTGCTGTTTTGGGTTTTGCCCTCCCCACCCACTTTTTTTTTTTTTTTTTGCTTGGTTTCCATAGAAATAGGCAGATTTTGTAAGTAGAGTTTTGCAGATTTATTTATCCCTTTTATTTTTTCCATCTCTTATGGGTCAATAAGAGATACTGCATACTCTTTTCATTATAAATACAGACCTGGTTGAAAATAGATTTATTTAACCAAATTACATCCTCAAAGATGCCACTATTTTCCTATCATATAGTACAATAACTTCATATTTCTTCACCCATAAATTCTTCTGAATTTTCTATTTTGGGGATATTTTATATGAAATGTACATTTTCAATAATGGCACATCAATTTTCATGTATTTAATATACCGTATAGTAAAAAGTATTCTCTATAGAATTTTATTCTTAAAAACATAGCAATGTAGCTAATAACCATCAAATATTTCTTCTAGTAGGTATAGGGATACTTTATTATGCAGAATCTCTTAATGTTACAATATCTTACTCTTACTCACTCAGCTATTCTCTGTAATTTCATGTGTTTTTTTTTTCTGATTTAAAAATCTATGAGTTTTTTCTTTATAAATTTATGAAGATCTCTTTCTGCTATTCAACTATTTATGAGGCCTATGGGAAAATATCTTTAAGGCAATCAGAAGAAAGTTATTTTTTATTAAATTTATTTGGGTAACATTGGTTAATAAAATTATATCAGTTTCAAGTGTATAATTCAATAATATATAATATGTATATTGCATTGTGTATTTACCACCAAAAGTCTAATCTTCTACTGCCACATATTTAACCCCTTTTTCTCCTATCTACCTCTGTCATTTCCTTTCCTTTTGGTGACCACTAAACTGTTGTCTGTGTCTGTAGAAAAAAGTTATTGTAAAATCTTTGTTCTAGATATGTTAGACATCTTTAGCACTGAACAAACATTCTCTCTCTGCCTCTTCTTTTCTCCTTGTCTCTGTCTCTCTGTTTTGCTCTGCTGCATGCATAAAAACACTCTAATCACAGTGGCAAACATTTTCAAACCTCCAATAAGAATTTCAATGTAGTTAACTAAAATTTAACAAGCCATCTTATATATACACATCAAAAGTAAAACATTAAGATTAAAATGTATTAATCATTCTAGTAGATTTTAACACAGTGAGAAGTAGCATTTATCACTATTATGTGCTACTGAGTAGAAAACAGAAAATTAGTATGTACATATAAAATAATATAAAAAAAGTTATTCAATAAAGAAAAAATCCTTTTTTTTTTTTTTTGCTCTGGGAGCATTTATATGTCAATATAAGGGGAATTGTTTTATATTTGCATCTCAAACTAAATACATTTATAATCTTAGAAATTTTTTTTTATGAAGGGAGAAAATATAAGAGTATAAATTTGAAAGTTTTGAGTAAATTTAAGATTTAAGACAAGAAGTGAGTGTATATGTGTTTATGCAACCCAAGTCAGCACAACAGGGGAAAATGCATCAGTATAAAATATCACTTATAGAACATTTATGACTTAGACCCTTAGATCCACTAAGTTATTCTAATTAAAGGAAAAATGGCATGTTCTATATGAGGATTTTCCAGTCTTGCTGCTCCTACTTAGCAATTACAGAATGTTGTTAGTCCACTCATGTGTAACAAGTGACACAAAGAGGGTTATGCTGTTTCAGTTTCTGTTTTATGTTGGGGAATATAACCATAGAAAATAATCCAAAAATACTAAAAAATACACAGTATAAATTTAAGCAAAATCTGGGCAGTATATGTAAAGTGTACATTTTACTGACTAATGTTCAAAGCAAGACATTTATAATAGCAAAACAAAGTTTCCACAAGTTGTAATTTTATGGAAGTTCATTTTTTTCATAGATTTAATAGATTTTAATAGGTTCAATTGGTCTAAATAACCAATAAAGCCAATATAGCATTTACTGGGGACTTATCCTTTTTTCAGGATGCCCTCGAAAGATTTTATATAAGCAAATATTACCTATGTCTGCAGTCTTCTTTCTCTAGATCATATTTGGTATTTGAATGCTATGCATTTTACTTTAAACTAAAAAACAACAACACAGTTTTTGTTTGAAACAGTTTATTTTAACTATATTATATATACTGTTAAGTGCTATGAAGTGTAAAATTTATTTCTTGCTTATGAAATGCTTCAGTCAACTTGAGGACATCGGATATTTATATTGAAGATTAAAGTGTGAGACAGTGGGGGAAAAAAAAACCTGGATTAAGTCATAAGACTTTATTAATCTCAGCTACTGGATATCTTACTCATAACCAGAATTAATTTTCTCATTTCTTAAAGAAGTGGATTGGACACTCCCAAGAGTCCTTCTCGGTTAAGAATTTCTGTTTCAAATGTGCAACGAAAGTCTGGAAGCCATTTATGGCATGTCTATGTGATAGAATGCTTACCGTTGAAACATCTAAATAATATGTGGACAAAGCTACAAATGATGGTGACACAAAATTTATTAACAAAAATTTTGGAGCACAAACATGCCCATACTGTTTTTCGTTACATAAAGATAAAGCTAAACAATGTTCTTTCTCTGAAATTCCGAGTTGAATATTTAATTGTTGGACATTTCATTTTGGTTGACCCACAGTCCTCTTAATTCCAAATGTTAAAAATTGAGATTGAATGTATTCTAAACTGAATTCCTCGATTTCCCCTCAAAAATCTTGTATCTTCCTAGAAGCCCTTTAATATCATCCGTATTCATATATGCAGGAAGCATGAGCCCCTCCTAATTTCTGTTTTCCCATTTCCTCCTTTACCCTACTACTGTTTATCACAAGTTCTTCCTTCCAAACATTGCTTCTTTACCACTTTTATACATGACCTCCTCTTCCATAGTTTATCCTTTTGTCATTCAGGCTTTTGCAATACCTTTCTATATGATCTTCCCTCCTATAATATTCTCTACTTAGACTATATCTTCAATTCAATTAATAATTATTAAACTAAACAGAATGAGGATTAAGTTTACATTAGTGACTTTATGTGAGACCTTTTCTATTTTGTTAAGTAAATAACATGTATTAAACTCATACTAATATCACTAATAAAATATCTCAAATGTCAAAACCCAAAAATAAAATAATTGATTTATTTCCCTTTTCAGTTTCTGAAAAAAACATGACACCTTCAGACAATGAATCCATTTACATATTTAATGATGTGAAATGATGACTAAGACAGAATTGTTGCTGTTCAAAGAAAATTGTATCACAAAGACAGTTATTAATGTCAATTTGTATGCTGTGAAAGTATCTGGTTTCCTAGGACAGCATTCTTAAGTGCCAGGGGTAGTCAGTGTCATTCTTTTTAGGGGAAGATTTAATGTGATAAAGGCTTTTTAGTTGGGATATTATCTGGCTACTTTTCTCTAGATGGTGGGGAGGGAGAGATAAAGAACATTCAAAACCCTGTTGGCAATTGTGAAAGAAACTCGGCCTTTATGGAGGTCTAGGCATTTTGTAGTGGGAACGGCAGCAGGAGCTCCACTGTTTCATTATAGTGTCCCTTTTCTAGGTTCAGTTCTCAGTCATCCAGAGCCCAACTTTTAATATGGTGTATACAATACCGTTGGTGGCCTATTTGTCCTATGCTCCCATTCCTGAAAGGACCCTAATTTGTCTTTTAACTTTATCCTCAGGGAGATGATAGTCTCACAGGTAAATGGGCAGGACTAAGAGTAGATGTTCATCAGATAACTTGAGATATGTGTTTATTTCTTAACCTTACTAAAGGCTGTTTAAAATTTTTCATTAACTCCAAGACTTAAAAGAAAATGATCCAGTTCTCTCTCTACCTCTGTAAATTGTACATAAAAAGATAAAGAACATACCCAGAATTTTATGATCATTCCATTCCTTATGCAATTAATTGGAATAGTTTTTAAGACAGATAAGATATAACGGTATTGCTTGATTCTAATACGCCCCCCAAAACTGAATTTGTTTTGCATAATACAGTCTCTTCTGAAGAAATTTATGGAAATCTTTTTGCAATTTATACCAAACCAAATAATGCTGAAACCAAATGAATAATAAAAAGATTATTTTATTTTACCATAAAATTATAAAACTAAACAATTTATAATTAAAATAACATAAAAGTGAGAAAAATGTTCTCAAGAATGTTTTCTGTGTGAACATAATACATATTTAATGTACTTTTGTGATTCTGTGAACAACTTTTATGTGTTTGTTTTTATTACTTTAAAATTTAATTATCTCAAAATATATTTACATATTATGCCATGTTTCTTGTTACTTTCTCCTTTCACATCTACACACTTGTTGATTTTTTATGAACACAGAGAAATAGTACATAAGTTGAAGGAAATGACAGAACACTATAGTATCAATTGATAATTCTGTGAGGGTTTAGATTACCTATTGGTTTAGGACATAATAATCAAAGGCACCTCACATTTGTATTGACATCCAACATCTAGTTTTAAGAAGTTCTATGCATTTTTATTTGATAATCATACTTCATAATCATATCAGGCTGAACTATATGCTTATCAAGTCTTGTTTTTATTTTATGAATGAGCCAAAAGATGAAGAATTGTTAAATTCCTTAAGCTTGTAAATTTTATACAATTATAGCAGCAAAACAATTTTGTAAATAGAATAAAAGCAAAATTATCAAATAAAATTCAGATTAACGTTAAGTGATGCTTTCCTAAAATTTATCACTTCCTATGTTCTGTCTGCCACAGTGAAAGCCTCTTGGGTTTTGGCATCTCAGTACTACTATGTGCCTAGCAATATCTCAGGACTAGGACACAACTTTTCTTACTTCCAAATCTAAGTAGACCTTTGATAACATATGCTGCTCACAGGTGCAGTGGCCCAGTGACAATAACTGTCATGAATAAGAGAACTTAATTCATGCCAACTTTCACACTTGAGGTTCACAAATGAAGGAATGAAAGGAAAACAATAGAGAAAAGGTTAACAACTTGATTAATTTTATCCTACATGTCAGCACAGATTGATTGATCTCTTTCTTTATTTCCAAGTAAAAGTAATAAATTAAGTGAACTCAGTCTTACTGACTTTTTTGTTAACATATCATAAGTGGATTGATGTAACTATATTGAGACCCTTCCATTTTCTCACAATTATTGTTATTATGTTGATTGCTTACTTGGTTAATTCATTTCTTTGTATATCCATACCACACTCTTGTCACGCTCAATATATAAGTAACAACTATAATGCATTTAACTAGTATATATTTTAATTAAAGCATTTTATGATAATATCTTTTAGTTCTTCGATTTTTAAAAAAAAATTGTTAGTTTCAAATATACAGTACATTGGCTCGACATCTATAGAGTTTGTGAAATGATTCCTTCAATCGCTCCCTCTCTTTCCTGACCCTCCACCTAACTAATGTATTAATGCTAATTGCATTCCTTATGCCATACTTCCTATCCCCATGACCATCCCTCAGCTACTAATCTGTACTTCTTTAACCCTCATCTCATTCTCCCAGCCCTCCAAACCCGCCTCCCCTCTGTCCATCACCAAATTGTCCACTATATTTGTGAGTCTGTTTTTGATTAGTTTGTTCTTTTTATTCTTACATTCTGCATAAAATTGAAATTATATGTTTATCTTTCTCTGTCTGACTTAAATACCTTCTAGGTTCATCATAGCAATAGCTTTTTCCATTCCCTTCCTTTTCATATGTAGGGTCTTGTTTTCTTATCCTTTCAGCACTCTACCCTTGGTTGGAGCATTAATTCTTTTCCCTTTAAGGTACTTATTGATAGGAATGTAGTTGTTACCATTCTTTATTCCTGTTTTTATACATACATGTTTTTCTTCTTAAAGAAGTCCTCCAACATTTCCTGTAATTCTAGCTGGTGGTGATAAATTCCTTTAGTTATTTTTGTCTGGGAAGCTCTTTCTCTGTCCTTCACTCTAAATGATAGCTTTGCTGATAAATTATTCTTGGTTGTATATCCTGGGTCTTCATTCTTTTGAAATTTTTGCCAAGCCCTTCTGTCCTGTGTAGTCTTTCTTGAGAAATCAGCTGCTAGTCGTATGGGTGTTCCTTTATATGTAATTATTTGTTTTTCTCGCTGCTTTTAAATTTTTTCTTTGTATTTAACCTTTGGCATTTTAATTATGATGTGTCTTGGTGTGGGCCTCTTTGGATTCCTGATTTTTGGAATCCTCTGGGGTTTTATGTCCATTTCCTTCACCAGGTTAGGGAAGTTTTCCATCATTATTTCTTCAAACAGCTGTTCAACATCTTATTTTCTTCACTTACGCCAAGAGATGAATATTTGGAGCCTTAATAGTGTCTCATATTCTCCTTAAATCATCTTTATAGTCTTGGCCTTTTTTCTTGCCATTCTGTTGAGTGTCCTGATTCCTGTCCTCTGGATAGGGCATGTGATCCTCTTCTTATTCACTTTGCTTATTCCATTTAATATACTTCTCATCTCAGATAATGTGTTCTCTATTTCAGACTGGTTCCCTTTTATAATTTCCACTTCCATTTTTATGTTTTTTATCTTTTTGTTGGAGTTCTCTACATTTCCCAAAAGTTCATTGAGCATCTTTATAAAGTATTTCGAACTCTGCATCTGTTAAATTACTTGACTCTATTATATCTGGATCTCTGCTCTGTTCTGTCATATGGTTTCTGCTTCTTTGTCTTCCCATGTTGGCTGTCCTTCCGTGTCTATTTCTATGTACTGAGCAAAGCTCCTAAGTCTCCTGCCTTATTAGTGTGGATTTGTGATGTAGGTGTCCAGTGGCACAGTCCTGAGAGGGGTTTAGCTGCAGGCCAAATTATCCCAAGCCTCTACTCCTCCGGGGCCACCTGTCAAGATTCAGCAAGCAATCCACAGATGCTGTGCCTATAGTTACCTCAAAAGGTCACACCAGAAACCAAGGCACTACTCAGCAAGGAGCACTTGACATACTGAGGATACACCTGGATGTGGCTTGGGTGAGGCCACGAGTTGGGGGAGATAGGGTTTCAGGGACTCCTCTATCCGAGTGACCCCTGTTATCCAATTTGATGACATCACAGCTATGGTGGCTCTGTGTCCCCACACTGGGAGGGAAGAGGGCTCTACAGAACAATGGGTACCGCCGACACTTCTGTACCAAGCGAATCTCGCCTAGACCCTCTCTCTGACAATATCTCCTTGTAAATCCCTTGTGCCTCCTGCGTGCAGCCGGGAGACTCTGGTGCTCACAGTGGGCAGGTCTGTTGACATGAAAATCCGCTTGTGGATGCGGCCCCTTTAAAAGGTGTCTGCCACCGCCACTGCTGCAGCCTCTGTCTCACTCAGCCGGGCAGTCTGTGTCCTCGCCTAGTAGTACCTTCTGTCCTTGCAGGGTCTTTTCTTGGATTTCTCCCTAGTTGTATGGCTTGTTCATCTAGATCCCAGGTGATTTTCCTTGCTGCTGCTCCTTGTTTCCGTCACAACTTTGATTTGGTTTCCAGAGGGGTGAACAGAACCTCTGTCATCTATGTCATTTTGAAGCCCAGTCCTCAGTTCTCTAATGTTTACATTAATCACTCGTTTCAGTTTCCATCCACGCGTGTGCCCAGCCAATTCTAACTGCTGAATATGATATTCCATATTGTGTATCCACTATATTTTTTGGTGCACACTTCCATCGCTGCACAATTTTTCTTCAATTCCTTCCACAAAAAGTTGCAATGAACATACTCATTTATACCTCTTTTGGATTTGTATGAGAATTTCTCTGTATGTATATTAAAGTGATTAAAGTGATTTTGAACATCTTATGTACTTATTAACTTTTGGGGTTTCCTCTTTTATTACTTGTCTATATATTTTTTCCTTAGATTTAGAAATTGCAAATATCATTACCCATTATGTCGTTTGTCTATAACTTTTTACCTTTTTTATTCATGTTCTTTCTTGAATACAAATTGTTAATTTCATATAATCAAATTGATCAATTTGTCTTTTTTCTTTTAATTGTGTTTAGCTAATGCATGGTCAATCCAATGTGTTTTTTGGACCAGAAAAGGTAACGATGACTTTCTGGAGAGTGAATATTATATACAGGATAAAACCTGAGTTGAACTGACATTGTAGTTCCCAACTCAACTATTGCACATAATCTGGTTTACTAATAAGGGCTTATGACAGAGTTATTGACTTTACTGTTCTTATTATAATTTTTATACTACTGGTACTTATTTTCTTGAAAATTTTTATGTTAGTGGTCTTTTTAGAACAATCAATCCAGCATGTGTGTATTATAATTTTAAAAATTTTCTCATAATATCCACATATGGAATGCTCTCTGGACCCATCTATTGTAAAATATATAAACACAAATATACACACATTAACATATATAGACATACATATAAAGTGTTTTAACACTATATTGTATTTTATATAATATAGTCTGTTATATGTTATATACTATATTACAATACATATGTATTAATATGTAATTAATATTATGCAAAAACATTCTTATTTTTATTTGTTTTTCATCTTTTATTTCTCCTTAATGATATTATTTTCCAACTTAATTTTTGAAGGTATACTTACTCTTGCTTTCAATATTTAATAGTGCTAAAAAGTTATTTTATGACTTTATTTTATGACAATTTTAATTGTCATATAATTTTTTGTACTTTTAATGGTCTCAAAAATGAACTAAATTATAGGAGCATGCTAATTATTTTTTCTTATATGAGTTTTAGATATTTTTTCATGATCATTTTTATCTTACATTTTTTTCCTTTAAGGTTAAACTTCTTAAATCATCATCTGGAGAAGATTTAGTATGTTGAAAATTATCAATTCAAGTGAAAATCTTTTGTTTATGATGTTCAACTTGATAGAAGCTTCACACATTGAAGAGCTATAGAAACAGTATGGATTACTTTTCACTGACATCTTACTGACAGTTCAGTTCTTGCTTTAAGAAATCTCTATATAGCTGTGATAACATTTAATTTGTTTTAATGTTTAATGTTAAAGCAAGGTGGCTGAAGAGACGCGTTTTTATCTTCTCCAAGATGACAAATTGCTAACATACTTGAATCCCATTTGAATCGGTTTGTAAAAAAGAAAATATTTCACACAGCTTTACTAGATTTTGGAGTGTTTTAATTCCCTAAATAGCATTGTTATTATTAGTGGAAGCTTGGCTTCAGGATAATTGCCTACCTCTCTGCAGTGGGCAACATCAAAGGCATATTGTACGACATTTTTATTTAAATGTTTTTCTAATGCCATTTATGTCCCATCATTCTTAATTTAAAGATATGTTTGATACTTTTCATCATGCACTTGATTTTTAAAGCAATACAGAACAGACAAGTTGGACATGACTGTTGAGTTATCTATTTTTGATACTGTACAGAGGGTTAACAGTACAGTTAACTCCACATGAAGACATTTGTTTTCACAGTAAGAATTTATCTTTTTTTGATTACAAAATTGTTTCACTTCAATTCTACTTAACTTTTATAATCTCCATAAATCACAACAGGGATAGCACATAAGATTGCCAAAGCATCTTTTCTTCACTCTGTGTGCCTATACACCAATCTGAGCTAGCCATCATTGTCAGTTCAGCCTCAAAGAGACAGAAACTTGTTCCTCATAGAATCTAAATGGCATTAATTTATGTCACAGATTCACCCTTTATGGCCCTACAGTAAGTACCAAACAATGGGCTCTGTTATGCCAGCATCCCAGTGTCAGACCCAGTGCTTTTGCCAGTCCATGAATGAAAGTGATAGTCAAGCTGAACACACCTGGTCATAAAATGTTAGTCCACAGGTGAAAATTTTGCTTAGAATATGCAGCATTGTGGCTTGTTGTTGTTTGAATCAGGGCATCTTTAGACTAGTGAAGACTTTTAGTTTTATAAACACCCCAATTGTCCTGATGAAGGCACCTGGGATATTATGCAACAATCTGAATGTATTAAAGAAAACATAATTATTGTATTCATAGTCAAATAAAATATATACCCAGTCTTCACAATTGTTGGTCATAAAGGAACATCTTAAAATGCCAAGTATTGCCCTGCACCCTGCTTTCCCACAAGCAGCATGGCATGGTAGTCACAGATGACTGTTCTACAACCATAAACATCTTTGAACCTCAGATTCTTGCCAATATAATTGGGATCATTATAGGATATATTTTCTAGGAGGACTGACTAAATTAATAGAGAAAAAGTGCATAGAGGATTAGACATACCTCAGCTGATCAAAATCTCTAATACAGTTTCACATTTTCAATGACTTTAATATTATTTTTTAATCCACTTAGTTCAGTTCTCATAATGTGTATAAACCAGTTTTTTGTGCTAGTCAGTGGGCTTGGTGCTTGGGATACAAAGATGAGTAAGCCATCATCTCATTTCTAACACAGTCTTTCTTTAGTAGAGGAGACAATGTGTCAGCAATTTAAGTACATTTTGTATGTGTAATGGATGCATGTAATGAAATAGAAAAGATGATAGCTTATCAGAGCTGTCAGGGAAACTTTAAAGGAAAAGTGATACCTAAGCAGGAATTTAAAGGTGAGGGGAAATTTCCAGGCAGTTACATTTTGGAAAATAAAAGACGAAAAGTGCCACACATACTATTTTAGAGGGTTTAATGAGTCTCTAGGACCCTTACAAGGACCTCACAAGTTTATGAACCCACTATTGATGTTACTTTTTATAGAAAACTATTTCAATCATTAAGTCATTAAAAATATATCTTTAAAATTCAGCACTGTTACTGGATTTGGGATTCACTTATTAACAAATTAGGAAAAGAATCTACAGCTACCCTTATGTTCTGGTGGTAGAGCTTTCATTCTCAAACATTTGGAAAATTTAATATTCTTAAATGCATGGTAGATGTGAGATTCATGGATTCTGAAATTTTTCCTTGTAAAGGGTAATATCTTTTGTCATTTGCAGAAAACCTCACGCTCCTAATGATCTGTTGGCTGGGTTTGTTATCCTTATGATCCATTTACTGTATAAACAGCAAAAGTGAAAGAGATTTTTGAGCACATATTTCCACTGACCCAGGAACACATAAAGTAGGGGCTCACTGCTGATTTGGAAGGCAGAGTCAGCATTCTGTTCTAAGCCTACTACCCATAGCAAAACTAGTCCTCAGCTGTTAATCCCAGATCATCATGTAATTTAGAAATTAATTTACTCACCACTTTTATCAAATGAATGCAGGTATTTCTCATAACTGTAATTCAAAAGTAAGGATGATAAATATATGCTCAAACTTGTCAACTTTTGCCATTTATATATATCAAGTAAATCTAGAGGTCTTATTTTATGTGAACATGCTTTTGGAATCTGAAATATATCCCTGAGGTAATGTTTCTTTGTTTATTATTGTAATCATCAAGTCATTCAGTGAATTTATTTGCATTCCTTCCACCACCTATAAACCTATAACATATGTATTCTTACCCTTCTCCCACTCCCTCTCCCTCTCTTTCTTTGCAATACTGAATGTGATCCTTTGCTATATACTGTTCTGAGTGCAACATCAATGTCTACAGTCTTACTTTTCTTTACTCCCTTTAGAAAAACTGAAATATGATATTGAAGGCCTATTTGTGTGCTTGGCTCACCCCTTAGGTGCTCTAAACAATTACTCCAAATTACATTTGACAACTCCTAACTGTCCATTAAGTCTTACACTTTGAAAGCTTCCATAACTAAAATATCCAAGTAAAATTTCACATTAGTCCATATTAGCAGTTTAATTAAACCTCCAGTTGTTTAATTTTGAACCACACCAGGTATGAGTTAGTTATGGTCAGGTCTACAAAACACCCAGCTCTACATCCTTCTTCAGCTCCAGGTGAAAATTGGGCCCATGAGTCTTTCTGGACATCTTTGAGTTCAAATTTTCAGGAATAACTTAGTCTAAATCCATAACTAGGAAATTAGAAACAATCACTATCTGCATTATCTGAGATATAGCTTTGCTAAAATAGGCATCTAATGTTCATGATGCTCATTATACTAAACTGAATATGTCTTTTATGTATTCAAGAACTTTAACGACTTTTCCCCACAAAAAAATTCCTATATAATTCTATCTCTATTTTATCATTTTAAAAGTTACAGGCCTCCCTCCACCCCCCAGGAGCAGCTTTCCCTAAAAGTGAACTCAGTAAGCATGTCTTGGCATACAGGAAGATTACTGTATCTGTCCAAGATTAAGATATCCCTGGGTCCAGCCAGAGACAGACTAACACAGATAAAAGACAAATGGTCCTGGTATCATTAGCCAGTTCCTGATGATTAAATAGATAATAACTCTCAGCATGCAAGTCTTAGTGAATAATTCTTTGCACATTTGAGATAATGCTGCAATTTTAATCTTTGTTAAATGAATGTCTCCAAGGCACAGTTGGCAGTTTGTTTAAAAGTTACTGCTTAATCCCATAATATCAAGTATCTTTAGTTAATAGTCACATCTCATATCAACACAGCACACCTTAGATTCTGTCTTCTAGGAGCAAAAAAAAAAAAAAACAAACAAACAACAAACAAAAAAAACTACAAAAATTAATTCTAAAATGAAAAAAAAGTTACAATCCTGTGATGAGGATGAACAAATCCTTACCAACATTATATTGGTAAAATCACAGAACATGTCTCTTCTTCCTTTGTGTTCATTCTAGCAGTTAGTCATTGATCATAACATAGACATCACTGAGCAATTCCACTATCTTTGGAAACTGTTATAACTATCTTTCCCTTAGTTTTATTGGAACTTTTGATTTACCCTAATGAAACATTGTTGGATGTAATGATTTCTGCTCAGCCAGAAGGACCTGTTCCCCATCGCACCTAGAGTTTGAGGTTTTCCTTCTCCCACCTCTCGGACACCTCTCTTCATTGCTCTGGCTGCTCTGCTTTCAGAATCTCGCTGCAATGACTTGGTGTCCCCACATTACCTCAGCCTCATTGCCAGTTTATCTGGATACAAAGTCCACAGGTATAAATTCCTATATAATTCTATCTCTATTTTACAAAGCCAAACTGCTCTGAAATGTGTTTCCGTCGTAAGTACTGAGTCCAGGATGGAATGTGCAACAATCTGCAGCACCCCAAGTGGGCTGTGACCATGATGGCCTTTGAGTGCATCCTGAAACTCTTCTATGAGAATGACTTCAACTTGCTCCACGAGGTTGGCCACCATGCATGGCCCAATAGGAATCTTCTTCTGCCTAGCAGGGTCTCCACAGAGTTGGCGGCCACAGCAACTATTACCCTTGACAAGAGATACACATACATGCGCATGCAATGGGTCCAGTTTTTATACCACAATTTGGATCACATGGTGCCTGTACTGAGCATGTCTCACTTCTCTACTAGGCAGCCATACAGCTTTGTGTGCACTAATGACCCTTCATGCTTCCCCATTGTCATTCCTCACATTGACCCTCAGGGATCTGTGCACCATACATGTTCTTTGCTTGCTCCAGCCCTGTGTATGACATCATTACGACCTCCTTGGTGACGAACTCAGTGTACGCTTGAGAACAGATTAACTGGCTCACAGCATTCATTGATGCCTCTAATATTTATGGGCGCTCAAAGAAGGAATCCCATGTTCTCAGAGACCACTCTGGAGACTCCTAAGGGTAGACTTACCTTGGGACTCTTTAGGAAAGTACTTCCTGCCCTTTTATACAAGCCCGCACACCAAGTACACAAGCAAGGCAGTGACAGCCTCTGTTTCCTGTCTGGCGACCACAAGGCCAATGAGCAGCTGGGTCTCCCAGTCATGCATAAAGCTGTGGTTTTGGGAACACAGCAGGGATGCTGCAGAGCTGTCTGTCCTGATAAAGGGAAACAGACACCCTTTATCATGAAGCCAGGAAGATTGTGGGTGCTGAGCTGCAGCACATCACCTACAGCCACTGGCTGCCTAAGATCCTGGGAAAATCTGGCAAGAAGATGCTGAAGGATTACTAGGCAACCAACCCTAATGTGAATGCTGGGATCATTACCTCTTTTGCCACTGCTTCCTTTCCATTTGGCCACACATTAATCAATCCTATTTTTTGTCGACTGAAGGATAACTTTGGTGAAATGTCCAAAGGCCACCTTCCACTCTACAAAGTTTTCTTCTCACATTCAGAATAATCCACTCCTTTGGGGACTATTTGGCATGACCATTATGCCATGGGTGCCCTCTTAACTTTTTAACCTGGAGCTGACTGAGAAGCACCTCTCCATTGTTCATTCTGTGACCCTGGATTCAGCTACCACCAACATTCAAAGGCAACAAGACCACAGGATCCAGCCATATGCTGACTTCAGAGTTTTCTGCAATTTGATTTCTGTTGAAAGGACCTTCAAAATGAAATTAAAGATCAGAGATCTTTGCCTAACCATGTCATTTGATATGTATTGCTACTTCCTAGAAACTTGCTAGTACATTTCAACCGAGAAGCTGGCATGTCTAGTTTATTCATGTTCTATGGTAATCCAAGCAAGCCCCTTTTATTGTTATGAGAAAGTCATAAATTCTAATGTAAAGCCTTGTAATAAACTGGTCCATCACATAAGCTTTCCTTGGTGGAACAAAGTAGTGAAATGGAAACAGAAATTATTTTTTGGTCAAAAGAACAAATAATTCTAAATTAATAATCAAAATATAAGTAGGGGACTTTTCACTGCACTCTTAATGCCTTTCAGTAAAGTATCAGTATTATTTTTTCTATCTAAGATTATTTATTTAGTTAGTTAGTTACACATATAAAAAAAACATTTTCAGGAAACAGCTTTAACTGTTTCTCATAATCACCACACCTCAAGACTTAAAATATTATTAAAAAGTTAAAGAACTATTCATAAAGTTTTGTCTGTAGTTGGCTTAATATAGAACACTAACATAAATCTCAATAGATGAAAGTACATTAATATGAAATCTTTCAGAGAAGTTTAAAATGGTTTGCAAATTATCTATATATAAAATGCCACTAGAATTTGTGTCATGCTTATGTAGAATATCAAACTGTGAAAATGCATAATATATTTAAAATAAATTTGAGTATCATACAGGTTAAATTTGTAAGATTCTACTGAAAAGAACACTGATTTTAGATTCTGGTTTAAATCTAAGAGACTGGTTTAAATTTCTATTTTTATTTAATGCTGAGGGCTTGTGAAAAATATTTAAAGCATTTTGAGTCAGAATATCTATAAAAATGAGAACATATTGCTTTCTCAGACTTGTTTAAAAATAAAATATAAAAAATATATTAAATATTTAGTCCAGTTAAGATACATTATAGATAATCAATGTATTACCTGTAGACAGTTTTATTACATTCTCATTTTACTTGTTGGCATCATTATTATATTGCATAGCTGCTATGATCTAGCCTTATGGTAAGCTCTGAGACGAAGGAAATAGCATCACTGTTCTGTAGAGACTAACAGCATGCAGAGAAGGCAGGGAGCTGCTGCAATCAGCATAAAAAGGGCAGTCATAGAGATGGGGATTGAACATATAGGAACAGAGAGCTCAGAAATGAAAGGTATATGTAAAATTCACAGCAAGCTTCTGATAAAAGATGCCATTGATCTGATCTTGGAATTTTCTGTGTGTAATAAGTTAGATGATTCCTTGAATTCCAGGGAGAGGAATGGAAGCAGAAAACCGTGATGTTGAATAGCAGAGAAGGAGACAGAAGGGTGTTCTGGGACAGCTTTTAAAGGCCATGTATGCCAGGCAAAAAATTTAGATTTTCATCGTCGGTTTAAATCAAGAGAGTGATGATATGGAATAATTTCCTTTTTTTTTTCTTTTCTTTTTTTTAAATTTCTGTTTTTCAATTAGAGTTGACTTTTAATATTATTTTATATTAGTTTCAGGTGTACAGCATAGTGATTAGACATTTATATCATTTACAGAGTGATCCCCCATTTAGTCTAGTATCCACCTGGCACTATATGTAGTTATTACAATATCATTGTAATATATCATAATATTACACTTCCTGCCCTTTTCTACAGGTCCACTCACTTATATTCCCTATGCTGTACTTTAAATCCCAGTGACTATTATTTAACTATTCATTTGTACTTCTTAATCCTTTCACTTTTTTAACTCAACCCCTCAACCTCCTCCCATCTAACAATCACCAGTTTGTTCTCTGTATCTATAAAACCACTTTTGTTTTGTTAATTTATTTTCTTCCTTAGATTCCACATGTAAGTGAATCATATGGTATTTCGTCTTTCACTGTTCAACTTATTTCACGGAGCATAATATCCTCTAAGTTTATCCATGCTGTTACAAACAGTAAATTTTCATTTTTTATGGCTGAGTAATATTCTATTGTATATATGTACTACCTCTTCTTTATCTAATAGTCTATTGATGGGCACTTAGGTTGCATTCATATCTTAGCTATTGTAAATAGTACTGCAGTAAACATAGAAGTGCACATATTTTTTCAAATCAATGTTTTGGTTTTCTTTGGGTAAATAGCCAGAAGTGGAATTGCGGCTCATAAAATAGTTCTATTTTTAATTTTTTGAAGAACCTCCAAATGTTTTCCCTAGTGGCTGCACCAATTTGCAGTCCCACCAACAGTACATAAGGATTCCCTTTTGTCCACATCTTCACCAACACTTTCCTTTTTTCTTTCTTTTTTTTTTTTTTTTTTTTTTTGGTTTGTTGATTATGGCCATTCTGATAGGTGTGAAGTGATATTTCATTGTGGTTTTAATTTGCATTTCTCTGATGATTAATGATGTTGAGCATCTTTTCATATGTCTACTGGCCATCTGTTTGTCCTCTTTGGAGAAATGGCTATTCAGGCCTTCTGCTCATTTTTTAATCAAGTTGTTTGGGGTTTTTTGGTGTTCAGTTTCAAGTGTTCTTTATAAATTTTGGATATTAACCCTTATCAGATGTACCATTGGCAAATATTTCCTTTCATTCAGTAGGTTGTCTTTATATTTTGTTGATGTTTTCCTTTGCTATGCAAATTTTCTTTTTAGTTTGATATAGTCCCATTTGTTTATTTTTTCTTTTGTTTCTCTTGTCCACAGAGATATATCAGAAAATACTGCTGAGAGCAATGTCAGAAATTTTGTTGCCTGTTTTCTTCTAGGAGTTTTGTTTGCTTGTTTGTTTCAGGTCTTGCAGTTAAGTTTTTAATCCATTTTGAGTTTATTCTTGTATATAGTGTAAGAATGTTATCCAGTTTCACATTTTTGAACAATCTGTCTAGTTTTCCCAACACTAGTGAGTAAACTATCTTTACCTCATTGTATATTCTTGTCTCCTTTGTCATAAATTAAATGACCATATAGACATGGATTTATTTCTGGGTTCCCTATTCTGTTCCATTAATCTATGGATCTGTTTTTATTCCTGTACTATGCTGTTTTGATTACTATAGCTTTCTAGTACAGTGTGCTATCAAGTATAGTGATATCTCCAACTTTCTTCTTTCTCAAGATTGCCTTGACCATTTGGAGTCTTTTATAGTTCCATATAAATTTTTGAATTATTTGTTTTGGTTCTGTGAAAAATTCTATTGATATTTTGATAGGAATTTCACAGAATCTATAGATTGCTTTGGGTACTATGGACATTTTAACGATGTTAACTCTTCCTAACCATGAACACAGGATATATACTTTCATTTATTTGCATCTTCTTCAATTTCTTCTCTCAATTACTTATAATTTTCTACATGTGTTTTACCTCCTTGGTTAAATTTATTCCCATTTTATTTCATTTTATAATATTTTTTCAATTTGGACAGCTTTTATTTCTCTATCTTGTTTGATTGCTATATCCAGGACTTCCAATACCACATTAAATAAAAGTAGTGTAAATGGACATCCTTGTCTTGTTCCTAATCTTAAAGAAAGCACTTTTTAACTTTTCCATTGTTTATGATGTAAGTTGTGGGCTTATCATATATTTCCTTTATTATATTGAAATATGTCCCCTCTACTTTCACTTTACTGGGAGCTTTGTCAAACATTTTTTTCTGTATCTATTGTTATGCTCATATCATTTTTATTTTTCAATTTGTTAATGTGGTGTATCACATTAGCTGATTTGAGACTATTTGAACCAACCCTAGCATCCCAGCAATAATCCAACTTGATTATGGTGTTGTTCTTTTTAATATCTTGCTGAATTCATTTTGCTAATATTTTGTTGAGGATTTTTGCATATATGTTCATCAGGGATATCGGCCTATAATTTTCTTTTTTTGTAATGTCTTTATCTGATTTTGGAATCAGGGTGAAGATAGCCTTGTCAGATGAGTTTGGTAACCTTCCTTGTTCTTGAATATTTTGAAATAGTTTGAGAAGAATAGGTGTTACTTCTTTGAATTATTGGTAAAATTTATCTTTGAAACAGTCTGGTCCAGGACTTTTGTTTGTTGGGAATTTTTTGATTATTTATTCGATTTCGTTAGCAGTAATTGGTTTGTTCAGATTTTCTGTTTCTTCTTGACTCAGCCCTGGGATAGTGTATTTTTCTAGGAATGTATTTATTTTTTCCAATTTATCCAGTTTGTTGACATACAATTGCTCATAGCATTTTCTTATAATTCTTTTTATTTTTGTGTGTCAATTGTCACCTCTCCTCTTTCATTTCTGATTTATTTAATTGGGTCATCTCTCTTTTTTCTTTATGAATCTAGTTAAAAGTTTATCAATTTTGCTTGTTTTCAAAGTACCACCTCATGGTTTCATTGATTTTTATATTGTCTCTTTTAGACTCTATTTGGTTTATTTGCACTCATCCTATCATTTTCGTTCTTTCTACTCATTTTGGGCTTTGTTTGTTTGTTTGTTTGTTTTCAGTTTCTTTAATTGTAAGGTTTGAACACTAATTTGAGATACAGATATAGATATAGATATAGATATAGATATTTGTTTCTTGAGGTAGGCCTGTATTATTATAAATTTCTCTCTTAGGACTGTTTTCTCTGTGTCCTATAGCTTTGGGATCCTTGTGTTTTGATTTTAATTTGTCTTGAGGTATCTTTTATTTTTCTTTGATCTCATTGTTAACCCCTTTATTGTTTAGTAGCATGCTATTTAACCTCCATGTGTTTGTGGAATTTTTTTTTAGTTTTTTCTTATAATTGATTATGTTTCATTCTATTTTGATAGTAGATATGATTTCAATCTTCTTAAACATATTGACACTTAATTTTAGACTAACATGTGGCATCTCTTGGAAAATATTCCATGTACACTTGAGAAGAATGCATATTCTGCTGCTTTGGGGTGAAGTGCTCTAATAATATATCAATTAAATTCATCTGATGTAGTGTGTCATTTAATGCTGATGTTTCCTTGTTGATTTTCTGTCTGGAAGATCTGTCCATTAGTGTCAATGGCGTGTTAAATTTCCCTACTATGACTGTATTACTGTTGATTTCTCTATGTCAGAAATATTTGCTATATATATTTAAGTGCTCCTGTGTTGGGTGTATAAATGTTTACTAGGGTTATATCCTCTTGTTGGATCGATCTCTTTATTATTATGTAATGTCCTTGTTTGTCTCTTATTATAGTCTTTGTTTTAAAGTCTATTTTGTCTAATATAAGTATTACCACTCTAGTTTCTTTATTTTTTCATTTCTACTTGCAACAAATACCTTTTTTCATCCCTTTACTTTCAGTCTGTGAGTGTCTTTTGATATGAAGGGGGTTTCTTGAAGATAGTATATGTATGGATCATGTTTTTTTATTCATTCAGCTTCCTTATGTTTTAAGTGGAACATTTAATCCATTTACATTTTAAATAATTATTGACAGCTACAAAGTTATTTTCATTTTATTATTCACATTTATTGTAATACTGGCTTAGTGACAATGAATTTCTTCAGGTTTTTCTTGTCTTGGAAGCTTTTTAATTCACCTTCAATTTAAATTGACAGCCTTGCCAGGTAGAGTAATCTTGGTTGTATATACTCATTTTTTTTTTTTTTTGTCACTGAATATTTCATACCAGTTTCTTCAGGTCAGCAAAGTTTTTATTGATAAATCAGCTGACAATCTTTTGGGAGCTCCCTTGTAGGTAACTAATTGCTTTTCTCTTACCATTTTAAGATTCTCTCTTTGTCTTAAACTTTGCCATTTTCATTTGATGTTTCTTGGTGTGGGTCTGTTTGGGTTCATTTTGTTTGGGACTGTCTTCATTTAACTTGTATGTCTATTTCCTTCACCTGGTGAGAAAATTTTTCAGTCATTTTCATCAAATAGCTTCTCAATATCTTGCTCTTTCTATTCTCCTTTGGCACCCCTGCGATGAGAACGTTTTTACATTTGATGTTGTCCAAGAGGACCATTAAAGTATCCTTATTTTTTTGATTCTCTTTTCTCATCGCTATTGTGATTGGGTGTTTTTCTGCTATCTTGTCTTTCAAACTGCTGGTTCAATCCTATCTTCATGTAATCTGTTGATTCCTTCTAGTAGATTCTTCATTTCATTTTTTGAATTCTTTATTTTTAACTAATTCTTTCTTATGGTTTCTATGTTCTTTTTCATGCTTACTATTTTTTATTGATGTTCTCACTGAGATTATCTATTCTTCTAAGTTTATTGAGCATCCTTAGAATCGGGGTTTTGAAATCTATATCTGGTAGGTTTCTTGCCTCCATTTCATTCGGTCTTTTTCTAGAGTTTTGTCTTGCTCTTTCATTTGGAATACATTTCTTTGTTTCTCACTTTGGCTGCCTCTGTGTGTTTGTTTTTATGTTATGGTAGATCTGCTATGTCTCCTGTGTTAACCAGGTGGTTTATGTGGTAGGTGCCCTGTGTATTCCAGTGGCACAATCTCCTTGATCACCTGTACCAGGCATTCCAGGAATGTCCCATTTTGGGGTTATGTGTGCTCTCTTACTGTTTTTGAGCCTTGATTGTTTGGCATGTCAATGGGTGGATTGTCTCTCAGGCTTACTGACTGTGAGTACTGGCCACACCATAGCATGTGAGCATCTGTGTCGGAGGTGACTGCAGTAAGTGGGACTTGCCCAGCAGGCTCCTGTGCCTGTTGAGGCCACCCTTTAGTGTGCCACTTACAAGGCTGATCAGGTGATGCTCATTTATTGTTCAATTCACTTCAGTAAGATTGACTAAGTACTTTGGATTCTCCTCAGGCCCTCACAGCATGGAGTTTGAGGGGCACACACAGTACATAATCCTGTTGTGTGACATATGGAGCAACAGGATCCACAAGATCCAGAG
The DNA here is from genome assembly GCA_003508835.1 of Eonycteris spelaea. NCBI lineage: Eukaryota > Metazoa > Chordata > Mammalia > Chiroptera > Pteropodidae > Eonycteris > Eonycteris spelaea. Next base: position 2,670,674 of record PUFA01000176.1, read on the forward strand.
ATCAGGAAGGATTTCTCTGAGAATGTGGTGTGAAAACTGGGTTCTAAAAGAAATAGTGGCAGTTATCTGTGAAAGACTGTCATCTGAGAGAAGATGGACGAGGTTATTTAAAATTTTAAAATAGGAAAGACCTGTTACCAGTGTTAGTGTGATAAGCATGAGAAACTAAAAGCTATCAGTCATGCTGGCTTAAGAGTGTGCTGCACAAAAGAGTCTAATCCTTGAAGAAGCAACAGACTCATTTCACTCCAAGGACATTAAGTCTTATGGGGTGCAAAAGTTCAGAATAACAGAAGTAAAACTACTGAATCACCAAATAGTAATTAGTAAAAGTTCATTGTGCACACAACCAAAAAAGTTTATAATCTGGGGACACTCAAACCAAACCATGACATGAGGATATTATAAAGCAGCTTATATAGTGGAAAGGAATACTGTTTTCTCTTCACAATAATTGGTTATAATATTAGAATTTTCAGTAGTTAACATGTCAACCTTGGGAAACAGTTGAAGATTTGCTTCTGTTTTCCTCAGCATAAGCAAGAAAAGACCCAAGTTAGAGTGGTCTTGCAAAATAATCTAAGCTTTGCTGTGTGACTAAAATGGTTTTGTCTGCCCAGGAAATTTTCAAGGTTGGTTTCTCTTTTTTTATAATTAATTTATTTATTTTTCAAATTTCAGCAGAAGAAACTAATTCTTTTTTCCTAGGTGACATTGTATATAGAGCCTTGATAGATAAAGGAGGTAATTATAGGAGTCTGGAAGAATCAGGTGGGTAGTGCTTAACCCCATGGCTTCTGCTCACTTCACTTCTTGTGAACTCAAACCCAAAGCCTTTTTGAGAAGTCTTTGTAAAATGCACAGGATTTTTTCTTCCTTCAGTACCAAAAGCTGCAGGCAATTTGGGGAATATTTTTGGACAAAAGCATTTTATTTCTTACAGTTGTTTTAGTTAAAGGCCATATGAAAATGAATTATTTTTCTTTATAGGATTACTTTTGCTCTAAAAAATCATACCATTTTTATTCTTTGCAAAACATATAGTGAGCAGAATGTGAAAATTAATTATCCATGGAGTAGCGAACATAAATTCTCACAGAGAGAGAGAGAGAGAGAGAAGTCTTGAAAAGCTATTTTTGAATTCTCTTTTGAAAACAGAATGTGTATATTTTTTGGATGAGGATACTTTTTGTTCTTGTGTAAGCACGTTTGTCATCCATTATCACAGATTGCTCAGTTTTTTTAAAGAATAGCTTATAATTCATCAACTGTGTTAAGTCTATTCAGTATATACACTTATCTCATAGCTGTTTTCATTTGATAATATAATAAAACAAACAAACAAATAAACAAAACAAATACTACCATTAGATACCATGAGGTCATTTCTGCAATGGTGCCCTTTCACAACTTGCACCCTTTATCTCTGACTTCCTGCCATCTGAGTGAGTTTGGCCACTTTTCTTATAGCTTGGCCTTCTTTCTGCAGGATTTCTAATTCTCATTCTTCTAAATGTTTCTTGACTTTCGTATTTGTACTTGCCTCAAAGGACCTTTCATCAACATTATCCCTTAAGCTTTACTATTTAGTTTGTAGGTGTAGAAATAGCTATTTTAGTTGCTGTGAAACTGATTTTTAACCATTTCATGTAAGACCATTTTACAAATCTAATGTTTCAGCCATATTTATCACTTTCCAATCCAAACTCAGTGCTTTAACTACACTGATATTCACTTTTCTCCCTTTCCTGGAGATGCTATAATCTTTCCTACCTTTATGCCTTTGAAAGCTATTCTTTCTGCCTGGAAAGCATTTCTTTTCTTAACCTACTTGGATAAGACTTCCTCAGTATTCCAGACCCAAATCAAAATTTCATAATTTTGTTATCCTTATAGAGATCTCTTAGCACTTTGTACTAATTTATGTGAAAATTCTTCTTATTGTAATTGTTTATATATTCAACATTTTCATTCAAATGTGAACATTCTGGAGAAAAATAGCAAATCTCCTTAAACTTTCTCTTTCATGTCTAACAATGCTTGTTCTTAGTAAATAATTTGTTAAATAAGCAGAAGATTAAAGAATGGATTTCATAATTTTTAATTTTATTTTGTTTTTGTTTTTGAGATATGTTAATTCTTTTTGCTTTAGATTAGGAATTTGGACTATGTAAATCATTAGCATTTTTAATATATCTTAATAGAGAATAAGACACTTAACAACCACAAAAAAAGCTTTATGAACATGCTACCTTGAACAAGCCCAATCACGTCTGATCTTGGAAGCTAAATAGGGTTGAGCTTGGTAAGTACTTGGATAGGAGACCACCTAGGAAGACCAGGTGCTGTAGGCATAAAAATTTAAAAAAAAATAAAGGATTGTAAGCTGACAAGGTCCAATAAAAACTTTAGAAGTGTAACTTGTTTTTGATTTTAATATAAATACAAGAATTGGAACTTATTAGAAACCCATTTTTAGTTAAGGAACTAAAATCTGAATTTTTAGCAGGCAAGCTTAATTTTCCTTATTTCATAAGGACTTGCTGACCATGAACAGTCCCTAGCAGATAATCACTTTTAGGACAGTAGTAGATCAAAGTGTTTTATCAACTTTTTATTTATTAGCCCAAATTCTTAATAAGGCATTTTGGTTTAGTATCAGACCTGATGTACATGGGTTTACACACGACACATCTCTGAAGGTCACCTTAGAATGAATATGACAAAAGCATTCATTAAACTATTTTTTAAATAGGTAATCTATAATAAAGTCCTTGTAACTATATCTTGACTAATGTACAAATGAGTTACTTATTAATTATTATTTTCTTTCAGCTTTATGTCTACATGTATCTAGGCCTCTTAGGCCCCATTCATCAGTGAGTCATGTGGAGATACAGACAGCTTTACACACTGGTGAAGAAGGTCTCTAGGGACAGAGGGTCTTTCCATGTCCCTTGTGTCACACAGAAGCACTCATCATGGAACACTCACACAATGCCTACAGCAACGCTGTCAATGGGAGTCTGTACATAGACTCTGCCTTGACAGGTGGAAAGGAAAAAAAATGCAGTTGAGCAACCTCGATCACAAATCAAACATAAACGAATTCTACATTTGGATTCCCTGTCAAGTCTATTTCTTTTTTCTTAGAACCAGCTGAGGGTGATTTCCCCTACTGTGACCCTGTTTATTGCCAATCTATAGAACTCATTTATTTCTCAGACAAGTGGAGCTAAAATCTATTAGTGTCAGTACCTATAGCAAGAGAGGCATATATAGCCATAATTTGCTATAATTTTCCCTCATAAAACTAAGAAAGGAGCAGTGGGTAGCTATAGAATTGTATTATGGCAGTCTCATTATACGATGACATTATGCTGGTGATTTAAAGGGTTGGGCTAACTGTACTGAGAGTGAATTGAAGTAAATATGAGTCTCTCATTAGACAGTAATAAATTTTTTAAAGTCTTGTAAAGCTATTTTTCTCTGCTAAAAAATAAAAAAGAGGGAAAGCAACAACATCTCATCTATTTTTGTGATAGCTTCTACCATTCCTGTTTCCTCAGTCACGCCACAGCATTTTCTCCTTAGGGACCAGGTTATATGATATGTTTCAACCCTCAACATTCTCTTTTATATACTGTCAACTTTTATTTTTTAATTAAACATACTCTTCTTTTAAAAATTTATGTTTTTTTTTCTGTTCTGTAATTTTCTTAATTCCCTTTTTTTTCTAATTCTTAACTTCAGTAAATCTTTTCTAAAATACTTCCTTCTACAATGACTTAGCTTTTGTTTGCATCCATGCATTGATCCTTTCAATATCATATCAATTCCACATATATTTATTAAGCACTATTATTTACAATCCAGGATTTGAAAACAGCACTGATGAATTAGATGCCATTCCTGCATTAAATCATCTCTAAAGTGTAATTTGAAAGACTTTGTTAAACTTTGTTTCAGTTATCATGAGGGCTGTTTTGCCCAGTGTGTGGAACAGTGTTTACAAAGTCAGGGAAGGGTCCAGGGTTGCAGGACCTGAACCTTATACATATACACATTTTAAAAAACATGTGACCCATGGAGATATTGCAGTCTTTCGAGGGCCTTGCGCGAGGCCTTGGTATTTCAGGCTCTGAAGAGTTACCTTTCATTTGTTCCATGGTAAATCTGCCTCTGGGTAATTACTCAGTAACTAGACTTATCCACCACCGGTATGTTCCCTTATCCAAGCACATGTCTATTGGGATTGCTGGCTATACTGCAACTTCGTAATATGAGAGGCCGACATAAATTGACCATTGTACCTATTTGTCTGGGTCAGCTCCAATTAACACCTGGGGTCCCTCTGAAAAGAATAAGTAAGTGATTAAGAGGAAGAGGACCAATCCCTTGGGGAGCTCCTTGGAAGGCCAAAGACTTCCAGGTATATGTGACCATAGGGCTAGGACCATATACTCCATGACCATAGGACTAGGGTCATAAACTTTTGAGAGTGAAAAACAGCACTATGAATGCAAAAACTTCAAGTAAATGTGAACACCTTCAAGCCAGACTCTAACACAGAGTTTGGCTAGCTATATATAGCCTATTCTTATTCACCTTATTCACCTGTTCTTATAAATATTTTTATTGTTACACAGACACACCTTAAGACAGCATCAATAAGATTATCTTAACGCCATTTTTAAAATAAGGAATAAAAAAATATTTAAAGTGTTAAATCATGAAGCGTAACAACATATGATTCATGATTAAGGAGAGATAATTTCAGGTATATAAGACTGATCGAATGATCACAATAGGCTATCCAATTATAAAACCCATACAATCATCCAGAATATGGCGAAATGATATCTGGTAAAAATTGAACACATTCAAGATGAAAGAAATAATAACAGCCACAACAACACCAGCAATAACACAACAACACAATTATTAGTATTCTGGGAATAGAAAAATCTTTTTTTTTTTTTACCATTATATTCATCTATTTATTCAATCAGTAATTAAGTTAATAAGTATGTATTAAATATCTACCCTGTTCCAGCTATTTGTTTAAGTTTAGGTATACAGGCAATATTGCAATGAATAATGAAACACTAGCTTAGAACAGCAAATAACTAGCTATTGTGAAGCCAGTTGCCACCTCTTATATCTGTGACAAACTGCTACACTCTCACAGGACTTTTTCTCACTGATAGGCTCTCAGAATTCTTAACATGGCTCTCCTGGCAACTAGCAGTTACTCACATTTGATTGGAACACCAGATAAAGCCTTCTCATAACGCTTCACTAGAGCTCTCCAATCTGGAAACCAAAGATGACTTTATTACTATTAGCTAATACTGCTTTTGAATTTCAGTGCAATGGCTCATATTGGATCAAGTGAGTGAATAGAGATACAAAATGGAGACTGCTTATTCTCATAATTTGAGAATTTTTGCCATTTTAGAGTGTTGTGTTAAAGGGAGAATTGTAAGAAGAAGTAGAGATTTAGGATGTTTGCAGTGTTATAGTTTGTGGTGGTTGGTTCAGTAACTACAGACTATGTGTTTTATTTGCTCTATGAAGAGGAGCATAGTTCATCTGTGAATAAGAAAAGGTAGAACAGAGCAGTGGGACATTAGATTTGGGTGGAAAATATCTGAAATAGTAATAGAGTAAAATGGAAAAAATTCAAAGTACCAAACCAAAATTATTTTGCAGTTTTGGAGACACAAATAAAATATATATAATCAAATGTTCACAATTGATATTAAATAGGACAATAAAAATAAAATGCTTATTATAGCTGGCATGTAGAAAATATCTATATCTATCATCTATCTCTTTTCAATCAATTGATTATCAATCTTTCTATCTTTTAACTATTATAGTGACGTATAGAGCATGACTTCAGGGACTTAGAAAAGAAATATCCAAACATTTTTGTCAAATACCTTGAATTTTACCAATGAGTTCCTTTGTTTGTTATCTCTCGATTTATCAATAACGTAGTATACTTTTATATAGTGTAATTTATGTTTTAAACATCTATTCAGATTATTGGCTAGAAAATGTAGGAGTCATTAATAATTTGTGGATTGAATGAAATGTTAATCATTTATAACACAATCAGGAATTAAAATTATGGTTTATTACTACATTTCCTTAAGTGTGGGGTGCTTATTTACCACAATATGAATATTAAAAATAATTTTATATAGTTCATAGACATGACATTCAATATCATTGTCTCATACAGTGAAAAATGTATTCCCTTTCCCTTTTCAGTTATTTTTCCATCTTTTTGGTTATGATATGAGAGTGTTGTGATCGGAATAACCAGACTCAACCTGAGTGCTTTGATATTAGAGGCAGTTTATTAGCCGGCGGCTGTCCTTCCAAAGGAGCAGCCTCGACCCATTTCAGGTCCACAGTTTTATACCCCAAAATCCATTAATCACTATATCCCAATCACAATGGATCTATACATCACCTACTCATTACCCGTCACCAAATGGTGGTCTGGTATGATGCGTAAGCGGGGGCACAGAAGCAGAAAGCGGAACGTTAAAAGGTCAGATTCCCATACCATGTTTCCCATAAATTCCTCCTACTCTTTCTTGTGGGAACAGAGTTAAACAATAGCCTACCGATGTAATCGCCAGGTATTCAATCAGGAAATGTGGCTGCTGTGGCGGTTGGCATAGAGGCTTCTAGTCTTAACCCCTTCTTTCATCTTTCTAGGGGCACATCATCACATTCCCCACTGGTTTTCTTTACAGTGACTCAATCTTCGAGTCAGATGTTGGCACACGTGGCCAGTGGTTAGGGGCTGATGCTCCTAAAATTAGAATCTTCGCCCCAGTCATGTGTGACTGCATAACACCTCTAAGCCATTTCACTAAGCATGGTCCGATCGTTAACAGTAGGACTATTATGATGATCGGTCCTGCTATGGCTGACAATAACGTGGTCAGCCAGGAGTTGTTATTGAACCAGGATTCATACCAATTACCGCCTTGTCTTAGTCTTTCATTCCTTTCTTTCACCCTTTGTCTAATAAGTGTAAACTTTCCTAATAACACCAGAGTGGTTAGCATAGAAACAACAATTCTCACCCAAGGCTACACATAGACCTCCTTGCTTCAAAAATAGGAGATCTAATCCCCGTCTATTCTGCAGAACTACTTCAGCTAGGGAATTCAGAGAGGTTTCAAGGTGATTAATCGACTTCTCCAGTGTACTCAAATCTTCATTAATTTGTTTAGTAAGCCAAGTTATACCCTGATGTCCTGTAACTAAAGCGGCAGTACCGACTGCTGTCGATCCCAATTCCTAGGCCTACTAGCAGTGGCACTAGCACTGGAACTGCTCTTTTCTGTCGAGGATATTCATATCCTCCCACAAATCAATTGCTTGTCTTCCTTCTGGACCATTCATTAGATACACTTGTGGGATTACATGCACTAATATACAAAATCCAGCATTTTCTTTCCTAATTCAGATTAATACAAGGTGTTAAACCAGTATTGCAAGCAAACCAGGTGCCTCTAGGTGCCGCTAGATACGTAGGAGGAGAGCTACTGATTAGGATAGTCTGATTACAATTTTCCTTATACCTAGAATTAACATTATAGTTACTGGTATATACACAAGTTCCTTGACCCTGTAAGCTGCCTAGGGATACAGATGGTCCCTTTGTCTCCCACGGACAGATAATCATTCCGGGAGCTTACGTTTCTGATATCAGCTTCTTTTGTTCCTAGGTCAACAGTTACAACCGAGCCGGTATAGTAGGGCGGAGCAGGATTCAGACAGAACTAACAATCCTCTGTTACATTGGAGTTGCTCTCATTAACAAACTTATAAACATTATTTAACATGGTTAAGACAGATTCAGGAGTATCCCTGGGGGGTCTATAAGGCTGTCTAAGTCTATGTCCTTTGTTGGCGTTATTGGTACCCCTAGTAATTGTTGACTGTGTAGGAGTTAAGACGTTTTAACCTCCGTCACCAGGCCTAACAGGACCTATAATTAACGGCGGTATCCTGACAGGCTTCTTCTGTATTGTTATTAACACTCCAGGATCAGTTCCGAAAACATACAGCCTGAGACCCCATGTCTTTCTAGTCAACCAGGATAGATCATCCCACTGTTTGACAGTGAGAATGACAGGATTGCACCTTCCTGGTGTGGTACAGGAAGACTGACTAGGTCGAAAAAGAGTCAGAAAGGGGTCAGTGTTCTTCTATGGGGCTATGGTCTCACAACCCCAATGGCCACAATAATATTGGTTTGGCTTATGACAGGTGCTTTGGTCTTTTCTGGGACACATATATAACTGTACTTGTTGTAAACCCTTTCATTCCACTCTAGTCCGCACCCATACCAGGGCCCTTGTGAAAAACTGGCTCCAGGTCCTCGGGCAGGGATGATGGAACAGTGTTAAAAGTTTTCCCTAGTATATCACATAAATCTTATGAAATGTAGGTTGGTACATAGTCTGGTTCACTGATATGGGACACCCATTTCTGATTTAATCAATTCCCATTTGGCCTGCTGAGGTTGATGAGGGTTCCCTCTTACATTATTAATAACAATTAACCCAATTATAATTAACCCCGAGAGAGTCTTATCTTTGAGAGGGTCTCTTGTGGGTGTTGCCTTCCATTTCTGTCTCCGGGGAGGTCGTGCTGTCTTAATGTGCGTGTGATGAATCCAATGTCTCTTTCCCCGACTTTGACGGCTGTTGGTGTCGTCAGGATGACTGGAAATGGACCGTCCCAGCGGGGCTCAAGGGTCGCTGGTTGAATCTTCTTCACCCACACCCAATCTCCAGGGTTTGTGAGTGAGGTGTCGGTACCTTCGGTCTGATCTAGTGGCCTTAATCAAGCCCTTCACTTGCTGTTGGACTTGTTGTAAGGCCTGTAGGGACTTAAGGAGACTAGCATTATTACTCATTTCAACCTTATCAAAACCAATTTTAGGGAGTAAAGGGGGCGGTCTCCCAAACATAATTTCATAAGGGGTTATTCCAGAAATGTATGGGGTACAACGGGCTCGCAAAAGAGCAAAAGGAAGAAGACTCACCCAATTCTCCCCAGTTTCCAATTTAAATTTAGTCAATGTCTCTTTTAGTGTTCTATTCATCCTTTCTACCTGCCCCGAACTCTGGGGCCTATAACTACAATGTAATTTCCAATTGATCCCTAATACTTTAGCCAACATTTGGCTAGTCTGGGCAATAAATGCCGGGCCATTGTCGGACCCTAATGATAAGAGGCAAGCCAAATCGGGTACTATTTCTGATACTAGCTTTTTGGCTACTGCTTGTGCAGTTTCCTTCTTAGTAGGGAAGGCTTCAGTCTAACCAGAATAGGTGTCAATAAACACTAACAAATACTTAAAGCCGAAAGTGCAGGTGCAACTTCTGTGAAGTCTACTTCCCAATGTTCTCCAGGTGCTTGTCCTCTGAGTCGGGTCCCAATGCCCCCTGTTGGTGTTGAGCAGGCATTGACTTGTGCACATATATGACATCGTGCACTCACATCTTGGACCTTAGAGTTCAAGCCGGGATGTAATAGTCCCTCTTCAGCAGCTCAATTAACTTAGTTCCCCCTAGGTGGGTTGCATTGTGCATCTGACGAACTAGGGAGCTGCCAAGAGCAGCAGGGATGACTGGCCTTCCGTCTGGAATCCAGAGCCATCCGTGCTTGAACTTTCCATGGAGCTGCTTTCCTAACTCCAAGTCCTGGGGATTATATTCTGGAGCCTGGACTAGAGGAGGCACGAGCAAAGGACTGATCACAGTCCTTCCCCACTGGTTTTCTGGCTACTTCCTTGGCTGTTTTATCTGCCAGGTGGTTTCCTTTTTCTACCGCACTGTCACCCTTCTGATGGCCAGGGCAGTGGATAATAGCCACTTTCTTAGGTAGCCAGATAGCTTCTAAGAGCTAAAATTTCCTCTTTGTTCTTAATTTCTTTCCCTCTGATGTTAACAGGCCTCTCTCCTTGTATAAAGCCCATGCACATGCGCTGTGGCAAAGGCATACCGGCTATCAGTATAGATGTCAAGGCCTACCTTCTTGTTCCCTGGTCCAGGTGGTCCTACAGATCCAGGTCTTCTTCCTCTGCCATGGCCTTTGTCTGAAGGGTAGCCTTTTCCTACAAACATTACTTTCTGCACATCATCCCTATTATTAAAAACCTCTGAGCTATCTCTAACAATTTGGATAAATTCTCTCCCTTAAATCCTTCTAATCTCTGCAATTTCTTTCTGATGCAGGGGCCGACTGGCTAACAAAGGCCAAATTAATGGCTCTTCTATTATTAGGGTCCTCCGGGTCAATGGGTATACAAGCGGTAAGACTCTAGCAGCCTTTCCAAAAATGCTGCAGGCGACTCGTCCTTAGTTTGAATTACTTCACTTACCTTGGACAGATTTATTGGTCTACGTGCAGCGGCCCGGAGTCCGTGTAGCAGAAACTGGCGATACCTTAGGAGAGCCTCCTTACCTTGATCAGTGTTAGGGTCCCACTCAGGTCGCTGGGTGGGGAACACGGCCTGCAACCGAACTGGGTCAGTGGTGGGCTGCCCATTCGGATCCGTCACCCCCTTAGCAGCTTCCCGTAAAATTCTTTCCTTCTCCTCTGTTGTAAACAGAACCTGTAAAAGCTGTTGACAACCATCCCAAGTGGGTTGATGGGTAAAGAAAATAGATTCCAAGAGGGAGGTTAAGCCCTGCGGCTTCTCTGAAAAGGATGGTGTTTGCAATTTCCAATTATATATAAATCACTGGTACTGAATGGTGAGTAGATGACAGTCGGCTTGCCTCCACTTCCCCCAGGTATTTTCAAAGGAGCCTGTACAGGGACCGGCTCCCCTGATAAGGTAGAGTCAGGGGAAGGTGGCCTACGGGCCCTAGACCGAGTTACAGGAGGGTCTGGCTCCTCCCGAGGAGGATCCCACCTTCCCCATTGTCATAGGGTGGTGGCCTCCAATCATCCTCGGAGGGAGGTCTCTGCAACACACTGGTGGTGGCTTTTTAGACCCTGGGAATAGCTGCCAATACAGTAACAGGAACTTGACTGCAATTCTGTAAGTATTAGGGGCATCAGAAGCAATATCAATCTACACATCAATATAAGAACTTGGTCTGGATGCCCAGGGTTCCCATAAACAACACTTCAACCCTAAATGCAGTCTGCAAGTCAAATGTCCTTCGGAGGGCCTCTGAAGGTCGCCAATCAAGCTGACAGAAACGCTGCAAATGAAAGAGGTTACAGAAGCACCATAAGCTTTCGCCCTATGGTGAAAATCTTTAAAATGATTAAGCATACACTGAAGCGGCGTAAGCCTCCCTTGCGATTGACCCATCGTTCCACAATAAAGCACACAAAGCAGACAGACACAGACTAACAGACCAGAACCAGGACTGAGAATTCTGTCGCCACAGTCTCAGTCGACCGCCGACTTACTTGTCGCTCCCGACGTCTGCACGGTCAATCGGTCAATCGAGCTCGAACCAGGACTGCCTCAGCACTCTCCCAGGATCAGACTCCACAAGGCAAGAAACCACAGCGGCGGGCTAGGGCAAGAGCCCTAGAGGCCTCCCCCACTGCGAGTGGCTTGCCATCCGGGTGCACAGATCCATAGTCCCAACCACAAGAAGATTTCGCTGGGGCCTCCAAATGTTGTGACCGGAATAACCAGACTCAACCTGAGTGCTTTGATATTAGAGGCAGTTTATTAGCCGGAGGCTGTCCTTCCAAAGGAGCAGCCTCGACCCATTTCAGGTCCACAGTTTTATACCCCAAAATCCATTAATCACTATATCCCAATCACAATGGATCTCTACATCATTTATTCATTACCCGTCACCAAATGGTAGTCTGATATGATGCATAAGCGGGGCACAGAAGTAGAAAGCGGAACGTTAAAAGGTCAGATTCCCATACCATGTTTCCCATAAATTCCTCCTACTCTTTCTTGTGGGAACAGAGTTAAACAATAGCCTACCAATGTAATTGCCAGTATTCAATCAGGAAATGTGGCTGTTGTGGCAGTTGGCATAGAGACTTCTAGTCTTAACCCCTTCTTCCATCTTTCTAGGGCACATCATCACAAAGGAAGTTTCTTTTGGGAATACATGTCTTTATCGCCCAATACTTACTTGTTAATGAACCTTTTAAGCAAAAAGAAAACACTTCTTAGGGCTAGAGATTTCAAATTGTTACTGTACATCAGTAGAATTTAATAATTTTTTTTCAGTATTTGTATAGATCTTGACTATGAAACATACACAAAAATGCAAATTTCTTCTCTTAATCATTGGGGTAAAAAAAGGAGGAGGGGCTAATTATTCATTGTTGCCATAGTTAATATCCAAATGTTATTTTCATGAAAGAGTTCCTCCCTGAATGTTTTTTTCAAATATGCCAGTGTTCCATATTCATAGCTTTCTGATGAATATGAACCTGTACCTTTTCCTGTAGAAGTCTATCTCAGCCTCCATAAATGCCTGGATATGTCTCTGTCTTGCCCTCAATGCTCTGCCTTCATTGATTTTATGCTTTTATTCTATTTCTTTTTTTTTCTATTTTTGTCCCTTCTCTTTTCCTTTTCCTCTAACTTATTACAATATAGAATTTAAATGATTACTTTTATTATTATACATAATTATAAAGCTCTATATTTTATACTCTGCTTTTGAAAATTTGATGACTATTACATTTTTAGTTTTTGATCAACTAATTAAACTAATATAACCTAATATAGCTTAGGTTATTTTCCTCCTGTAAAGTAGTAGTAAAAAAAAGTTCCTCCTCCTGTGAAAGTAAAACAAATGGTATTATATATTTGTTCAGAAAGGAGAAAAGTGATAATTAATTATCCCTATTAGTTTAATTTCTTGTGCATTTTCAGTTACAGAAACAATGTTTCTTAAAGATAGAGCTTAACAGCTCTCCAAAATGCATAAAATTTTAATTATAGAAGAATTGTAAAAGCAAAAGTACAGTGTCATTAAATTTTTCTTTCTGGTATTTTAGTGACTCTAGTTAAGCATAGGTTACATGGTACAATGTTTATGATCTGACTAAGCATGCCAGGGAGGTAGCATGTTCTCATCATTTTAATTTTTCTGATAGTCATGTCATTTACTTTTCTCAATTTGAAATAATTATCCTGAGGCAGAAGAAATTTTATTTCATGTAAGAGTACATGATTGCATTTTTTTTGAAGGACATGTCTCATATTTTCTTTTAAAAAGCTACTAAATGATCATAGTTGTTCTAAAAATTCAAGATTCTCAGAAAGCCTTTCCACAAGGACACTTTATTACAAAACCATTTTTCAGTGTTTGTGGTAAAAGACTTTATTGTTTGTTTATTTTTTGTTCATTGTTTTTACACATATTCTCTAACATCCACAGCAGTAGCCAAGGCCAAGTAAACTCACGGAAGTCCACTGTACTGTAAGTCCCGCTGTTTCTTCATGTGAGGCCTCTAGAAATACATTATAAAATCCACAGGATTAATTTAAAATTATATAGAGTATGCAAGTGAATTCATCAAGGATAAGGCCTGAGATACAAAATGAATTTAGCAAATATTAGTTGAATTTTGTAGCTTTTAAACTAATCATAATTCAATGTTGACCTTAGAAGTTAGAAGGATATATCAATCAATTGTGTATTTGGCTCAAAATTTTAATGCAGCTTAATTCTTCAAAAATATCCATTTTATTATTCACATTTAAATTTTTAATTATTCTTAATTTTGTCTTATCAATACTCCCCTTTCACAGATCATTCCCCCAAATTCTGTATTAACCATCTGAAGTTTTTCTGCATTTTAAATGTGAAATATCAAAGCCGACATAAGCTTTTTATGTTTTTGTTCATGGAAACAGTTAAGTGAAATGAAATTATTTAGGCATGCTTGAAAAGAAAAAAAGTACAAATTTTTTTATAAACAAATTTTTTTCTGATAAATTTGTTTCCAAAAATTCCTAAACATGCACCAGTTGTTTGGAAAATCGAGATCACAAGCTGCTTCTTTCTGAAATAACAAGACGATTAAAGCAAAAGTATTTTGGGAAACTGTCTTGCTTCTCCACTGTGCTTCATTAGTGAAGATATAACCAAAACATTTTGATCAGAAAGGTTGATTTAGGAAAAAGTGAATAACCCCAGGCGCTATTTTTTTCTATATCGGTAGGTTTAGTGTATCAATGATTTTCATAAGTTTTTTTTTTGAATATTTAAAAGTACTGCCATTTGTTTTTCAGAATTTTTCAAAATAAACTATTTCAGAATATTAGCAGTGGTTATATCTGTCTGAGTGGATTCTATATCTTTTGTGTTCTTTTTTGCTTACTTTATGATTTTTCCCTATAATGTATATATGTGTTGCTTTTGTTTGCATTTTTATTTTTAATATAAGTGATACGAATAAGTCAAAATTCAATGGTACTTAAGGCTTGTAACAAAAATACACATGAGTCCCATTGGTCCCTTGACCAACTTCTCACCACCTATCTTCACCCACATTTCACATAATCCTACCAGGTATACTTTATTTTCTAATAGTATGCTTAAATCAGTGTTTCTTGGTTTTTAGTTTCATATATTTATTTGCTTCTTGTCAAGATATTTGAGGATTGAGCTTTTTTACAAACATTACTACCACTAGTTTGCCCTCTCTCTTCCTTCTAATATAGCCACACCACTACTTTTATTCAAATCAATAATTAAAGTTTATATCTCTTGACAGTGTAAATATACTGCACTGATGAATCAAGTAAGAGACCATGATTACATTTTTCTTGAAAATCTGTTCTTCCTGGAATTAATAATTGCCTTGTTATTTTTAATATATTTAACCAGAATTTTATCCTAATGCTTTAATGTATCTACCAAATGCCCATCAATAATATCTTCCAATACATAAACACATGATTTTTAGTTTGCTCTCTTGTTTTGCTGAAGCACAGAATACAGAATCTTATTCAAGGGTATGCATAGAAGGCAAATTTTTAGAGTGCTTACATGTTGGAAAATGTCTTTATTCTATTCTTCTCCTTGATTGATAATTTAGATAAGTTTGAGGTCATTTTTCCTCACCATTTGAAAAAATATTGTTTCTGTCTTATAGTTCCAATGTTGCCATTGAAATGACTAATGCCTTTCCAGTTTCTATTCTTCTGTCTCTAACCTGTTTTTTTTCTAGAATTTTCCAATAGTCTCTTGTATTCTGACAATTCACAATGATGTCCCTTAGAATGAATACTTTTCCTTTGATTGTGTTGGACACATGGAGTTTTTAGATCTTATCTGAAAAATTGTTTAAATTATTTCATCACTAATTTTTTCCCTCTTATTTTCTCTGTTCTCTCTTTGTGAACTGTTTTTAGTAGGATGTTGGAACTTCTAGGTTATTCTCTAGATTTATTGTCCTTTTACTTTATTGATCATCTTTGCATCTTTCCTTTAAATTGTCTAAGACACAGATTCTCAATTAGGGTGGGGGTTGTCCCCATCCCAGTCATTTGACAATATTTGTTGATATTTTTGGTTGTCACCACAAAGAAAAGGACATGAACTGGCATCTAGTTAGCAGACCAGGAAAACTGATAACCATTTTATAATGCACAGGAAAATCTCCCACAACAAAGAATTTTCAACCCCAATGTCAGTCATGCCAAGATTGAGAAATACCAGACCAAGAGAATTACTTAACTTTATCTTCTAACTTTCTACTAAAGTTTCTATTTTTTTACTTTAATAATTTATTTTTTATTCTTAAAGTTGGCATATGATATAATAATTTCAGCTGTACAACGTAGGAATGAAACGTTTATATAACTTACAAAGTGATCATCCTGGTAAATCTAGTACCCATCTGACACTGTATATAGTTATTATATTATTGACTACACTCCTTATTCTATACTTTGTATCCCTATAATCATTTGTAAGTACCCATTTGTATTTCTTAATTGTTTCCTCTTTTTTAACCCACTCCTCAATCCCCCTCCCACCTGGCAACAACCAAAACGTTCTCTGTATCTATGAGTCTCAACCACTAATGCAGGTGTGGGACCAGCCTGTTTGCATCTCTCACCCCTCCTTCAGTCTCAAGGTGTCTTTGTGTGTCCCAAGCTGTAGGACTTATATTTCAGCTAGACTTAGGCAACTCCCAGGGATGGCTGTTCTGTAGCTCAGTTGTAATTTTGATGTGATTATGAGAGGAGGCAAGTACACCATTTATCTACTCAGACATCTTGAGCAGAACTCTTGGAGTTTCTATTTTAAATATATTTTCCCACTTTGTTCGATTAGCTGTTTTGTTATGGGAATTTTTACTTAAGATATTTATTTGTTTTATTAAAATTATACACTGCTATATCATCTGTCTTTCACTCTCTGAATCAGGCAAGCATTATAGCCCTTAAAAATTCCATACACGACCTTCTACCTTCATGCCTCTTTGAATGACACCGGTGAATGAGAATTTTGATTATCATTCATTCTTCTGAAGCAGACTTTAAGCCAAACTGTCTTTAAGAAATTAGAGATGGATTGGCACTGTAGTCTTTTTGTCATGAAACAGATTATTTCTAAGTTTGCAAATATTTTCTTTCAACTCTGTACATCAAAATAGAAACAGAAAATACCATTTTTAAACACAGCTACAACTTGTTTACTCTTATTTATTAAATGTGTGTTTTTGTTTTGCAATAATGGAAAAAGTTACAAATGAAATTATAAACACAGTTAAATGTTATATTATCAAAACCAAGAGACTCTATGAAGACAATTTTTATACTTGCTCTGGGCAGGCTCTCTTATAACGTACATATTTAGGGCAGTATTATGATCAAACATACCTGAAGACTTCAAATCTTCTGTACTCAACAGAAAGGAGGATGGTGTAACTATCATTGTCACTCTCAGGAGTAGTGCCCATCAGAGGGCATCTCAAATTATAAACTATTTACAGTCGTAACCATGCTGCCTTTACATTGGATTGCTATCTTTAAGTATGGAACACATGTTGTTGAGTATTAGATTTGGGGAGGAAATTTGACCAGTGAAATGACATATCAAAAGTATTAATACAGAAATTGCTTTGGATTCCTACTAGGGGCTAATTACAACCAAGAAAGAAGAGATACAATATCTACACTTGAAAAAGTTAAAAAAAAAAAAAAAAAAAAACCTGACATTCTCCTGAGTAATGCAGATAAATCAATGAGATTCTTTGAGAACTTATTGATCTTAAATCTCCTGCTAATGAAATTGGAACTCATTGTTATTGCTTCAAATATAAGAGATATGATGATAGTAAGTTATTCAATATGATACTTATAATGAGTACCATTAAAAGGCTCAAATTATTAGATCTATGGGGCCAATTACAGTAAAATCAATAAGTAACAATAGGAATAGGAATGATTAATATTTAGTTGAATTGGTTAAGAAACGAGAATCAGATCAATATCAAAAGACTAAAATTGACAAAACCAAGATTACACTGTTGGGAAATTTAAATGTTCTAATTTCTAAAACCTCAAACTACCATTTCTTTTCAGAATGTTCATAATTGATTTTGCCTTATTTAACTTTCTGATCTCCATTAATCATTATTTTTCATACACTATATAATTTAACTTTAACCATTCAGAATGCTAAATATATTTATTTATTACTTATTCTAAAAATTTATTTAATCATACCTTCAAAGATACAATGAAAGTTGCATTACATTAAAAATTAGCAGATTAAAATAGGACAATGATGATATTTTGGCAGAAAAATTGCCAAATTTGACAAATGTGACAGTACACATTTTGTGATATCTCCTAAATGATATATTTGTTGTAATTTCAGTTAAGATCTTAATAGTACTTAGTTGTCTCAACAAGCTTGTTTATTTTTATTTTTATTTTTAAAATAGAGTTGACATTTATATGATTTTATATTAGTTTAAGTGTATGGGATAGTGGTTAGACATTTATATAATTTATGAAGTGATCCCCCAATTAGTCTAGTACCGACCAAGCATTATACATAGTTATTACAATATTATCGAATATATTTCCTATGCTGTAATCCACATTCTCATGACTGTTTTGTAACTATCCATTTATACTTCTCAATCCCTTTACCTTTTCTACCCAGACTGCAACCTGCCTTCCACCTGGCAATCATGTTTATTCTCTGTATTTATGAGATTGTTTTCATTTTCTTTATTTATTTTGCTCCTTAGATTCCACATATAAGTGAAATAATATGGTATTTGTCTTTCTCTGACTGACTTATTTCATTTGCATAATAACCTCTTGGTCCACTTTTTTGTGGTTGTGTAATATTTCATTGTGTATATGTAACAACTCTTCTTTATCCAATCATCTGTTGAAGAGCACTTAGGTCACTTCCACATCTTGACTATTGTAAATAGTCCTGTAGTGAACATAGGGGTGCAAATATCTTTTTGAATTAGTGTTTTAGTTTTCTTTGGATAAATATCCAGAAGTGGAATTGCTGGGTCATAATGTAATTCTATTTTTTATTTTTTGAAGAAACTCCAAACTATTTTCCATTGCAGCTGCACCAATTTGCAATCCCACCAACAGTGTTCAAGGTTTCCCTTTTCTCCATGTCCTCTCTGACACTTATTACTTGTTGATTAATTGATGATAGCCATTTTTATAGATGTGAGGTGATATCTCATTCATATTTAATTTGTATTTCTCTGACAATCAGGACATTGAATATCTTTTCATATGTTTATTAGCCATCTGTATTCTCTCTTTAGAGAAATATCTATTCTGATCCTCTGCCCATTTTTTAATTGGATTGCTTGTTTTTTTGTTTTGTTTAGTCATTTTTTTTTATATTGAGTTGTACAAGTCTTTTATGAATTTTTGATAACCTCTTATCAGATGCATCTTTGGAAAATATCTCCTTTCATTCAGAGATTGTCTTTATGCTTTGTTATAGTTTCCTTTGCTATGAATTTTTTTTTGGTTTGATAAAGTTCCATTTGTTTGTTTTTTTCTTTTGTTTCCCTTACCCAAGGAGATAGATCAGAAAAACTTATTACTAATAGCTATGTCAGAGTTGTTACCTATGTTTTCTTTTAAGAATTTTTGGTTTCTGGTCTTGCATTTAAGTCTTTAATCCATTTTGAGTTTATTCTTGTATATGGTATAAGAAGGTGATCCAGTTTCCCATGTATCTGTCCAGTTTTCCTAATACTATTTGTTAAACAGACTATCACAGCACCACTGTATATTCTTGCCTCTTTTGTCATAGGTTAAGTGACCTTAAAGGAATGGGTTTATTTCTGGTTCTCTATTCTGTTTCATTCATATGTGTGTCTGTTTTTATGCCAGTGCCATGCTGTTTTGATTACCATAGCCTTGTATTACAGTTTAATATCAGGTAGTGTGATACTTCCCACTTTGTTCTCCTTTCTCAAGGTGTTCATGCCTATTCCAGGTCTTTTATGGTTCCAAATAAATTTTTGTACTATTTGTCCTGGATCTCTGAGAAATGTCACTGGTATTTTGATAGAGATTGTATTTAATCTATAGATTGCTTTGGTTTGTATGAACATTTTAACTAGGTTAATTCTTCCTATCCATGAGCATAATATATGCTTCTATCTATTAAAATCTTCAATTTCTTTCATCAAAGTTTTATTTTTTAAGTAGAGGTCTTTAATCTTCTTGGTTAAATTTATTCCTAGGTATATTTTTAAAAATATACAATTATAAATTGGATTGCTTTTTAAATTTCTCTTTCTGATAGTTCATCATTAGTGTAAAAATGCAACTGATTTCTGAATATTATTTTTGTACCCTGCTACTTTATTGAATTCATTTATCAGTTCTAACAGTTTTTTTTGTTTCCTTTTTTTGATGGAATCTTTAGGGTTCTCCATATATGATATCATGCCATCTATCAATAATGACAATTTTGCTTCTTCTTTTCCAATTTGAATATCTTTTATTTTTCTTTCTTGTCTGATTACTATGGCTAGGACTTCCAATAATGTGTCAAATAAAAGTAGTGGAAGTAAACATCCTTGTCTTGTTCCTAATTTTAAGGAAAACACTTTTAGTTTTTCACCACTGGTTATGATGTCAGCTGTGGGTTTGTCATATATGACTTTTATAATGGTGAGTAATGTTCTCTCTATTCTCCCTTTGCTGAGAAATTTTGTCATAAACGGATGCTCTATTTTGTCTCATTATTTTTTGTATGTATGTAGTGATATGATCATATGATTTTTATCTTTCAGTTTTTTTTAAGTGTGGTGTATCATATTAATTGATTTGCAAATATTGAACTAAACTTGCATCCCAGGAATAAATCCAACTTGATCATGGTGCATGATCTTTTAAAAGTCTTGGTGAAGAAATATTTGTTACTATTTTGTTGAAGAAATTTGCATTTCTGTTCACCAGGGTTATTGGCCTATAATTTTTTTTATTTGTAATATCTTTGTCTGATTTTGGAATCAGAGTAATGGTGGCATCATCAAATGAGCTTGGGAACCTTTCCTGCTCTGGAAATTTTTGAAGTAGTTTGAGAAAAAAAGGTTTAAATTCTTTTTGAATTTTTGGTAAAATTCACCTGTGAAGCCATCTGGTACAGGACTTTAGTTTTTTGAGAGTTTTTTTGATTACTGATTCAGTTTTTGTTAGCAGCAATCAGTCTGTTCAGATTTTATGTTATTTCTTGATTGAGTCTTGAGATATTTTGTATGTTTCTAGTGATGAATCTATTTCTTCCAGATTGTTCAATTTATTGGCATGTAATTGCTCATAGCATTTTCTTACATTTCTTTGTATTTATGTGGAGTCAGTTGTTACTTTTTCTCTTTTATTTTTGATTTTTTGGGGGTCTTCTCTTTATTTATTGATGAGTCTGGTTAAAAGTTTATCAATTTTGTTTATCTTTTCAAAGAACCAGCTTTCATTTCATTGATCTTTTGAATTGGTTTTTTAGATTATTTCCCTTATTTCTTCCACTCTGATTTTTATTATTTCCTTCCTTTCTACTCACTTTGGGCTTTATTTGCTGTTTTTTTCCTAGTTACTTTAGGCGTAAAGTTAGATTTTTTATTTGAGATTTTTTGTTGTTGTTCTTTTTTTTTGAGGTAAGCTTATATTGCTGTGAATTTCCTGACTAAGATTGTTTTTGCTGTGTCCCGTTGATTGGGGTCATTGTGTTTTCATTTTCATTTGTGTCAAGATTTTTTTTTTAAATTTCTTCCTTGACCTAATGGTTAACCTATTTACTTTTAGTATCATGTTATTTAGCCTCCATGTCTGTGTGTTTTCAGTTTTTTTTTCTTGTAATTGATTTCTAGTTTTATACTATTGTGGTTAGAGAAGACAGAGTGAATTCAATCTTCTTAAATTTACTGACTTGTTTTATAGCTTAACATGTGGGCTATATTAGAAAATGTTTTATGTGCACTTGAGAAGAATGTATATTCTACTACTTTAGGATGAAACACTCTAAAAATATAAATTAATACTTCTGGTCTAGTTTCCATTTAAGACAACTCTTCCCTTGTTGATTTTCTGTCTAGAAGATCTGTACGCTAGTGTCAATGGGGTATTAAATTTCCCCATTATGACTGTATTATTGTTGATGTCTCTATTTGTGTCTTCAATATTTGCTTTATATATTTAGGTACTCCTATGCCAGGTACATAAATATTTAGTAAGGTTATATCCTCTTGTTGGATTAATTTCTTTATCATTATATAATGTCCTTTTTTGTCTCTTATTATAGCTTTTGTTTTACAGTCTATTTTGTCTGTTATAAATATTGCTACTCCAGCTATTTTTTAAAATTTTATTCACATAAAATATCTTTGCCCATCCCTTTGCTTTCAGTTTGTGCATGTCCTTTGATCTGAAGTGTGTCTCTTATAGACAGCTTATATATAGGTCTTGTTTTCTTGTCCATTCAACTACTATATGTCTTTTGATTGGGTCATTTAACCATTTAAAGTGATTACTTTTAGGTACATAGTTATTGCCATTTTGTTGTTCATATATATGTTCCTCATTTTCTCTCCTTTTTAAAAGAAGTCTTTTTAACATTTCCTGTAATCCTGATTTGGTGGTGGTAAGCTC
Organism: Eonycteris spelaea; assembly: GCA_003508835.1. Taxonomy (NCBI): domain Eukaryota; kingdom Metazoa; phylum Chordata; class Mammalia; order Chiroptera; family Pteropodidae; genus Eonycteris; species Eonycteris spelaea. Next base: position 2,692,833 of record PUFA01000176.1, read on the forward strand.
CCTTAGCTTTTTGCTGTCTGAGAAGCAGTTTATCTGTCCTTAGATTCTAAATGATAGCTTTGCTAGGTAAGATAATCATAGTTATAGGTCCTTGTTTTTGACCACTTTTTGTATTTCATGCCATTTCTTTCTGGCCTTCAAAGTTTCTGTTGAGAGATTAGTTGGTGTTCTTATGGGAGTATTCTTGTAAATACCTAGCTGTCTTCTCTTGCTGCTTTTAGGATTCTCTCTTTGTCTTTAATCTTTAGCATTTTAATTATGATGTGTCTTGGTGTGGATCTGTTTGGGTTCATCTTGTTTGGTACTTTTTGTGCTTCCTGAACTTGCATGTCTATTTCCTTCATCAGGTTAAGGAAGTTTAGTCATTATTTTTTATTTATTTTTTTTTTCAAATAGGTTCTCAATCCCTTGCTTTCTTTCTTCTTCTGGTACCCTTATGATGTGAGTGTTGTTATGCTTGATATTATTCCCAACAGTCCCTTAAACTATTATTTTTCTTTTTGCTGTTTCAGTTGAGTTTTTCTGCTACCTTGCCTTTAAAATTAAATCACTGATTTTATCTTCTGCTTCAACCAATCTATTGTTGATTTCTTCTAGTGTATTCTTTATTTCTGTTATTGTATCCTTCATTATTCACTGGTTCTTTTTTTATGTTTTCTATGTCTTTTTATGCTTATTATATGTTTATTGTTCTCACTGAGATCATCTATTCTTCCCTAAGTTCATCAAACATCCTTATAACCAATGTTTTGAATTCTATATCTGGTAGGTTACTTACCTCTTTTTCTTTAGATCTCTTTCTGAAGTCTTCTGTTTTTTCATTAGGAACATATTTCTTTGTTTTATAATTTTAGCTGTCTCTGTGGGTTTTTTTCTTTCTTTCTATATATTAGGTAGATCTGCTATGTTTCCCAGTCTTAGCAGGGTGGCCTTATGTAGTAGGTGTCCTGCACACCCCAGTGGCATAGTCTCCCTGATCGTCTGCTCCAGATGCTTCAGTAATGACTCTTTGTGGTTGCATGTGCCCTCATGTTGTAATTGAGCCTTGATTGCTGTTGGCATATCATTGGGTAGAACTGACTCTCAGGCTTACTGACTGTAAGGATTTTGCATGTCCACAATGTATTAGATGTGTGTGAGCTGACCCCATGGAGTGGCATTTACCTCAGTGGTCTTGTGTGACTGTTCAGACCACTCTTTGGTTGTGCCATTGTGGGGTTAATCAGGTGGTGCTCTGTTGAGATCTAACACCAACCTTCACATGTGTTGGTTTTGGAGCCTCTTCAGAGAGGTATTTGTGCAAACCAATGTCAGCCACTGCCTGTGACTAGTCTGGGGATACTTGGTAGTAGGTAAAAGCTATCTGTGTTTGATTGTTGCCTTAGCTGGACCTGGAGGTATGTGGATGGAGCCATGTGGTAAATGAGGCCACCTGTCACCTGCACTGGGCCTGGGGAAGTTCAGCAAAAGGTCCAGGGCATCCCCACGCCTGAAGCTGTCTGTCCATTGCCAGTAAGGCTCAGCAGATGAATGAGCCTCTGGAATACCAGAATTTGGTGAGATGGGGTCTCAGAGAGTCATCAGGGTGGAGCATAAGGAGTTCCCCAGGTCAGTGCAGATAAAAATTTATTGCCTAAGCTGAGCCTGTGATCACCTGCAAAATTATTATCTCACACCCAGGCTATCTGCTGAATGCCTCATGCCTACAGACCCTTGAGATTTGTTTAAGAAATACTGCAGTTATTTCTGAGGCTGTTGCCCACCACCAAAACTGTCTCCTGAATTGTTCAAGTGAAGGCCTGTTGGTTGCTGCAGAAAGAACTTCCTGCTGAGGGTGTGGGATAATCCTAGTTGTCCAATAATCAACCAAAATTGATACAGGCAACTTGTGAGTTGGATGGGGCAAAGTCGCAGGGAGTCACCTGGGTGGATCGAACAGATCTTGCCAGGCCAATGCAGATTCAGTTTTGGCTGTTTTGCTGGAGGGCTCAATAGAAGATGGTGCTGTCTTCAGGCTGCACGGGAGCAGGGCTCAACAAAGGAACAATGGCTGCTGTCACTCCAGCCCTGTACCTAACCCAACACATCTCAGTCTTTCGCTGCATGTCTCTGGTACCTCCCAAGCTGCTTTCCCTCCACCTGAGTCTAGGGTGAATGCTTGCAGATTAGTGAGTCTGTGCACATGTCCTTTAAAGGGACATCTGGATTTCCAGCTGCCTTCCATCTCACCTGGGAGACCAGAATCCCCACTGATTTTTATAATCAGATTTTGTGGGGACTCCTTTTCCCAGCACTGTAATCCTGAGCTGGGGAGCCCTGGTGTGGGATTGATGCCCTCACTCCTCCAAAGGGGGCTCCACAGCCAAGATATACCTCCCAATGCTCAACCACCATACGTGAATGTGGGATCAGCCTGTTTTGCATCTCTGCCCCTGATACCAGTCTCGTTTTAGTCTCCTATTTATATCCCAGGTTATAGGAGTTATGTTCAGCTAGTCTCCAGATCATTCTCTAGGTAATTATTTCATTATTTAGCTGCAATTTTAATGCTGTCATGGGAAGCAGCATGTACAATGTTTACCTACCATCTTGACCAGAACTCTCAAGAAGCTGCTTTTACAATTAACCTGGTAGAGAGAATGGCTAAGAAGAATCTATGTAAGTTATTTGATGTTTCTTTTAGCAACACTTATTATAAAGCTTTAGTAATTAAGACATTGCAATATTGATTCATGAGTAGACAAGCAGACTGATAAAATGGAATAGTGAGCTCTAAAAAATATGCTCACATATGGAAACACTATATTTGAAAGAACTGCAAACAAATTAATGAGAAATAAGAACATATTCAATAAATGGTACAGAACAACCATTATCCATGGATAAAAGTGAGTATGGATTCCTAGGTCACATATATGAAAATCAATTCCAAATAAATGAAGGATTTAAATCTGAGAGGCAAAATTTTAAAACTTTATAAAACACAGAGTAGAATATCTTTATACTACTATGGGAGAATTTTTAGTAAAATAAAAAATACTAACTACAAAAATGAATAAAACAAAATTAAGAAAATATTTTCATCAAAGTCTAACATAATGAGAGTGATAAAAAGTCATAAACTTGGAGGAATGCATTTGAACATAGATAACTAATTATTAGCATCCAGAATATACACGGAATTCCTAAAGTAAAAAAGAAAAACTTAACCTAATAGAAAGAAGTGTAAAAGGTATAAAAGCATCTTACATAAGAAAAAAAAACTGAATGTCTAATCAATGTATAGAGGATGCTCAACTACATAATTAATCAGTAAAATGCAAAATCATAGCATTTCACACACACCAGGTTAATACAAATTTTAAAAAGTAGATATATTTCCAAATTAGCTATAGGAAAATAATGGTCACCAGATTCTAAATCTCTCAGTAAAACTTTAAAATCAGTAAAAAGGATGGCAGAGGACACATCAAATAAAGCATGACTCACACATTTAGAATTAGTAGGAGACAGAGAACGGAATGAGTTTTAAATTATACTGTTTGAAAATAATCACCAAGTTCCAAAAGAGCTGCCCTTTCAAGCTCTACTTCTACTGCACATCTGTGGGTGGGAGAGAAGAATAGGGTAATTTAAAAATCTCTGTGGACATACTGAAAGAGAACAGGGCATAGATGAAGTACCGGAATAAAGAAATCTCTCTGGAAAGAAAAAGTTCAACACTAAGTACTAATTTGACAAATGTAGTTCTGAAACCTGAGGATTAACAATAGCAGTTACAGGGCTGAAAGTAACCAGAGATAAGTTTGTTTCTGAGGTGGGGTGTGAAGGAGATAAGTAGAGAAGTGAAAGCAGAATAAAGTGAAATTAAGAATTTTATAGGAACAGAAGAGAAATAAACCATGTTAATGCCTACTTTTTCACATCACCACTAACATCGCAATTAAAGATGCAGTTCTTCACTAAACTAGAAATCTATTTTATGAAATGCCTAGAATTAAAAAGAAGATATATATATAGAGAGAGAGAATACATCAATTTCAAATAAAGCTGTATAGCAAGAAAACAGAAATGCATATCAAAACATTTCAGATAAAAATCTCCCAGGTTAAAACAAAAATTGAAACAGAGTGATTATAATACAACACTAACAACTAAAATAAACAAGCACTAAACACTCAAGTTCTTGGAGATATAAAAGCCAAGCTATCATCAGAAACCAGGAAAATAAATTCAGGAGGAGAAGTAGGGGTCGGGGGAGAAGGAGGAGGGGAAGATGAACAAGAAGAAGGGTAGCAGCAATGAGAATGAACTAAACTCAAAAAAAAAAAGAAAGAAAGAATAAATTACAGTATGCAGAGGGATGAGCGATTACTTGGCTAGGAAGTAAATTATTGGGAATTTCTTATGCTTATTGTGAGAGTATGAATTATGTGTTTACTTTGGATAGCAGTTTGGCACTATTAAAACTGATGATTTGCATATGTATATGTATCACAGAGAACTTCTATGTATTCATTATGAGAGTATGAATTATACATATATTTTGGATATCAATTTGGTATTATCAATTACAATTTAAAATGTCACGCTCTGTACTCAGTATTTACAGCTCTAGCATTGGCATGTTCTGAGTAAGGATCTGCAAACTACAGCCCATTGACAAAATATGACCCACTACCTGAATTTGTAAATCAGGTTTTATTGAAACATGACTATGTACATTTTTTTATGTGTTGCCTATGATAGATTTTGTGCAAAAGGAAAGATTTGAGTAATTGTAATATGTGGTCACTGTGCTGAAAATATTTACGATCTGATCCTTTATCCTTTATAGTAAAAATCTGCCAATGCCTAGTCTAGAGATACCTTTGTACATATGAAGAAACATGTATGAGAATGTCCATAGTGTAATAGCTGAAAACATCACAAATATTAATCACCAGTAGAATAGAAAACTAAATCGGGAATCCATTATCCAATCACAAATGACTATTAGTTAGAGAATATGAATTAGGTACAGATGTATGTGACAACACGATTAAATCTCCAAACAAATTGTTGAGTAAAAAGAAGGAAGTGTGATCACTCTGCTTCCATTTGTTTCAAGGTTAAAACATACAAAGCTAAACTATATGTAGTCTATGGAATCATACACATGAAATAGCATACTAAAACATAGTAAGTGACAGGTTAAGTTGTTCTCATGTTTCTCCTCTGGGCAGGGAAAAAAAGTAATATGATCAGAGCAGATTCCACAAGAAGTCTCACAGGTGTTGGTCATATATGTTTTTAAGTAGGCGGTGTGTCCAAAGCGGGGTGTTTGGTTCAAATCTGCATTTGAATTATAATTTTTTTTTTAGTTTCAAAAATTGCTTTATATCCCAGATCAAAGGATCATTTTCTTTTTTTATCAAGGAAACATTTATGTAACAAATTTTATTGTTTCCACAAGTTATTTTTCACTTTGTTCAGCATATCTATTGTATATATTGATATGGGCATTTCTTTGATTAGTTAATTGATTTGCTAATATTCTACATCTTTCTAAAAGATTGATTTAGTTATATCTATGTCTTTGCATATATACACACACACATATACACATACACACATACATATATAGTTATATCCCATACTTGTAGGATAATTATAAAGAATAGCACAGTAAATGTTGCATAATTTTGGTGTTAAATCTTCTTGGTTAGGCCACTGCTCTACTCCCTGCCATTTGGGTGATCCCTGACCTCTTTTATTATCTCAATGCTTTTACCTGTGAAATGAGAATGATATTAATATCTGCTTTTCCTTTCTGTGTGTATGAAATAAAATAATTCTCAGTAATCTTTTGTATAAATAATACTGTCATCATCATTTTCAGACTTTGGCATGTGACGTCTGCCTGTTTTTATGGTACTCCAGGCAACATTGACTTCTGGCCCACCTCGTGGATGAAGACCTGATCTCTGGTATGAGAGTAGGACCAACACTTATGTGTTTATTTGTCACCCATTGTTAGTGGGTAAGAGATGGAGATATGTAAAGTATTATCTGTTATAATTGTCAATTGTTTTTCTGCCCCAAAGTGTGTGTGTGTGTGTGTGTGTGTGTGTGAGAGAGAGAGAGAGAGAGTTAGCACTTTCTTTAATTTAAAATATATTGATACAATAAATAACATATTACTACAGAATTGTTATGACCATTGATAATATCACATAGCATTTATTTTTTATAAATTCTTGTAAATCTTTGTAAGAAGAAAAGAAATAGAATGTTTTACTAGCAGTAAAAATCAGTGATTAAAGGATGCATTAAATTCACTACTGTGTTTGAATCTGAGCACCACTACTTAGAGCTGTTAAATTTTGAGAAGAATATCACTCTACCTGTTTCCTCATCTGCAAAGTCTGTTTAACAAAGTAACATAGATTTCATAGATTTTGGCAAATAAAAATGATGTTGATAGTGCAGGAGTTGGCAGCAGTCTGAGACTTCTTCCATCCATCCTCACTAAAGACCTGTTGACCTGAGACCAGACCACCTTGTGAAATTAAATTGAGGGTATTTACATGGAAAGATAACTGGGAATTCTCAAAAATTTTGTGGTTTTTGTGGTTTGTCCAAAATATTTCTTATGAATAAACTCAAATTTCTCAAATTATGAGAGACAACTGGGAGGAGACTATAAATTGTGTAATTTCTTTACAATTGAAAGCTTAACCAAGTATAAAAAATAAAAAGAAAAAAAACAAAAACAAAAGCAAGCAGCTTCCACCACCCTGCCTTCGTTGCCACTGTTAGTTCTCCTCTATCACTTGGCCCCATTGTGTTCTAGGATGTTGCATCTTTCAAATAATTAGTATGTATAGCCTTGAGGAAACTAGAATTCTTGTGAACCTGTTTGACAATTTAACGTTTTGTATGATTGAGGAGATGATATATAAAAAGAACTTAAAACTGCCTAGAACTTTGTTTTTAATTAAAGTTATACTAAAAGTTATTCTTTTCTTAATTTTTTCCCCAAATCTCTTTCATTTTTAAAATTTCTTTATTATGAATTATATTTTAAAGAAATTAGTAAAAGATTTAATTTCTTTTATGTGCATGAGCAAACATTAATAGCATAATATTTATTTAATTAATTTAATAAATTACTTTTAGCACTCTGAATTTATTGCAATACATAATTGGGTTAATATGTACATATGATAATATTTTAAGAATATATGTTATCAAAAACTGATCATATTTGGGAAAGCTTTGTGTTTTGTTGTTGTTGTTGTTTGTTGTTGTTTTTGAGTAAGCTGTCTTCCCTATGTGTATTATCCACATGCATTAGTTTTCTAGGGCTGCCATAACAAAGTACCATAGACTGTAATAAATTTATTGTCTCACAGTTCTAGAGTCTAGAAGTTTGAGATTAAGGTATTATAGGTTTGGTTTCTCCTCTCTCCTTGGTCTGTAGACATCCATCTTCACCCTGTGTCTTTGCATTTCTGCCTTATACCTGTTTGTGTTCTCATTTCCTTTTCTTATAGGGCAATTGTCATATTGGATTATCCACCCCTCCCCACAAATGACCTCAATTTTATTTAGACCTCTTTAAAAGCCCTGTCTACAAATACAGTCAAATTCTGTTGTACTATGGGTTAGGATTACAACATATGAATTTGGAGGACACAACTCAACCTATAATACCAATGTGAGAGGCAGCAAGTCTTTGCTTCCTATCTTAATTTACTGTTGTAAACCCAGCATGAGAAAAGTGTTTGGTTATAGTACTCAAATATTTCTTGAAGGTATAGACACAAAGTCTCATTTTAATAATGTTTTAAGCTATATTCTTTCACTTAAAATTTAATAATGTTTTTCTTAACAGTCAATAGATATAATAATCTGTTATATATTAATAATTAAAAGCAATATTTCTCTTTTAAACAAGTGTGTCAATATTAAATTGTTCAGTTAAATTTAGAAGACCAGTCCATGGAGTTTTACACTGAAATATGTGTTTTTTTTAAAAAAAAGACTTTACAGAACTTTAAATCATTTTGTAATACTTGGACCATGATAGTTCAAAAGTGATAGTACACAACTTGATAAATATTAGAGACAATTCATAGAATCTTTAGTTGGAGAACACAGTCCTTTCCGTGTATTTCTCTTCTGCTAAACATTTCTGTACTTGCTATGACCACTTGGCATGAGGTCAGTACTCAGGCTGAAGACTCATCACACTGTACCTTTATTTGTTGACCACCAATATTCTGCTATGAAACCAAAGAGTTTGTATCCTGACACAACTCACTCATCTGAAACAGAGGCCGCTGGGTCATGTGCTTTGTGATAATGCTGACAACATTTAGCAAATCCAGGCTGATGTCTTCACAAGGCAGAATATACACAGTATTACATGAACCACAGTGAAATACCAAAGGTTAATTTATGGTGGGTCAAGACTGCTGTGAAGATCAGTAATAACATCATTAGCTCTGTCTGGATTTACGTGTGTGCGCGTGCACGCATGTCCACACACATGTGTTTGTGCATTCTTGTTTTATTTCCAGTGTCGAAGATTATGTTAACTCGAAGAAACATAGGAAAAAAACATGAAAGCTTTCTTTTTACTATAGAAATCAGATTAATGTTGACAGAGAGGACAATGGAAAAACAGAAGCTACTTCCTTTGCCCAACATCTTCTATTTCACATCAAACTTGTTGGAGTGGAGAGGGGCTTTGGCGATTGCTCTTGGTCTCTTCATTCTCATTATATTTCAGATTACTACATCAAAGATCAAACTCCAGTCATTTGGTGTATATGGTGTGTGTGTGTGTGTGCGTGTGTGTGTGTGTGTGTATACTTCCTGATAGTCAGCTGATCAGAGAGAAGAGAAAAAAAACATAGTAACCTGGTTAATTCAGTCTATTCATTCTCCATAAGATGTGCAGCCATGTTCATTGTAAACTTGGGGAAATCCTGATAGAGTTAGACAAGAAAATTTCTCTAGTGATACAACATAATTTGCAACATCTACTACATCATCTTTTATGAGCCAAACTCTACCTAAGCTGCTTCGTAAACATTTATTTCATCCTCACAATATCTATTAAGAAATGTGGCTCAAGGCAGGCACCTGTGAATGTGAACATCTTGGGCAGCACCCCCTGTTCTCATTGAAATTACAACCAAATTATAAAATAATCAATGTGGAGAATCACCTGAAATCCAGCTGATCGTAACACCTATGTCTGCTAATATAAAGGAGTCATATTGAAGTTGATCTAGTATAGGCAACAACTATCTGCAGATCATTTTGTAGTTCTCACTGCATAGCCCTGAACAATCAAAAGCAGGCGCTGACCTTGGCCTATGGGGGAACCCCTTCCAATGGGCCACAAAACCAAAACATCTGGAGGCTGGCACCAGACCAGTATGGAGCAACTCCTGACTAGCCCCATTAGTGATACACACAAAGGATGGTTGCAATAAGTACACAAGCCTTCTAATGCAAATCCCACTCAGTGGGGTCAGCACCCACACAACAGTTCTTACCCTGTGGGTGCAGCCATTCCCATAATTAGTCAGCCTGAGCATTAATCCCATCCACTGATCTACTAACAACAATAAATGCTTAATGACAACAGAAGATAACACTCAACCCATGCAAAAAACACATCCAGAGCCCCTGGTATAAAGGATCAGGGAGAGTGAGCCACTGGGCCATACAGGACACCTTCCACATTAGACCATCATGTCAAGACTGAGAGCCGAAACAAATATTCCTGACATAGAAATGAACACAGAGAGGCTAATAAAATGAGCAAACAAAGAAACATGCCACAAATGAAACAACAGGAGAAAACTCCAGATAATAAGCTAAATGAAATGGAGGCAAGTAAACCACCAAAGACAGTTCAAAATAATGGTTATAAGGATGCTCGATGAAATTATGGGGAGAATGTATGAGCACAGTGAGAACCTCAACAGCATAAAAGAAGACATAGAAATCTTTTTAAAAAAAAAAGACAGAAAAAAGTAATACAATAAGTGAAATAAATAATACATTAGAAATATTCAGCAGTAGATTGGACAAAGCAGAAGATCCAATCAGCAAATTGAAAGACAAGGTAGCAGAATACACCCAATCAGAACAACAACAACAAAAAAGAATTTTAAAAAATGAGGATAGTTTAAGAGACCTTGAGACAACATGGAGCGTAAAAGTATCTGGATTATAGGAGTATCTGAAAGGAAGAGAATGAGCAAGGGATTCAGAATCTCTTTGAAGAAATAATGACATAAAACTTCCCTAACTTGGCAAAGGAATTAGACATACAAGTTCAGGAAGCCCAAAGAGTTCTAAACGAGAGGAATTCAAACAGACCTACACATATTAAGTAAAATGCCAAAGGTCAAAGACAAAAAAATCTTAAAAGCAGCAAGAGAAAGGAAGCTAGTTACTTACAAGGATACCCCCATTAGAATGTCTGCTGACTTTTCAATGGAAACTTTGCAGGACAGAAGAGAATGGCAAGAAATATTCAAAGTAATGAAAAACAAGAATCTACAGTCATGAACACTCTACCCAGCAAGGCTTTCGATTAAAATGGAATGTGAGATAAAAAGCTTCCCAGGAAAAATCTGAAGGAATCCATCACCAACAAGCCAGCATTACAAGAAATGTTAAAGGGTCTTCTGTAAAAAGAGAAGGGGTAAAACAGAAAAAAGAAATAACAAATATGAATAACAAAATGGCAGTAACAGTGTATCTATCAGTAATCACTTTAAATGTAAATGGATTATATTATATGCTCCATTAAAAGACATAGGGTAACTGAATGGATAAGAAAACAAGACCCATGCATATGTTGTCTACAAGCAACTCACTTCAGATCCAATGACACTCATAGACTGAAAGTAAAGGGATTGAAAAAGATATTTCATGCAAATGGAAATAAAAAAATATCCAGGGTAGCAATACTTATATCAGATACAATAGACTTTCAAACAAAAGCTATAAGAGACAGTAAAGAGCATTACATAATGATAGGGATTGATAAATCAAGAGGACATAACCCTAATAAACATATACACACCCAACATAGGAGCGCCTACATACATAAAACATTTATTGAGTAACAAAAAAGGAGACATCAATAGTAATACACTCATAGTAGGAGGTTTTAACCCCCATTGATACCAATGGACAGCTCTTCCAGGCAAAGAAACACTATAATAGATGGGTTTAATAGATATTTTATAGATATTTTCAGAGCATTTTACCCTAAAGTAGCCAAATATACATTATTTTCAAGTGTTATCATAATGGTATGAAAGTAGATATCAACTACAAGAAAAAAACTAGAAAATACACAAACACATGGAGGCTAAATAGCATGCTCCTAAACAATGAATGGGTTATTAATGAGATCAAGGAAGAAATCAAAAGATGCCTAGAGACAAATGAAAATGAAAACACAATGACTCAAAATTAATGGGACAAAGTGAAAGCAGTCCTAAGAGGGAAGTCCATAGCAATACAGGCCTACCTCAAGAAACAAAACACACAAAAAAACTCAAATAAACAATCTAACCTTATAATTAAAAGAACTAGAAAAAGAAAAGCAAACAAAGCCCAAAGTGAGTAGAAGGAAGGAAATAATAAAGATCAGAGCAGACATAAATGAAAAGGAAGGCTAGAAAAACAATACAAAGATTAATGAAACCAAGAGCTGGTTCTTTGAAAGGATAAACAAAATTGAAAGAACCTTAGCCAGACTCATTAAGGAAAAAAGAGAGAAGACTCAAATAACTAAAATCAGAAATGAAAGAGGATAAATAACCACGGATGCCACAGAAATACAATGGATCATAAGAATATACTGCAAGCAATTATATGCCAACAAATTGGACAATCTAAAAGAAATAAATACATTACATGGTATTTATCTTTATCTGACTGATTTCATGCAGCAGTATAATTTCTAATCCATCCATGTCATTGCAAATGGTAGGACTTCATTTTGAGTCACAGTTTTGTTTTGTTTTGTTTTTCCTTTATGATGGTGTTTTATGGGTCAGAGCAAAAAATATTAGTATTGTGAGAAGGATGGCATACTTTTCCTTACTTCAAATTTTTGGTGATTATGGCCAGGAATAATAAAATATTTCTAACTCTCCAAAACATAAAAAGCAAGGTGGTAATAGTCAAAATAAGATGAATGGTGAATAATAACACTCTGCTTCTTCTCCACACAGTCCACTGGGCAGAGGCAAAAAAGGGATGGTATGCAGGGTTTGGACATGATGAAAATATCTGTGCCCTCAATGGAAGCAATTACTCACATTCAGGAACCAAAGTCTGTGGTCCTATTATGTCCATGTACATCATTTCTAGATGTTCATAGCTCTGATCCTGTGACAGGTGATTCATATATAACACCTACCTGATGTAATCTTCCTGAGTCTTTAAAGGTGGGTATTATTATCTCCACCTTAGGTACATATGAGGAAAATGAGTTGTTAAATACATATTTTAAGGTTACATAGCTGGGATCTTAGACTATGTATGTCCAACCTGAAGGCCTCTGCTCCTTTCTCTGTGTGCACCACCTCCTGATAGCACCTGAAACAGGTGCATAGCACAGACAGTGAACAGGTGCTCAATAAGGGGATCTCCCTTCTTTGTCCTCCCTCTCCTTCAGTCCTATTGCTTCACTGTATGACCGGATTCGGACATCTTAGGACCAAGAGGAGAGAAACTTTCATTATTTAAATTTGAAATGTATTTGTTATGAGGGATATGTATTATGAAAACTATAATTGCAAACATTTAACAGGTAAGGGGAGGAAAGAATCTTGGATACATGAAACATTCTTATTAAGAATCTAATATGTGGTCTAACTAGTATGTCTGGAAATTAATTAATTGTAAACATCTACTAAAAAGTTGGATAGAAAAACGAAGTGTTTCTTTTATGGCACTGTCATTCTCAAAACTGCTCGGTCACATGGCAGCACACCTCTTTCTTACACAACAATGTTCAGAAGGCATTTCAGGAGCAAAATCATCTAAGGATATGAATACGCCACATATGTTTTCAATCATAAAGTAAAGAATCTAAAAACTTTTATGAGAACCACTGTAAACGGATGCAGATATTTTCCCTTGTACTTTTTGACTAATAAGCATGAATTTTTCAGAAAACAAATTAAAATTTTTTAAATGAAGAATTTTAAGTAAAGATTTTGAGTAACTGTTCAAAAGTGGAGCACTTATTTATGGCCCTGGACTTCTTATATCTGCCAATAAATAGCAGCATTGCTGTGTATAAATTAGGAGTCTATTGAATCATTCAAGTCACCAAGGCATTACTTTGTAGATTGAATTAATAATGCCCAGGAGTGCCGTTATCAGCACATTATGTCCACCCTTCAGATCTTTATTTCTTTTTCTGAGGAAGAAAGCTGTATTGAAATGTTGCAGAAAAGATCCAAAAGAAATCAAGTAGTATTTGGAGAGCTGGAGAGCTGAGGTTTATCATGCCGATGGTTCCAGAGGAGCTAGTATTCTGAAGATCTGGGCTTGGAGGTCAGTTGTAACACTTCTTATATAGACCTTTTTGGCATGGCCTGATTGGCTAATTTGAACTCAGGCCACTACAAAGCGAGCGGGAAGTGGGGGAGGGGAGTCGCTATGTTGCAGGTAGTTACATTGCATTACAAGGGCAGAAGTTGCTATGGGCAACCGGCAGTTACAAAGTACTGCAAAGTGAGGGAGTTACTAAGCAGTACAAACAGTTACATTTGTTGCTTAGACAGAAAAAGCAAAGGGAAGGTAAGTCTTTAGTCAATTTCAAGTACAGCCCATGCAGCCAGCACATTTACAGAAGCGGAACAGAAGGCTGATTAGTTTTTTGAATTAAAAATCCTCTTCAAAAGGACCTAGGTATTGCCTTTACTAATCAGTACATTTGTCTTAGTCATGTATCGATTCCTGTTGAAGAATTCTTTACTCTCCTCTAATAATCTTATTCTCAGATTAAAAGAAATACAATTATGGTATTTAAGTGATTTAATTGTTTTCATTAAATTATCCTAAAAAAATAAAAAATAAAAAACTTTGCTTGGAATTTAAATGGCCACTCTAAATAATCTTAGTGGTTTATCTTTATTAAACTGATTCTCAACTGTATAAAGAAGAATTTTTTTAAAAAAGCTATTTCTTCAGTTCTGTTTCCCATGAATAATAGACTCCTGGTTAATACTGAATATCATCAGCAGTTTCCAAATTTTAAATTATAGCTTAAAGAAAATATTGGGAAAATTATTTCTCTCCTAAATGCATGAGTACATTGAAATTAACTCCTAATCTGTCCCAAACAGTAATAATGTAAATTAAATTAAGTTTTGTGTAACTATATTATTCTTTGTAGGTAGAAGGCATAAAAAGACCTAAAAGATGGACATAGGACTCATATATTATTTAAAGAGCTGTGATGTTGTGGGTTTGTGTGGGTGCTAAAGCTGCGGAAAATTTTAGGGTGTTAAGAAACAGAACTTTGTTTTCATTTGGCATGTCATTTATCACATTTCATGAAAAAAAATTTCTACCTTTTTACCTATATCTTTTAAATTTTCACTGAAACTGGAGACAATTTTAAAACAATGCTTATTTTTTCTTTTTTCTGTTATGTCATCTGTCCCATTCACTTTATATCTTGTATAAATTTCTCTGTTATTCATTTCCTATGTCTACATATTTAATTCCTTTTAATTGCTAATTAGTGTTTAATGAGTATATTTGTGAATACCAAAATTTGTGTAACTGTCTTTTATATATTATCGCTTATATTTCCATAGACTAGATTATTATAGAATTCTAAAAGTAAAGTTTCTTACTTAAAGGATATACGTTATTTAATAAATTTCATTCTGATTTATTTCTAAAAAGGTAAACTTAACAATTCCATGTACAATTACAAGAGTACGGATTTCTTCACTAATGATTGATATTACAGCCCTTGTGTTTTCTGATAGTCCAGTGAATAAAAACTTGATTATCTCATGTTTATTTTTAATTTAAATTTCTCTATAAGTATGCTTAAGCAACTTTTTATATGGCTATTGATTTGGGGGATTAGTTTCTTTATGTGCTGTGCATATGTCCTCTTATGAATCTGTATGAGCTCTAGAAATTCTACATTATAATACTGGTAGGAGTGATCATCCGAGGCTTATTACTGAATAAAAATAATTTTATCATTTTCTCTGGGTTTGTTTTTTTTATGTATATATTTCTTTGTAGTTGCACAGGTTTCTTATATTGCTGTTAATCTTTAATAGGAGCACCTTCTCCTTTTTATCTATGCTGTTCCTTCCTGCTTTGCACTGCCCTGTTCTCAGTCCTAGTGTGCAGAGAGAGTTTTATCAATATGAAAACTTTCTTTACTTATTTTCTAAATCTATTGTTATTTAGAAGTTTCCTTGACAGGTTAACCTTATTCATTTATGCCATTAGATGCATATGCATTACAATCATAATCACCCATAAAGGATGTCTGTACTGCAGCAGGTGGAAGATGCACAGGTTTACTGATCCTCACCATTTCCTCTTTCTTGTCTTAGGATGGTCTGTTTTGTTTTGTCATTTAGTTGTTTTTTTTTTTTTGTTTTTTGTTTTTGTTTTTTTTGTTTTTGTTTTTTTTTTTTTTTACCTCACGTAATACTCTCATTTGGGGTACTTGAGTAAAATGTTGAGCTATGTTTTATTATCAAATACCTTTTCTCCTTAAAAAGTGAAGGTCACCTTACTTTGTATACAATTCTTGAATTGTAGTCATTTTTTCTCATTGTTTATAAATGCTCCATTTCTGTTTCTTATCTTCTTCGATTGCGATTGGAAGGTTAAGTACCATATTTCCTGTTTATATAGGTTTTTCTAAGTCTTTATTACTGTGATCCTATTAGAACTTCTTTGCTCTTTTTCACTCAGTTTGATAATTAGATCATAATAGACTTAGATGTAATTTTTTTTTATCAATCCAGTCTCAAACTTAATGAGCAATTTTGATTTACATATTGGCATTTTTTTTCAACACAGATATTAGAATTTCATATTTCCTTAATTATTGTATATATTTTAAATATTGTATAATATTATATTTTCCTTTTGAAACATCCATGATATTAGGCCTGCAGGATCTACCCTTCAAATTTATTTTTTTCTAAGTGTTCTGATATATTTTTTGCACATGACCACTAAATAACAAATTTATTAATTTAGATCTCATTCATTTTCATTTGTCTATTTAATTTCTTAGTCCCGACATCATCTAAGTTTTACCAATATATATGTATATTTTATTTTGCAGCATTTGCAATGTCTTAAAAGCCTTGTATCATTACTCTCTCTTTATTTCATCTCATAGGGCATGCTCTAACTGTCTCAACCCTCTTCTGTTTTTGGCTGTTGGGCCCCTTGAATGGGTAGTTACTTTTCCTCTCTTGGATCATTAAGGTTCATATCAGGTTACTGAGGTTACCTCCATGGCAGAAACCATGCAGAAGCTAATGGCTTGCTGTGCTGTGCTGTGCTGCGGTGTGAGCCCCTCCCAGTTTGGAGAACACAGAGGGTAAGCAGTTAACTTCTGACTGGAGCATTCCCAAGGTTTGCATAGTGATGTTGAACTCTTGTTCCATTACCATAGAAAGATTTAAAATTGCTTTTTCCAACTTATGATAGCCAAAACTTAGGAATAAGACCCGAAGAGCTTAAACAAACAAACAAACAAATAATAAAATAAATAAATACAACTTGGAGTTCTGATACTTAAGTGGATATTTCTGCAGGAATGTTGTAACGTAAGAGCTCCAGGCCAGAAACATGCATTTGGGATATTCTAAAAAAAAAAAAAAAAAAAAAAAAAAAAAAAAAAAAACAAAAAAACAACCACTAGGAGGACTAACAGAGTGGGACATGCCATTTATTACTCAAAATGCAGGGTACCACCAATGGTGGCCAGTTGGAACTGTAAGAAAAAGCTGCTGCTGGCCACAGGCAGAGGGAAACATAGGCAGAGGGAGAGATTATCTCACTGGGGGAGCAGCTGCCTGTGCTGCTTGGTTACAGGAGCAGATAAAGTCCATGGGAGCAGCAGAATGCATCCTTGGGATTAGGCACTATCAAGATCCCTTTGTATACTGCGTTCTTTATTATTGCTGACCAAACAGCCATCTATCTTCTTAGTGTGTGGAGGGGCTATACATTGAATTAACCCCACACATTTTATATGGAACAACTTTATGAATAAAGAAGCCCAAATTTGTAATTTACCTGGCATTAGGGTGGAGTATATAGTGACAGAGAAGCCAGATATCTAAGTCCATATCATCCTGATCATTTAGCTGAGTACCTTTTTGCTGGAGCCAGCTGGCTAAAGTCGAACAGTACCTGAAAGAGGGGGGTGAAGCCTAAGAAAAAGAAGACAGGAAAGAACTTTTGGGAGGGCATACAGTCAATGCTGCAGCCTCAAGTTTATTTAGCATAGCCCTTATATTTCTTTTTGAACACAATAGCAAGGCACAGAGTACATTACCATAGGAATGCTTACATGTACATAAGTTACTATGCATCCTTCCCTCAGGGTACAAACATCCTTGCTTTCTGTAAAACATTGCTCTATCTTAAAAGGATTACTTTAGGAGGCATACCTCTCCTCCAGGGTCAGTAATGTTTAACTCAACACCCTGCTTCCTAGAACCATCCTTTAAGCTGTCTCAGCAACTGCTTTATGGCTACAAACTACCTGACTTCTTCAGTGTCTCATAATGGCTCCCGACACCTTTTATATACTTTATTGTCACTTAAAATAAAGAGACAAGTATGGTTTACAGACAAGGTTAAAGGGGAATCTGTAATTTCCAGAATCTGAAGTATTTCACAATTTATATCCTGTCAATCTGTGAGAGCAGAATAAATTGTGAAATAATTTATAGTCTGTTTTTTGCAGCAAAAAGCTTGATTCTGTTGCCTGGCCAAATAAGTCCAAATTTTTGATCCACCCATATATAGTTTGTGGTGTTAGGCAACTTAATCAAGGGAGCAGCTGCAATACCTCAAGGTGCATAATGGTGGCTTGTAAGCCATCCAGACATTTGGTAATTTGGCAGATATTTGTGCCCAAAAGGGTAAAGCTGCTAGAATCATTTACAGTCTTCTTGGTAGGTTTGAAAATGTCACATGCAGAATCAAAAGACACATTTTGATTTTAATATTATTCTAGCATGTCACCTAGGAGAAGTGTACTATTAGGTTTGCTTTTAATATAAAGGGGAAAGTTTTTATCTATTGTTTTTATCTGGGTTAGAGACAGGCCTTGATTCTCTCACTGTTTTTTGTTTGTTTGTTTTTTGTTTGTTTGTATGTTTGTTTTTCTGGGCTCAAATGACTCACCAGAAGAAGAATGATATCTTTCTCGTTGATGCTACACCTTGTCATTTACCCATCTTTCCTACTTAGTTCACCAGGTGTTTACATCGGCAGGAACAAAGTCTAGTTCAGGCATTATTTGCATTATTGAGATGTTGATACAACCAACAATTAGACTGCTTAGTTAACAGTGTGGCTAAGCTTCGGGTAAACTAGCATAAAATGTTTGGTCTTGCCCTACCAGTTGAAAAAGAGAAGGTTAATACTTTAGAAGTGGGTTGAAAAAAAGCCCATTAGTGGTAAACTTAAAGAGAGGTAGATAGATAAGCATTTCCAGTCAGCCTTCTAATAAAAAAATTAATAATTAAAAGGTTTTACTAATTACAATTTAATTATATATAGAGTTTTAAAGGTAATGGTAATCGGGGAAAGGGAAGTTTCTTGATTTGTAATCTTGGGAAAAGCTGTTTATGTCATGGTGCTGTCTGCTTCTGGTGCCTAGGGCTTGACCCTGGGAATCCTTAGTTTAAGGTCATCTGTAAGAGACTGTTTCCAAGTTGTCTTGAGAGTTATGGTCAGGGTCTATTTTGGTGTGGCTTAGGGTTTTTCTTTAATTTTGGTAGCAGTGTGGGTTGTTAGCAGTACCTCATAAATCTTTCCCAAGCAGATAACAGCATGTGTTTTCTTCTAGAGACCTTGTTATATATCCAGTCTCCTGGTTGGAAAGGATAATAAATCTTGTCAGTTATAGTTGAGGCCAAGTCTTTTTTACTTGTTGGTGATATGCTTCAAGCATAGTAGGTAGTTCTTGCATATAGTCAGAGTATTACATTGTTCAATTTAGTTTTCCTAATATTCACTTAATTCAGTAATAGAAGATTTAGAGATTTCAGTAAGCATTGGGTATCTACTTATTATTTCAAAAGAGGGCAGTTCATGTCTCTTATTTGCACTATTTTAGTTCTTTAAGGGCCAAGGGGAAAGCTTCTGGTTATGTAAGTTCAGTTTCTTGATAGATCTTTCCTAAAGTCCTTTTAATGTCCAGATTTTTATGTTCCATTTGCTCTGATGATTGAAGATGATATGGGGTATGAATTTTTAATGAGTACCCCAGAATTTTTGCAAGCAGGTGGTTATGTCTTCTGTAAAATAAATTTCTTGAACAGATTCAATGCATAAAAGAACACCATAATGTGGAATAATCTGTTATTAGTTTTTAAATCACTGTTGTGACATCAGCACACGTAGTCAAAAAGCATTCAGTATACCCACTAACACACAGACAATAACCAAACAGTGACAATAGCCTAACGATGGGGAGAAACCTATAAGATCCATTTGGAGTATTACAAACGGCAGTGTGGGCCTATGAGGGCAGTCTGGGGATACATTGATTTTTTTCAAGAAGTCTGGTGAGATTTACAAGTAGTGCACTGGAAAATAATTTGGTCAGAAATTCTGTGGCTGGCAGGGCAAAACCAACTGTCTTTTAGTTCTTTAATTAACCTCTGTCTGCACATCTGTCCCACTTTGTTCAGGCCAAAAAAGTCAAAGGAAAAGGAGCTATAAGAAATTTGTCTGGCCCAATATGTAATCCGTCTGATAATTGTTTGCCTCCCTTTTGTATCCATTTCCCTTTATCAGATTGTGGGGCATTTTCTTGGTAGTTATTCATATCAGTCTGAGATAAATGCAGGTTTAAAATTAGATGAAGAAAAGATAAGGAGATCCCTTTTGAGCTGCATATTTAGCAGTTTTGTCAGCCCTGTCATTCTTTAATGTCATTCTTAGTATGAGCTTGTCCGTCAGTAAAGACTATAAAACAAATTAAGTGTTTATTTAGGGTCTAAATTATTTGAATCCAAGAGATGCAGATTCAGGTAGCACACAAATTGTACTCTGGAGAAAGCAAAGAAAGGCAGGGTTTATAATGGCAAAAACCACAAAATGTAATTGTTTCAGGCAAATGAAGGAGTGCTGACTATGTTAACAGAGATTGGTTAGTTCTAATACGCAAACGAAGGAGGCAAAAACTACAAGGAAGGAAGGGAGGAGGTAAAGTCCATATGCATGCACTCAGCAGCTGTCATTCCAGGATGTTTATGACTCCAGGATATTATGGCTTGGCACTGAGCTGAGTTTAGCAACAGGTGTACCAATTTAATAGTAAGTAGCTCTGAGAACTGAGGCACAAGATGTGCATAGGCCCCACTTCCCTAATAGCCTCCTGACTCTATTCAAAGTCTCTCTTAGAAATGTTTAGTGTATTTTACTTATTTTTTCCATTATCAGGCTTAAGAGTGAACAATAGCAATTTTAGAAGAAAGGTTAATATCTTGAAATAGGGCAGCAATTATATGTCTGTTAGCGATAGGTATACTCACAGAAATTAAGAATCCATGGGATATTCAAATTATGCCAACAACATAATAGCCTCTAAAGGCATATTTAGAATCTGTGTAAATAATAGCAGTTTTATGAAAACAGTTTTTCCTGAGAGTTCTGTAAATTCTTACCAGGTTAGTTTTATGATCTTAAAATTGTCAGAAACCTGTATTCACAATTCTTTTTATGAGTCTCATCAAAGATGAAGCACTTTGTGAATAATATCAGAGTAAAATGACAATTGTCTCTAAATGACAAAAGACAAAATGGCATGGTTAAAAATTTGATTTCAATGCAATTGACAAAGGAATTTCATCTCTGTGATACACAATTTATGATAGTGACTAAAATTATGACTTATTACATTATACCAGGACGTATCAGAATTTTATAAATTTCCTATAATTTTAGAACATTTACATATCTATATAGACATAACATAAAAAAAAGCTTACCACTATTTCTTATTTGATAATGCTTCCCATGTAGTTTGACTATCAAATAAGTCTAATTAGTTTAATACTTCTCTTTAAAACACCTAGTTAAATAGGATCATTGTTCAATATAAAACAATATTTAGTTATATGTTTAAACATGGTGACAATAAAAACTTTGCAGGCAAATACAGAAAATTAAACAGTAGTAGGTACAATTTAGCTTTCTTAATAATAAAAGGTTGATTTTAAGCAATTAAAGACCTGATAAAGATATTATGAAACACAGTGAAAAGACACGAAATCTTTGTTTTCTAGGCAGAAAATTTTCAATCATGTCTTATCAGGATCAGGCTAATAGTCCTTAAAAACTTTGACCCTTTAGCATGTAAAAGAAAATTAAGTTTTAGATTCATATTCGTACACTGTTGATATTAGTTTATTTTAAGACCCTTATAACAATTCCCTTCAACATTATCCAGTTTGAGCACACATAAAATTCCATTCTCAAGGTTAGTTTTTTAATAAATTCTACAACTCTCTGTCCATTTTAGTTTGTTCCTTGTTCTTTCACCCATTCAGAAATAACTAACTTTATTTAGGACAAAATCACATTAATTTCCCTATTTTGTATTTTTTCCTAGTATAAAAAACATCTTGTCATACAAAGTTGTTTCTCTTATCATTTCAGTACCTTTAATTACTTATATTAGAATTTTTAACTTAGAAACCTGTGCTTTCTACTGAAAACCAAGAGGTAAATAACTATAAACTGTCCTTTTCTAGAAAATTTATGAATTCATTTCATAAGTTTTAGAAACATATATTTCTCCACAGTATAATTTTTAAGTAAGGCAGAAGACATATTTACTAACAAACTCTATTTTTTTTTTTTTTCTGCAAGAGGGAGCCAAAAGGAGATAAACTTATGTTCAGTAATTAATGTTTTATTTTTTTATCTTAAGATCTAGAAATTCAATAAATTTTCTTTTTCTTTTTCTTTCTTTCTTTCTCTTTCTTTCTTTCTTTCTTTCTTTTTTTTTTTTTTTGAACTTAGCACAACTCTGAAGTTTCAGGTTACCAAAAAGATTTTTGGAAGCTATTTTAAATATATAGACTAAAATGTTTTAAAAATATAAATTAAAATGCTAAAAATGTTTAATCTAAAACCTTTAATTGTATTTATATCTATTTAATTTATTTTTAAATAACCATACTTAGATTATTTGTGAAGACTTTATGAGACATTAGATAAAGTCAATTATTATCCCAAGCTATTTTTCCTGCTGACAAATGAACTTGACTTTTAGTACACGGGGTAGAATAAATATATTATAATAAATGTGGATAACTCCAAAGATGTACCTTTTTAAAATTAAACTAACAACATAAATTTACTTGATTACTAAATATTTTCCTAGATCACATGAACTTGAAAAGTATTGGGTTAGTTGTTACTATTTCTTAATTTATGTAAATGCTTACTTCCTTAAGGCAACTAAATAGAGTTGTTTATAAACCAAATTTAACAATATCCTTTGACGGTAGAAAAACACCATAGTTTTGTAGACAAACATAGATCTATACATACATATTTAGACACACATACGAATAAATACACATACAAATATACAGACAAATACAATCAAAGACTTGATAGTTTTGTTCTGAAATTTTAGCTATGAAACAGGTATGATCATGCAAAACTCACTAATTTATAAATAATGGTTGAAATAATTTTATCTGGTTAGATAGTTAAGGCTTTTTATTATTTGTGGAGAGGGCTTTTAAGATTTGTATTTTTTCTTGACAAATAATTTTAAGGGAATTGGGTTAGATTCTGGGCTAGAAGTTTATAGTTTTAAAGAGACCACTTTTTCTGTCTTGTTTTTTTACCTTTTTAGTTTGAAGTTCTATCAGTTGAGTTACTTGGGCTCCATCCATCTCAGGTGATTGTGGGTTTTATTTCCTGGGATGTTTACATTTTAAAGACATGGTAAAATTTATAACTTCAAGAGTTAAGAAGAAATGTGAGCTTTCTCCTAGAAGTTATGGGATAATTTCAGTTTAAAAATTTTAATTTCTTTTAATATTTTGATCCTTTATAATATCTGTAAGTTTTGTGAGATATAAATGAAGTTCTGAAATTGGTAAAGATAGTTGGGCTTTGATTTGCTTCTAGAGTTGTTTTTCTGCTTTTACAAAGGTTTATAAGGCATACCAGCTGCTTTTATTAGTCTTTAAATATTAGCCTCTGGCTGACTTATTGCATAATTATTTATAGGAAGACTTGAGAATTGTTGAAGAGACATTTTTTTTAAGAAGAAATTTATGTTAGATTCATGTTTTAAATCTAATTTCTTTTATCTTTTTCAGGAATATTTAAATCTAAGCTGTTATATCATTTCCCCCCTATTTTTCTTTATAAGTGCTGGACAATTATACTTTCAATGTAGTTTTTTGACTTGTTATAATAACTGGGAATGTCTGAAGGCAAATAGGAAGAGGTCTGAGTGAATTTTGGTTTTATTTTTTATTTCTGTCCTTTCATTTTCTTAAGAAAGTCTTAATGGCTATCTGTTATATGAGAGCTATCTATTTTTTCTCAATTTAGACTTTACTCCAATTGAAATCAATAGCTAATCAAACCAATAAGCCTTTTATAGTTTAATCAATGATACAAGAAGCATCAGCCCTCACCAGATCCAGAAAATTTACTATCAGAGTTAGCTTAAAGAAATGGCGGGAGGGGGCTCTCTTTTATAAAACAACTGTTCTAAAACACAAGGAATCACATTTCCACCCCTTCGAACAGAATTCGGTTTTGGATTTCTTAAGCTTGGATCCACAGCCTGTTTTGAAACGTTGCCAGCCAGATAAACCAGACAAAAGAAAACAATGACTAGCTCCGAAAGAAAAAAGATCAATAGAAACAAGAATACTCAAATCAAATTTTTATCAAAGTCACCATGCCCGAGGAAGTAGATCCACAAATATTTTTTCTTGCTAGTCTAAATTTAGAAAAAGAGAATAAAATATTACCACTCTTATTCTCCCCTTACATCCTGCAAACAGAAATTCTGGGAGGTTAAAAGGTTTTTAAAAAGCTATATGTCTGCCAGCTTGGTTGTCAGCCCCCAGCATATGTTAGCTACAACCATCTGAGGAAAAATAGTTTTTCCTAGCTGGGAATTTCTCCTGGATGACTCACCAAAACTGTTTGGGAGTGGGAGAGTTCCTTCTCTCCCCAATCCTGCTTTATTTCTTATGACTGGACAAATAATAAAACAAAAAAGTGACACAGGCTATATTAACAGGAGAAAACCCAATTTAATACACGTGCATGGTAGGATCACACTATAATGCTCAGATCATAAAATCGGGCTCAAAGAAATAATTGAAACAGACACTTTTAAATACTTTTAAAGAAAGGAAAAATAAATTTGTGAATAATTGACAGAACAAAGGAAAAAAAGTTAGTGCTCATTAGAAAGGAATATAAGTAAGTTTAGGTACTCATTAGTGAGGAATTTAAACAAAATGGTGAATTAGAAAAGAGGCAACAAGAGTTGTTTATACAAAATTTTTGGCTCTGAGGTTTTTAACTCTAGCGATAAAGGGTATCTTCCAGGTGTGAGGAAGACACACTACACAGGGGAGATTTATTTCTTGCCTTCAGGGAGACAAGGAAGGGTCAAGGTTCCCTTCTGGCAGCAGCTGTTTGTCAAGCAACTTTAATTCAAAATAATCAATATGCCGTTATGGAATATTTTTGGTTAGTCTGTCTTGACCCATGACAAGTCCCTGTGAGCTCCACATTCACATGCTGCAGTTTCTGTGATCTTATAATGAGCCATCTACCTATTGGGTCTGGCCAGAGACCTTTCTTCTTGCCTTTTGTTGAGCTGCATTCAGATCAAGGTCTTAACTCTTTGGGGAGAACATGGTATATGAGTTTCCCTGTATGATAGCATTAAATAGCAGCTATCATTAAATAGCAGTTCTTAAAGGTCATGGAGGTCACTGTTTAATCATTTTATGCACATCTATTGTGCATAAATATTATGTTATTGTGCTAAAAATAGTATGAGACAAACTATGAGAAACCAGTTTTTATCTGAAGCTAAGGTAGGACCTGGAATTCAGTTATAAAACACTCATTTATTTGAAAATTAAAAGCACATTTATATAAAATCTTAGGACTTAGCACAAGGAAAAAGTAAAACACATATTAACTGTTTACTATGTCATCTTATCTCCTTCCTGTCCTCTTATCTGAGAAAGTGTAAATCCTATGGGCTTGAAGCCCATGTCTTTCCTCCCCGCCCCAAGGGTCCATTTTATTTAAAGACAAATTATTAAGATTTATTTTACTATTGCACTAAGATCAAACTTGTCACTACAGGTTTCTATTTGGTCATTTTGTTTCTTTGTGGAGAAACATGAGATATGATTTCAATTCTTTGAAGATGATTATTTTTTCCCAATGTCTCGTCATGTTCTCTAAATAGAAATCCCCCAAACTCCCCATTTTCTTCATGTTGCATGATTTAGAGTTGCTTCACTATTCTGATTTTGCATATTATGGTAATCTCAGAATACTATAATTTATCAAAATATTTATTAAAGTGGGATGTCCAGAAGTGAGCATAGTTATCAAGGTATGTGGTAGATTTAGGACCAATTGTTCAGTCTGATGAATTCCCTTCCTAACAAAAATAAGTCCATAGGCCCTTGGTTTCAAAACAAAAATCACACAACTAACTGCCAAAAGGTTAGAGAACCCCTCTTCCACAGGCGTCTCATTTGTTCTATTTTAATATGGAAAACTTTTTGCTTTTTCCTCATGCATTTATTTCTCTGCTGCTTCTGCATTTTGACACATGGATTCAAACTGCTCTCTCAGCTCTGGTACTGTCAGCAGAAGCAAACTGCATCTAAATATTTGTGAACAAACGCATTTGAATGTATCTCAAGGCAAATTGGGTGCCATCTACTAGACTAACCCCCATCAGGGACCAATTCTAGATAATACCTGTTTAATTTCTTTGTTATGCCATCCTGCAGTGCTCCAGAACTCATTCCAGGGAGCCTGAAATTTGCACAAGCACAATTATCAATGGCACCAGAGAAAATGGGAAAATGGCTTAAGCAAACTGAGAGCTATGTGCTGATTCTAGATATTAACTTGCTTGAGATAGATGCATACTTTTGGTAGAAGTGATATAGAAGAAAACTGGGATACTTATGAGTTAATCTTTTAATATAGTCTTCTGCGATTAATACTGGTAAGGATAAAGAAACAATATTCTAATTAAAATCATGGGAGATTCTGGTCAGAGATTATATTACATTTTGTCCATGAGGTTTCAATTTTTCTGAGTGTATGAGAAAATGTTTCTCAATTTTACAAGTTGACTTAAAACATATATAAACATTAGGTTAGTTTGTGGGAATAATCAGATAAAACAATTTCTTGATTTAGTGTTTTTCTTATTTCATCCAGCAGCATAGTAATGATTCAGTGCCATAGATATGTACTGGAAACTGCAAGTTTTCACTGAAAATACAGATAAAAGCATGGGAACAAAGAGAGAGCTAGAACAGAACCTTGGCTGTTGAAATTATAAATAGCAAGTATCCAAAGTATTGATTGACTTGATTTGATTTTAAGGAGAAGGGAACATGGAAACTCACAATGGAAATACTAAAGTAGTTATTATCAAAAGATTATAGCAATTGAGATTAGAAAATAATGAAATGAATGAATTTAATAAGAAAGTTAATCTTACTTTATCAGAATATAAGAATGCAATAAAAAAGAATAAAATCTTGCCAGTTGGAACAACATGAAAGGATCTAGAGGGTATTATGCTAAGTGAAATAAATTATGCAGAGGAAGACAAATACTGTATAGTTTTAGTTATATGTGGGATCTAAAAGAAAAAAAAAAGAAAACATAAAACAAAATAAAAACAGATTCAAAGAAACAGAGACTAAAGTGATGGTTACTGAAAGGGAGAGGATGCGGAATGGATGAAAAGAGGAAGGCAAATATAGTCACTAATATTGTGATGAGTTTATATGGTGACAGATAATTACTAGAATTAGCAGGGTTATCACATTGTAAGGTATAAAAATGTTGAATCACTATATTGTACACCTGAAATTATTATAACCAATATAAGATTGGATGCTAACTACACTTAAAAAGAGTCAAAAGAAGAATGCAGATTTTTCAAATTTTCATGAAATGCTAGATTTTATATCACTTGACATAATTTATAAATAGCATTTCACATTGCACTTTTGGGTTCTTTTCCTCCCTTAATTTTATCAGTTATAGATTTTCAGAGCTAAAAATAACCTGAGAGATCATTTGATTAAAAAAAAAAAAAAAACACTTCATTTTAAGGTTAGAAAGCAAAAGTTGAAAAAGTCTAAATAACTTGCCCTCAGTTAATTATTAGCAGAGCTAGGAATTTAACTCAGATGTCTCAAGTCCAGTTTTTCTTTTTGATTTTCCTTATCCCACCATGCAATCTCACAGCTAGCTTGTCTTTTCTTTCTATTGTCTATAATTTCTTTCAATACTTTTTGACATGTAGTTACTATGGGAACTTTCTTTAGAATCCTATGGTAATGAATTATAAATGCAATACTTGACATTTTACCATCAATTTAATCTAATTTTTATTCTCACATAATCAATAGATAGAGTCTGCATGATATTGTGGGCATCACAGATCCAATTAAACAATATTCATAAGTCCTTATTAACAATATTTATTTCAGTAAACACTATAATTGGCACATTTGCTTATGCTGTAAATCAAATAAATCATACCCTATTGATAAAATTGATTTTACGTAATTTAAAACATTTTCCTGAGAATCAGGCAGAAAATGATTTACTCTCCATTCATTTTAGAAATGAAAAATAACATCTAATGAAGTGCTACCTTTCCTAAGACAAAATAAGTAATGTGTTAAGACACCATACCACTGATTAAATACAATGACCAAACGAAACAATTTTATAAAGAGCCAACAGATGTATGTTTTCTACTGAGATTTATGGAACCATCTGTTTTTGTAATTTCCAGCTGCTTATTTCACATTAAGTTCTGTCTTTCAAACATCAAGTAATTTTAAATACAGTATGTTTTCCACACAAATGTATGTATTTATGTTTACTTATGACTTTAGTTCAAATAAATTGTGCTTATGTTTGCAAACTAATGAAAGCGTAATTTCTTCTAAAAGAGACTAATTTTATTACTAGAACATTTCATGATGCTATGGCTGTTTCATGCTTAACTTATAAAATGCCTTCAAAGTATCACTAAAGAAATAAGATTTCAGCAGCTCCTATAAAGCTTTAATGAACTAATTAAATTGCAACAATGTTCTCAGGTTTGTCTTTGAAAGTTGTGGCTATTTTTAATAGAAAGCCATAAGGACATCTCCCAGTCTCCTTTGTTCTGCTAGTACATAATATCTTATATGGAAAGCTTATTGTAATCAAGGTGAGTACAAATCTCAGAGCAGGAGAAAAGGCATTATATAGTCTGGAAATGATACAAAATGTGTTCAAAAGCTGATATAGTTAATGAATCAACCTCTACTGATAATATCTACTTTACATAGAGCATAAAACATTTGCTTGAAAATAACCATTAATAAGTTCTGAGGATTTTAAGTTATCTTCCAAATACAGCATTCTGCATTTATTTACAATCTACAACATCCCAAGGTGGGTGGGGAATCTTTCCATATTAGAACTAAGTTATTAATAAACAAGATTTCATTAAGTTGTTTAAATTAGTAAGTAGTCTCTTAATACCCAAATTTTATTCTTTCATCAGATATGTTCCTTTTAGTATTATTATAAAATTTAAAAATTCTAAATAATATTTAGAATTATTAATACTATTTAAGTATTGGCATTGGTGATTAGTGAAATTTTGCTTTAAATATGCCTCTATATAACATCAATGTACTAACCAATAAAAATAGAATGTATGTCCTACAGAATGCAGAACACTAGGAAAATAAAATCAACAACGTAGAAACTAAAAGAAAAATCAATGAAACATCAACCATAAAATAAAAGGAAAGAAAGCTAATAAGACCTAGATATGGCTAGAGTTTCAATGCATTTAGAGAATTATTAAAAGTAGAAAAATTTTTAGATGTATCTAAAAGTAAACTTCTACTCTACACCATTATAAGAGACATTGATAAGCAAAATATTGAGAACAATCAAACATAAAAGCATATGTAAGAGTAAGTCAGGCACATAGACAGGCAGAAATGCGAGTGGCAATTACAAAAAAATTGAATTTAAAGAAGCATTAACTGACACAAGGTCTATTTTCATTTAATAATCTATATATGTAATAGAAACCTGAAATAGCTCAGTATCCATTCACTACACTTTAATGGAAGTTTTGAATATTATTAATGAAATCAATTTATGACAGATATATCTAAACTTAACTCTATCTTCAAAATTCACGGATAACTTTTTAAAGTTGATTATATAGTGTATCACCAGAAAAACAAATTATCAAGAGCAAACTTCACATGGGCAATATTCTTCAGTTCACTAATCTAAAATTAAATTATTAAACAAAATAAAATTGTTATTTAGAAATTTTAAAATCACTTGAGCAAATAAATATTTTGTCAAAAGGTAATAAAGATTAAGCAGAATATTTAAAAAATGATAAAGACAATATTTGTATCAAAATTTAAAATTTATAAGTTAAAGAGATTTTACTCAATAAAGTTAGAGACATTCTCCTACTGGTCTTGAAGAAGCAAATAGCCATGTTGTGGACTGCCTGTGGAGAAGACCACATGATGAGAAACTGGGCAGCCTCTAGGACCTGGTCGTTGTTCTCACTCATGTAACCTTGAGAAGATTAATTCTAACAACAACCTGAATGAGCTTGGAAACCATTATTCACTAGTAAGTTTATGAGGGCTGTCAAAACAAAGTAGTACAGGCTAGGTGGCTTAAGCAACAGACGTTTATTGTCTCACCATTCTGAAGGCTAGAAGTCCAAGATCAAGGTGTGACTCTTAACTAATTACATCTACAATGACCCTATTTCCAAATAAGGTTACACTGAGATACTACACGTTAGGACTTTAGTATATGATTTAGGGGGGACACAATTCAATCTATAATCATGAGTTCGTATTGTTTTAAGCCACTTGTTAAACTACAATATATAACTGATACAATTATAAAGTAAAAAGAAAATTGAATGCCAGTGAAAGTATACAAAAATGTCAGTGTTTTCCTGCTGTGACCCTTAACTTCAAAACAATTGTGTGGTTTCTTCTGTATTGCTCACCACTGCAGATGAAACATCATCTAAAGATATGAAATGTTGAGTTCTAGGCAAGATGGCAGAGTAGGAAAGTGATGTGCCTTCCTCTTCTCATGACTACACTAAAGCCTTCCTCTTCTCATGACTACACTAAAATTACAACTAACTTATAAACCATCTGAAGTCTAGCTGAACATAACTTCTCTAAGAATATACAGAAGAGACCACTTCGAGCCTGAGAGGAGGGGTAGAAAAAGCGAGTTGGGCCCACACCTGTGGGTGACAGTTGAGAATCAGGAGCGCTATATTGGATGCAAATGTCCCTGCGAAAGAGTGAGAAGTCCCAGCCTCACAGTGGGGTCCTCAGCCTACGGTTCCATCACTGAAAGAAGAATCCCCACAAAATCTATCTATGAAAATCCATGGGGGTTCCTTCCTTCTGGGTGAGATGGAAGACTGCTGGCAACCCAGATGGCCTCTTAAGGGGCCCACTCATAGACTTGTTCACAGTCACTTACCCTGAGCTTTGGCAAAAGGACGGTGACTTGGGAGGTGCCAGAGACATACAGGGAAATGCTGAGTTGCGTGGCTTCAGGCAGAGGGCTGAAGGGCAGCCACAATTATCTCCATTTTGAACCCTCCTCCCATGTAGCCTACAGGCAGGTGCCATCATTCTTATGCTGAACTCCCACCCTACGCAGCCAAATCTGAATCTGCATTGGCCTGGTGAACTTCTCTCACTCTACCCTGGTGACTCCAAGGAACTTACTTTACAAGATTTATACGCCACCAGAGGAATTTTCAGTAGTTGGGCAACAAGCCCTGCCCCATCCACGGCAGGGGTCTCTTTCAGCAGCAATCAGCAGGCCTTAAAACTCTTCCAGCTGAAGACAGTTTTGTTGGTAGGCAATCAGCCTTTCTTGGGCAAATCTTGGGAGTCTTTGGGCCCAAAGTGGATGGCAGCTGTCCTCGGTGTGCTATGAGACTTCGGTAAGTGGCCCAGCCTCAGCACTGGTGCCAATTTGAAATCTACATTAATCAGATAAATACCACTGTCCCCATTCTGGTGACTCTCTGGGACCCTGTCTCACTCAACTTCAGCACTGCCTGAGGCTCTTTCAATGGCTGATACTTATAGGCAGCTTGTAGGTGGCCTCTGGCTTTGGGGTGTCCTGGATCTTTTGCTGAGCTACCCTAGGCCCAGGACTGGTGGCAGCCAATCTCAGTTTGCAGTGTGGCCTCTCCCACGTGCCTCCAGGTCCAGCACAAAGAGTGACAAATTGAGGATAACTTTGTAGCTTTTACTAGTTAGCCCCAGGCTGGTCACAGGCAGCTGATGACTTTGGCCTGCACAAGAACACCTTCCAAAGGACCCCAAAACCAATAAACTTGGAGGCTGGCTGCAGATCACAAGAAAGCACTACCTACTTAGCCTCACGAGAAGTATACCCAATGGGTGGTCTCAATGGGCAGATGGGTCCACTGGGGTAAATTCCACTCCATGGAGTCAGCCTCCACACAACAATTGATGCAACATGGGTGTAGACAAACCTCACAGCCAGTCAACATATAAGTTAATCCCACCCATTGACATGCCAACAGCAATCAAGGCTCTACTACACAGAAGGGCACACATGACCCACAAAAGAGACATTCCTGGAGCACCTGGTACAAGTGATCAGAGAGACTGCACCACTGAGTCCCACAAGACACCTGTTATAAGGCCCCCTGGCCAAGACTGGGAGATGTAGCAGATCTATCTACAACATAAAACAAATACACAGAGGCAGCCAAAATGAGGAAAGAAATATGTCCTAAATGAAAAAACTGGAGAAAATTTCAAAAAATAACTAAATGTAAAGGAGGCAAGCAACCATCAGATACAAAGTTTAAAACACTGGTTATAAGAACAATCAATAAATTTAGAGGAAAAATGGATGGTCTCAACAAAGAGACAGTAAGCATATGAAAGAACATATCATAAAAACATCGGTGAGAAATGAAAAATATAATAACTGAAATGGAGAATATACTAGAAGGAATCAATAACAAGATGAAGCAGAGGATTGAATCAATGATTTGGAAGACAGTGTAGCAGAAAACACTCAACTGGAAAAGCTAAATAAATAAATATTTAAATATTTAAAGCGAGGATAGTTTAAGGGAAAACTGGGGCAATGTCACACTGAACAATAGTCACATCATAGGGGTACAAAAAGGAGAACAGAGAGAGCAAGGGATTAGGAACCTATTTGAGGAAATAATGACTGAAAATTTTCTTAACCTGGTGAAAGAAATGACATACAAGTCCAGGAAGCACAGAGAGTTCCAAACAAGATGAACCCAAAGAGGCCCACACCAAGATGCATCATAATTAAAATGACAAAAGGAGAATCATAGAAGAAAGAAAAGAAAGGAAGTTAGTTACTTACAAGGGAACTTCCGTAAGGCCATCCACTGATTTTTAAACAGAAACTTTGCAAGCCAGGAAGGATGTCACCAAATATTCAAAACGGTAGAAAGCAAGAACCTGTAACCAAAACTACTTTATTCAGTGAAGGTATCAGTTAAAATTCAAAGGTGAGATAATGAGCTTCCCAGGCAGGAAAAAGCTAAAGGAATTCACTACCACAAAGGCAGTATTAAAAGGAATGGTAAAAGGACTTCTTTAAGAAGAAGATGGGGACAGGCAGATAATGTAAATATGAATAATAAAATGGCAATAATCATGCACTTATCAATAATCACTTTAAAGATGAATGGATTCAAATTTGTAATAGAAAGATATGGGGTAGCTGAATGGGTAAGAAAATTAGACCCATATATATGCTATGTATAGGAGACCCACTTCACATTAAAAGACACACACAATTCAAAGTAAAGAAATGGAAAAAGATATTTCATGCAACTTGAAACAAACAAAATAAACTCTTCAGTAGCAATACTTATACCAGACAAAATAGACTTTAAAATAAAGGCTTTAATAGGAAACAAAGAAGCCCATTACATGGCAATAAAAGGATTAATCCAACAAGAGGATATAACCCTAGTAAACATTTATGCACCCAACATAGTAGCACCTAAATATATAAAGCAAATATTGCAGACATAGAGGGAGAGATCTACAGTAATACAGCCATAGTAGAGGAATTTAACACCCATTGACACCAACGGACAGATCTATCAATCAGAAAGGAAACAGTTGTCATAAATGACACACTAGACCAGAGATTTAATTGTTATTTTTAGAACATTTCATCCTAAAGCAGCAGAATATACATTCTTTTCAAGTTACATGGAACATTTTCCAAGATAGAACACATGTTAGGTCATAAAACAAGTCTCAATGTATTTAAGAAGGTTAAAATTACATTAAGCATGTTCTCTGACTACAATGGTATGAAACTAAAAATTAATTACAAGTAAAAAACTAAAAACATACACAAACACATGGAGGCTAAATAACATTGTACTAAACAACAAATGGATTAACAATTATATCAATGAAAAATGAAAAGATACTTTGGAGACAAACAAAAATAAAAACAACAAACCAAAATCTATGGGATACAATGAAAGCAATCTTAAGAGGAGAATTTATAAAATACTGGCTTATTCAAGTAACAAGAAAACTCTCAAATAAACAATTCAACCTATACTTAAAGAAACTAAAAAAATAAATAAAAAGCAAACAAAGCTCAAAGTTAGTAGAAGGAAAATAGAAGAAAGATCAGAGTGGAAATAAACAAAATGAAATCTAAAAAAAAAAAAAAAACACAAAAGATCAATGAAACTGAGAGCTGAGAGCTGATTCTTTGAAAAGATAAACAAAATTGATAAAACTTTAACCAGACTCATTAAGAAAAAAAAGAGAGAGAAACCAAATAAATAAAATCGGAAATAAAAAAGGAGAAGTAACTATGGACTCCACAGAAATATAAAGGACTATAAGAAAATACTATGAACAATTATATGCCAACAAATTTGACAATCTGGAAGAAATTGATAAATTCCTAGAAACATATGATCTCCCAAGACTGAGTCAAGAAGGAACAGAAAATCTGAATAGATTGATTGCTATTAACAAAATCAAATCAATAATCAAAACACTCTCAACAAGCAAATGTCCTGGATTGGATGACTTCACAAGTTAATTTTACCAAATAGCCAAATAATTAACACCTATTCTTCTCAAACTATTCCAAAAAAATTCAAGAGGACAGAAAGCTCTCAAGCTCTCAAGAAAATGGAAGGCTCCCAACTTCATTTTAGTAGGCCACCATTACCTGGATTCCAAAACCAAAGACATTACAAAAAAAAGAAAGAAAGAAAGAAAGAAAGAAAATTACAAGCCAATATCCCTGATGAACATAGATTTTAAAAATTCCCAACAAAATATCAGCAAATCAAACTCAGCAAGACATTAAAAAGATTATATATCATAATCAAGCTAAATGTATTCCTGAAATTACATGGTTAGTTCGATATCTGCAAATCAATTAATATGATACATCACATAAACAAAATAAAGAATAAAAATCATATGATCATATCAATAAATGCAGAAAAAATGTTTGGCAAAATTCAGCATTCATCTACAATGAAAACTGCAAAATGGGAATGAGAGAACCTACCTCACCAGGTTAAAGATCATATATGACAAACTCACAGCTATCATCAAACTCAATGAGGAAAAGCTTTCACCACTTTTATTTAACACAGTATTAGAAGTCTTAGCCACAGCAATCAGACAAGAAAAATATGCAAAACACATCCGGATTGGAAAAGAAGAAGTAAAACTGTCATTATTTGTAGATGATATGATACTATGTATGGAGAACCTTAAAGATTCCACCTAAAATGAAACAAAAAACTGTTAGAATTGTTAAATTAATTTAGTAAAGTAGCATGATCAAAAATTAGTATTCAGAAATCAGTTGCATTTTTAATGAACTATCAGGAAGAGAAATTAAGAAAACATTCTTATTTGCAATTGCATAAAAAAAAACAACCTAGGAATAAATTTAATCAAGGAGGTTAAAAACCTGTATTCATAAAATTATAAGACTTTGAGGAAAGACATTGAAGAAGATACAAATAAATGAAAGCATATATCATGCACATTGATAAGAAGAATTAACATCTTTAAAGTCTCCATACTACCCAAAGCAATCTATAGATTAAATGCAATCCCTATAAAAATACCAATGACATTTGTCACAGAACTAGAAATAATCCAAAAATTAATATGGAACCACAAAAGATCCTGAATAGCCAAATAGCCACTGCAATCCTGAGGAAGAACAAAGTTGGAGGTATTGCGCTACCTAATATCTAACTATACTACAAGTTTATATTAATCAATACAGCATGGTACTGGCATAATTACAGACATATAGACCAATGAAACAGAATAGAAAGCCCAAAAATAGACCCACATTTTTATGGTCTCTTAATCTATGACAAAGAATTTTAAGAATATACAGTAGGGTTAAGACAGTCTATTTAATAAATGGTGTTGGGAAAACTGGACAGATTTATGCAAAAAAAAAAAGAAGAAAGTAAATCACTTTCTTATACCATATGCAAGAAAAAATGGATTAAAGACTTAAATGTAAGACCTGAAACCATATAACCTGTAGAAGAAAACAGGCAATAAACTCTCTGACATTGCTCTTAGTAATACTTTTTCTGATATACCTCCTTAGGCAAGGGAAGCAAAAGGGAAATAAACAAATGGAAATACATCAAAGTAAAAAGTTTTTGCTCAGCAAAGGAAACCATTAACAAAATGAAAAGACTACCTACTGAATGTGAGAAGATATTTGTTGATGATACATTTGATAAGGGCTTCATATCCAAAATTTATAAAGAACTCACAACTCAATTCCAAACATCAAGCAATCTAATAAAAAATGGGCAGAGGGTTTGAGTAGGGATTTCTCCAAAGAGGACATACAGATGGCCTAAAGACATATGAAGAGATTCTCAATGTTACTAATCATCAGAGAAATGCAAATTAAAACCGCAAAGAGATATCATCTCATACCTGTCAGAATGGCTATTGTCAATAAATCAAAAAACAACAGGTATTGGTAAGGATGCTGATAAATGGGAAACCTCATGACTGTTGGTGAAATGCAAATTGGTGGAACCACTAAGGAAAACAGTTTGGAGGTTCCTCAAAAACCAAAAAAATAAAAAAAATAAAAAATAAAAAATAAAACTACCTTATGACTCAACAATTCCAATACTGGGTATATATTTGAATTAATCCAAAACAGTAATTTGAAAAGATAAATGCACTTCTTTGTTCACAGAGAACCATTTACAATAGCTCAGATATTACAATATTATTGACTATATTTTATATGCTGTGCATTACTTCCTTGAAACTTATTTTATAACCGAAAGTTTAAACTTCTTAATCTCCTTCCTTTTTTACACCCATCCCCCATTTCCCTCCCCTCTGGCAACCATCAGTTTGTTCTCTGTAATTATTGATATATTTTCATTAAATGGAATACAGCATTAGGACACCAGTGCTCCAAAGTTACAGTTTTATTCAGTTCATTGAAAATGTATGATTGCCTGAGCTGCTGTAGTTTACCACACCCCCACAACTTGAATTTGTTTATCCATCAAGAAATATCAATCCACTCCAACAAATTGGAATATCCAGGCATATTTATAAAGCAACCTGCTGTCTTCAGAATCTTCTGATTCAGTTAAATAAATCATAATTATCTGTAACCCTTTGCATCTTTTCTTTTTTTTAAAAAAAGTATGCTTTAATGTGCTGCTTCTTTAGCTATAATGTTTCTCTCTTTTCCTCCCTTTTTTACTTATTCACTCCATCCCCTTCTCCTTCGGTAACTATCAGCTTGTTCTCTATATCTATGGGTCTATTTTGTTTTTTTTTTTTTTCATTTGTTCATTTGTGTTTCTTTTAGACCCCACATATAAATGAAATCACATGGTATTTGTCTTTCTCTGCCTGACTTATTTCACTTATAATTCCCTCTAGTTTTCATTCTTTTTTATGGCTGATTAATATTCCATTGTGTGTATAGATACATATACATATATACATATATATAAATATATACATATATATGGGGTCTGTAACAATATTTACTGTATTTCATGCCCCCCAAGTCATACACAGACCAGAAATTTGACAATACTTTTAAACCAATCTGAATTTAAGTCATTTTCTTAATATCTCCCGCTCTAAACTCATTCATTCATTCATTCAGTCAATCATTCAGTCTGTCAGTCAACAAATAACATTACTATTTTTCTGAAGGTGTACAGACCAGAAATCTAGGAGTTAATCTTATTACTTTTATTTTTCTCATCTGTGCAGTAGTATAGTAGATAAGAGGTTGGACTTTTGAGTCAGACTGTCTGGACTCAAATTTTGGCTTTTCCATTAAAAAGCTGTAGTACTTTGGCAACGGCAATATAACCTCTCTGTGACTTAATTTCCTCAAGTTAACAGTATGGATAATAATATCTACCACAGGGTACTGTAAAGTTTCAAATAGATAATTCATATTAAGCCTAAGAACAAAGTATGAACATGTATACACACAGATATAATATGTATGTATGTACATATATATGTATTTATGTGTACATATATTTATATGTTATACATGCATGGATATAAAATCAATAAAATGCATCTACCAAATTAACATACTGTTTCAATTTAGATGTTTTTTCATAAGAGCTGAAAATTCAGGAATCAAGGATGCTTTGCCTCTTTAGCAGTAACTAGTAATAAATACCAAGGCAAATTTTTTTTAAAAAATGTCAGAAATAAAACAGCTATCACATTAAACGTGCTTCATGGTCATTGCTATACTAGCGGGTTGCCCACCCAAGTCTTGCCACCAGTGGAAAGTCTCAGCACTCATTCCCTGGTGGAATAAGGGTTGGGTGAGGTGCTTGTCAGTGTTTCTCTTCATTTGTGTGTATCTCTATATACCTATCACATTGCTTGCATTATTCTTTGCTGTTAGGTTTTATGCATATGACCTTGCATATTCTACCAGTGGTTTAAAATAAATTCTAAAGTTCTAGCTTTCCAAAAAATAAGTGAGAGACAATGGATAGTGATGTTGATCTACAGCACATTTTCTCTCTCTATTTTTTTTTCTCTCTGTATGAGGATTAGAAGGCAAGCGATTTGACTTGACTAGAAATGTTGTGTTTAACCGCTTGAAAACTTTTCAAAATCAGAACCATGCCTTATTTTTATTTTCCTACACTGCTTATCCAATACTTT
This sequence comes from Eonycteris spelaea, assembly GCA_003508835.1. Taxonomy (NCBI): domain Eukaryota; kingdom Metazoa; phylum Chordata; class Mammalia; order Chiroptera; family Pteropodidae; genus Eonycteris; species Eonycteris spelaea. The sequence goes on from PUFA01000176.1 coordinate 2,731,724, forward strand.
AATAAGTTCTACATATATTTATTGACAAAAATATACTATTCATAAATAGAAATAGTTTCATTACATGATTGAAACTTAGCTGTATTCTTTTTTCTTTTATTTCTACTCTTTTGTTTCTTTTTTTCCTTACCCAGATTAGCAGATATATATGGATTATTGATTGATAAGGTGCTAGGTTGAGGTAACAACGTAAAAGTAATGGATCCATTAGTATAATGTATAGTTTTATCTATAATGTCTTCATTCCATTGTTATAAAAGTAACACAAGAAACATTTTTAGTAGCACACCATTTCCACCAGTTCACTGGAAAGCTGCCCAGTTGAGGTAGTTTTTCGTTGCCATGATTCTGTCTCCCTTCCTAAATAACTCTCTGACCTGAGGAATTCAGTATTTTTATGGTTATCCTTGATTGTCAAAAATATCTCACCCGTTCCATGACTTGAGTTGCTGAAGTGACTCAGGTTTTGAAAAAACTCATTCTATCTTACGTCTATTTCCAGAAATCTTTTATTTAATTATGGCAATAGATAACAAAATAATAATTTGTAAATTTTACAAAAAAACTATTTTTCTTCAATGAATAGATTTGGATTAAAAAACAATGATTTATTTTATTAAAAACTGGGACAAAATAAAAGAGCTAGAAAAAAAGACCTAACAACCATATCCAAATTCTAGACACATCGCTGTTATGATTTTGAGATGTTTTAATTTCAGGCTATTTCCCATATCTTTTAATATTGATGAGTTCATATTAGATAAAACACCAAATTTTACTTTTATTTTGTGTCTAACTTTATAGCATTTGCAGTTAGTTTTATTTAAAAATCAGCTTAAAGTTCATATTCATGTTTGATTAGTAATCTATCATGAAAAATACTCTTCTTTTAAGTTTAATTTGCATATGTTAAGATAAATATTTAAGTTCTCTTGACTTCCCTTTCCTAAGAAATAATTTGCTAATTCTCCAACACAGAGAATGAGTAAAGTAATTACTCATCCCTTCCAGTTTAGGCTGCCCACTATAATCTTTAGATTCGAAGCATAGTTAGGTGCTCTGAGATTTTTATAGCATTTTGATCTAATATTTTCCACTAGCACTAACAACTCCTTTTTAAAAAATCTTTATATATAATAATTTTACTGTGTGAGAAAGTAGGTTCTTACAAAGTTTGGTATTTTTGCCATAAGCATCTTTGCCTCAGATATCTTTGCATCAAACATTTTTGCCAAAAAAAAAAATTTGCCAAAAAATTTTTGCCACGCAATTAATTGGCCATAAGGCAATTTTGCTGTAAAAACAGATAAAATAGCTAATTCACAGGTTTATTTGTTTGTTTTCTGCTGTTGTTTAGTTTATTTTCTATTGATTACTCAATCACACCTCTGACATACTCAATGTATTTAAGCTAGTTTATCAATTCGGTTTTATTTCTTTATTGACAAAGTGCTTTCAGTTACTCCCATTTTTATATTATACATAAATCTTATCTAGCCCTCATCATGATCTATTCAGTGATGCGTAGACTTGGCAACTGTGGTGGTCTTAAAATATCATTTCTTCCAGATGACAATGATTTGTCCCAAGAGTTGGTTTCTTATTTTGAGACACACTACCCTGGGAGAAGGAAAGATGGAGGGCCTTCTTTGAGGGCACAGAGTGCAACCCACATTTCCCATAGGACAAAGGCAAAGTTTATGTACAATCCACAAAATAAAATCACATATTTGCACAGTATTGCCATGAATCTATGCACATTTAAATGTATTCAAATATTTTGTATTCTGCAATAATTCTTTTAATTTTGCCTTTTTTTAATGCCCCTCTTTAATTTTTCTTGATTTTATCTTTTTTTTTTAATTGCAAAACTGTCTTTTAGCTAGTTAGTTACATGGTAAAGTGTGGCAAACATCTCTAAGGCAAAGATGTTTACAGTGAAAATACTAGAATTTGTCCCTATATTATTATTATTTTTTTTTAATGAAAATATCTTTGTTTCTGTCCATCTGTTTTTCAGATAAAACTTACAGGACTTTTTTTTTTTAAGTTTCATATTTATGTTCACAAAGTTTTTCATATCATTCTTATATCTTTTTGTTGTGTTAAAGAAACCAAACATATACAACAGCAAAAGGAATATAGCCGATAATATTGCAATGGCTATGTATAGTGCCAGATGGGTACAAGAGTAACTAGGGGAATCACTTCATAAATTATATAAATGCCTAATTATTGTGCTATATGCCAGAAACTAATAAAACATTTTTAAAATGGTTCATATGTACAATGGAATGTTACTCGACCATTAAAAAAATGAATTCCTACCATTTTCAACAGCATGGATGGACCTAGAGGTTATTATGCTGAATGAAATAAGTCAGACAGAGAAAGATAAATGCTGTATGATTTCACTTATATGAGGAATCTAGAGAACTAAAAGAACAAACTAATCAAAAACAGACTCACAATTATAGAGGACAATCTGGTGACAATCCAGGCGAGGGGAGTTGGGGGGCTGGAAGAAAGTTGTAGAGGGTTAAAAAAGCACACATTAATAGTTGATAGATGGTCGTGGGGATGGGGAGCATGGTATAGAAAATACAGTTAGCATTAATGTAATGGCTAGGTGGAGAGCCAGAGGAGAAGAAGAGAAATTAGGGTGACCATTTTATAAACTATATAAATGTCTAACAAATGTCGACTGGGTACTTAAAACTAATAATAAAATAAAATTTAAAAAATCTATTTTCCAATATTTAAAAATAAACAAAATTATGGTCTGAATCATTTTTTTAATCTTAACCATTTTCAAGTGCACAATACAGTAATGTTAACTATATGCACATCGTTAAGCAGTAGAGGTCATTTTAAAAAATAAATCTCTAGTTGGTAGCAGATATGGATAAGATTCAAATTGCTCAAAATTTTAAGCATTTCACCCACAACACTTCTGATCCTTTCCACATTGTCAAATCCTTTAGCCAATAAAATAACATACTCTGTGATCCTTGTCTTTACTCAGATTCAGCATTGTTCTTCCCATGGAAGCTCTAAAGTTTTTTGCAAACTGCCTTATCGCATGCGTTTTAGTAAAAATATTCTACCATAGGACACTAGAAATATGTGACCCAGTGTCAACCTAACTGAATCTCTGTCACTCTCTCTCTCTCTCTCTCTCCTCTCTCCAAGAAATAATGTAGACAGGAAGGTGGAACCGCATCTCTCACAATGCTCATGTGTATGCTTTTCCCCCACAGACTATAAGAGTAGAGGGCAGTTTAAAGCATTCACACAAGAATCTCAAAAGAAACTCTCTGGTCAATACAGCTAGCTTGAAGAGAAAGGTATAGACTTCAGTGATGTAACTATTAGGTATGTAAAGAAATATCTAAATTTTTTAGTTTATCTAGTATAGATTTGTTTCAAATAATACACTTTAAGGGGGTGTATAAATACACTCAGTTACAAATTTCATAGAGGAACAAATATATAGATAAATTCTGTAATATGTATGGATTCCCTTGCACTCTGGAACAGCATATCCCGGGCATGTTTGGCAATAAATTTTTCTCAATAAAGTGCAGAAAATTGCTCATCATAGATGTTATTTTTGATTCTTTAAATCACATACATGTTCTTGTTTTTCAAATTCTTTTTGAAAACATAAAACTCAGCATATTGTTTGTAAAAAAGGTAACATTTATCAAATTAAGTTGATTTTAATTCATGTGTATTGCAAGGAAGGCTTAAGTTGTGGCCAAGATGGAATATTTTTGAACTCAGGAAATTAGGAAATGTCAATCACATTCCTTTGCGATCTCTTAGGACTTCTCTTGTGACTTATATGCTAGCTTCATTTATAGTTATTTCTTTACAAAGTTTCTCCTCTCCATTGACTTGGAAGCTTCTTAAGACAGAAACAGTGACTTGTGCATGGATATATCTAACACCCTTTTTCATGGAGTAAATGTTCAATAGACACTTGTGTAATCAAAGTACCAGCAAAAAGACTGCAATTCACAGCCTCATAGGTTAGGCATCACTGAAGGCAATACACCCATAAAGACTTTGTCTTCCATAGCTGACTCCTATGTTGTATAATACAGTCAAATTCAAAATACATTTCTGGGGTCCATTTCCTTAATCACAAGTGGGAACTTGTGAAGTATATAAATATGAATAAGACATGGTCCCTGTCTTGTAGGTGTTACACTCTACAAGAAGAGATAGTGTTGTGTGATAGAAGAGATGGGCAAAGTTTTAGATTCAGGCACACAGATTCATATTCTGCTTCATAACTATACAAGTTATATCAAATTCCTGAGTTTCAGTTTCCTTGGCTATAAAATGGGTATAATAATACTTACTTTATGGGTTTGTTATATTGGGAATATATATGTAAATGCATATATTAATAGTAATATAGTACCTAACATTTTAAAAGCATTCCATGAAAGATAGAATAGCTAATGCTCCTATAGTGCTCACTATATACCAAATATTCTTTCAAACACTGTACAAATATTAACTCATTTAACAAAAATGCTCATATAAGTACTGATAAAAAATTCAATTAGGATGTGGTATAGTGAACAACAGGAGGATTAATTCTTACTGAGACCTTAAACAGGCTATACAGAGGAGATATCCTGAAGGATAGATTTAAAATTTGATACAAATTGAGTGGTTACAATATGTAAGTATGATAAGCAAAGTCATCAGAGCAAAGGGAAGTAAGAAATGTTTGGAGAGTGTTAAGATTGGTAGGTATAAATGACCTGGAGTGTTCAATACTTGGGGATGAAGAACTTTCTGCAAGAATGTTCTATAAAAGAAGATTGAGGTAGCTAGAGAAAGCCCTTCATAGCTAGGCTAAGGAAAGCAAATCTACTTTGTGTGTTCCTGGTGTTTCTTCCTGCAAGGTGATTAGAATGTTGAGGAGGAGTGGTGGCCCCAGTGAGAACTGTCTTCAAATAATTCATGTGGCAGAGAATAGTCTCTTGGCCCTTTATTGATTTTGACATTTTATTTGGTTTATAATTGACCCAACTAGGTGAGATGTTTCATCAGTGCAAATTAGAAATGCATGTTGTATCCACATATTCGTGGGCAATTTCCCATTCCTTATAAGATGTTAATGAGGATCTGGCTTTCCAGGCATGTTGACAAGTATATAGCATAGATAAAACACCCATTGCTGCCTTCTGTCCTGCCCTACAGCCATTAGTTGTATAATATTATACAACTAATAAACTTTATGATGAGTTTCATATTTTAAATAACAATAACAATTTGAATTATAGCAACATCCATAATGTCTATATTTTTTAATTTTTAATAATATCTTTATCTAGTATCCTTGTCTCTCTTTTCTCCTTCTACAGTGCCTAAAACACAAATTTAGCCGCACTTAAATTCTCCCCCACCCCCAGCACTCCATGAATGGAAAACATTCCATGTAATGGTTAGAAAAGGACTTTTTAATTTTTTAAAATCCTGATTTGCCTTCCAGCTGTCTAATTTAATAGCTATATAACATGGACATGTATTCTCATCTGAAATACAAGACTGTATAAAGTGTCTCTTAACACTGCTGACTGGATTAAGTGACATGGAAAAAAATCCAGTACTTAGGCTACTGATACATGCTACTTACTACATGATCCCTGAAATGGATGAAGAACTACAATCCTCTTCATAGTTTCTCTGAACTTATTCCCAATTCTGCCCTCAGGCAGAAGTCATTGCTTTCTTATTTGTCCTTCTAATATTGTGTCTGCCCCTTGCTTATCAACTAGTCTTTTCAGAAAGAATGTGAGTAGCTTACTGAAAACACCCTTACACCTATTTTAGCGTAATGCTGATACATGACACACACCTATCCTTGTTAAACTGTGAATACCATCTTGTACATTGGTTTTGCCAACATCAGCCTTGCCCGTGTTCCTACATTCTGTACTTTAAATCTTGATTATTTCTTTATGCAATCATCTAGACTATTTTGTAGTTAAATCCTCTTTGATTAGACAATGAGGATTTATAGGAGAGAACATTATGAAAAAAAAGTGTCAAATCATTTTAACTATAATTATTAATTTTTATTAATGTCATCCCTGTCAACATTTGTACACTTGAATTGACTTTAACAGAGCACCATAGTGGAAGCTGGCATGTGGGCACTATTGATTCATGTGCCAAAAATTCAGTGTCTTAAGGAACAGATAGTTTAGTGACTAAGGTACTAGCAATGGAAACTTTTATTATGTTTCAGTGCTTCCCTTTTCTAAATTTCCTCTTTGATGTAAGATCTAAAATATGTCCCTGAATTAGAAATTATTTTACCAGTTTATGGGATGTAATGTTTCTGTCAAGCCATTTTCTTACTGAACAATAGAAGACACATAGCAAGCAGGACAAAGTAGACAATTTTGAAAGTTACAATGTCTTCTTCACAAGAAAAAAATTTTAACAAAATTTAGAAAAAAATAATAAAAACTTGAGACACAGGTAACATGTCAAATAAATTAAATTTGTATAAATACATTTTTAATAGCACATGATAATCATAGATAGATGGGACTTTCAATTTAATTTCCAAACTTGTTATTTACCTGTCTTTTGAGAACTTCAGTTAAGCTCTAAGAAACATATCTTAAACTCAACCTGAGACTTTTTATTTTTTTTTATTATCTACAATACTGAGCTATTTTGCATCTGAAAATTATGTTATTGTCAGATGTAATATCCTTATCTTAATTCTTGCCATGAATTTGAAATAAAGCAGGGGATTTTTACACCTGGGTGCTACATAATATGTAATATTTAATTTGTCACAGTTGTTCATTGTGTAAAGTGAAATGAAAAATTCATTAGAAAAGACATACTTTGAGATCTAAATTTGTCAAACATAAATGTAATATAACATGACTTTCCTTTTATTTCATAAGAAATCCTTCCTTATTTAAAATAAACTATGTGAAGAAAATGTGACACTGGATTATCTTCTTATATGCCATTTAATTTTAAATTCTAATTCCAGTCACATTTTTTTTTATGATCACACAGAACGGTAATCATAATGCCTCGTATGTTTCAAATGTCTAAGGAATATTTGTTATATTTTTATCATCATTTTTCAGCATATTATTTGCTTCTTATATAAATAGGCAACAAGATAATTTGTACATGGATGAAGATGGAAGAAATGTGACACTCCTCACAAAAAGAAAATTTACCTAGGATTTCAGCAGTTCTTCAGTAGAAATTCAAAAAATCAAAGCTCTCAGAGAAAAAGTTTGTTTTTTTTTTTCCCCAAGTAACAAGCCCTTATTACACAGATTGGAAAAACAAAATTAAAAAATTGAAATGAGTCTCCAAATATAGAGTACAATACCAGATAATAACTACATACAAGGGGAGTTTCACTGCGATAATAAGTTGAACTAGGGGAAGGAGAGTTTGGGTGAAACTCACATTACACTGATACAGATAACTTCATCCTTTCTATCTAATACCAAAGTCTTCAATACACAAGGTTCTAGTGTTCACGGTTCTCTGCCAGTGAATTTTTGAGTGTTTGTCAGTGCATTTCTGAATAGTTTGTTTGGATGTTCTCTTCATCTCTGTGGTTGTAGATAATTTGTAACAGGCACAATACATACTTTTCTTACCTTTTTATTGGGGGGGGGTGTGGCGAATGGAGTCAAAGAAGCCTCTTAGGGGTTACTGCTTTGTCTGACTTTGTTTCTGAAAAGGTTATTCTTAAATGTCCACACTCCTCTGAACTCATTTTTTCAGTTGTTCTGGTTCATGGTTTAGGATTTTTTTTTTGTTTTTGTTTTTTTGTTTTTGTTTTTCCCTAAAATTTGGGAACAAATCAATAAGAAATTTGGCTCATATTAGAAATGGTGATGTTGATATTTTTATTCAGAAATATAAGACTGAATTCTTTCAAGGCATGGTGCTGAGTTCATTCCTTCTTAGACTTTAATGTCACTGTGACAAATACACTTTCCTTCCTACTATCAAAGGCCTTAAAGTAGAAAACATTCTGGAAAAGCCAGGATCTGCTGTTAGTAGGTTCTGCCTTTACTAGTTGTCTGACCTTGGCAATTTATTTAATCATTCAGAATACATGTTCTCATCTGAACTTTCAGTAATGTCAAGAGGATTGAATGAGATTATATGGTAGAAGCACTTTGTGAATGTGACCCCCTTAAAATATTACTGTTGCTTTTGAATGTAAACTCATTATTCTATCTGGAGACACAAAATTACCTGCTGCGTGTGCTACACTTAGGAGCTGGCTGCACCGTGGTATCAGTGTGCTACTCATCAGTGCCCTTCCTTGTGACCAGAATCCCCATCTGAAATCACTTGACCAATCTGAGGCCAAAATAAATTTGAAACACATGAGGCATTTTTTCTAGAAGGTTATTCTTAAATGTTAAGGTTATTTCATCATGGAATAATGGAGTTTGGGATTCCGGGACTCTGAGATACCACTGAGGCTGGGAATCTCTATTTCATTTGCAGTGAATTTACGTGTCACAGAAGAGAAGTTATAGTGGTAGGCGCTAGTCCTCAGCCCTAGGCATAGAAGGGGCATCCTGTTAATTTAAATATTAATGTATTCATTCATGGAGCACATTTTTTTTCCCAGAAATTTATTTTATGGATTTGCATATACAGAATATAGAATACATAAGCAACAATCATAAGCAACAATTTTATCTACAAATCTGTAATGATAATTCTATCTTTGATATGTGCTGTAGTGATTAAAAGCATTCAGACACCCCCAAAATGCAGTAGGAGTCCTTCTACGTGTCTGATAGCGTTCTGAAGTAGCACATCTCTAAATGTACCAAGACATGGTATTTTTTCCCTTTAATTTGCAGTATCTCTTCCATTACATTGTAAATATTTAATAGCTGTGACTGTTTTTCTACTGGATCCCCAGTACCTGATGCATAGCACTTGTTCAAAAATAATCAAAGTTTCTTTCTGTTGGAACACAGAAAGCTAGCTCCAGATCTATCAGAAATATAAAGGCTGGAACACAAAGTTAGAAGGTCCTGAGACTATTGTAGATGTCCAAGGTTTACCTGAGCTTTGTTTCACTTACAGGTGGGAAGAGGTTGCAGTAGCGCACAGTTCCATGTGCACACTGAATGACATATAATGAAAGTTCAAGAGATGAAAATCAAATGAATAAATATTACATAACATCAGCATTGGAGAATGTTGATTCACTTAAGAAATCAACCTAGATCATATGAAGGGGATTAAAAAAAAAAAAGTCAAGAGTATAAAACAGAGATAAGCTGAGTATATTTTTGGGTGGCCCTTTGGAGCATCTACAACTAGACCAGAGCATAAGCACTCAGGTGCACAGGATGATAAAGTCATTTCCTGAAGGCAAAGCATATTTTCAGATATGGCAAGCCCTTAAGATTAATGGAATTAACACTTGCCATTAATTTGTCATTTGCTATACAAAGTCATGAGTTTTAGTGTCCGTGCTGAAATATGAACTCTGACAGTGAACCTCTTAGCTAAAGAAGGACATTTCTGGCTGTGCAGCATGTGTTACTTTGTGGCTTTTCTATTACTCATCAGAGCTAATGCAATAAATTCTGTAAATAATTTTTTTAATCCTTTATTTTATGAAAAACGAGCATACAGATAAAATCGATGTGTCTTTCTGGTGATTAAATTAAAGAAAATGAAGAGACAGATTAAACAGGAAATGCAAATTGTGATCCATAGTAACACTCATCATTTAGGAGATTATTGTTGTTCTTGAGATCCAACCTCTGTCAAAAGATTTCAATTGTCAATTATTAGCCAAGAGTTTCTAACTTTTATTTTCCAATTCTAGGTTACATTTATGTTTATGTGGCTATGAAATAGTGTTAGTCTTAACATTGTTCACTGTTGATTGTTTAGATTTATTAAGTCATTTTAGAATGTGTAGGAATGATATTTTTTGATGCTGGTACCTAACCATGATAGAATCAAACCAACAAGAGTGGTCTGAAATTTCCATGGTGTGTTATAGTATTTGATAATTAGTAGGTTACAGTAAATTGTATTTGACCTTTTAATATGATTCTGATCATGTGGAGATAACTAGAACCATAACCACACTCAGAATATTTAATTATTTCTATTTGAGATTGTGCCAAAATTACCTAATGTGGAGAGAGAGAGACAGAGACAGAGAGATACAGAAACAGAGAGACAGCAAGAGACAGAGAGACACAGAGAAAGAAAGTAGGGGAGTATATAATGAACAATGATGTGATATATAAAAATTTACACCTTTAATTATAAAGTCTTCATGAGGTTTCAAATTGTTTGATGTCATGGTTACTGCTTTATAAAGAGCAGTTGAAAATTTGGGACAAGTTCTCAGATTCCTGATATCATTTTGAATGAGTATAGAAAAACAAGACGAACATTCAGACTTTAAACCATTTACTTTTTAAAAGGCATCTAGACTATTTAAATAAGCTCTTAAACAATTTATTTCATATTCTGTTCAAACTAAATAAAGTAGAAAAGATTGCATTTAATTTAATATTTAAAATTAATAAAATAAGTATAAACTATATATATGTCAAATTTATAATAAATGTCAAGATTTTAATAATATTAAACTGTATTCCTCCTAGTATATGCTTTTTCCACAAGCCTTTGGTATAATACATATATATCTCCTTTGCTGGAAGCTCTCATGCAGATTTATTTTTATTTTATTATTGAGATTTATGGTTGTTACACCTCTGTCATTATGACATATTATTGGCGAGAGCTAGAATTGATTTAAAGTGTTAAACTAGAAATTTATCTTCTAAGTATATAATTTACCTATAGAAAATAAAATACTTTATTGCTAAAAATGTTAACCTTCATCTGAGCCTTTAGTGAGTCATAACCTTTTATGCTGGTGGAAGGTCTTGCCCTCAGTTTATAAAAAATACAATATCTATGAAGTGCAATAAAAGGAGGTATGCCTGTAGTTACCTGCTTAAAAAATCACAAGGAATCTACTGAACACCTAGAATAATAAGCAAGTTCACTAAGCTTGCAGAATATAAGATACAGGAGATAAACATACAAAAACGAGTTACATTTTATATACTAGCAATGAACACATGGGAGGACAGAGAAAGTAAAGCTATATGGTCCAGCATGTTCTATGACTCCCCACCAAATATCTTTTTCTTCTCAACTTTGTAATTAAGTTCAGAACAAAACTGCAAATTGTAAGGTAACTATATCTCTTTCATTTATGGTACATAAAATATTCTCAGACTATTCTCTTCTTGAAGAGTTTCTTTGTCATTTCATTAAAATTTGAAATTATTTTATTGCTCTAAATCCCTTAAGTTTACAATAGTTGTGTTACTGTCATTTGCTTATTTTGCTTTTCTCTACTTTCTCCTTGAGGACGGAAGCTACCACCCACTTGAATATCTTCTCCCTATACTAGAACTACCTCTACTTTTTATACATTTTTGAAATTTATTCAACTTTAATGATTTTCCTTTTTCTTCAGTATTTTTAGAAAAAAAATTTTTTTTAGTCTTGCTTTTATAGGCTATAGTCATTAACATCCCTGGAGAGTTCTGTAATTTTCAATCATGACAATTATGACCCCACTCAGGCAATGGATAATTAGCACATATCTAGTCATTGTAAACTCTATCATTCCTGCCTCCATCATAATTTTTAATTCATCCCATCATCCTCTCCATTTTACTGCTCACATAAAGCCAGAGGTCAAGTCTTTTTAGTTCATTAGTGTTTAGCTGGTACTTAATATTCTTTGGGGAATGAACAAATTAGTGAACAATGGATGCCACTTCCAAAGTACACTTTAATACTAAATTATCTCCAGTGAGCACATCCTGCTGTCATACTTCAACCCAAAAGCGGTAAAATATTTTACAGAATCAAAGATTTTTTGACATCAGGATTTTTTTACTTCCCCAATAAACTCATAGTACATGAATATTCATAGCTCTTCAAAATCTAGTCCTAACCCATATGTTTTCATTTATTTTTATTTTCTTAATTTTAAAAAAAATTAAATTGCAGTTGGCATACAATATCATATTAGTTTCAAGTTTACAATATGGTAATTAGACATCTATATAACTTATGAAGTGACCACCCTGATAAATCTAGTACCCATTTAACATCATACATAGTTATTAAAATATTTTTGACTATATTCTTTAAGCCACCTTTTTTCTATTTTCCTACTAACCATTTTCAGAGCTTTTGTATTCTATCCAAATTAAAATACACACTGTTAATGCCACTCTCTTTTTAACCTCATCCACATATTTTCTCTCTAGTTGAAATGTACTGTATGTACTCCTACCCACATACCCATATATAAGTATGCCCGTAGCCAAACACTACCTTTATTCAAGGTTTGTACCATGTAAATAGTAAATTCTTCTCTGACTAATCCCTTTTCTATTCCATTGTTCTGGAAATAATTGTTTATCCTTTAACTTCCATATCCTTGTGTACGTGCATTGTCCATATCCTTGTGTATGTGTGTATACACACACACACACATATATGTATACACTGTATACTCATATACACATATAATACAGGCCCACACACATTTATATGAGTGTATATGCACTTACATATATATGAGCGTGTATATGCATATATATAATTATATGTGTGTGTGTATATATACTCATAGCACACAACATTTGGAGCAGTGTCATATTTATTTTTGTAAAAATTCACTATCCCCTACTAGACTGCAGACTTTTTAAGACTAGAAACCTAAGATTCTGTATTATTATAGTTTCCTCTAGGCCTAACTGACAAATAGTGGATGCTCAACAACTTTTTAAAAATAGTCACTTTTATGGTCTGGTCAGTTGTTTGTCTCAAAAATTTTCTTCGGCACAATAATTTCTGTCATATATAAACAACCTTGGTCAAGTTATCAAAATTATTTTATAATTTAGAACCAAATAACGGAGTTCAGAAGAATCTGAAAGAGACACTCCCTAAGGAATAGAGGTATAATATTCATAGGTATAGTGTAAAACACTAGAAAAGTCATTTGAGAATATGGGGCCTAGCCCTAATGATGCATGTACTACTTTGCTAGCATTACCATGACAAATACTGCAGACTGAATGGATCAAACAACAGAATTTGTTTTTTCACAGTTCTGGAGGCTAGAAGTCTAAGATGTTCATCTTCCCCCTGTATCTTTACATGATTTTCCTACTGTGTGTGTTTGTGTCCTAATCTCCACTTCTTAGGGGATTCATATAGAATCAGACCGCATCTATATGACAACATTAATTTAACTGCTTCTTTAAGGAACTTATCACTAAATATAGTCACATTTTTAGGTAGTGAGGGTTAGGACTTCAACACATAATTTTTAAAAATATTATTTTTATATTTCAATTACAGTTGCATACAATATTATTTTGGTTTCAGATGTACAACGTACTGCTTAGACATTTATATAACTTACAAAGTGACCATATCAATAAATCTAGCACCCATCTGACACCATACATAGATATTAAATATTACTGACTATATTTCTTATGCTATACTTTATAGCCTCATAAATATTTTTTAAATACCAATCTGTACTTCTTAAGCCCTTCCCCTTTTAAATCCTTAACCGCTTCCCATCCAGCAACCCTCGAAATGTTCTCTTTATCTATGAGTTCTTTTTGTTTTGTTTACTTGTTTATTTTGTTCTTTAGATTCCACAAGCAAGTGATATTATCTGGCATTTATTTTTGTCTGACTCACTTCACAGTACAATACCCTCTAGGTCCATCTATGTTTGTTGCAGATGGCAAGATTTTATTATTTATTATGAATGAGTAATATTTCATTTTATATATGTACCACCTCTTTTTTACCCATTCATCCATTGATGGATATTCAGGTTGCCTCCATATTTTGACTAATGTAAATAATGCTACAATGAACATGTGGATTTACATGTCCTTCTGAAGTAGTGCTTTGAGATTCTTTGGATAAATACCCAGAGTGAGATTACTGGCACCTTCTATGTCTGTTATAGCCTTTGTTTTAAAGTCTATTTCATCTGGTATAAGTGTCGCTACTCCAGCTTTTTTGTTTCCATTTTCATGAAACATCTTTTTCTATCCCTTTACTTTCAGTCATTTTGTGTCTTCAGAACTAAAGTGAGTTTCTTGTAGGCAGCAAATGTAAGATTCTTGTTCTCTTATCCATTCAGCCACCTTATCTTTTAATTGGAACACTTAATCCATTTGCATTCAAAGTAATTCTTGATAGATATGTAGTTATTACCATTTTATTATTCGTATTATTGCCCTTTTTTTCCTTTTTCTTAAAAAAGTCTCCAAAATTTCCTGTATTACTGGCTTGTAATGATGAACTCCTCTAGCTTTTTCTTGTCTTGGAAACTGTCATTCGAGTCTAAATGATAGCTTTGCTGGGTAGAGTAATCTTGGTTGTAGGTTCTGGTTTTTCATCATTTTGAATATTTTGTGACAAACCCTTTTCATTCTGTATAGTATCTTTTGACAAATCAGCTGCCAGTCTTATGAGTGCTCCCTTGTAGTTTAACAAACTGCTTTTCTCTTGTGGTTTTTCAGATTCTCTCTTTGTATTTAACCTTCAGAATTTTAATTATAATGCGTCTTAGAGTGGGACTTTTTGGGTTCATCTTGCATGGAATTCTCTGTGCTTCCTAGGCTTGTATGTCTATTACCTTCACCAAGTTAGGAAAGTTTTCCATTTTTATTTCTTCAAATCAATTTTTAATTCCTTGCTTTCTTTCTTCTTCTTCTGGTATCCTTATGATGCAAACATTGGGATGCTTGATGTTGTCCTGAAGGCCCCTTAACCTATCCTCATTTTGGTTTCCTTTCTCTTGTTACTATTTTGATTGCGTATTTTCTGCTACCTTAATCTAAATCACCAATTCATCTAATCTACTGTTAATTCCTCCTAAGGTGTTCTTTATTTCAGTTATTGTATTTGTCATTTCTGACTGGTTATATTTTGTTTTCTAACTCTTTGTTAAAGTCCTCACTGAGTTCATCTGCTCTTCCCCTAAGTTCAGTAGGCACCTTTATAACCAGTGTTTTGAACTCTGCCTCCAGTAGCTTGCTTGTCTCCATTTTGTTGATTTGTTTTTCTGGAGCTTAGTTCTGTTCTTTCATGTGGGACATCTTTCTTTGTCTCCTCATTTTGGCTTTGGTTTGTATTAGGTAGAGTTGCTAGGTTTCCCAGTCTTAGTAGAGTTGCCTTATATAGTAGGTGTCCTGTGGGACCCAGTTGCATAGTCTCTTTGGTCTCCTGAGCCAGGTGCTTCAGGTGTGTTCTTTGTATGGGTTGGGTGTGTCCTCCTGTTGTACTTGAGGCTTGGTGGCTATTTGCACATCAGTTTCTCCCCATATATCCCTGGCACATTTTGAGCTGCTTCCCAATGCTGGAGCTCAGAACAAATTCATCAACAAGTAAGTCCATGCTCTAGCCCTTTAAGAGGAATTTCTGGGACCCCTATAGCCTTCTGTCTCACTCAGCCACAATGTCTGCTGATTTTTACATCCATGTTTTGTGGGACCTTCTCTTCCATGTACTGGAACCCGGAGCTGGGAAGTCTGGTGTGGGTCTGGGACACCTTGCTCTTTCAGGGGAACCTCTGCAGCCATGTAGGTGTAGGATCAGCCTTTTCCATATCTCTTCCTCTCCTACCAGTCTGCAGGTAGCTTCTTCTGTACGACCTTAGTGGTAGGACTTTTGTTCAGGTAGACCTCAGGAGATTTTCAATGATGGCTGTTCTGTAATTTAGTTGTAATTTTGATGTATTTGTAAGAGGTGGCAGAACAGCATTTAACTACTCCACATCCTGACTGGAAAATCAACAGATAAATTTTTTAAGGGACAAAATTTAGCCCATAATGAAGCAGCTATAACTTTCATAAGTCATTCAATGCTTTTGAACTTAGCTGCTTCTTTGGTAAAACTATATAATTTTCATTATTTATAAAAATTTCTCAAACAACTTTCATTTCTCCATGCATTATTACTCTTGTAATATAGTTCTAGAATAATACTTTGGTGATTGTCACTATATTTTATGCACCTTATGAAAAATGAAACTTTGGAGTTATTTTGCATTTTTCTCCCTTCCCCGACCCCATATACAACTGAGATCCTTTACCCATTAAATTGTTCTGACTCACTTTTTTCTTCCCCACTTGGGCCATATGGATCTCATTGCCAGTTTCTCTGCCTTCATTCCTAACTCTCACCAGTCTGTCCTTCATATTGCTGTTATGTAATCATAGGAAATTTCCCCCATTTTCTAGAGTCTTTAATATCTAAATTAATTTATATAACTGTCAAGGTCCTAATTTTCTTTACTGTCCACTCATCCAGCCTCAATTCCCACCAACATTCCCACGGTATCTTTTACTCTCCACAGTTTACATGTCTGAAATATTAACCTGATTATGTCCCAATGCTGGCTAAAACTTTTTTTTTACATTTTTTATATGCCTTTTCCCTGCTTCCTCTCCTGAAAACATAGTCATATTTGCACTATAGCTCAAATGCTTTTATTCATGTGAAGCTCCACCCCAACCCCAATTCCCTGAGGGAGAACTAGGAGTAGCTTATCTTCTGTCTCTTCTTACTTTGATATACACTCATCATCTAATAGTCTTTTAGCTGTGGTTTATTGATTTGTCTTTGTACCAAATCTTAAGCTCTTTCAGAATGTGGATTATTTGCATTATCTTTAAACTTAACAAATATGTTATATGAATGCTGTTTTAATAACCTAGCACAAAAAATAAAATATTGATTAGTTGAATTAATATTTATGCCTACTGATATTTTTCAATATGTAATTTATACATTTTATTTTAATTCAATTTCCTTTATAAGTTGTTTCAGATATTAGATCCATAGTCAATATTTTATCACAGATAAGAAACTATTTATCATCTTAGACACTGGATTATTCAGATTCATTACTTTCAGTAAAAATGTTAAGAAAATTATGTTGGCTTTGAAATTTCTTTGCCTTCTAGGTATGTGCTTATAGAACAGAGCATTTCATCAAACCCTGTTATTTATTGGCTTTGTTGCTGCTATTTCAATTCTCATTTCCTTTCTCTTCACCTCCTCTTTAGATAAACAAGCTGGAGGCATGCCTTGGGCAGGCAGAATGTACAGATGATTAAGGGATTCAAACGAAAGACAATGAACACTGAATAAGAAAAGACTGCATTAACTGTACCTGTAAGGTATGTGATGCTGAAAGTTTTTCATCCTCCTTCTTCAGTTTTACTTCTGTTCGCTTGTCAGTTAGAAATACGTGGAAAATTCAAAGAGAGAAAAAAAGTTTTTTAGTGAATAGATTCTATACATATTTTTAAGGTCAAGATTTTGAGTTTCTGATTATTGATATAAATATGATTACCATCTAATGAGTGTTTGCCAGATACCACAGTTTACTATTTTCACTAACAAATGAAAGAACTGAGATGTAGGAAGTTTATAGAGCTTTGCCCAAGGTCACACAAGTGAACTGAGGCAAAACTTGGGCTTGACTTCTTCATATTATTCTCCAGTCAGGCTCACAACAAAAGTACTTGGTAAACTACACAATTCTATGTAAATATTAAAAAAGTTTTCATGATATCCACCAAAATAAAAATGTACAGCATTTATTTGGTTGTTTTTTGAACAGAATTTATCTTGCTCCTCCCTGCCCCTCTCCATCAATGAAATTCTTGAATTTCCCCAGCATACCACATCCCATACCATTTTTGAAACATTTTATGCGTCAGCACTTCTAGCCTTGCCATTTATGATGCAAATGTATAGAAATAAAGAATTAATAGCAATTATGTGTAAAAATTTATCTCAGAGCATGAGAAATTTTTATTTTGTTGAGATAGTCAGCCTATCAGGTTATATATTACAGAAACTTTTTAAAAAGTAATTTTTTAAAAAAAACATAAAAATGATCTTTAAATGTTGCCTTACAGAGTGGCCAGGTCATGTATACGGTGGTGACTTATACCCCAGTTCCATGATCCTGTCTTGAATTAGTGAAATAAACCTTCCCTCCATTCTGCAGAGACTCAGGATGCCAGCTGAGTCCCCAGAAATGTTTACCAATGTTATTTGCTCTTGAGCTCTAAATGAAGAATTTTGTAGGAATAGACAGTTAGGCACTTAGTACTTCAGCATTTTTAACCTGTAGTCACATGCTTGACACAGAAACCATTGACTTAAGAGCAAGCTAGTTCATTTAAGCCTTCAGTGTACAGCAGATCTTTCATTTGCTAACACTCTTTGCAATAATGAAAAATTAAAGGCTTAAAGTATATAGGATTATTTGATCTATTATATCTTGTATTATTACCTTATATGTAATAAAAATATATAATGTAATAATATTTTTTTAAAATCTGAGGATTGTGAAAAACCTCTCATTTCAAGATTCAGAGAGATTTATAAATCTCCAAAATTTTTGAAAAAATGGATTTGCATTTAGAGAAAAATATCTGGAAAGATCTGTAATAAATTTGACACAATATATAATGCTTCTCCCACACTCCACTCTCTCTCTCAGATCAGAACCTAAACAATGGTCAGATTGTTGGGAGGGCCCTTAACCTTCATTAGGCTTTAACTTCTAGAATATTAGTGAACAGTCAGTGACAGAATTATTTTAGAAAAACTTGCCATTTTTACATTTTGCCAGAAAATGCAAACAGTATGAAGAAATGAAACTTAAAGTAGAGTTACTCAATATCTGTAAAAAAACCACATATAATTATGATTAAAATGTGGGTTATGTTTTAGTCAAATATTTCATGTTTTGGTACTATAATGAAGACAGATTTATCAGAGTTTCAATATTCTCATTATAAAATGTTAGTGATTCCTCCCATCCGAAATAATTTTTACTAAAAAATTTTGAGGAAAAAACTTAATGTATCCTGAAATTGTGATGTTTAATACCTTTTAAAATTCAAAATAATTTGTAATTATACCAAATTTTGAAAGAAAAAACCTAACAAGTCCCAAAAGCTTGATATTTGGTGGCCTTCTAAAACTCAATAATGTGAAATGAAGTTAAAATCTGTTCCTCAGAAATAATTACAGTAAGCATACTGGAAATGATAATAATAGACATAAAAATTTGGATTTCTCATGGTGTAGAGGGTAGATGCTGTGCACCCCCTTTTGCAATCATACCAAAATTATAATGAAACTACAGAGCAACCGTCACTGTGAGTCACCTGAGGTCTGGCTGAACAGAAGCCCTACAACTAGGGAAAAATATAAGAGGTCACCTTGAACAAGTAGAAAGGCAGACATGAAACAGCCTGGAGTGAGGGGTCTCGGCCCCACACTAGGTTCCCCAGCCCAGGGTCCCAGTGCCAGAAAGAGAATTCCTTGTAAAACCAGCGGAGATTGTGGCAGAGTGAGACAGAGGACTGAGATAGCTGTAGATGTTACTCTTAAGGGGCCCATGCCCAGACTTTCTCACTGATGGACTCACTCTGAGCTCCAACGCTGGAGCAGTTGCTCCAGGAGCACCAAGGACATACTGGGAGACACTGAATTGTTGGGCTTCAAGGAAAGGGCTGAAGGGGCAGCTTTCTCCCAGACAGAGATGCTGGCAGTATCTATTAATATTTTGTTGAGCTCTACCCGCTCCCAGCATGCAAATGCAGGTGGCTGCCATATCTGAGTCATCATCAACTGGATAACACAGCTCACTGCTCCCAGATGATTCCTTGAGACTCCATCTCTCCCAACTTGCAGGCCCACCCAAGCTGCTTCCAGTGGTTTATTCCATACAAAAGGCCTGTCTTGGCTCTTGCTGTGGACTTTCCTAAAATTTCTCAAAAGCTCACAAAACCCAGCATCATCTGGCCTCAACATGCACCATACCTCTTGCTGAATTGCCCCAAGTCCCATGCTAGCAGCAACCAGTATCGGTTCCTGGCTTGGCCTCTTGAGGTACCTACAAGCTCAGCACAAGTGGCAAACATCTGTAGAGTGCTTGATGACTCTTACCAGATGGCCCCAGAAGTGCATAGACTATGGCTGAACTTGGCCTGCAGCTAGGCAGCTCCCAGGAGGCCTTGCACTGACACACATGATGGCCTGCTTCTACCAGCACTGGAGCTGAAGCACTACCTAGGACTGCATTTGAGAAGGATGCACTGAACTAGCAGACTGAGCAGGCATCAGAGCCCTGCTAAATTGAATCCTGTTTTGAGGGTCAGCCCTTCACTGGCCATAGCTCACAATGAATCAGGCCAAGTCAATACCTCCCATCAGAGTGCAAAGAGCAACCAAGGCTCAACTATAACAGGAGGACAAACACAACCACAGAAGAGATAGACCTTGAACACCTCGCTCAGGTGACTACTGGGCCCCACAGGACATCTACTACATAAAGCTACTCTACTAAGACCCGGAGACTTAAGACCCCTATCTAAAATGTAGAAACAGACATAGGAAGCAGACAAAATGGGGAGACAAAGAAACATGTTCCACATGAAAGTACAACAAAGCTCCAGAAAAAGAACTCAACAAAAAGGAGAAAAACAACCTATCAGATGCAGACTTAAAAACACTGGTTATAAGGATGCTTGAAGAACTTAGGGGAAGAGTAAATGAACTCAGGGAGAACTTTAATAAAGAGATAAAAAACACTAAATAGAGATGGAAACATAAAAATAACCAGTCAGAAATGAAGACTACGCTGAGATGAAGTGTATGTTAGAGTGAATTAATGGAGTGGATGAAGAGGAGGATCAAGTGATTTAGAGGAGGGGTATTGGAAGAAATAATCTAATAAAAGTAAAGATATTTTAAGGAGCCTCTGGGGCAACATCAAGTATAACAACATCCCCACCATAAAGGTACCAGAAAGAGAGACAGAGATCAAGAAATTGAAAAACTATTTAAAGAAATAATATTGTAAAACTTCCCCAACCTGGTGAAGGAAATAGACATACAAGCCAAGGAAGTACAGAGAGTCCCAGACAAGATGAACTCAAAGAGGCCTTACAAAGACACATTGTCAGGGCTGAAGTGATAGTGTGGCTGTGTCAAGTGTCAGCGGTAAGCTGATCAAGAAGGGAAGGTTTGATGGTGAGCTGCCCAGTTGGAAGAATGCACAAAAGACAGACATGAGAATGAAATGGCAAGCACCAACTTTATTGTGCGGAACACACTTCTTCTGTTGGCAAGTGCCATTCTATTGCGGGGAGCGTGTGGTATTTCACACACTTCTCCTGCTCCCTTTTTCTGTGTTCCCCTTCTGCTCCCCCTTTTCATTCTCCAGGGAACAGCATGGCTCCACACATAGCAGAGTACAATAGTGGCCTTTAGCCACACATAGGTGATACAATAAGCTAAAGCATGTTTACGCATTTTAGGCATAGTCACCCAAGTACACTAATCCTAAATCTGGGGCCCTGTTCCTAGCCAGGAGCCTGGATCACAGCCAGACCTTCAGCCAGCCAGTCCTTAGATGAGCCAGCCCTTGGATAACAGCCAGACTTTGGATCCAGCTAGACCTTGGGATGGCCAGGCCTGACGCCCACACACATCATAATTAAAATGCCAAAGGTTAAAGACACAAAGAAAAATTTAAAAACAGCAAGAGAAAAGCAATTAGTTATCTACAAGTAAGCTCTCATAAGATTGTCAGCTGATTTCTCAACAGAACCTTTGCAGACCAGATGGATTGGCATGCAATATTCAAACTAGTAAAAAGCCAGGACATACAGGCAAGATTACTCTACCCAGCAAAGCTATCATTTAGAATCAGTGAACTGATAAAGAGTGTCCTAGAAAGAAAAAGCTAGAGGAATTCATCATCACCAAGCCAGTATTACAAGACATCTTAAAGAGACTTATTTAAAAGAAATACACACACACACACACACACACACACACACACACACCACACACATATATCTCAAAAATATGAATAAAGAATGACAATAACTACATATCTATCAATAAGTACTTCAAATGGAAAAAGTAATGTTCCAATCAAAAAATACGGTGAATGAATGTATAAGACAAGAAGACCCTTACATATACTGTCTACAATAGACTCACTTCAGATTAAAAGACCCACAGACTGAAAGTGAAGGGATTAAAAAATGTTTTTATGAGAGTATTGTGTTGACGGAACAAGTCAGATAGAGAAAGACAAATGCCACATGATTTCAAGTATATGTGGAATCTAAAGAACAAATTAAAAACAACAAAAAAGAAACAAACTCAGAGATACAGAGATCATTTTTAAGATTACCATATGGGACAGGGGTTTGGGAGACAGGTAAAAAGGGGAAAGAGATTAAGATGTGGGAAAATATACTAGTTTTAAAACAAACACCTGGCTGGACTCACCAAAGAAAAAAGAGAAAGGGCACAAATAAACAAAATCAGGCATGAAAGAGGAGAAATTATGACAGACACCACAGAAATACAAAGGATCATATAAGAATATTATGAAAAGTATATAACACCAAATTTAACAACCTAGAAAAATGGACAAGTACTTAGAAAAATACAACCTTCCTAGACTGAATCAAGAAGAACTGGAAAATCTAAATAGACAGATAAACCATATGGAAATTGAAACAATAATCAAAAACCTACCAAAAAGTGAAAGTCCAGAACCAGATGGCTTCACCAGTGAATTCTACCAAATATTCAAAGAAGATTTAATACCTATTCTCCTCAAACTCTTCCAAATAATTGAAGAGGAGGCAATACTTTTCAACTTATTTTATGAAGACAATATTACTTTGATACCAAAACCTGGTAAAGATAACACACAAAAATAAAACTACAAACCAATATCTCTAATGAACATAGATGCTAAAATCCTATATAAGGTACTAGTGAACTGAATACAGCAACACATTAACAAGATTATACACCATGATCAAGTGGGCTTCATCCCAGGGGCACAGGGTTGGTTCAATATATACAAATCAATTAATGTGATACACCACACAAAAAATTAAAAAATAACAAATGTGATCATATCAATAGATGCAGAAAAGGCCTTCAACAAATTACATCATCCATTTATGATCAAAACACTTCACAAAATTATAATAGAAGGCGAGTAACTTAATATAATAAAGGCCATCTATGAAAAACTCTCAGCCAACATTATGCTTAATGGTGAAAAACTAAAAACCTTCCCTCTAAGATCAGGAACAAGGCAAGGTTGTCCACTATCGCCATTGCTACTAAATATAACATTGGAAGTCCTAGCGAATGCAATCAGGCAAGGGAAAGATTAAAAGGCATCCAAATCGGAAATGAAGAAGTCAAACTGTTACTATTTGGGTGACATGATTCTCTATATAGAAAACTCTAAAGACTGCACGAGAACACTACTAGAAACAATAAGCAAATAAAGTTTCTAGATACAAAATCAATGTTTAAAAATTCATAGTGTTTCCTGTATACTAATAATGAATTGTCAGAAAAAGAAGTGGAAAAAAATAATTACTTTTGCAATTGCAACAAAAAGAATAAAATACCTAAGAATAAATTTAACAAAACACGTGAAGGACCTATATAATGAAAACTATAAGACTCTATTAAGGGAAATCAAAGAAGATACAAAGAAATGGAAAGATTTCGTGTTCTTGGATTGGAAGAATCAACATAGTTAAAATGACCACATTACCTAAAGTATTATATAGATTTAATGCAATCTCCATCAAAATCTCATCGGGAATTTTTAAAGAGATAGAACAAAAAATCATCAGATTTATATGGAAACACAAAAGATCCCAAATTGCCAAAGCCATCCTGAGAAAAATGAATGAGGCTGGAGGCATCACTCTGTCTCACTTCAAATTATGCTACAAAGTGACAGTAATCAAAACAGCATGGCATTGGCAGCAAAATAGACACATGGATCAGTGGAACAGAATTGAGAATCCAAAAGTAAACCCATATTTATACCGCCAAATATTTTTCAACAAAAAAGCCAAGAGAATATAGTAGGGAAAGAAAAGCCTCTTCAATAAATGCTGCTGGGGAAAGTGGAAAGCTACCTGAAAAACCATGAAATTAGACTGTTGTCTATCACCACACAGCAAAATTAACTCAAAATGGATTAAGGACATGAATGTAAGACCTGAAACAATAAAATGCATAGAAGAAAACATAGAGAATTAAACTAAAACACTTTGGACTCAAAGAGGATTTTGTGAATTTGACCTCAAAGGCAAGGGAAGTAAAGCTAAAATAAATGATGATGGGACTATATCAAACTAAAAAGCTTCTGCTCAGCAAAAGAAATCATCAACAAGGTAAAGAGACAACCATCTCAATGGGAAATCTATTTGTAAGCAAAGCCTCCAATAAGGGCCTAATATGAAAATATACAAAGAAATAACTCAATAACAACAACAACAACAACAACAAACAACAACAACAAAAACAAATGATCCAATAAAAAATGGGCAGAGTACCTAACAGACAGTTCTGTCTGGAGGACATACAAATGGCCTACAAACATATCAAAAGATGCTCAACATCGTTAGCTATTAGGGAAATGCAAATAAAACCACAATGAGATACCATGTCATATCTGTTAGAATAGCTATAATCAACAGGACAAGGAATAATAAATGTTGAGAAGGATATGGAGAAAAAGGAATCCTCATACACTACTGGTGGGACTGCAAATTGGTACAGCCACTATGGAAACAGTATGAATATTCCTCAAAAAACTAAGAATTGATCTACCATATGATCCAGCAATACCACTTCTGGGTATTTACCCGAGACTTGGAAACCCATATCTGAAAAGATATTTGCATACCAATGTTTCATAGAAGCATTATTCACAATGGCCAGGACATGGAAGCAACCAAAGTGTCCACGATAGATTATTGGCTAAAGAAACTGTGGTACATATATACAACGGGATATTACTCAACCATAAGAAGACATAAAATACTGCCATTTGTGAGAACATGGATGACCTTGAGATAATCATTCTAAGTGAAATAAGCCAGATTGAAAAAGTCGAAAATCACATGATATCACCTAAAGCAACAAATGAACAGGACAAACAGAGACTCAGGGACATGGACAGTGGATTAGTGGTTACCAGGATAGAGGGTAGGGGAGGAGGGGAGTGGTAGACAGGGTAAAGGGTTTTCAAATATAGGGGTGTAGGGGAGGGTGAAGTGGGTAAAGGGGATCAATATATGGTAGCTGAAGGAAAGTGGACTTTGTTGGGTGGTAATCACACAATCGAATATACAGATGTCAAATTATAATGTACACCTCTGAAAATTATATAATTGTATTAACCAATGTTACCCCAATAAACTTAATAAAGAAAAAAAAAGCTAAATCCAGGAAGGAAAAGAAACTCACCGAGCTGACTCAAACGTTCTGTGCAACTTTTCCTTCTCTGGCCATTTGCTAATTCAATATGCAGAAGCATGGCAGCCGAAGAGAAAGCAATGGCCTAGATTTCATGGCAGTTACTGGGCTGGAAGGACAAAGACTAGAGTTTAAGACCACGAAGACAACAAGCACTAGAAGGCCAAGATCCTGAGAAAAAAACAGCTGCAGAACAGTGACGTGAAGGAATTTGCCAGCCATTTCAATGGAGGCACTTGTCAGTTTAGAACCTTTGCACATGGTGAGAAACTGCTCAAAAACCCATGAAAGAGCAGCTGTTAGACTCAAAAAGCTAATCAGAGACTTTGGTAGTTTTGAGATAACAGAAAAACAAAATTAGAGTTTAAGGCCATACAGAAAAACAGGTTCTGATAAATACTACTGGTTTAATTTTGTGCCTCTGGATAGCTGTGCTCTAAGATAAATGGACCATGGTAGACTGGGCCAAGGTGAACTTGCTGTATATCTATGCCTCAAAATAAACACATTATGGAAAATATAAAATGATCCAAACCATGTACACTATTTACAATATCTGATATCTGATAAAAACAGTCCAAGCAGGCCAGGGCAACTGAGCAAAACAGGCAACGAAAGAGTCGGTGACTGCTTGTTCAATATTTTGGGATTACAAAACATGGACTTTAAAATAACTAGAATTAATATAGTTAAGGTGGTATATGAAACAATACTATTTTTACCAGAGAAAGGAAATTATTGTATGTTTTTCATAGAAATGAAAAAAAATTGTGAAAATGTAGGGATTGAATAGATTAGTTCAGTAATAGAGTAGAACACAACAGACAAGAGAATTTGAGTACTACAAGATATGTCACTTAAAAATTACCCAGGTAAGCACATTGGAAAAAAAAAATGGAAAATATGGGAAGGAGAATAAAAGGCAAAGATGACAGAGAAAATGGGTCAGGAGCAATAAAGATATTTTAAATACATGCATTTTCTCAGGAGAAAAGACACCAAGCTACAGATTCAAGAAATTTCTATGAAACATTTAGACTAATAAAAAGAAAATTATGCTCAGTTTCCTGTTTTTGCATGTATCTGTCCAGTTTTCCCAGCATCATTTGTGGAATAGACTGTCTTTACCCCATTGTAATTCTTGCTTTCTTTGTCATATATTAAATGAGCTATTCACAATAGCCAAGATATGGAAGCACGTAAGTGCCTCAATAGATAATTGGGTAAAGAAGTTATGGTAGTATATACAATGGGATATTACTTAGCTATTAAAAAAATGGAATCTTACATTTGTAATGACATGGATGGACCTAGAGGGTATTATGTGGAGTGAAATAAGTCAGTCAGAGAAAGATAAATATAATACAGATATTTGTGGATGTATTTCTGGCTCTCTATTCTGTTTCATGATCTGTTTCATTGATCTATGCATCTGTTTTTATGCCAGTACCATGCTGTATTGATCACTATAGCCTTGTAGTATAGTGTGATATCAGGTAGTATGGTACCTTTAACTGTTCTTTCTCAAAATTGCCAAGATTATTTGGGATATTTTATGGTTCTATATAAATTTTTAAATTATTTGTTCTACTTCTCTGAAAAAATGCCATTGGTATTTTGATAACGGATTGCTTTGGGTTGAATGGCCATTTTAACTATGTTGGTTTTTCCTACCCATGAGCATGATATATATATGCTTCATTTATTTGTTTCTTCTTCAATTTCTTTTTCAATGACTTATAATTTTCCAAGAATAGGTCTTTTACCTACTTGATTAGTTTGATCCCTAGGTATTTTATTGTTTTTTTATGCAATTTTAAATGAGATTGTTTTCTTAATTTCCCTTTCTGATAGTTTATCATTGGTGTATAAAAATGCAACTGACTTCTGAATATTAATTTTGTATCCTGCTACTTTACTGAATTCATTTACCAGTTTTTTTGTGCAATTTTTTGGGTTCCCTAATATAGTATCATGTCATCTGCAAAAAATGTCAGTTTTACTTCTTCATTTCCAAATTGGATGCCTTTTAATCCTCTTTCTTTTCTGATTGGAAGTAGCTAAGACTTCCAATACTATGTTGAATAGAAATGGTAAAAGTGAGCATCTTTGTCTTGTTCCTGATCTTAAGGAAAATGCTTTTAACTTTTCCCCATTGAGTATGTTAGCTGTAGGTTTCATATATGACCTTATTATGTTGACATATGTTCTCTCTATTCTAACTTTGCTGAGAGTTTTTATCATAAATACATGCTGGATTTTGTTGAAAGCTTTCTCCGCATCTATTGGTAATGATCATATGATTTTTTTATCTTTCAAATTGTTACTATGGTGTATCACATTAATTAATTTATGATATTGTACCAATCTTGTATCCCAGGAATAAATCATACTTGATCATGTGTGTAATATTTTTAATGTATTGCTGAATTCAGTTTGCTAATATTTTGTTGAGAATTTTGCATCAATGTTCATAAGAGATATTGCCCTACAGTTTTCTTTTTTTGTAATGTCTTCATCTGGTTTTGGAATCAAGGTAAGGTGGCCTAGTAAAAGGAATTAAGGAGCCTTCCCTCTTCTTGAATTTTTTGGACTAGTTTAAGAAAAATAGGTGTTAATTCTTCTTTGAATATTTGGTAAAATTCACTTATGAAGCCATAGGACTGTGTTTTGGGAGTTTTTTGATTACTGATCCAATTTTGTTGTTGTAATCAGTTGGTTCAGATTTTCTGTTTCTTCTTAGCTCAGACTTGGGAGATTATATGTTTCTAGGAATGTATTCATTTCTTCCAGATTGTCTAATTTGTTGGCATACAATTGTTTGTAGTATTTTCTTATAATCTTTTGTATTTCTGTGGAGTCCATAGTTACTTCTCCTCTTTTATTTCTGATTTATATTTTGTGTCTTCTCCTCGTTTTTTTTGTTTGTTTGTTGTTTGTTTTTTTGATGAGTCTAGTTAAAGGTTTATCAATTTTGTTTATCCTTTCAAAGAACCAGCTCTTGGTTTCATTCATCTTTTATATTATTTTTCTAGACTTTTTTGTTTTTTTTTTGCTCTGATCTTTATTATTTCCTTCCTTCTACTCACTTTGGGTTCAACTTATATTATGAAGCCAACATAATCTTGATGGAAAATTCAGAAAGGAAAATTTCAACTCATTTTCTCTCATGCATAAAGACTTGAAAGTACTAAGTAAAATATGTACAAAATGATCTAGTAGTATATGAAATCATGTCCAACTTGGATCTATTCCAGGAATTCCAGGTTGGTTTAATATATTAAAATCAACATAAATATAATAAGAGATGAAATTATATTCTAGTAGAAGCAGAAATACATTCCATAACCATTATTCATTGAGATAAAACAAAATCTCATTGCAGGTTATGAAGAGAAGAAAACTTTAATCTCATAGAGATTATCTACAAAATCAGTAA
Organism: Eonycteris spelaea; assembly: GCA_003508835.1. Classification (NCBI taxonomy): domain Eukaryota; kingdom Metazoa; phylum Chordata; class Mammalia; order Chiroptera; family Pteropodidae; genus Eonycteris; species Eonycteris spelaea. Next base: position 2,760,663 of record PUFA01000176.1, read on the forward strand.
TAAACATTCTAATTATAAACATTCAATTTCCTCCTAAAATTAGCGTTAAGAGATGAATGCTTTCTCCTGCAATTTATATTTGATATTGTACTGGAGATCTTTTTTTGCCATAAAGCAAGATAAAAAATAAAAAGTGATAAGGATTGAAAAAGAATAATTCAGGTAGTATTTACATATGTCATATGTGTACATACTAAAACACAAAATAGTGTTCAGATTGATCTACAGTTAATAACCAATGTAGTGAGATTGTAAAAATCAAGTACATTTCTATATTTTAGCAACGATTATCTCAAAAAATTATGTGATACTTTGTAATAATATAAAATTTTGATAACTAAAAATAAATGTCACAAAGCTTACCTTTATGAAAAAACTAAAATATTACTGAATAGTAATAAATCTGAAATACTGAATATATCATGATTATAATTAGAAGATTCACTATTATTATGAATCACTTCTGATGCGACTATACATCAGTGCAATCCGATTCAAATATCAGCAGGCTTTTTTTGGTGGGTGAGTGAATTTTACAAGCTGAATCTACAAAAAGGACAAGCATAACTAGTCAAACAGTTAAAGAAGGCTGGTAGAGGCACCCAGGCTGTTAGATATCAAGACTTATTATAAATAAAAGAAATTAAAAGTATGGTATTTTGATTAATGACAAAAGAGGGACTAATGAAACAGAATGCAGACCCACATGTAGTCACACTTGAGTTGTCACAAATATGTAGTACACTGCGGTGGGAAACAACTTTCAAATAAAGGTGTAAGTCATTTAGATATCCATGTAGGATAGATAGATTTTGACACTATTTACTGCTTGCCTCATACACAATAATCAATTCCAGATGCGTTATAGATCATGTAAAAGGTAAAAATACCAAAGAAAAAGAAAAATTTCTTTATAACCCTAAGACAGCAAGATTTCTCAGGAGACACAAAAAGCTTAACTAGTGAAGAAAATGATTGGTAAAATTGAGATTTGTTTTCAAAATTAAGAATTCAGCTCACCAAAGCATCTTTATGACTTAAAAGAGAAGCCGGGAGACTGGGATATTTGTAATTATGTATTGCAATAAAGAATTTGTATCAGGATCTCTTACAGATCAATAAGTGAAAAACAGAAACACAACTAAAAAATGAGTAGCATCTTTGAACAGTCATTTGCCAAGTGATAGCATCCAAATGGCCAGTAAACTCAAGAAAGGTATTCAACATCACTCACTTATCAAAAGGGGTTATTTATTTTCAGCTTCATTCCATTTGTTTTGGCCAATATTATCCTGATACCAAAACCTGTTAAAGATAACATGATACCAAACCTGGTAAAGATAACAAAAAAAGAAAACTACAGTCCAATATCTCTCATGAACACAGATGCAAAAATTCTAAATGATACTAGAGAACCAAATACAGCAACATATTAAAAAGATTATGCACCACGATCAAGTGGGCTTCATCCTAGGGGCACAGGGATGGTTTGACATATAAATCAATTAAGGTGATAAAACACAAAAACAAATTTAAAATAAGAATTATGGTCATATCAATAGATGTGAAAAAGCCTTCAACAAGATACAACATTTATTTATGATCAAAACACTTAACAAAATCGATATTAAGGAAAGTACTTTAACATAATAAAGGCCATCGGGAACAAGGCAAGTCTATCCCTATTGCCACTATTATTCAATATAACATGGAGGTCCTAGTGAGTACAAACAGGCAAGAGAAAGATATAAAAGACATCCAAATAGGAAATAAAGAATCAAACCGTTGCTATTTGCAGATGACATGATTCTCTATATAGAAAACCCTAAAGACTCTACAAGAACACTACTAGAAACAACAGCAAATACAATAAAGTTTCTGGATATAAAATCAATGTTCAAAATCCATAGCATTCCTATACTCTAATATTGAATTGACAGAAAAGAAGTGGTAAAAATAATTTATTTTGCAATTGCAAAAAAAAAATAAAAATACTCTCAAATAAATCTAATGAACACGTGGAAAACCTATATAATGAAAACTATAAGACCCTATTAAAAGAAATTGAAGAAGATACAAAGAAAGGGAAGATAGTCAGTGTTCTTGGATTGGAAGAACCAACATAGTTAAAATGACCATATTATTTAAAGGATTATACAGATTGAATGCATTCCCTTCAAAATCCATTGGCATTTTTTAAAGAAATAGAATAAAAAAATCAGCAGAATTTTATAGAAGCATACAAGATTCCAAATTGTCAAAGCCATCCTTAGAAAAAGAACAAGGCTGGAGCATCACTCTACCTGACTTCAAATTATACTACAAAGTGACAATAATCAAAATGATATTGCAGAAAAACAGACACAAAGGCCATTAGAACAAAATTGAGAATCCAGAAGTATACTCATAAATATATATCGGCAAAAACTTTTCAACTAAAGAGCCAGAAACATACAATAGAGAAAGGAAAGCCTCCTCAAACTGGAAAGTCATCTGCAAAAGAATGAAACTAGACTATTGTCTATCATCATACACCAAAATTAACTCAAAATAGATTAAAGACCTGAACATAAGACTTGAAACAATAAATTGCATAGAAGAAAACAGAGGTACTAAACTCAGGACCTTGGACTTAAAGAGGATTTTGTGAATTTGATCTCAAAAGTAAGGGAAGTAAAAGTAAAATAAATGAATGGACTACATCAAACTAAAAGCTTCTGCTCAGCAAAAAATATTCAACAAGGTAAAGAGACAACCATCTCAATGGGAAATGTATTTGCAAACAATGCCTCTGATAGGGGCCTAATATCCAAAATATATAAAGAATTCATACAACTCAATGACAACAAAAAAAAAAAATTCCAATTAAAAATGGGCAGAGGACCTGAACAGACACTTCTCCCAAGAAAACGTACAAATGGCCAACAAACACATGATAAAATGCTCAACATGCTAGCTATTAGGGAAAGGCAAATCAAAACCACAATGAGATATCATTTAACACCTGTTAGAATAGCTATAAGCAATAGGACAAGTAATAAAAAATGTTGAAGAGGATACAGAGCAAAAGGAACCCTCATACACTGCTGATGGGATTGTAAATTGGTACAGCCACTATTGAAAACAGGTCCCCCCAAAAACTAAAAATGGATCTATATATATGATCTGCACATTCCCCTACTGAGTATTACCCCAGACTTGAAAAACCATATCAGAAAAGATATTTGCACACTGATATTCATAGCGGCATATTCATGTGCCCAGGACATGAAAGCAACAGAAGTGTCTTACAATAGATGATTAAAAAAGAATTTGTGGTACAAATATACCATGGGGTTTTACTCAGCCATAAAAAAGATGAACTACTGTCATTTGCAACAACATGAATGGACCTCGAAATAATCATGATAAGAGAAATAAGCTAGACGAAAAAGTTGAAAGCCACATGGTATCACTTTAGTGGGATATAACCTAAAAGCAACAAAGGAACAGGACAAAACAAGCAAGACTCATGGACACGGACAATAGACTAGTGTTACCATAGAGTAGGGAGAAAGGACTAGGGAGAAGGTAGATGGGGTAAAAGGAATCAAATATGTGGAAACAGAAAGAAATCTAACTATGGGTGGTGAACACATAATGCAATGTGTGTGTGTGTGTGTATGTATGTGTGTGTGTGTATATTTATATACATGTATATGTGTATATATATATATTATATACATACATACATACATACATACACCCCTTACTGTTGAATTGTATGCCTGAAACTTATTGGATTTCGTTCACCAATGTTACCATTAAAAAAGGTGAATGTTAAAAAAATAGTCATGGTGGTATAAAGTATAGCATAAGGAATATACTACTTATGCACAAATATCCACACTGTCCATGAAATTAGATAGCACGTATTTGTTGGGACATAGACAGCTTTTACTTTGGACCGACAGTTAAAACAGAGCATTTAACTAACAGTCTTTAACACTCACAAAAAGCAAATACTGTATGAGAAGAATGCCTTTATGCTAACTTGCTTATTTTCTAGACTTGTATATTAGGGGGCAGAGGTAAGAAATTGTTAGTACCAAGTAAAGATTTCATTTTTCATTTAATTGTGAAATGATAGTTACCTAGACTTACTGGACTGTAATAACTATAAATATCCATTGACCAATGTCATGTGTAATGCATTTTTATTTGCAAATAAAATATAACTTATTAGTAAGTTAAATCAAGTTTCATGGATAGCTTACTCAAAACCTTATCTTCAATTTGAGGAAAGATGTGCACTATTAAAAGTCCTATTTACTTGAGTGTCCTCCAGATTTACTGGCAACATAGAGTTTGTGAAAACAATGTAAAACCTATTTGTTTCTCACAAATATACAAAATGAGCTTTGATGTACTAAAAATAAGTAGTGCTACAATCTATATCTTAAATATAACTCCATATGCTGCATTTTAAGCCCTTGTGTAAGATAATGTGCTGAGTTTTATTTCAAGCTTTAAATGAATCAGTGTTCAAGTTTGCATTTCAAAAGTAAACTAAAGAGAAAGAATATGTTTCCAAAATTATGAAGCTCATTTTCAGTTCTATTAATATACTCTGAAAATAAATGAGAATGATTTCTTTAGACTTCATAATTAACCAAAACGGTTCTTCAACCCTAAGGTTTAGGGGTGTGTGTGTGTGTGTGTGTGTGTGTGTGTGCGCGCGTCGCCGCGCGTGTGTGTTTATATATATATTCTGGAAATTAAAAATTAAATGTTGGTATTAATTTGGAATATGTGTATTAGAAAAAGCCAATAAAACTTTAAAATTGTACTTTTGTCTGTGAAAGGAAATATACTATCAATTACTTATCCATTATTTATCTAGCTAGCCAACATCCATATTTTGCTCAATGGATCTTGAATACTCTTCATCCTATGTACACAAATATATTCTAAAATATTAGGAATATATAAAATCATTTGAGGAAGGATCTCTGGTACAAAATTTAAAAAGATATTGGCTCATATTTTTCATCTGTATCACATTATCTAATGAAAGCAATTGCTGAATACTTAAATACGTAAAAAGTACATTATATATATATGATAAATTAATAGTATTTAATGTATTTTTAAAGAAAAAAATTCTTCTTTAACAAGTAAGGAAATTCACTTCAATAATTCCAAATTCTGTTTCTTGTTGAAAATTACTTAAGAACACTTTAATGAGTCATCCACCAAGAGTGCATCTAGTCGATCAACATAGGAAAAGGCATCTGGTGTGTGCAAAGAACCTAGGCCTTGGAGACAGTGATCTGATCATAAAATGGCATGTCAAGACTTAGAGGAGCTATAATGACCTAGCTTACCCTCATGAAGAGGTAGCAATCGTTTGGGAGCCAAGGGACTAAGTTTAGCAAGAAAAAAGTAGGATATTTAGAGACTCAGAATTCTCTAAAAATTAGAATCAAACCAACAGTTTTCCAGAAAAAAAAAACATGTAAAAGAAAAATATAATTTGCTGGCAGAGTAAGGACTATGTGTTTGAGGTGGGAAATTCAGTCTAGAACATAAAGTAGAATGTTGTTTGCCCACAAGAAAAAAAAAAGAGAACATAAAAGAAAAATGACTTATAAAGATAAAGCACCTAAAATGTACATTTGAATGACTATGAAGAGAACAGTTAGAACCAGAGATGAGGAAACAGACTTGGACTGCACAGATATATACTAATGAATCTAGATTTGGTCACAGTTAAAGACTATGTAAAAATAAATTCATATTTGCACAACTGTTGAAGTATAGAAATCCAAAGGTAAGAAATTAAGAAATTTCATTATGAAATTCATGAAAACACTTGCTCTATGCCTATTAGGAAAGCATAAATAATGTGAGGAAGCAGTTCATCATATAGGATATGCAAGAATCACAACAAATACAATTATTAGCACCTGAAGAATTTTAAAGAATAGAACATTCTAAAGAGCCTAAAATATTCCAACTTTAAAGTTTTAAAGAAATAAGAGAAATAGTAGAACTATAAGAATATAGGACATATCAACTTTAAAAGTGATAGGTAAAAAAGAAACAAATAAATGCATAAAAGAAAAAATAATGATCAAAATAAAATATTAGTTGGCTTAGACAATGTTGAAGAGAATTTTCAACTGTAATATAGATGTAAGAAAGTTATGAAGAATGAAACCTGGTATGATAAAGATAGAAAATGTTAAATAAATTTTACAAGATAATAACTAATTTTGGACTGTTTTAAACAGAGTAAAATGTAAGAATTAAAGAATATAACTTAACAGTGTGAGTGGCATCCAGAGTTAAATAATTCTAAAGTCTTTATTTTTTGGTAAAGTGTATAAAGAAATTGATTAACAATATATTTTAATTTGAGCATGTATTTAAAATTTAAGTGTAATGACTAAAATAATAGAAATGATAATTTTCATTCAGAAAAGCATGATCAGTTCAAATGAAGGCAGAGCAAGAGAAATAAAGAAATAAAGAAAAAGCTTAGTTAATGAAAAAATAATATAGTAACAATAAATTTAAATGTATTGTATTACATTAAATAAATGTTTGCTCATCAAATAAAATCCATAGTCTCAGATTAATTTTAAAAACTATATACACATATAACACATATACACACACACATACACACAACATAAAACTAAAATGTAATGTCACAAAAAATGCTGAGATAAGGGATAAAGAGAATACGCTATATTTTACTGCTTTTTTGTGTTTCTTTAAAATGTATATGTTCAAGCTCTAACTCCCAGTACTTCAAAATGTGATGCTGATCTTGGAGATTGGGATTTCATAGAGCCAGTCAAGTCAAAGGGAATAATCAGGGTGAGTTCCAATTCAATATGACTGTCCTTACGGAAAAAGAAAATTTGGAGACAGAAACAGACAGATTTTCAAACAGAAAGGACACCTTATGAACAAGAAATGGCCATCTACAAAGCAAGGAGAGAGGCTTGGTATAGATCCTTCCCTTAAAGCCTTCAGAAAGACCCAACCCTGCTGACACCTTAATGTGAGCCAATGCATTTATGCTATTTAAAACATCGAGTTCATGATACTTTTTATACAGACCTTGAAACTATGCAGATAAATATATTTATTTATAGTGATAAAAAATTATCAGAAAGGAATGACAATTCTGCAGCTTAATAGACATAAAAACATCATAATATTCACATTTAGAACTGTCAGATTTACAAATTTATAATTACTCCTTTTTCAGATGTTCATATACTTTGTCAACCCCAAGAAAGAACATATCTACCAAGAAAAGCTCCTGATGACTAACTGGTTTCAAATTTAAAAACAGAGCCTAACAGCCATTACTAAACAAGGGCCTTTCACACAAGCCTCACTTCAAGGAGAAGCCTGTAGTCAAACCTGCCACTACATGAACTGAACTGCCTGTCTGCACTGTTTCTGCTATCTGAGCCAACCTTTATACAGCAGTTTCTGGAATTAAATTTCAGCCAATAAGATTGAGACTTTCCCTATCTGATCAGAGCTGTACTATATCCTTATTAGCATCTTCATCGACTGTTCCAATCAATCAAGACAGCGTTTTTTGGAACATGGCTTTGTAGTGTAGTGGTTAGCACATCTGCTTTACACACAGAAGATCCTGAGTTCACACCACAGTGGTGCCATAGTCCATGGTCTATGGCCATGCCGCCCTGAACAAGCCTGATGTCTGATCTTGGAAGCTAAGTAGGATTGGGCCTGGTTAGTACTTGGATGGGAGACCACTTAGAAAGAACAGGTGCTGTAGGCAAATAATAATAATACATAAAAGAAGACAGTGCTTTTTGGACCAATCAAGCTGCAAGGATTTGGAGTCTTCATTTGCATAAGGACAGACCAGACCAGTCAAGGACAGGGGCAAGAACATCTCTCTATATAAGTCATATCCTCTCTAGCTCTGTGAACAAACTTCCTTGTCCAAAGAAGACTGAAGACTGAATTTCCCTGGATAGAGTTAAAACATTGAAGACATCTTTCCAGACCAGAGCAGAGAGAATACAGAATGCTGCCTCATTTGAGGGCTCCTTTCCCGGAAGCTCTACCTCACAGCTGTGCTGTATCATAATTGAACTTTAACACTATTGAGCATGGGGTTCTGCAACCATGCTTTTTCACAACTGAACTGTTTGCACTGAATAGTTTCCTCCTCCATGGCTCCCCAAACTGGAGATTCCTGTCGGCATTCAGTTGGTACCAATGACTACTGATTGAAACTTCTCACAAAACTGACATATAGAGCAGACAAAAGTCAAAAATTTTAACAATACAATTAACATAGATAATCTAATGTTTATACACACAATCCTGCTCCTAAAAGTAAAATAATACACATTCTTTTAAACTCTGCATGATACATTTTCAAAAATAGACTCCAGATTACTGGGCATACTTTAACAAATTTCGGTGGTTGAGTGGTATTTTATACATCATGCTACTTATTAACAGCACAATCAAAATAAACAATAAGAAAAAATGATACCATATACATGCATGTTCATCAACAATAAAAGAATCAGAATGGATATTATGAAATATTTAGACTGGACTTAAAATTAAAAAAGAAAAAATACTAGTTGAAACTTATGGAAAACAGCTAAAATTGTGAAGTAAATTGAGCAATGAGCCATAATTTACTTTGACCCCTCTAAATAGTTTATATTTTTAGCTCTTAAGATTTGTCTCTTTCATAGTAACCACAGAATACTTGATACATAGACTTTAATTCATAGAATGAGTCATTGTAGACATTTAGGACAAAGATAACAATGAGACATATGAAAAAAATGTATAAATCTTAGAACATTTGGGAAAAAAATATCCTTTAGTTTGTTATCTTTTTGTACAGGCAATGGAATGTAATAGAAACACATAATGGAGGAGGAACACTTATGCAGAGTCTCGTAATTGCTAATTACGTTAGAGTCACCTGTCTGTTGGTGGATCACTACTATTGGTGAATGACAATAAATTTAAAATGATATCTTTACAAATCAGAGGAGATAATGATGACCAAAGCGTGAAGTGCCTGTTTTTTAACTTGTGCCTGGTGGCATGAAACCAGCATGTTAAAAGTCTTAGAAAAAATACCCAATGCTGCTTCTGAATTTCACAGCCTCAAATTGTCACAAATGTTACACAACACAGAAAGTAAATATGCTTCTAATCTTTCCAAGTGTTTGAGGTTCATATGAAAATAGAAAATAAGGTCTGCAAACCAATTTATTTGAAAAGTACTTACAGTAAGCATTATAAGCACTATTTTCATATTATATATATGTATGTATGCATGTATATATAATGTAACAAAATATACCCTATATCATGAATATGTATGTGTGTATATATATAGATATATCCTCAAATTCTAGTCTAAATTGATCTACATTTTTTTTTAATGCTTAAAGGATACAAACAGAATCTATAGTGAATAGGTTAGAGAGGAGGGGGAAAAGGCATAGATGATAGAGGCTTTTTCATCTCTTCTGCGACCAAATCAAAGTTGTGAAAAACACTAAACAAACAGTAGGCAAAGTCTCTGGGATCTAGATGAACAGAAGCACTATATCTAGAGACTAAATAAAAAAATCATGCTGCAACAATAGAAAGTAGGAGGGGGCGAAGATGAGAGCAGCCTGGTCCTAGCAGCTCAATGGGGGCAGAGGGCTGTGGAGAACACAGCCGGCAGCTGCAGAGATGCCTCTTAAAGGGGCCATGTCTTCAACCGGGCTTTCCTTGATGATGGATTTGTCACTCTGAGCACCAGCTCTGGGAGGTCACCAGGGCTTTACAAGGGGACACTGAGTTATCAGAGTGAAGGCAGGAGGCGAGACTTTCTCTGGGGCAGAAGTGTTGGTGGTATCCACTGCTTTTATATTGAGCCCTTCCCACTCCCAGTGTACTGAAGCTGAGCCGCCATAGCTGAAACATCATCAAAATGGATAAGAGGTCACTCCACCCAGAGGATTCCCTGAAACTGTGGCACCCCAAATTGTGGCTCCACCCAAGCCACATCCAGTTTTATCTTCAGCAACTCTGGTGCTCCTTGCTGAGCCAACTCCAAACTCACACTGCTGGCAGCTGGCTTTGGTTTCTGGTGTGGTTTCTTGAGGCAACTATAAGCACAGAAACTGTAGGTTGCTTGCTGACTCTTAACAGGTGGTCCAGGAGGGGCACAGGGTGGGGCTAAACTGGCCTGCGGCTGAACCCCTCTCAGGACTATGCCACTAGACACCTACTACACAAAGCCATCCTAATAAGACCAGGAGACTTAAGAGCTTGGCTTAGTACATAGAAACAAACACAGAAAGGCAGTCAAAATGGGGAGATAAAGAAGCAGAAACCATAGAGAGAACAGAACAGAGATCCAGGAATAATAGTGTCAAGCAATCTAACAGATACAGAGTTCAAAGCACTGGTTATAAAGATGCTCAATGAACTTAGTGGAAGTTCAGTGATAACTTTGCACAAGAGATAAAAAACATACAAATGAAAATGAAAATTATAAAAGAGAATCAGTCAGAAATGAAGAACACATTACCTAAGATGAAGAGTATATTAGAGGGAATAAACATTGTGGATAAAGAAGAGGATCGAACCACTGATATAGAGGATGGGGAAGCCATGGACACCCAATCAGAATGGCAAGAGAAAGAATCCCAGATTATAATAATATTTTAAAGAAGCTATGGGGCAAAATTAAATGCAAAAATATCTGTGTCTTAGGGGTACCTGAAGGAGAATAAGAAGTTAAGAGCTATTTGAAGAAATAATGATGGAAAACTTTCTTAACCTGGTGAAGGAAATAGACATACAACCCCAGAAAACTCAGAGTCCCAAAAAGATAACTGAAAGAGACCCACACCAAGACACATCATAATTAAAATGCCAAAGGTTAAAAATAAAAGAGAGAATCTTAAAAGCAGCAAGAGAAAAACAGTTAATTATCTATAAGGGAGCACCCATAGACTGGCAGCTGAGTTCTCAAAAGAAACTTTGCAGGACAAAAGGGCTTGGCACAAAATATTTGATGTAACCAGGATCTACAACCAAGAATAATTTATTGAGCAAAGCTATCATTTAGAGTTGAAGGACAGATAAAGAGCTTCCCAGACAAAAATAAGCTAAAAGAATTTATCAACACCAAGCTAGTATTATAGGAAATGTTGGAGAGACTTCTTTAATAAGGAAACATATTTATCAAAAATATGAATAAAACATGGTAATAACTACATTCCTATCAACAAGTACCTCAAAATGGAAAAGAACCAAAAGAAAGAGTGGCTGGAAGGATAAGAAAACAAGACCCCTACATTTGCTGCCTATGAGAGACTCACTTCAGATTAAAAGACACACACAGACTAAAAGGAAGGGGATAAAAAAGATATTACCTTGATGGACCTAGAGGGTATTACATTGAATGAAATGTCAGATAGAAAAAGACAAATATCACATGATTTCACATACATGTAGAATATAAAGAACAAAATAAACAACAACAGCAAAGATGGAAATAAACTCACAGATACAGAAAATATTTTGAGGGCTACTCTATGGAAGGGGAGTCAGGGGATTGTGAAATAGGCAAAGAGATTAAAAAGTACAAATGGATATTTACAAAATAGACATGGAGATATAGAGTGTAGCATAAGAAAATAGTTAACAAAGTTGTAATAAATATGTAACAGGGAAGAGGGGTAATAGATTTAGTTGAGTGATCAATTTGTGAGTTATATAAATCTCTAACCACTATGCTGTACCACTGTAACTGATATATTATTGTATGCCAACTTTAATTGAAAAACAACTCATTAAATTGTACAGTGTAAATACAAGTAACTGTCAATAAAATTTATTTCAATAAAACTGAAAAAAATAATCCATATTAGAAAATCTGGGTATATGTCCTGCAGGCATTAATTATTTTGTCAGTTTTTATGAAAAACAACTTTTTTGTGTGTTGGTTTCTACATTACTATATCCTTTCATGTTTATTAATTAATTAATTTTTATATAGAAACAGGGTCAGTAAGAAAAGAATTTTTTAGTTTTAGATTTATTAGTTTATAAATTGTTGCTGATGATGTTTTGCAAAATCTAAAGAGTCAATGCAGTTTAGATTGCTAGAATTGTATTTTTCACCAATCACTTTAAGCACATATTTATTTTTATAATGTAATCTATTACCTTCACATTTATTTAATGTTAAAGTCCATCATGTGGTACCCATAAAACTCTCATAATTTCTCCTGGTAAATATATGTCCAATACTGTAGGCCAAAGAAAAGACACACATTATTTTTTACTAAAATAAATCCTATGATATCAATATGTTATCTGTAATCTTGAAAAAATTGTTATAGATCATGTTATTTAGTTAATAACTTCCTACTTCTACATGGCAAGGGCTATGGTATAGTATTTAGGTGTTCCGACACAATGATTTTGTTGGACTAAATTAATATAAACTTCATTAATTGGACACATAAAATATATGTCTCTTGAAAGTATTTAATGTGTTAACTTTCTTGATAATAGATGAAAGATTCTGTATTTTAGCCATTTCCTAAGATTCTTATCTGAGAGAAGAAAGGGGTGAGATTATTACGAAATACAAGTTAGTGTTTTTTATATTACAATGAGGCGTGGTCCTTTTACATAATTAGTTTCAGGCAATAAAGGCATATTTTTGTGCTTTAAAACAAATAAATGTGCACTATGAGATCCAGGAATTACAAAGGATCTTAAGAAGAAGCAATTTTCTGAAGCACAGTTTGAAGCTAGGTGTCATACATTAACAGGAGAATTACAGGAGCTAACACACCACGCTGGTATCACGACAGCCAAGGGCAGTGAGAGATGTAATGGGCTCGCCTTCAAAAACCTGAGCTGACCTGTAAATAAGAAGTTATACTGACTCTCAACCCCAGGCATTGTTCCAAGCAGCTTGATACTCGATAGGAAACAGCCATAATGGTAGTTTCATTTTGCGAGACCAAACCACAATACTTTCACCATCTTCAAACTTTATTTTCAAAGGAAGTAATACTACAAAACAAAACAAAACAAATACAAATACAACACAACAAAACAACAAAAATATCTTTATCTTGATCATTTAAATAGTGTAACCATGAAGTATTTCAATTGTAAAAGCAGAAAAGTGTTATCTAGTTAATGCAGAACTACAAAATTTCTGAAGATCTGATCATTTAAATTCTTCAAAGATTGGAATTATATACTTAAGCAAGCTTGTTTCTCTTTGATATTATTAGCAAGGCATTATGTTTACAAACATAAAACTAGAACTACAACAAATATAATGAGGATAAATCCCAAATTTTTGGGAGAGTGTAAAGGCCAAGACAGATATAATTGTAGCTAGGAGTATAGGTTAAGTCACAGAGCCTAGAGGGCTGCCCTTTTTCCAAAGTAGAAACATATAGTAGAAATTAGATTTGCATTCTTCAGCATATTGAAATTGAAACAGAAAATCAAGTCTCTGTTTGAGTCAGTCAACAGTAAACATTAAAAATAGAAGCAAGTAATGAAATTGATATCCAATAAATTAAAACCCAGAGATCAAAGTAAAAAATTATGGGGAAAGACAAGGGTAGGCTTTATAATATATGTTTTGTAGGTATTGTTTTGATAAATTCCAGAATGAATTGGTAAGTCTATGGCACCTATTTTCATTCTCACAGTACATTCTTAATATTCTTTTATGCAAAAAAAAAAAAAAAATCGAGGTAGATATGACAATATCCTGACTGGATAGTATAACTCATCTACTTTATATAGAATTTAAAGTTCATATTACTTTATTGCAAAACAAGAAATGGGTTTAATATTACCTAAATAAAAACAAAAAATGATGCATAAGAGTTGTTAGCTATAAAATTAAGCAGTATATCATGTACATTTGGTAGTGGTCCATTTTTTAAAAAATCTGTTCTTGGCTGCTTAAGGAAAAACAAAGATTGTCAGTTTGGATTTGAAAAACAAACATCCACCCAAAAAGCTAGGTCCAACTATATCTTGTTCACAAGACACTCACTTTAGATACAAAAATGCAACTAGTTTGAAAGTAAAAGAATAACAAAGATGTACTATGAAAATAGAAACCAGAGAGTTCCAGTGGCTATGCTACTATCAGATAAAATAAATATTAAAACAAAAAATGTTACTGGACATAACATAAATATTTTTATGACAAAAAAGATTTATCTATCAGGAAGGTATCACAATTCGAAGGATGTATACATCTGAAAACAGCTCTAAAATACATCAGGCAAAACAGAAAAAAAGTTGAGGAAGAAATAGACAATTCAACAATAATAGAGAATTCAAAACTACTTTCTATAATGGATAAAACAATTAGACAAAATATCAGCAAGGATATGGAAGAATTTAAAAATAGTATACACCAACTAGAATGAACAGATACCAACAGAACATTCCACTAGCACAATTCACATTCTTTTCAAAAATATGGAACTGACTCTACGACAGACAAGCTTGTAGCTAGTGACTACCATATTAGACCGTACAGATAAAGGACATTTTTTATCACAAAGAAAGTTCTATCAAACAGAACTATTAAGAGGCTTTTCTCTTGATCCTATGGAAGTAAGTTTTATATTTGAGGTGCATATATAAGAACAGGCTGAGTGAGACCCAGAAGACAGAGGGCTGTGGATCAATAAACAAATGAACTTTTTCATAATTGATCCAATGACAAATAACAATGCTAATTGGATTTTTTTGTGTGTTAAGGTGATAAAAAATTGAATTATAGCCATAAATAACAAATGAAAAGTAATATGTAATTACAAGAGACATCTGAAGGGAAAATAATAGAAACTAATCCTTTATACATCAAATAGCTGTACTGATGAAAGAATTATTTTACTTTTTATAATTATAAATATCTTCCTTATGAACAGCATTTAGTTTGATTATAATGTCTTAAAAATAAGAAATGTGAATATGGTGACTCCTGGTATTGGTGTAGCAACAGGGCCAACTTCTCTGACATAGTTGTGCTCATGTTTGCTGCCTCACGGTCTTCATATGACTGTACTAATACAAGTAGATATCTATGTAAAGCTTTCTGTTCCTTTCTTAGAAAATCAAGGCCTGCACAGAACCTTGCTCCCAGCAGATTTCTGCTTATATTTGCTGGTACCATGCCACCTGACCACTCAGAACTGTAAGGGAGCCTGGGAACATGAGTGTTTAGCTTTCATAGCTTTTGTGGAGGGATGTCTACATAGGGGAAAGAGGTTGCGAATGACTGCTGGATGGAGGACCTTTAGTGTCTGCCCCAACTACATCAGTTTTTTATACATCAGAATTATTATAACAATTGGCAAGAAATAATTCAATATATGGGTTCTATTGTACATATCCAGCTGGGAATTGATAATTTTGTAATGTAGGAGCCCCAGGACTAGAACTTGCATGTGGGTTTGGATATCTGAAAAAAAAACACCAGGAGGACCAGAGGGTTAAAAATGCCATTTCTTACTTATGAGGCAGGGAAGCTTCAGCAGCACCTGGTCAAAGATGCAGGAATAAAACTATTGCTAACTGAGTGCAACCAGAGTTTTTTGTACCCACAAGCAGAGGGAGGGTTATCTCATTAGGGGAAAGCCACCTTCTTGGATGGATGGGAGCAAGAGGCTAGGAAAAGGCAGGGGCAGCATACAGCTTGCTGTAAGTCTGAAAGAGAGTCAGAAGTTAGCATGACATCATCAATATAATGGTATAGTTGTATGGTGGGGAGTTTAGCCCAGCCAGTCAAATCTTCAACCATAAAACCATAGCAAATAGTGGGACTATGGAGATAGTGAAGGTCCATTGTTGTCCTTCCAGGTAAAGGCATCTGATCTTGACTGTCTGGGTGAATATTTTGGATGTGTCCTTGTCTCACAAAATGGCATCCAGACAAGGGCTAGTGAGGGTCAAGAGTGTGCTCCACTTGAGGTCTATTCCAAGGTGTGGACAGTTGCCCACCTGTCGAGAAGGGTTGGAATTTCTTCTCTGGTTTAAGCTGATGCCACAGGGATACCAGTACTATATTGGGTTGCTTATAAATCTTTTTGGGGGCTACTCTGGCCTTTATCAGATCTGTCCATAGTTGTCTTCTGGTCACCTTGACCAGGCCATTCTTACATTCCACCTTCACACCCACGATTGACTGTCTTTCCCTGGGCCCATTGGGCCCCCCTGTTTTGCCTGGCCAGTTAAATTTCCCCCAAATGGGTAATAGTCTGTGATGCTACCTGGCAGCAAAGTACCATAATAGACCAGTGGGGCCATCTGGATGATGTGGTCCCGCATACCTGCAGTAAATGGCACCACATCAAGGCCTCAAATAATTTGATGTAAATAGCATGCCGCATTCTCATCTTCCTAAGGAACACCTGCAGTTCCGATATACACTTCCAGCATGGCTGAGCCATTGGCAAATCGCCTTCATTTGGCCAAGCTGTGTGTTCTACCTGCCATGAGCCAAATCAGCAGCAACGCGTTTCTACATATTGGATTGCCCCATGTATGTGTTGGCACAAAGAAGGTTGGGGTGGTGACCGAGGCTATCTGGGTCAATTCCTCCACAAACAGTATTATGCCATCCACATCAGTGTCCCAGAGGCAAAGTAGCCACCCCGTGATGGACTTCTGACCCTTTCTGACGGAATTTGGTGGCCAGATCTACCAACTCTGCCGATGTATATGGCCAGGTGGAGGTGTGTTAGATGTTTAAGGGGAAGAGGCAGGTTTCTCGAATCTTGTCTCTCAGGACGTTCTGTTGAGTCTTTAGTTTCTGAACAATTACCGGGCTGGCCTGAGATACACATGCAGTTTCTTCTGGGAGGGACCCCTCTATTTCCTCATCTGACTCAGACTCAATTTCTGCTGTGGGATCTCACTTACTGGGGTTCCATTCATTCTTTGCAATTACTGCCCGTATGTGACCTCTTGTTAGCTTTTGCTCCCAAACTTTTGCAAAGCAGCACGGTAGTCTGCAGTTGTTCATTAGTCTGTTCTGTCATCCAGAATATCCTTGCTATTAGCCTGTGTGACTCACAAGTCTCTTTCTAGCTTTACTTTCTCTTCCACTTTCTTTACCCTTTCTTAAGCCTGCAACTGTTTAGTGATAGCCTCACGCAGTGCCTGAAGAAGAAGCCAGCCCACGGTGGTGGTTATGGCCCACAACTCCTTTTATTTATTTTATTTTTTTTAAAGAAAGCAGTTCCCCTATTTTCAGTAAAACCTGTAAAAGTCCTATAGGTGTGTTGGGAGCATACCCTCATTCCCTTGGTTGCCCCAAGAATGTAAAAAGGCCTGCTACTTCAAACAAAATGGATCCAGAGGCCCACTCGGGATTGCCCTCTGTAGACCCTCACTCACCAGGCATGTTCTTCCCCTCACTCTAGGTCAATTTAACTTAAGTACTTTCCAGAATATCCTGCTGGCTATGCCAATTGTAACAGAACCCCAGGCCTGGAATTTGCATGTGGGTTTGGATATTCTAGAAAAACTACCATGAGGACCAGAGGGGTAAGAAATGCCACTTATTACTCATGAGGTAGGGAAGCTTCAGCAGTGGCCGGTTGGAGTTTCAGGAATAAACACTGCTACCAACCAAGTACAGAGTTTTTTTATGCCCACAAGTAGAGGGAGGGGTTACTTCACTGGGGAGCAGCTGCCTTCTCAGATGGATGGGAGCAAGATGTGCTGCTTGCTTACAGGAGGAGACAACGTCTGTGGGAACAGCAGAAAATGTCCCTGGGAGTAGGCATTGTTGAAAGCTCTTGTGTACTGTTTTCCTTGGCCTCTGGCTGGGCAGCTATCGGTGTTCTGAGTATGTGGAGGGGCTATGCTCTGAGTTAACTCTATAAATGTGTATGAATTACATCAATTATTCTGGCTTTAAGTATTTTTTCATTATATTGAAAAGGTGTTATCTAATAGATTCATGGCATTTTCAAATTTTTTGTGTATTTAATATTTTTATTTTAGAAATAACAGTACATGTCAGCTATCTTGGTACTTTTTTTCCCTCAAGAATGTCAAATGAGTAGATATCAGTGTTAGCAGGCAGTTATATTGAATTGAATGCCAAAAAAGTAGCAATTGATTTTATATAAAAGTAAATTAGTTCTATTGAGCTCCACTTTGTTTGATGTATTATTCATGTCTAGAAGTTATTTATGCTTCTATATCATGAAAAAGTGAATGAGAAAACTACTGAAAATGCTTGACACAAATACATAGTGTATAGTATAATCAAATTGACTTTTGATAATGCATACAACATTTTCTTAATGGTTGATCAGGATGCAGCTAAATATTTGCAAAATTAGACTGAAACATTAGTTCATAGTAAATGTAAAAGGGTAGATAGAAAACATTAAAAAAAAAAACTATTCTAATTTTAATGACAATAACTACTGTATTAGACCTCGAAGGTAAACAAATAAACTTCTTATCCTGGAAATCACAACGATACTTTTAAATGTTCACCTTTACTTTCTGGAGCACCACACAAGCATCTAATCTCATGAGGTATCTCTAGACTTCAAGAATTCTGACTCCTCCTGGAGAGTTGGAACAGAATTAATTCAAGAGAAGCAGCTACGAAAGAATAGCCTGCTATTTATTCCAGCCACCTATACAAATTTAGAAGGATCCCTAAACTAGGGCTTAAGCATATAAGTAGCTCAGGATTAATAGTTTTTCTATTACTTTATTACTTTCTATTATAATTGGCTCTATAGAACATGCTACTTCTTTTACTGCTCTTGGGTTAGTGGGACCCAACTTTCTCAAGCCAAACTTGTAATATTTTTGAATACGTTAAAAGCAAAATATGTGATAATGATAAAGGGGGATATATAAATAAATAAGGTATGTTCCTTCTAATTCAACATTCTCCTTTTTAAAAGGGAAAATAAATGCCTAGGATAATTATCCAAATATGGAGGGGTTATTATTAACACAGTTAGGACTCAAATAATGTGCTATATTGAGTTTTTAGATTGGCTTTAAAGGTTTAAAATTACTTCCCAGGTAGGTATACAATTCATAGACACACACATGCACACTCATTCTTCACCTTGAGGAAAAACATATTTGTTTTCTTAAAAAAATATTTAAAGTGATATAGAAGAGAAAATGTAATAAATGTATATGTACTTGTATGTGTATATGTAATATAATTTTTACTGTATGGATATGTTTATCAAATATTGTCCTATTACTCTACAAAGTTGTATAAATTTAAACTCTCAGTAGCAGAATATGAGGAATTTTATTCCTATATCTTCCCTTAGAAATCTTATTATTGCCAAACTTTTAACGTCTAACTGCTATATTTGACAGATTGTCTCATTGTGATTTTAATATGAATTTTTACAATAAAAAGTAAAAATGTATTTTCCATTCATATTTCCTCTTTCTTGAGGGAATTACCCTTTCTATTCTTGTCCATTTTTCAATTAGGAATTCTGATGTTTTTAAACAGTGATTTTTAGGAATTCTTTATATATCTTACATACTAACCCTTTGTCATTTGTATGTATTGATGTATGTATGTATTGATGTATGTATTGATTTATCTCTCTATTTGTCATAGTAGCTTTGTAGTATAGACATTTCAGGCTTTTAAAATAGTTGACATTATGAGGTTTTCCTTTATCGTTTTTCTTTATAATATTAGTTTTTTAAAGAAATCCTTCCTAGTCTTGAGTAAAACCATATATTTTCCAACATTTTTTTTCTGAGTGTATTTTTCTTTCTTTTCATATTAGTCTTGATTCTATCTGCAATTTACTTTTTATATAGATCTAATTATATCCTTTCAAAAATAATAAATAGTACTATTAATGAAGAACTGATTCACTGTTTTTTAAGGCCTCTCCTGTTGTGTATAAAGTTTCCATGTCCATTGGATTTGTTTCTGGACTCTGCTCTGTTGCATTGGCTTATCTGTCTATCCTGGTGACAATTTCCAACAAAGCCCCTCATCATCAGAGCTGTGGAGGGGGTCCGGATGCCTGAGATGGCTAGTGGAGTCACTCTTTTCTTCATTGGTGTCTTGGTAAGTTTTGGTCCTATGCATCTCCATATGAACTCTGTAATCAGGTTAAAGTTTCCTAAGAGAATTCTTATAGGAATTTTTGATTGGAATCACATTGAATTTATAGACAAATTGATATTTTTATAATATTTAATGATATTTTATATATTTTATGATATTTAAACTATATGATAAAAATATTTTGTTGTTGAGTCTTTCCACATATAGACTACATCTTTAGTTTTATATGATGCTTTTCTGTTCTTTTTAGTGTACTGCATTTTTCCCATAAATGTGTTCCATTATCTTTTGTTAGATGAACTTCTAGAAATATCAAGCTACTATGGCTATTATAAAATGGATCCTTATAAAACTGTTTTCTATATGCTTGTTTCTGACATATAAGGGTGCAATTTTTATATTGATCATAAAGCTAGTAACTCTTGAATTCTTTAATTGGTCCTATTAATTTATTTCTAGATTCTTTTGAATTTCTTAGAATCTCAAACTATTATATCATATAAGAATATTCAGTTTTGATTTTCCTGTTTAATACTATTTATTTTTTATAATTTTGCATTGCTATATCAGCTAGGATATCCATACAATTTTGAATAGAAGTAGTGATATGGAACATTCTCTCTTGTCCTAAATTTAAGTAGGATACTTTTAACCTTTCACAATTAAGTTTGATATTTGCTATCAAACTCATTTGATCGTCACAGCAATACTGTGAGATAGGTAAAGTATATAGCATTTCCATTTTGTACTTGAGAAAACTGAGACTTAGGAACATTAAATGGTGTGGATATATACCACTCAGAATGGCAAGATAGAAATAAAACTCAGGTCTTATACCACTAAGGCCCAGGTTCTTTCTGACACATCACATTGCTTCTCTAGGAATTTTGATGATAACAGACAATCTCAGCAGCATGTAGTCCACACACTGCGTGCAGCAGAACCAAAATGTCAGCTGTCCTTCTCAGCTGTTCAAAATGAGCTCAACCAGAGATAAAATATTACCAGTCAGAAATAGTGTTTTCTTGAGTCACTGGCTTCAAGATAAACCATTTCCTTCAGGTTGGGGAATAAAGTGTGGCAAGTTTATGTGTTGTCAAAAAAGATACTACCTTGTACTGGAGAAAGATTCTTTGAGTTTTTATTTTTTTATTTTTTTTCCTAATGGGTCAAAAGTCTTGCACCTTTTCCATCTCATGTTTAGTGCTTCAGTGGAATTTTTAATAATAAATCAACTTGTTTACCTGGAGCCACCCTATACATATCAAGTAGCTCTACCTTCTGATAGCTCTAATTAGAACTTTTTAAAAAGCCTTTCAGGAAAATGGAGGAGTCTCATTAATCTTTTTCTGGGGGTGGGGGTGGGGCAAACTTTCATGTTTATTTATTTGAATTATTTAATTAGTGATTAAAGAATGCAGATACTGTTTTTTTCCTTTGTCATATGGTTTTAAAATTCAACTGTTCAACAACATTTATAGCTGCAGCCTTCTTATCTCTATTCATCTCAACTCTCAATCCCCTGCCTCTCTCTCTCTCTCTCCTCTCTCTCTCTCTCTCTCTCTCTCTCTCTCTCTGGAGTGCTTGCAAGCTGTCATACATGCCGATAGCATAGAAATCATTTTGCCAGGTCCTACTTTCGCACTTCAAGGCATTGTCTGCAATGTGACACATGCTCAGCATCCTATAACTTAATACGTTTAAGGTTATTATTTCTATCTCTAGACCAAGAAACAAAATATAAACAAAAACAATGTTAAACTATGTCAGTAAGCAAAGATATATTGTTTAGGGTGTTTTAGAACATTTTAAACAATACAAACTTTACGTTGAAGAAGGTTATTAGAATACTATCTGTAAACAAATGAGAAATAAACTATGTAAATGAATATAGATAGGCCATATGAGGCACTTTAGCTTCTGAAATATTATTATTAATATAAAACTAAGTCTATTAAACTATTAGTCAGATTCATATTTTCAATGCAAATCTTATTTATATTTGTTACTAAAAATCAAGTTTATTGTACGTAGATTGGAGTATGTGATGAAAAATCATGTCCCTATAAAAACTATAAGTTAATAGGCATAAATCCAGGGACTAAAAAACCAAATGTACTGAATGAAATTAAAAAGTACAGGTGCCTGAATCCCTTTAACTTCCCTGATATGTGAACTAATGTGGATTTCGGCTCTGGATCCTCTCTGGCATTATCAGGGACTGGATGAATTTCTGAGATGTGTCACAGAAAATTCAAGTTAATCAATATGCAACTTCTTTTTTTTTACTTAATAAAGTGGCATGAAATGTTAAATAACATAATATTGATTGTGAAACTTTGCTTTGAAAAGAATGTCAGGCATTTTCTCGAGATGATGTAATCATGACCGGGCACCAAACAAATGTGATCACTTAGCTGATCGAGAAGGGAAGGTTAGATGGTGAGTTCCTCCTTTGGAAGAATGCACTAGGTACCAACATGAGAATGAAATGGCAGGCACCAACTTTATTGTGGGGAGCAATAGTTCCTCTTCTTGTGCTTCTCTTCTGCTCTCTAGGGGACCACATGGTTCCACACATAGCAGAGTACAATAGTGGCGTTCAGCCACACATGTA
The DNA here is from genome assembly GCA_003508835.1 of Eonycteris spelaea. Lineage (NCBI taxonomy): Eukaryota > Metazoa > Chordata > Mammalia > Chiroptera > Pteropodidae > Eonycteris > Eonycteris spelaea. The sequence goes on from PUFA01000176.1 coordinate 2,783,447, forward strand.
TGATACGATAAGCTGAAATATGTTTATATATTTTAGGTGCAGGCATCCTACATTATTGTAACATTCTAAATCCAGGGTCCTGTTCCTAAGCACAAGCCTGGATCACAGCCAAGCCTGAGACCCACTCCCTACCTCATGTTAACTGAGTATGTTTTCCATGGAAGCATCGAAGATGGCTTGCAATGGCTCAGCCCACCCCCAGGAAAATTAGCATTTCTGAATCATCTTAAATGTTAAGAAAAACTGTGTTCGCAATACATACTCACCTCCTCTGCCCCCGTCATAGCCTTTCTTTTCAATTAATTGGCACAATTAAGTGTCTTTTACACAGGGATTCCTGAGTGCCCCCAGCTGGGGACAGTATGGTGGCTCCCATGGCTCAGGAAGGGCTCTAGCACCTGCTCTGCACTCCTGGTCTCCCCTAGGAATATTCTGGAACTTGGGCATGCTTTCTGTTGGAGCTTTTTTTTCTTCACCTTAACAGGGGTGAAAGTCATACCTACCTCCTAGAGTTTCCTTGGGGAATTACAAATTTAAAATTTGAGCAATGATTAGTAGAGTAAATGTTGTATCATTCTTTCTGTTATTGAAGGTCATAGAGGCAAAGACATATAAATACCTCTTACTTCACTACTTCTAAAAAAAAAAACTTACCAAAGAAAACTTACTTATGCAAACTTGTATCAGGTAGACAGTATTTCTAAATTCATCTCGTTTGGTTTCTTAACAATAAATATGAAGGGAGAGAAAGAGTAATAGCGCCAGAATCAAAGTTTAAATATCCCATGTGCCAATATGCATTAGAAGAGAAACTACTAATTTTAGAAATTACCATATAAGTAATTTTTGACCCAAAATTGCATCAAATCTACCCCCATGCCATTCTTAAAATTCTTTAGCTTCTGGATGTTTCCAGTGTGTGTGTGTGTGTGTGTGTGTGTGTGTGTGTGTGTGTGTGCACGCGCGCGTGTATTCCATCTGAATTTAATGTTAATAAATATTTTCTAAAACAATAAGTATAGCTTTAACTTTTCTTGTGTCTTAGATATTTAATTGAAGTCTCAAGACTAACAAAAGTAGGTGATAAGTTCCCACATTCAAAAGAATGGTGCTTGTATTTATTTCTAAAGAAATAAAACCATATATATATTTATCATAAGAATTGTCTCACATGATAATGAAGGCTGACAAGTCCCAAGATCTGCCAGGTACAACTGGCAAGTTAGAGATCAAGAGATTTAGTGATATAGTTCCAGTTCAAATGTCAGATGACTTGAGGCCTAGGAATAGCTAATGTCTTATATGGAAAATAGTTAGACAGGAGAATTCTCTCTTACTTAAGGAGGGTTAGCCTTTTTGTCTTAGCAAATCTTTTAAATAATGGGATGTGGCCCATCCACATTGGGGAAGACAATCTTCTCTATTCAGTCTAGTGATTCAAATATTAATTTCTTCCAAAAATGTTCTCACAGAATAATGTTTGATCAAATATCTGGAGATATTGGGGGAGAAGTTGAGGTGTGGAGTTTTGAATTTCTGGGATTTCTCTCCTCAAAGCATAGTCAATCCAGCCATGGTATACAGTGTTGCCATTGGGCTTAATAAGTCATGTGTGAACTTAGAGATCCATGACTATATTCTGCCTGTGGAAATCAGAAAGCAGGAAGCTAGCAGTGCTACCTGACTTAATAGGTGAAGAAGAAAGAAGATGTATGAAGAGGAATACTCCCATTGTTTAAAGTGGCAAAAGTATGTGAACCTTCCTTGAATAACTTGGACAGCTGAGAAGGTAGCCGAGCCAGAGCCTTTTTGATATGATCTTTCTAAGAAAGCTTTCTGTCAAGATAAAGAAAAGCAGCAGGAGCTGAGGGTAAGTCACATTAGACAAATCGGGGTATCACAAAGGGAAAGTTTAAGCTAACAAAAGGAGATAAACTCAAAAGCAGTGGCCTGAAATTTTCTTACATAAAAATCTAGAGGTGAGTGGAGAAGTATCTCTGCCCCACAGAGTCATTCAGAGACCCAGGCTCCTTTCAACTGTTACTCCATCATCTCCAGGACATTTCCTTCTTCTGTACAGTCAAAGCTGATTTACAGCACCTTTGAGTTCCCCCTGGAACTAGGTGAGTTTTACTTGGAAATGACCCTCTCAGGATTAGTTAGACCTTTGTTAGATGTACATACTTAGACCTTTGGTAGATGCAGTTAGTCACTGAAAACTACAGTGATCCTGGGAATTGTCTTCTCTAGCTTGGCTGACATTTGTTCAGTTAATTTCTATTGCTATAGAACAACTGAGTAACTAACAGTCTCTGCAATTTGTAGGTGTGTTCTAGGAAGCTTAGGGAGATTTTGAAAAGGAGGAAGGTGAAGGGGAATAAGAGGTTCATACTTCCAGGTATAAAACAAATAAGTCATAGTGATCTGGTGTACAGGAGAGGGACTATAGTCAATAATATTGTGATAGCATTGTACTGTGTCAGATAATTACTGGACTTATCATGGTCATCACTTCTTTAGGCATATAAATGTTGAAAAACTATAGTGTACACCTGAAATAATACAATATTATATGTTACTATATTTTTTTACTAAAATCTTAAAAAAAAAGCAGAGATTGAGAAAGGTAGACATTATTTAATGATTTTGTTACTATCTGAATGAGAATGAACCAGTGAGAATTAGAACATCACAATAGTGAAGCCTATTTTATTTTTATTTTGCTATATTTCCATCTATTAAAGTAAACTTATATACGTGTATATATGTATATATATATATATATATATGAGTGCACATATGTATATGTGTGTGTGTGTGTGTGTGTATACACACTATATATATATATATATATATATATATATACACTATATATATATATGTATAATGCATATGTATAATCCATAAGATGTCGCATGAAAGTGCTGGTGGTTGGAGGTTTACCAAATAGGGAGCATGCTCACTATTACCATATTAGATAAGAGGACATTCTAACAGCAGAATCCATACCATGTGACCTTGAAACTAACCTATGAACTGTCTCCTTTAATGTGCTTTCTGCCTGTCTTGCCCCTGAATTTCCTACAGATGATGAGGAAGACTAAAAGAACAGGCACAGCCCTTTCCCATTATACATCACCCAGACAAGGATCAAGCCTGAGCAGGCAGTGAGGAGAATCCTTGAATCACATGTAAGATAGAGGTTTTGCATTAGCCTGCTAGGATCTTTTTACTTTTAGAATGTCACCAGAAGGCTTTAGGATATGACCTGGAAAGAAAAAAGACTATAGGAAGAGGTGAGACAGAAGCAGTTAAGGACAGTACATAAAAAAGCTTTTTTCTTTTGCTCCTCATTTAGCTTAATACAATAATATACCTGTTAAAATAGTTTAAATGTCTTTAGTATTTTCTCCATTTTACTGTCAATGTAGACTCAAGTACACCAGGTGTTGGGGAAGTTCCTTATATAACCCCAGAGTATGGTGAGATTTTCACCTTCTCCGGAATTCTTAATAAGAAATAGGCATAAGTAGATTTTGCATGTTTACTGTCCCATAATTTTTATATGTTATCAGTTAGTTTTTTAAGAAATGATGCGAGTATATACATATATATATATTTATAAATATGTGTATTTTAATGCCGCTAAATAATTAAAAGTTATGACTAATTTCTCAGACAGAAATTTTATTATAAACACTCATCATTTATGATGTTATATAAATACATATCTCAACTGTATACATTAAAATTTATAATGAAATCAAAATCCAAAATCCAAAGCTTTGTCACTTAATCGCTGTCTTATTTAGACTAATTACTGCTTTTATTTTGGGTTATATTAATTGTAACATTCAAAATGTTTTTAAAGTTTTTAGCCATTATTGAACTGTTTTCAAATTGTAATCTTACAGAACACAGAATGATTAAACAATTTTTTTTGCTTTTACTTCGTTATATGCAACCACATTCTCTCTCTCTCTCTCTCTCTATTCATATATCTATCTATATCTATATCTATATCTATATCTACATCTATATCTACACATATGAATGTGAATTTTGACCACATAATTTTGGCAAACTTCTTCATTATTGATTTTCCAGGCTCAATCAGGCAGAGAAGTTATATATAATAGTTTCTTTATTTAGCTGTGAAATTTACTTAGTGGTTTTACAAATCACTATTATTTCTATTAAGAAGGTATTTAGACATGTTTTTCAAAACTGTGGAATTATATAACTCTAACAAAAGTAAACCTTAATTCTGTTGTATTTTGTGTAACTCATATTTTTTTTTTATGAATAAATATTAAATGCCTTCTGAGCTAGGCCAAATAACAATTACAATGACAAAATACCTTTACTTCCTAACCAACTTGTTTTTCCTGCATGTATATTTCACCATTCAAATCTGGATTATGTCATATGTAATTATGGCCCTGGAGTTTGTGACTGAGCAAGTAGGAAGGATTACAAGAAAATATAAGTTAATGAAATGGGAATTTCACATAACATAGGGCATTTGAGAGAATGTTAAATCAATATGCCACAGCAGGTGTTTTAATACTGCTGTATGTTATGGTTATTGCATGTAGCTCTCCTCCCAGTCATGCCATTTGAAGGAAGTTAGTGTTGATTGTTTTCTTTGACTACCTTACAAGTTTGTTTGTGATAGGCTTCTTTTCTCCAAGGGGACTTCCCTGGCATCACCAATAGAGACTCACAAAAACCAGATCCCATAGACTCAGGGAAAAGATGTGAGCCCACTCAAGTAAATGTTGCATATTCTTTTATAAATGTAAATAGAAACTATGGTGTTCTCTAAGAGTTTAGAATGAAAGATGGCCCACAGTGAAGAATGTGAGGCATTAAATCTGTTACATGCTGCACTGAGGACAAAAGTAATCTATAAAGCACAGAGGAACCAGGCCAGAAGTAGAATTACTTCTACTTTAAGTGTGAGATTGTGGATACAGCACATTTTTTTTCCCATCTCTATTAGGTAAATGAGTTTATTTTTAAATATCACCAACCATTGTTCTTTTCTTTAGCAGCAAAACATTAGGCAGTTTGTTTGTCAGGTGAGCTCATTTGTTCTTAATGGAGTTTGGAAAAGAATAGCCTTTTGCTGTATTGGATGCTACAGAAGTCATATTATCTTCATATTTATTAGGTACTATTATAATTATTATTTTTTAGTTCAAAACATCTTATAGCTATTTTGGCTTGCATATCCTTATTTTCTTCTTAAAGTTATAATTTCAACTATATTGCCAAAATTTCGTTGTTTTAAGAAAGGTTCTTCCGAAATTTTTTCATGAAAATAAAGGCTTTACTCAATACTATGCATTCACGCCCAACACTCAAATATAAGATAAAGATATAAAATAGTTAAATACGTAACTAAGAATAAATTAAAGAAAAAAATATAAGCCTTTTCTTTAGGTGGGATGCAAATGGCTAATGGTCTTGAAATATTATTTAATGAGCAGTAAAAGCACACATTTTAGCACATTAGAAATAAGTAATTGGATCAAGAAATAGAAGCTATGGGTATGGATAATCTCTTTCATCACTGTAGTTTAATGAATAGAAAAGTTCCTTCGAATTTCAAAGGAGGAAAGTAGTTAAGCAAGATTTTGTTTGTTGCTGCTTTTTAAAAAGTTTATGTAGAGAATACTGAATGTTTGTAGATTCTGGGGAATATGCGGAGGGGGAGCAGATGAAGATATGAAATTAGGAGTAGATAGATAGCTTAATTAAGGTCACTGAAATGGTGAACATACAGATGAAATTATAAAAATTTTCCTTTGATGTTGAAATTAAGAATTAGAGGATGCCAGAAGGTTTAAAAATTCTGCCAGTTTAACAATATTATTTTCAGTATGGTCACAGATCTCCTAAAGAATAACAGCTATTCTTTGAGTAGGGCCCTTGTGGACTCACCAGATTCCTCCATCAAGAATAAACTGGTGATTTTCTAGTCAGGCCAAACTTCCTCCAGGTGGAAGCAAATGACTTACAACTCAGCCTTGATGCACTGTTCTTGGCCACAAAGCAGTCCACTTCAGTGCTATGGGATCAATTAGTGAGGGATCACATTGGATGTCTTTTATGAAATCCATATTTGATCATTGGAAAACATACCCTGTGCTCTGCCAGAGGTGGAGAATAGCTCCCTTCTGCTGCGTATGTATCTCTCTAGGCTCCACCAGAAATGGCCTTTAGAAGTTTCCCCATGTGCCTCAGATATCCCTGTGTTCTCCAAACTCCATGGGAAAAAATAATTTTTTTGAAGCTCCTCTTGTTTGGTGTTTATGGGGCTTGTATGAGAACAGCACTTCAGTATTCTTTCTTGTTATAGAAGCCTCTCTTTTCAGTCTTTAACCTTTTATTTTATTTTTCAGAAACTGACGTGAATGGTAGGCTAATGACTGCAAAACCAGTTTCACATTGTCCTAGCCTTTCCCAGCACAGAAAATCCACACCTGCTCAATTTTGAACCCTCCTGATTGTTAGGACTCTCAAGCCACTGATAAAATCCACTGATTATTTTGTTCTTATTGAATAAGAGGCAACCTTCTGAAGCATTTGCTTTGGTGACCCAAGTGCCCAGTGACCATGTGCCTTAAGGAGCAAATGTTCTACTTTATATTGATTGTCTTTAAATAGGTGTTACAAATCAATCAGACTTTCTGCATCCTTAAGAAGATATGTCAAAACAAAAGTCTAATAGTTCATCATTTCTGTGAGTCAGGCATCTAGATGATATTAGTGACTCAGAGATCTCAACTACTCTCTTTTCTGTTAGGACCTTTCCAAATTGAAAAGAAGAAACATATTTCTGGGTTACGGTGGTAGGTGGTCACATAGGGTAGTCACATAGCTGAGGAAAACAACCTTGAGCCACATTCCTTGGCCAATAAGAAAGAATGAGCAGACAGAATCAGAATTATAAGAGAAATAAGTTGCCAAGGAAAAGTTTTTAAAGTCATGCATGCACATTAGAGCTGTCCTATAGTTAACTTTTTCTTATTATCATAGTAAAAACACTCCCTTAGGTGGAGATTTATGACGATAGTGAGACATGTGATGTGTGAAATACCATGTAGGTACCACTGCACAGGCTCATTTCAGAATCTGCCTCAACATATTTGGGGAAGAAGAGAAAGAGGAAAGGGTGGTCCCCAATCCCAAAAGCCTATAAAACAACTTCTATAAACCTTGGGGAGAGCCACATCCATTCTTTTTCAAAATATGCTCCTTTGGTGCATCAAGCTTTCACTTTAATAGAACTTTCTACAAAAAGTTTCACCTATTCTTTTGATTTCTATCTAGAGAGGGGCAATGACCTCCAAAGGCAGCTTTGCTTATTTTTCCAGGAGGAACTATATCAATTAAAACCAAGTCACGTTTGATCATTTGATTTTTTAAAAAAGTCTTTAAAGTATCAGCAAGTCAGTATATTTATCAAAAATATAACAATGTGAAAATTGGGGAGGAAGTAGTTCTAAAAACTTTAATAAAGATAATTGGTAGTAAGTTTAATTTTATTACAAAATATACATATAGGTAAATTTCAAAATTTTAGGTTAATTTAAAGAAGACATAGTCTAATTGAGAATCAATATTTTTAATTTCAAAAGTGATTTCAGCAAAAGTGTAGGCCTCATTGCATTTACAATTTTAATAACTACTTTTATAAGAAAATTTACTTGATATGCTTAATTATATCCGAATATCCAAATATTCTTGGCCAAACTATAAGGATTTTCCTAAAATTTATTTCTGTTTTACAATTTTAATTACATCCTTCTTTTGATATAATCATTTAGTCTTTAAAAGAAATAAAATCTAAAATGAAATTTCCCGTTTATAAGTTATCAACAATTGCAAATAAATTAGATCAAAATCGTGTTTCTTACCTGTTCTGCTTAATGAATTTAAAGCTTTCTAAACTTTGGGTGTGGATATCACATTTGCCTCTGGATAGTGTTTTATTATGACTTAATTAAGGTATTTTAAATCTTATGGTTATATGTATTTTTGTATTTCTAAATCACTTGTTCCCAATTCAGTTTTGAAATATGTGATTTTTTTTGTTGTTGTATTGAAAACATCTCAAAGAGAATAATCATTCAAAAAATCATTGAAAATAACACTGCTGCTTTTGGTCAAGAAAGGAGAGCTGGAATCTATAAATAAAGTAATAAATCTGCACACATAATTAATCTTAAAAAATATATCTTAAAAAATCAAGAATGAATCCATGTTTCTATCTATGAGTTCCAAAGTCAGTATTTCCAGGATCATTTTGATGCCAGATGGGGCAAATTCCCCTGAGTTGGAGACTCAAGCCCTGTGCTGATAGGGTACTTGGCTTTGCAAAGGAAAAAAATCAAGAGCAAGCCAGAGTTAAAGACAAAGAAAAGTTTATTTGAGAAGGAATGACAGAGGTGTAGTTTCCTCTCAGAGTCAGGGAATGAAACCCTGAACATCCAAAGAGCTGAGTTTATGTGAATTTTTTTTTTTTAAATTCTATGAAAAATTACTTATTATAGGGAGTAAAGTTTGGGTTTATCTTTAACTTGTATAAAGTAGAGCTTGAAGTCTGTTTTTCTTTTATGGTATGGATAAACCTGAACATTGTGGGTATATAGTTTTTAGTAATTTCTGTAGGAATCTTTCTTCATTCTGCAGATTCCTTGTGGTCTGGCCATATGGATAATAAACCAGATTTCATGTCTAACAGCATGTAGCAGGCTCTAAATTCCACTTGGTTTAATAGTTATTCAATTCATGTAGTTTTCATGCCTCTTTCCTATATTAATTTAAATCAAAGGTCTATAAATTGTTTTTGTAAGTAGACAGATAGCTAATACCATAGTGTTTGTTACAATTTATTAAAGCTGTGTTAGAGAGACAGCTTGTGTGTAGTTGGACTGCAGCCATCCACTGTGTGTAAACAAATGAGCATGGCTGTATTTTAATAAAACTTTATTTACCAAAAAAAAAAAAAAGCTCATGTCTAAGCCTCCCAATACTGAGACAACTTCTCTTTTCTTTAACCACAAAACATCTCAAGAGATATTTATATTTACTGCCTCCATTTCAATTTAGTGTTTTTGTTTGTTTGTTTGTTTGTTTTAAAGTTCATTATTATTGGGATTTCACTCTCACTCCTTGGAAGACAAATCATTTTTCACCCCATCCCACTTTTTCAGTGCTCAAGTTACTGAAACTCTTCAGAATTTGGCAAGGTTCACTATCTCTTCCTTATTGACTTACCTCCCGCCTTCCTCTCAGTCTTCTGATGCTGGATCTTCTGTTCTTCCTCTCAAATTTGGGAGTTATCTCATGTTCGGTTTCATCTTATCCCCTCCTTATTCTTTGCTTTTTTTTAATGAGTAATCTCATTTATTCTTATATCTTTACCTACCACCAGACTGCCATCTCTTCTACATTCATTTGAAATTTAGAAGGAAATTCCACTGAAGCCCTACTATTACTATTACCATGACTTCTGTTAGTATCGCTGTTATGACTACAACTTCCATTTCCACTAGCCATAACCTATTGTGCGTATGATAGTGTCTGACACGTACTAAACTATTTTCAATGTTCACTTCCAGGGATGCAAGAATCAATTATGCACCTATTTTGAATAATATATATATATATATATATATATAATATATATATATATATATATAGAGTGTGTTGTGTGTGTGTGTGTGTGTGTGTGTGTGTAGCTAGAAAGTAGTACAACCAATAATTTCAGTCATCTAATTCTGCTGATCATATTTGCAGATAATAAATAGTTAAAGTATTTCATTTAATATTAATCTTCGTTTGTAGAAATATTCTATGAAGTCCCATCTCAGCTGATGAAATTTGTAATAACTCTTTAGAGAAATAATTTAATGTGTTATTTTAATTTGTTTTTGAGTACTCGGTGAATTATTATAATCTCTGGGAGTATTGCAAGTTATTCTGTATTATGAATTACCCTAAAATGTGTGTGTTTGTGTGTGAAAAGAGAGCAGGGAATTCTGATAATATTAGAATATTTAATAAAGAATTTTAGGTTCAGTGAAAGAAAATAACAAAAAACTCTTTGGTCCAGTAGACAAGAGAGAAAAATACCATGCATACATGTTGGAAAACTGTTACAAAATGAATAAAATAAACTTTTAAGTAACTTTCAGTCACCAAGTGTGGGCCCCAGGCCTGGTCCCAGGTCTGGTTGTGATCCAGGTTTAAGTTTAAGAATAGGACCGCAGATTTAGAATGATACATTAGTGTAGCAGAGGGTCGGCACCCAATGTATGTATGCATAATTCAGCTTATTGTATCACACATGTGTGGCAGATTTCCACTACTGTACTCTGATATATGTGGAGCCCATGTGGTCCCATAATAGAAGCACACTCTGAGCAATAAAGTCGGTGTCTGCCGTTTCATTCTCATGTCGGACCCTTGTACATTCTTCCAACTGGGCATCTCACCTCGGAAAACTCCCCTTCTCTCAGCGCTGACGCATGGCATAAACAACTGGATGAGGTAAGTGCAGTTCCCCAGTGCTTCAGATGGTCCTCAGGTAGAGGATACCTGGATGAAGGACATGTGGCCCCCCACCTCCCAGTGGTATCTCGTGGCCATGTATCTGGCCACATGGACATCCCTGGATAATTGGGATACAGTGAAATTGTGACCGGAGGATGTCCAGAAAGCCCTGGAGATGCTGGAGCTGAATGTGCCAATCACTTACCGAGAGGCAGCAGATCAGGTGGCCTGGATGTTCCTGTTGGTGCTGCAACAGGCCAGCCTAGAGGTTCAGGATCGGGCTCAGAGGGTGCAGCAGCTACAACATCAGGAAGAAGCACTGGAAAGGTGGCTGATGGCAGTGGCTTGCATGCTGAGGGGCCCTGACTGGTCACTGCCACTGCCCCGGTCTGAGAGCCCACCAGTGACACAGCAGCAGGCGCGGCTGGTGAAACGGCAGCAGGTTGAAGTGGAACAGCCGTTGGTCTGGGAAGAGGATGGGTAGGGTGAGCTGACGGTGCCCCCAGATTAAAAAGATTCAGTACAACCCGGCCGAACTCTGGAACCTGACAAAACAGGCATGGCAGAGAGCCAGGGAGACAGTTCCAGGGTGGCTGCTGCGGCTGTGGGATGATGGGGCCAAAGGACTGAAGTATCTCCAGAAGAGATGGCTCAGCTGGCCTCCGTAATGGTGATAACTTCCCTCAGGCAGTGACTCCAGAATGTGGCAAGTATGGCACAGGGTACAGGCAATCACTCCCTGATCATGTCCTCTACACAGACACTGCGGGCCGACCCAGGGGAGATGCTAGAGACAATGAGCAGATGGACCACATAATTAGATCTGGCCAGATAATTTGAGAAATGGGCATGCGACAGATGATGTTTCGCATCCAGTATACAAGCCCCAGTGAAGAGGTATTTACAATTCATATGAAGGATTTGATCTTGGCTTCAGGCCCAGCAGGTACATTTGACGCAATGGTGGCACTACTGGCCCTTTACATGGATAGGTGGATCCACAGGGTGAAATTGCTTTGGCTAGGTTGGGGGATGTGGAAGTGAAATGCAAGGAGAGTTCCACCCGAGCGTGTGCTGTACCACACTGCCCGCTTTACCAGATCAGCCAGTGCATGGACGGTGGCATGGGCAAAAAGGAGGAGAGGAGTAGTCCCCAGTCCATTCAGCCCTGAAAGTGAGCCAAAGGCAGATGTGGTTTGATCTCCTAGCAGCAGGGGTCGCTGCAGAGAAGATTGAGCAGCAACCTAATGAAGGGCTGGCTGCTGGCGCTGTGGAATCAGCTGCGCCCTGATCAGCAATCATTCTTATTCTTGGGAAAGCCACGACCTGTGAGGTGTGGCTGGTTGATTATTTCCCTGATTAGAGATTCAGCCAGGACACTTGGTTGGTGGGGAGCCAGTTGATCTGAGGCTGCAGAAGCTGAATAAAGTTATGCCACACCTACATCCTACCCTGTCAAAAGTCAAGGACATTATGGACCAGCTGTCACATGAACTTGGATGATACCGTTATGTGGTAGACTTGGAAAATGCCTTTTTCTCTATTGCTATAGCCCCAGAAAGCCAAGAACAGTTTGCCTTCACCTAGGAATGGGAACAGTGGACATTCCTCATTCTTCCCCAGGGCTATCTTAGCAGCCTCACCCTGTGCCATGATCTCATGGCTCAAAATTTAGCCACATGGAAACAACCACTTGTAGTGCACTTGTATCATTGCATTAATGGTATTAATACTAACTTCTAATTCCCTTACAGAACTAGAAGCTCTCACCAACTGGGGTTTGGGCAGTCAATGAGGGCAAGGTCCAGGAACCCGGGTTCTCTGTCAGATTCTTGGGAATTGTCTGGACGAGTAAGACAAAAGTAATGCCAGAGGCAGTGATTGATAAGTTACGAGCATATCCCCAACCTGAAACCATGAAGCAGCTCCAAACTTATTTGGGACTGCTGGGGTTTTGGAGAGTGTTCATTCCCCATTTGGACTCCTTGACAAGACCCCTGCACTGTCTAGTGAGATGGGGTGCCCAGTAGGATTGGACTCTAGAGATAGAAGTGGTCTTTAAGACTACACAGCAAGCAGTAGCACAAGCCCAAACTATGTGTAGTAGATCCAGCCCTCCCATTCCTGTTTACGGTGCCGGTGTGTGATGCAGGGTTTAGATAGGGATTGTGGCAGAAGCATGGTTCCTGGAAGGTGCCAATAGGCTCCTAGCCCCAGTTATGGAAAGGCACGGAAGTGTGATATTCTCTGATAGAGAAGTCACTGGCTGCCATTTATGCAGCCCCTCTGCCAGTGAGGCCATCGCTAGCTCTAATCCTGTAACTGTGCAGTCCACATACCCCATGGAGGGGTGGCTGTGGTCTTGGGTGAAGAGTTCCTGAACGGGAATTGCACAGATCCCTACACTGACCAAGTGGGAGGGGGGAGTACCTGGAGCAGCAGACACAGCTCTCTGCAAACCCCCTGTCAGGTCAAGTACACTTCCTATTGGAACCAGTTTCAAGCAGAGCTCCAAGAGGAGCCTGTTGAGTCGGGAGACCTACCGAGTCCCTATGTAAAGTGTTGGGCTCCCATCTCTGAGGATGCCTGGTACACAGATAGCTCGTGCCATAGGCAGCCCCCTTATGTTGGCTGCCATGGCACTGCAGCTGACCACAGAAACCTTTTGGTACTAAACTGGTGCTGAGCAGTCCAGTAATTGGATGGGCTTCACGCTGCTCCTCATGAATAAAATTGTCCTGGTGCACATTTGCACCCATAGTTGGGCCATGTATCAAGGTCTAATTCTGTGTCACAATGCTCCTGATGTGCTGAGCAGCACCCAGATTGATGGTGGGTAAAGTACCCTGGGGGTGATGCCCTGAAAGGCTAAGTCACTGCAGGAATGGAAAGTGGGTTGTGAGCCCAAGGTAGCGCCCTCTGGGCCAAATCACACTCCATGACCCTGTAGGGGTGGAGTGTAGGGCTCAAGCCTGGCTGGTCCCAGGTCTGGCTGTGATCCAGGCTCATGCCTAGGAATAGGGACCCGGATTTAAAATGTTACATTATTGCAGTAGGGTGCCTACACCTAACATATGTAAGCATAATTCAGCTTTTTGTATCATGCATATGTGGCAGACTTCCACTATTATACTCTAATATATGTGGAGTCCCTACAGTCCCCTAACTCAGAAGTACATACCCCACATGCTCCCCACAACAGAAGTGTGCTCCCTGCAATAAAGTTGATGCTTGCTGTGTCATTCTCATGTTGGCCCCTTGTACATTCTTTCAACTGGGCATCTCGGGACCCAAATCTTCCCTTCTCGATCAGCTCGGCACTGACACCAAGATAGATATGAGAGATACAATAATAAATTTACTGAAATAATGAGTGTATCAAAACAGTGAATTTACTAAAAACAAGAAAGTGGATGCTTTATGGTTTTTGTTTGCTTGCTGTGTTTTTTGTTTTTTAATGACCATAGAGATAGATTTTTACTGATCCATTTTTAATCGTACATTTGTCTCATTAGTTCAAATAAAGCATGTTTGATAGAATGAAGGTCAAGCTAACAGTCATTTATTTTCTAAAAGAATTACACATACAATCTTGGTCTCATTTAGCAACATTCTCACATCTTGGGCACAAGGTCCACAGACATGGAATCAGTGGGGCTGTTAATGAGAACAACACATCACTGGCATAAATACTAAGAGACAGAGGTAATGTCAAATTGTGCTCTGTTGACACACATATTTATTGAATATCCCCTTTAAAATAAAGGGCAGAAAAATTCCTGGGCCACAGTATCAAACATTCTTAGTCTCTATTCTTTGCTTCTGCTATCTCCACTAAGGAGTTCAGCCTACATGTTACCCAGGTCGGACTTCAATCTCCGGGCTGATATTTCCAATTCCTAAGTGAAAATGCTATTGAGGTGGTCTACCATCACATCCAAGAATACAGATCTAAAACGAAGTTCACCAATATTAGCCAAAATAGTATTTTTTTGTTGTTCACTTATTTATGTCCTTATCACAGTCATTCTCCTGGTCATCCGAAAGACTGCGAGCTTCTTCTTTTCCCTTTCTTCCTCTCTGTCTCATTTTACCTTCACTTCTCATATATAATCAGTTGCCAAATTCTATAAGTTCTACCTTTGTGACACTCTGAAACTTCCCTTTTTCCTTTATTCCTTACAGCTTCGGCTCTATCTCATCACTTTAATTATTTCCTAATAAATTATGAAAATAGGATGCAATCTGGGTCACCTTGATTTCAGCTTCTTTGATTTTTAATCTTGCCAAAACACTTATGATAACTTTAACGTGGAACTTCCTGATCAAAAGTTTTCATGTGCAGATTACATCACCCCAATCAAAGGATGTCCAAACTTCTTATGGACTCAAGGGGAGCCATCTTCTTCTACCCTGTACACACATATGCCACAATGAAAAAATTGTTTCCTGTTCTCAGCCTCTGAATATTCCTGATTTTACTATTTGTGCCAGATATTTTTTCTAGCTAAATTAATGCGAAATATGTCTATCAAAAGTGTATACAACCTCCAGGAGTTAACTCAAAACAAAAAACAATAAAAGTAAGAACAACAGCTTGTTTATCATGTTTTAGGTACTCTGATAAACATTTTGCAGTCTTTAGCTCATTTAACATTGGCACTGATAATATCATAAGGTGAATTTTGGTGATTTTCTCATTTTTTCCAAAAGAAAAAAATGCTTCTTGAAAAGGTAAATAATTGTGTAGTTTTTATTATCAGTGCCTCATAGTGTTTATTCTATTTTGTTTGTAGTGCCATTAATTCTGTAAATGCCTCAGATTCTTTGATAACTTGCAAATATATTGTGAGAAGAACCAGTCTTACTCTATTAGAATCTTCAAAGGATGTAGCTCATGCTTTTCACATGCTAGGTGTATAACACTTACTCGAATAGGAGTACTATAAATCTTTTCACCTTCATGTCTATAACTACCTAGTTGCAGTTGCCTCACATTCTGATTACCTGACAATCTTTTATTAATGTAAATCTCCTCTACAAATATTACATTATTTGTAAAGTCTTTGTCTTCTCCCATACATATTTGACCCTTCCTGTTTTTATGAAACATTATCATGATGTATCTCGTGTTTTAATTATTTGTCTGCTAATTTATTCTGTTCTTTCCCCTGACACCACCAATAACCTTAAATTTCTACCTGCTTGTCTTCTCCCAAAATACTTAATACATTGTCTTACAATAGTAATTGCTAAGAATTAGTTTAATTCAAGTGAAATATCTAAATTTCATGGATATTAATCATGGTTAAGGATCAGTAACTATAACAAGAAATCTCAAAACAGTATGACTTACATTAAAAAGCATTTCATACTTACATAAGTATGTGTGATGTGTCTTAAACATCATTACATATCATTGAGCAGCTCAAAAAATGCCAGTCTCATGAAGTTATTTTGGGCCATCTACTGACAGTGACTCTTTAAAACATGTGTCTTTCAAGATCTTTCTGGTTACTCCAGCCAGTAAGGGCAGAGAAGAAAACATTGTAGAATGAATTCAAGAGACCTTGTCAGACACACCAGACATAGCATGTTCCCATCGACTCATGATCCATTGGTTTTGAAGAGTTACATAACTATATCTAGCTGTAAAGGGTCTAATAAGCATACCCTGAATGCAGCCCATATCCCAGCTACAGATTTCAACTCTAGCTACAGGAAGGAAAGAATAATTTGTGTATTGGGGGCAACTAATGGTTTCTGTCAGAGTGTACCCCTTTGCCTCTATATACCATTCTTCACGCAATAGATCAATTTCATCCCTTAATCAAACGAGACAACCTAAGTGCTATCCATAAGTCCAGGATTTGTTTGTGATATGCAGTCATTTCATCAGGTCTGGATGTGGCTCCCTATGGTATGATAATCTTTAAATTAAATGCAAGCTACCTGCTTCCCTTTCATCTTCAACTACACATAGTACTTCTAGTGGTGGAACAGATCCAAGGGATTCATGATGCACCTTCCATGAAGAAGTCACTGCTTTATAGCAACTATTCAATCCTGCTGGTCAGGAATTTCAAATATTTTCTGCTGATGGCATCTTTTCAGGGTTAGCCTATCTGCCCTTTCCTAGTTAAGAAGTTAAAGAACTCCCTTGTTTGTTGGTCTCCAGAGTCTCTGACTTGGCTTTTAGGAGATTATTCACTCACTTCTGTGCTTTAGGCCATGTCTGATGTTGGAGAGTAGGCATCCTTTGAAGACCACATATATTTAACAACCTGTTCCTTGGTGTGTTATTTGAATGGTCCCCTCCTCAAAAAAAAAAAAAATGTTCGTGTTCAAATCCCTGAAACCTATGAAAGTGGCCTAATTTGGAAAAATAATTTTAAAGATGTAATTAAGCTGAGGATCTCAAAACGAGATTATCCTGGATTTTCTAAGTGGACCTATATCCAATGATCATTTTCTAATAAGAAACAGAAAAGGAGAAGGCATGGATATAGACACAGAAGAGAAGGGGATGTGAAGATGAAGGCAGAGATTGAAGTTATGTAACCACAAGGTAAGGAATGCCTAAAACTACCAGATATCAAATGAGACAAGGAAGGATTCTCTCCTAAAGACTTCAGAGATAGCATGGCCCTGCCAACATCTTGATTTTGGACTTCTGACCTCCAGAACTGTGAGAATAAATCTCTGATGTTTTGAGACATCCAGTTTGTGGTAATTTGTTTTGACAGTCACAGGAAACTAACAGACTAGCATTTTTAGAGCACAAAAGGTAAGTTAAAAACTTGAAAAATCACAGACATTTTCAATGTAGACCTATAGTTTTATATGCAGTACAATGCAGAGATGTTTTAGATTCTGCTATTGTTTCATTCACAGTGGTACCACTTATATACCAGACCATAATGCCATACCATTGCCAAGCTTCCTGTGCTGGCTGGAGTCTTAGATAAGACCCAGCCCTGCATGGTTCCCATGTCTACAACTCCACTTCTGTGGACCCTGACTCACCCTTCCATTTCCATGTTCCAATGAGATGGCGCAGCAGAGAGCATGAGACATGATTCTTGTAAGTATTGTGGGGCTAGGGAACACAACCTGGAATTAACCCATTGCGATGAAGAATTAACTAATAAGAAATGGATATGAGAGGCAGCCAGGCAGATATACTCTACCTCTTTCATGGACTGCTCTGGGGTATGCTTACCACCTCCCCTGAGAAATACATTATATCTTTTGGAGCTCATCGTGAAAAGTGGCCAGCTTTTATCTGTTTCATTTCTCTTTACCATCACATTCACCAATGTGGGTTTATACTTTCCAAATAAAATATCAACATTTTAATCCAGTCCTCAGGCTTTAGGTTCTTGAGAACCTGACTTAAAATGGTAGGTTTTGGATATAGGGTCCCCAATCAATTTTATACACTAGTAAGTAAAATTAAATTTCTGTGTAGAATTGGTTTCTCATTGCTTAATTTCTTTATTTCCTCACTCATCTCAAGAATTTCTCCCAATTTAATGGTAAATAACAGAAAAGGGCTTCATTTTTCTGGTTAGGTTTCAAAAGCATGTAGTTCTTCCAAGCATGCAAATACTCAGTTTCTGATATTTCAAGTTTTTTTTGCATTCCTGTTTGGAATTTGGCTAGTTGTTATCTGAGACTGATTATTTCCTCAGATGGATATAATATGTTGCATTTAGAATATCTATTCCTCCTGGAGGTTAAATAGACTATAAAGTACAGCATATACTTACTTGATAGAAAGATCTGTGTTAAAATTTTAACTTCCTATTGAGATGTGCTTCTCAGACAAGTTAATAAACTTCTGAAAAACTTTATTTTTAATTCTATATAGTGGCCATAATAGTACATCTTCTATGATTGATTTAAGAATTGAATTAACAGTGCTTACAACTATCCAGTAAGTGAGAGGCATTTAGAAAACTTAGAATAATAGAGGTTTTATTGTGAAGTCTCAAGAGACGTAATATGTCAAATAATTTTCAATAAGTAATTAAGTACTTGAAGGAAGTATGGTTAGAAATACTTACTATGTGTAATCAATAAATATAATTACCAATACACATTTTAAGTGGTTATCATTTATTCAATATCTATCCAAATTGTTATTTATTTTTCAATGGGTAAGATATATTTACAGGAAGTTAAAACAAAGTGTGTATTAAAGAAAGAGGAATAAAAGTCAGTGATAGGGTAAAAATTGAAGGGTAGTAAGGTGTTTTAGAAGAGAGAAAATCATACAATTTACTAAACCATTTTGGTTAGGAGGTAATAAAAAGACGGGATATAGAAAAATGAGAAGCCCATTGTTTATAATTCAATAAAAGGGACATTTATGTGGCATAAAATCAGAAAAAAAAATGTAGCTGATTCTTGCAACAGACTTTTCTTAAGAAATGTTTATATTTTTTATTCAAAGATTTAATCTTAAAACATACTATGGAGACAGGACTTCATCTTAAAATGTACTATAGAAATGTAACTATAAAATAGTTAAATTCACTTTAAATTTAATTTTGAAGACCCTATTAATCCTTATTTCAGGAGACCTTTGGTTTATAGTTTGTATCAGTTGTTGGATTTTTCTAACATCATTCTGGTAGGAGCTGATATTTTCCTTTCTCCTCCCGATAGAGATGGGATTTGCTTTTTCCTTTCCACCTTCAGTTTCATTACAGAGCTTTGCACTCTGGCATCCTTTATGTTTATTTGGCTGCTGATATAAAATGTGTCATATGAATGCCAGAAGTGAAACAATTTTCTTCTGCTAGTTACTGTAAAGCCTCATCTTGACATTATAATCACTTTAATAAAAAGTTTAAAAGGAAAAGAGACATTTTAAACAAATATCAATCAATATTCTTCCAATTCTACCTTTTATGGTAAAAAAAATGTATAAACATTAACTAAATATGATATTATCTAAAATGCTAGTTAAAATTCATCCTGGACAACCAAACAGTTTTCTTAATTCTATTCACATACTCAATCGAAATGCACAGCTGTGGTCTTAGGTCCATTGAGCCTGACATGGTTCTCAACTATAACAAGCATATTACCTTGTAATCACTTTTCTCCACACCTGTCGCCTTCAATAGATATAAGCTTTATGATAATAAACAATTCTTTTATTTTCATATACCTTTCGTCTAACACATTGCTTATGTTTTTTAACAAATTTAACAAATACTTATTTACTGAGTTATAAACTGGCATGATTAAAAAGAATATACATTGTGGTTTTAAAGTAAAATCATACAAATCTGTAGTTTACCACATAAGGCCATTGAAGTGAGTTTTTCCTATAAGAGTGGCTTAGGTTGCCAGAATTTTGTATAATGTGTAAAATAAGGAAAGTGTGCAAAATACTTTCTTTCCTAACATTTTTAGAGTGTTTTAATGCATAAAATTTATTTTTTATTGAAATCTTATAGAAATCTAAGACTTTAAATAAATATAAGTACAGTAGTTCCAAATTGAACATCTAATCTCATATTACAGCTGCTATGCTTATTTATAAATAAATAGATGTTTATCCATTAAAATTGGATTATTTATTTTTAAATAAACACAATGAAAATGGTTTGGTGTATTTATTTGTCTTTTTTTCTTCTTATCAGTATGGATTTCTATCCGAGTTTGGTGGCATTTTACTTGGGGTGTGCAAAGTAATATGCTGTCAAATCATTTAAGTATTTTTATTTTACCTGGATCAGATGACTTTTCACACCTATGGGTAGAGTGAATACATTGTGCTACATGTGCTTTACTGACCTGACAATAAAAGGCACCTTCCAGAGGGCAGACGCTTGTTTTATTCATGAGGAAGATCAGATTCATTATGTTTGGCTTATTGGAATACTGTAGAAAAATACTCTACACATCTAAATATCAACATTATTAATAACTGGAATAAAATAAAATTTAGTATTTTTCTAAATGGAATATTTTGAAAACTGCAGCTATTTAATATAAAATTTAAATATTCAGTGGCAAGTTCAGTGAGTAACAAATTATTTGCTGAAAAAAAACACCAACTTTTTGAGATGATGAACGTTTACTTTGTAAACTGCAGAGAAAAGGACTACTCCACATAAAAGAGATTTGTATACAGTCCTTTAACTGAGTCAAAGCAAAAATCAAAACCAGAACGAAGCCAGACCAAACCAAACCAACAACAGCAAAATAAGAATTCCTAATACAAGGCAGTACTGGCAAGCTGGAGAAAACAGACTGAACATATCAGGAATTTCAAGTGCCATTTAGAGAAATTTAAAAACCCAAAGACTTGAAGAATTTGACTTCAGTAAATAGCAATTCTGAATAAATACTAAGAGAAGAAACAAAGTAAACGTGATTTTTCAGAACGTACCAGTGAGTGTTTTGTTTTGTTTTCTGGCTATTAGTTATTCTCTGCATAAAATAAAGTCAAATAAAAATTATTCTTAAATTGCATATTTCACATTGTGACCAGTATCTTTCTCAATACTGTGGATTGTTTTGATATACTTGTAACACAATGAAGGTGGATATTTTTCTTTTGAAGTGACAAAAAAAATTGGCTGCTCTATTTTAAATTGTCATCAAGCCAAACATGTAAAGGACTCTGTCAAAATAACAATTCTCACCTAAGGTAAAATTTCAAAAGTGCTATAATCATAAATAAGTTTTTTTTTTTCTAAAATACTAATAAAAAAAGGAAAGACAAAGAAGGCAGGTAATTAGTTTGTGAAAACCTATGTTCAAAATTTTCAGATAATAAAATCTAAATTTCCAACCTTGAGAAGTATATGCTGCATTTAATAATTCGTCACATAATTTTTCTACATTGGAAATGTTTTTTTGAAATAGCTGAAATTAATGTGAGTGGATAAATAGATGGAGATTGATAGATAAGAATAGATATTTGAGTAGTTTCAACTTGAACAAATTGGAACAAATGGCATATATCTGATAATTAAAAAAATTAAAATGTGAAGAGAAAGTAGATTTTATTAAGTTTTAAGGTCTTAAGATAAAAGAGAGTCTAGGAAAATAATGGGATGGGGTGTGTAAATTAATTTGCATGTAATCTTTAAAAATGTCTTTCAGAAACAACAAAACAGTATACTTCACTTGTTAAGTATATTTCAGCATACCATATAACTATAAAAACACCAATGTAACATAATTGAATAAGAGTAATTTGCTTGTTTAATTAAATATCTATTAAATTTCTTTATGTGTACATACACTTAAAAAGACTTATACATTAATCACACATATGCGCATAAAAATTATTTTAGCTTTTTTTTTTCTTTTTCCTTTTTTCCTGGATTCTTTAACTTCCTTCCATTACCAATATCAATTTCTTTCTGCCTTTAAGCTATTATATGTAAAACTTGGTACATCCCTCAACATTTTTGTTAAGTATATGAGTATTAATGTGATTATTTTAGTCATATTGACTTTTTAAATAGCATCATAGACATTACTATTACATTGTTTTTTCTTCTTCATCCACAAAGTAAGAAAACTTTATGAATGGTACAACTCATTGAGTCTAATTCATTCTTTTAAATGGCGCATTGATATATTTTGATATGGAATGTATCAGTGCATTTAGTCAAATCCCTGATTCATAGAACAAAGTTTGAAATCTGTGCTATATTAAACTTATTTTCATATGTTTTTCATATTCTTGACTTAATATATACAAGATTGAGTCTAGCAATCGACTGAAAAATTTGTTTTTATATTTTGTGGGAATGAAATTTATTTGCAGAAAGGCTTTGCTGTATTGGGAGGTGGCCAGGCAGTGGAATAGCCTTTCTCCCCTAACTTATTTAGTTAATCCCTTCTACTGATGCTTCTACCACCAATGTGGGTTATAAAATTTCTTTGCGGAGTTGTTCCCTTCTCCCTACTCAACTTGTAAGAAAGAATATGGAGAATGTTCATGAAAGGCTTCCCTGGTGCAGACATGGAATGGTACACATCATTTCTTCTTAAGAATCTATTCATTAAAGTATTCATTATGAGGCTACATGTACCTTTGAGGAGACTGGGAGGTGGAGACTAGTGTTTTATACTCAGGAAGAAAGCCGTGGTGTACTTTTTCCTCCTTCATACTGCTTGAACTCTATGAAGTCATTTGGTTTGCAGACTTGAACATTTATATTACATTATTCAATCAAGTAAGAGAATTTTCTAATATCTATTTAATTTAATTAGTGTATTTTTTAAAAATATTGAGGTAGGATTTATATTGAAAACAAGCTTTTTAAGTTGTTTCATAGTGGTTTTCTTTACTTATTCTTGGAGGGGGGTGCTATACTTGAAGGTTAAGTAATTTATTTTAATTTGTTTTACTCTTTTGTTTTAAACTAAGGGCCTTATCTGAGTTCTATTTCTCTGATCCTTTGTTAGTTATGTTGATCCTTTTTAGATGGCAGCTGAGATCCTCTGTTGTTAGCTCTTTGGTCTTAGGTGGCTACGATATTCTGATAGCAGAAATACAATGAGTATATGATAGAAATGGGGTTCTCATTCCTGTTCCTGTACTTGAGGTATAAAGGCAAGTTGTATTCCTGTGTTGCGGTGCTTGAAGAAAGTGTCTTTTCTATTCTATCTCTATTCTTTCACAGATTCAAAGATAGGTTGCATTTCATCTCACTTTGACTTACTCTTGCCTTTTGAAATTCTAAAGACCCAGAATGTGAATATTTACCTTCTTTTATGGAATCTTCAGGTATTAGAAAATGGAGCTCTTCTTAAAATCAACTTTTTTCTTTAAATTTTTTTCTTCTTAAATTTTTTTGGGTAACATTAGTCAATAAAATTTTACAGGTTTCAAATGTATAATTCAATAATACATCATGTATACTATATATTGCATATAAGCATATTGCATAAATGTCCTTCTGTAACCATATCCTTGACCCACTTTATTTTTATCTACCTCCCCACTTTCCCGTTGGTAACCACTAAACTGTTGTCTGTCTATGAGTTTTTGTTTATTTGTCTTGTTTGTTTGTTGCTTTCTGTTTTATATCCCATACGGGTGAAATCATATGGTTCTCAATTTTTTCTATCTGACTTCTTTTGCTTAACATGATGATCTCAAGACCCATCCATGCTGTCGCAATGACAGTGTTTCATCTTTTCTTATGGTTGAGTAATATTCTATTATATATATGTACCACATTTTCTTTATCCACTCTTCTATCGAAGGACACTTTGGTTGTTTCCATGTCTTAGCCACCGTGAATAATGCTGCCTGAAATGAACATCAAGGAGTGTATATCTTTAGATAAATGTTTTCAAAATTTTGGGGTAAATCCACAGAAAAGGAATTGCTGGGTCATATGATAGGTCTATTTTTAATTTTTTGAGGAACTTCCACAATGTTTTCCTTAATGGCTGCACCAATTTACATTCCCCACCAGTAGCGTATGAGGGTTTCTTTCCCCCCATAACTTCTCCAACATTGATATTATTTGGGCTGTTGATAACCATTATAACATGTGTGAGGTATCTCCTTATAGTTCTGATTTGTATTTCCCTAATAGCTAGTGCAGTTGAAAAATTTTTTTCATGTATCTGTTGGCCATTTGTGTGTCTTCTTGGCATAACTGTGTTCAGATCCTCTGCCTTTTTAATTAGATTGTTTATTTTTTGTTGTTAAGATTTGAGTTCTTTGTATATTAGCCCCTTATGGGAGGTGTTGGCAAATATCTTTCCCATTCAATCGGTTGTCTCCTTATTTTGTTCTGATTCTCATTATCAGCTTGCCCACTAGTGGACAGATCTGTGCATTTAGTACTTTACAGAAATCTGGTTAGAAATCAAAACATCAAACACTCTCACCCTTAGGTCCAAGTAGTCACTTAGTGGCAATCCCCATGTATTTTGCAGTATACAGAAAGGAGGACTTAATCAAGTGGTCTTGCTTCCAGAACATCCTTGTAATTGTAATTCTTCATTTTTTATAGATATAAATTTTCTTTATTTCTTAAGTACTATGCAGGTTCATTATCAAAAAAAAAAATATATTATATGTAATTCAAAGGAGCTTAAATAAGAAAATAAAAGTTAACTTTTCTCCAATCCTAAGAATATTACTGTTAATATATTCTTATATATATTCTGTTTTTTATGTATGCTTAGTTCACATTTCTAATAAATTTAGGGTCATACTGTATATACTATTTTATAAATGAGGTTTTTATTTTATTTAACATTCTATAGTGTATACTATCAACATATCAAAATTCACTCCTAAATATATTATTTATTACTCTATTTATGATAATTTATCTTAAAAACTCACATTACTTACATCATTTCAATGTTTCAAGTTATTAACAATACTACAGTAAATACCTTTATAATCCTATCATTATCACCTGACTTTGTTTGCTTGCAGGGAGGAAGAAATTTTACTTTTTAAGTTTCTCTGACTGGTCTAACAAGCAAATCAACATGAAAGAGATTAAAAAGAGAAAATAACCAAATTTGATTACATACATATGTATGGAACACATGAGAGAGTCAGTGATCCTGCATACAAGAGACATTCAGAGACAGAAAGGGAAAATGAGGTATATATCACATTCTGAGCTAGCGATGAAGTAAAGTCCTTGGAGCTTCAGAGAGAAGGAAAGTTATTTCAGGACTATAAGAGCAGCAGATGGTCAATAATTACGAGCTTGTCCTGTCTAATATATATGTGATAAACGTTATTTCTGGTGATAACACTTATTATGGGTCAGGCCTCTGATTTAAATTATTTAAGGAAAAGGTAAAAGTTTCTCATGAGCCTGCAGGGTCTTGATTGCCTTCTGCTCAAAATAATTCACATGTCAAAGTGACATATTTGAGGAAGGGCTATTCTGAACCTCTTTATTTTTTTAATTTAATTTAATTTAATTTAATTTAATTTAATTTAATTTTTTTACTCAAAAAATTGCTACATATGAAATTTCTGGAGCAAAAGTACATGCAAATTTAAAGATGAGCAAAATGTCTCTAGTGGCTGGATTGGAAGAGATGAGGAGAAAGTGAAATTGAGATTGGGGAGATAGACAAAGAACAATCATGATGGAACTCCTTACATTTTTTTTCTCAGTATTATTCAAAGCCAACAGAGTGTTTAAGTAAGAGAGTCTTCTATGCATTTTTGAAAGAGTGCTCTGGCTGCTGTATGAAGAATTGTTGTGGAAGGGCAAGAGTGTTATCAGGGATATTGATTTGAAACATATTGCAGTAAGAAGCAATAGTGTAAAGTGGCCACATTCCAGGTATATGTTAAAAATATAGTTTTCTGATTGATTGAATATAGGTCTTTGGTGAAGTAAAGAATGAAGGATGATGTATATGCTGTAATCTAATCACTTGGAAGGCCACATAGTCATTGAGAAAGACTAAAAAGGACAGCATTTGGTGGAAGTGTCATGATTCAAACATTTTATTTTGCTCCTATAAATTCTGACATGATTTAGGACATGTAAATGGAAAACTAAACAAGCAGCATAGAATTTTAGGGAGAAACCAGAGCTATGCATTTGTAGTCATAATATTTACAGCCATAGGGCAACATGAAATCAACAAAGGGAGGAAATATAGACTGAAAAATTAGGCCAAAGACTGAAGGCCAAGGGCAATCCTTTAGATATGGGAAAGTATGAGACAGCAAATCAAATTGAGAATGAATGTCTAATGAAGTGAAGTTTGATAAAAAAAAAAAATAATAATAATAATAAAGGTGAATATATTCTATTAGACAAAGTGAAAAATATTGTTTCCAGTTGAATAGTGAATATTTGAATGGTAATTCGACTTGTCAGTCTGCTAAGAGTTTGAATAAAATAAAAAATAGGATACCAGATTTGGAAAATAAAGGTCTATAGAAGCCTTGATGAGAATGATTTCCATGTAGTGGTGGTGAGAAAACTTTCATTAGAAGGTTTATTAGGAAATAAGAAAGGGGAGCCAGTGATATAATCATTTCTTTAAAAGAGTTTTACTATTAAAAGAAACAGAGAAATAAGGTGGTAAATGGAAGAAGCTGAGGGTCAAGATTATGCTTTAAATAATGGAAACAATTTAATCAATTTTCATCTCAGGATAATTTGGACAGGGAACTGATGCCGCAAGAGAGCAATGATGCAAGGGGGGAAATCATGATGAATTTCTGGAGCTAAGCTCTAAGAAGATAAGAGAAGATGGAATCCAATCACAAGCAGAAACATTGTTCTGGAATTAGAAGAGATATAGCTCTCCATATTAGCAGGGTTTTTACTTGGATGGTTGAATAATGTGGTAATTGTAATCTTAGAGGTCCTATTTTCTAAGAGAAATAAAAATGAAGGTCACCTACTGAGAATGAATAGTGGAATGGTGGTGCTGGAAGTTGAAGAATGAAAAAAAGTGAAATAGTTCATCAGCACAATGAGAAGCCGTACTAATAGGAAGCTTGCTAGGATTGTGGTATGAGTGCAGAGGCTCACTGGAGATGTAAAGTCATACATAAAAATTATATCAGAAAGTACTGTTATATATTTTCCCAATCTTTTTAACTTTTATCAGTGCTATTAATTTTCATAGAGGAAATTTGTGGATATAATACTTATTTGCTCTAAATGTTATGATTTGAATTAGCATGAGGCATGGAAGAAATTTGAAAGTTAATTACAATCAGAAAACAGAAAGTAAATGCTCACCAAAACTTTAGTGAAATTAAGTTGACAGTTAATTCCAAAAGTTTTCGCTGGTTAAATTTTCATATTTTTGGTAATTTGCTTTTATGCTAGATAATGTTTGCAAGTAGATTAACTAGTTGGTGAATTAAACATGCTGTGAAATGTTTCTATAATTTTTTTTGGTTTTGAAATGTTTGATCTATTTACACATAATTTCTTTATTATAAAGACATGAATCAAGAAGAACATTTCATATATTACTAAAGATCAGTATCTGAATCATGTGGAACCAATTGACATGTAAAGACTTTTCATGTACGTTGAGACTTGGCAAATCAGGTAAAAAGTAGCCTGCACACAATCCTTAAATAGAAGCTATTGCTGCTTGCATGTGAAATTCAGAGAACAAATGTTTTGTGGATAGACACAAATAGTCTTCCTTTCCCCCACCTTCTGACTATGTAGTAGAAGTCAAAGTAAATGGATCTTGATATTAGTGAGGTATTAAAAAATTAGTATGCTATTAATCCTCTCTATACATTTTATAGACAATCTTAAGGATCACAGACAAGAGAATTTAAGAAGTGTGTGAGTGATCATGATTAGCTTCCTAGAATTTATTAAATTTAAGCTGAATTTTAGTAGAAAGCAAGATTAGGGAAATATTTGATTGAAAGAAATTCCAGTCGGATGCCTGAAGGAGATTAGTATGAGCAAATTCATGAGGTGAAAGTAAGCAGAGCATGAAGATACATTGAGAAAAGCGTTTGCATGTGATAAATGGCTGGAACACTGGAGATAAAGTTTTAGTAACCAAGTTATAATTAGGATTTTTTTTCTATATCCTTGTGTGGACTTGGTTAGTCTCCTCATTTTGAAGTGGAGGAACTGTGATGAGGAAATTGTTTAAGGTTCCATACAGCTGGGTAGAGAAGGGGAAGACTGGAGGATTCCCATCCTAAATAATTTGAATAATCTAATGAAGGTTTATTTAAATTTATTTTCTAAGCATACTGTTTTAAAAATGAGTATTAGTATATCTGTTAAAGGCTGATCATCTGAAACTTATTCAACATTACTTACTTTAAAATAAAGTTATCTAGTCCTCTGAATTTTACTATTATAACATATATATTGGCTTCTGCATTTTATTCTCTTTCAGTGGCTTTGCTGGAATATTACATTCTATACTTTGTTCTCTCCTGGTGGTTTGACTGATATGTCAAACTAGCTACACTTTGGCAAACCAGCTGTCAGTTCTGGGAAAAAAATAGCTATTTTTTTAGTATGAAAACTTGCTAAAACAAGTAGAAATAGACAGCTTTTAGTCAGAATTCTATTTAACATAGAATGACGTGCATCTTTGACACATAGGATAATAAAGTACTAGCTATATGGTAGTTACTGGGTAAATATTTGTTAGATAAAGCAAATGCATTCCTGGTTTTATTTGCTGCCTTTGATAATCAGTTCACTTATTCAAGTACTGTTTACAGTTATTTCAGAAATTTATATGTGTTATATTAATAAGTTATCTCAAATATAGACATGCTTCTTCTTAGTAATTAGTAGTACCTAGAATTATGATGATGAAGTTGGCATTCAAGAATAATATGTCATGATTAGTTATAAATAGTTGATTTATCTAATAAGTAATATTTAACAAGTTGGTTAGTTTGTTATTAAACACCATAATACTATTTTTATTCAACCATGAACAGATAACAAAAGTAACACTTTATTAAAAATACAAGTATTTTATTACATTGTATTTGCTCATCATAGACTCACGTGAATCAAATATAGGTCTGGGCCACTTTTTTGGTAAGGTTTAAAGTATACTCAGAGACTTTGAATACAACACTGGTGGTGGATGCATGAAAGGTAGAAATGACTCACTTATAAACTTGAAAATTAGGAACTTCTTTCTGTAGAGTGCCATGCTTTGGAAGTATAGTGGCAATGTAGTTATTTCCAAAACAATGCTTACATTTTATTTTTTCTCTCTAACAGTTAAGTGTTTTAAGGGGAGATTGAGTTACTATGTTAATCTTATCTCCCTTCAGACAATGATTTTTTAAAGGTAATATTCTACTTTCCTTAGCCAAAGGATTAAATTGGGAATGAATATTTGGCCACAAGTCAGAAAGACAGGATGATCTTTGTAAAGGTTGGCAGAGCAGGAAGGTGGGTTCAAGCTTCTGACTCATATGAATGAGTTGCAGATATCAATTCTCTCTTCCTCTGAGTCTTGAACAGATGTGAAATCTGCAAAATAAAAGCAACACAGAAGTGGGAAGAGTGAGAGAAGTACAGAGATATTGATCTAAAGTCTACATACACTATATTTGATCAATACCTATTACTTTATATTTTAAGATGTTTTGAACTGAGCTCTTTCACTGTAATTTAAGGAATTTTAAATTATTTGGAAATCTCTTCTCATTTTTCTTACTATATTCTACTAGCTTGCACCAAGCCCTATTTTCTGCTCTACATCTTGTAATTTGACTACAAAGATGACTCTATTACTAAAATAGTTACCTACAATTTAAACAATAGACATAAAAATAAATATTCCTTAGTTTTTTTCTTAAAAATTTGTATTATTTATTTTTTTATTTTGATGTTTAAACCAAATATATTTTTATTTAATAAAAATAATTTTATTATGTATATGCCATATAATAGTTTATACTTTAGATTGATCCTTTCCAATTATTTTATATTTCCATGATTTACATATTTGTGTTCCACCTTTTATTCTTTTTCACAGATTTATTATTATTTAGGTTGTCTTTGAGTGTTCATTTCCCATTTGTTAATTTGGGGGGAGTCTTAGGATGCCTTTTCTTACTATAAGTGATTTCCTAAAGAAGCACCAACTGAACCTCTTATCTACACTCCAAGGTTTCCATGTGAGTTAATCTTCACCTTTCCCCTACCTTTACCACCCCCAAAAAGCAGGCAGTAGCACTCTAACTCCACTGATGTATAATAAAAATCCTACCAGATGGGGTCAATAGTAAAGTGGGCATGACAGACAACAGATCAAGAACATTAAGGATGGATCAATAGAATATATCTAATCTAAACAACATAAAATAGAATGAAAAATAAAGTGAACAGAGTCTCAGAGATCTATGGAACAATAACAAAATAATTAACATTCATGTAATTGGAGTTCAAGAAGGAATAGAGAGAAATAGTAGAACTGAAAAAGTATTCAAAAAGTGTCTGAAAACTTCTAAAATATGGTAAAAGATAAATATATAAATCTATAGGGTGGGAAAATACTTTTTTCCTCTATCTTCTAAGGTTCTTTTATTATGAGTGCCCTGGATTCTCGCAATCTCCCAGGATGGAGATCGCCAGACACCAATGTATACAAATTAGACAAAGACAAAAAGAAGTTTTATTAAGTTTATGTACAAGGAAACCAACACCATGAAAAAGAAGAAACAGGTGGTTCCCTGAGGGAAGCTGGGACAGGATTTCTAAAAGGAGCTAACTGGGAAGAGAATTATGTCTAGGCATGTAAAGATGGAGTTTTCTTGGTGGCTGTGCAATATTGCCACATGCTTTTTCCTGTGTCACACTTCTCATTAGCATGTTAAATCTCCATCCCTGGGCATAATTTTTAATATTATAATGAAGAGTCTCTGCTCAAGTGGAACCAAAGGGAAAGTCCTTCACCCTTTTTAACAGGTTTTTTTTTTTTTTTGCCTTAATGCTGATTAATCTCCCCTAGGACTGGTACCCTTGGAGAATTTATCTAAGTATTATCAGCTGGCTCCTGTTTGTTCAACCTGCCTTGACAGTGGGAAGTTGTCTCCCTGTCTCATTCCACCTGAGAAATTTTATCCTCCTTAGTCTTAAGTCATAAGGGCTGAAAATTTCTTCTTCTGAAACTACTTTCTGCTGACAGAGGAGTATTCTTGGGACCTCAAACTCAGGAAGAGTAAAAATCTCTTGTGGCTGATCAAGGGATTGGTATGATATTGAGTCTGGTGTCTCAGTGGTTGGAATCAGCTGGAACCCCTGCATGACTATCAGCTTACATGAAACTGTTGAAACTGGACAAAATGAACTTAACAGGAGATTAAAAAGACAAAGGTCAAAAAGTAATTAACATAAGATAGTTCCCAGGGTTCCCAGGAGGGGAAGGAGCCAAGTAATACATGGTAGGTACCCCTTAATAGAGTCCATACACCTTGAGGGGTGGGGTTATTAAGATTGCTTAGCCATTTGCCCTGGTCTAAAATCGTTGTGCTTTCTTCAATCTATCCACTGGTATTTACATACATGTAGCAGGAGATACTTTTTTACAGCACACAACTCTCCCTGTTCAGATGATAAATAATCTAGGGCTACGTGGTTATCTAGTGAAAATATGGCTAGGGTGTCTACAGATTCTTGGAGGAGCTGGAAATCATGTCAAGTCTCCTCGCTGCTATTGCAAGGGAAGCAGTAGGTCGTGGGCGGTTGTGGTATTGTAGATGGACTCCCTCTGCCAGCCCTGGAAGCAAACCAACCACAGCAACTGCCATTGTTATTATTAACCTAATTTTTCTTTTTTGCGGTGATGGTTTAAAGGCTGGGTTCCATTTGTAAAGGCTCGAATAATGTCCGTTTCATGTTCACATATCCCACAGTCCAGACCCTCACAACTTTGTTCAGTAGAGACATTGTAAGACTGTCTCTTCCTCCTGAAAAACAAATTCATAAATTTTCCTGAAGACTCTGAGTTATCTCTTCCTGCTTGACAAAGAAAGAGTACATCAGCGACACTAAACTGTACTGCAAGAACAAAAGGAGTTGCTTAAGAAGAGCAGTTAACATGTGAAGGAAGGCCTAATTAAGAATTAAATTATTTACTTTTAGCTGCCAAATATAGTGGCTTGGCTATGCTTTGACTAGAGCTCTGCAAATTACATTGACAAAAATCATATTGATAGGAGAAAAGGCATACAAATTCTATTTTATTTTAATTTTTACATGACATGATGGCCTTTCCAGAAAAGAAATGAAAACTCAAAGAAGCCAAGATGCCTGAGAGCTTATATACATTTTTAACATATAGAGCGATAAATTGTGAAGATGTTAAAGGACAAAGGAAAATGTTTTTAGGCTTCTGGGGACTGTAAACTGTGGGTAGGTAGATATATGAGAGAAACCAATGCAAGATAAGAGCCATCTTACCAAGGTTTGTTTGTGCAGGTTCATCCTGGTGCCAACTTTCTAGCTTCTTCATGGCCTTAGGACATCTCTGGGGGAGGAGGGATTTATGGCAGTCCTCATGTATCAAAAGTTTCTGTTTTTATTCAGATAAGGGATGCTCTAAGTAGGCTTCTTTTTGCATCTATTGAGGGGAAAACTCTTAAACTAAAAATAATCCTTATGCCAAAATGGCATATTATAAGTGGCATATTCTGACCTCAGTCAGAATCGAGTAGCTGAATAAATCTCAAATAGATTAAATATATAGAAATCCATGCTGAAAGATCACAATTAAACTTCTAAAGGTTAAGACAAAAGAACTTGAATCTATCTCAAGAGAAATGACATATTACTATAGGGAAATAGCAATTTGAATGTTAGCAAATAATTCATCTGAAAAACTGCAGGCTATAGAAAAGAAGTATATTTTTCAAGTGCTGAAAGAGAAGAACTGCTAACTATGAATTCTATCCAGCAAAAATATCTGTCAAATATAAAGTAGAAATCAGGACATTCACAGCAGAAACAAAACTAAGATAATTTTTTACTAACAAACCTACCCATTCTTTAATGGCTAAAGAAAATTCCCTAAACAGAAAGACAATAACAGAAAAAAGATGAGAATTTCAAAATCAAAAGAATACACCTTTGTTCAAGTACCCATGGAATATTCACCAAGGTCGATATCACATGCTTGTTTACAAAACATTCTCAATCAGTTTTTAAAATATTTAAATTGTACAGAATATGTTCTCTGGCAGCAATGAAATGAAACTAGAAATTAGTAGCAGAAAGATATCAAGAAAATCTCTAATCATTTGAAAATAAACTACACTTCTAAATAATCCAGGGGTCAAAGAGGAAAATATCAAAGGAAAAACAAGAAGTACATAGAAATGAATTAAAATGAATATACAACATATCAAAGGATGTGTAATTCAGATAGAGCAGTGCTGAAAAAGAGATTTATAGCATTAAATGCTCACATTATATAAAAAAGCTTTTGAATTGATAGCTTAATTCTTACCACAATAAACTAGAATAAGAAGACTAAAATTAGTCCAAAGTTAACAGGAAGAAGGAAATAATAAAAGTAAAAGAAAAATAAATAAAACTGAAAACGGAAAAAAACAATGTAGAAAATGAAGGAAATAAAGTTATTTCTTTAAGAAAAACAATAAAATTGATAAACCTCTAGCAAGACTGACAAAGATAGATAAAACAAAAATTACCAATATCAAGAATAAAACCAGTAATATCACTACAGGTCTTCTAGCCATTAAAAAACAGATAATAAATGCTACAGAGTTTTGCTCTCATAAATTTACCGACTTAGAAGAAATGGACCAATTCCTCAAAAACCATAAACTACCAATAGTTAATCAAGATGAAATAGAAAAGCTGAATACTGTTATTACTATTTAAGAAGTTATAATCTCCTAATAAAGAAATCTTCAACACAAGATAGTTTTATTGGATAATTCTACCAAAAATTTAAAGAGTAATAACAATTTTATAAAATATCTTCCATAAAGTAGAAGAGAAACATTTCCTGACTCATTTTATGAGGCTAGTATTACCATGATATGAAAACTAGACAGTACAAAAAAAGAAAACTACAGATTAATATTGATAATATAATTAGATACAAAAATCTTCAACAAAATATTAGCAAATCAAATCCAGTAATCCATAAATACATTATCATATCTTATTTTGTTCAAAACAATCCCATGAATAGGCACTATTTTCCTTATCTCTTTATAGTTGGAAAATGGAGTCCAGAGAGCTGTAATAACTTGCCCATATGAATAATCTTGAAATTGGAGAATCTGGATGTCCATATGAGTTGTCTAACCACAAAGCATGTCTTCTTAACAATTATAATAAAAATATACATTTCTTATTTTTTCTTTTTGTGATTGGAATTGCCAGTTTCCAAAATATTATCTCTGTATCTCCTTTCTTCTTTAGCTTAAAACCCTAATGTTAACGTATTCCTGTTATATTTAAAGGTTGTATCCTTGTTCCTAGGTATGGCCTTGTTACTAAGTGAAAGAAAATGGTATTTAAGCAAAATTGTTTTGTGAGATTTCAAGGTAAGCTTCTTGAAGTGCCTTGGCTTGTGTTTCAAATTCTTTTCTTCCAACTGCCTGTTAGGCTAATATGATATCTGAGTCTCCAGTAACTGTGCTGGACCATGAGGTAAATTTAGATGTTTGTTGCATACTGAGGACGGTAGAACAGAAGTTTGGAGACTGCTTCTAGGATGATATGTGGAGTTACCATAGATACTATTGGATATCCTATTTTCAAAATTTTTATGAAAAAATAAATATATAATTTAAACCATGGTTATTTTGGGTTTTCAGATATATGAAGTCTAACTTAAGCCTAACTCATACTCCTTCCATAGTCTTCTGATTAATTTCAATACAGATAATAAAAAGGTATAATAATCTTATCCACACTCAGTTCTGCTGATTTTAGAAATTTAGACATAGTCCTTTTGCAATTTGCCTATATTTAATTTGGCATTTTTATTTGCACTAAAAGGAATGATATATATATTTTTAGATTTCACGTATCTGTTCTTTTTACCATTGCTTTAAAGACTGACATTAATAAATGTATTTTAATTAAATTCCATGGAATCAATGCTTGTCAGGTTTTAGATAAAAATATTTTTTCAAGGTTCTCACAAAATATTGGCATTGGAAATAAAGTTGTTTTGCCTGCAGTCTGCCTCAGCAGACTGATTTATGACTGCCAGTACTTGGTAAGCTCAGAGAGCAAAGACTGAAGTTGTCAGTGAGAGCATTGTATAAGCACATCTTTGAATTGTGAGAGATGTCAAATAACATTAGTATTCTGAATGATTCTTTTACTGCCTCATTATTTTCTCCTCATTGGATTAATATTGACTCTATATTGTTTTTTTTAATTTACTTAATTTTCATTCAGTTAAAGGAGGCATTTATTTAAATGAACGCCTCTTTAGTAACTGGGATGATGAATCTCCCCTCCCTCGAATTATTTTATCTTATTTTATCTTTCTTAGACTTACATATGTGTAACACTGATAATAAGTATGTTGATACTGAATATGTCTATATTTTGTGTTTTCATACCAAACAATTCAGTCATCTCGGTTGCTATAACTTCAAATAATTGTAAGGTAAAATAGTCATAGGTATAAAACTTGATTTCAAATACCGTTTAGATAGATGATAGATGATAGCTAGCTTGCTTGCTAGCTAGATTGACAGATAGATGATAGGTAGATAGATGATAGATAGATGATAGGTAGATAGTTGATAGCTAGATGATAGGTAGATGTTGCCATTTTTGATTTTATAATACACTAAGACTCTAATTAAGTTGGTTATTGGACCCTAACTCAGGTGTGGGTGAACTAAGACCAGCAGGTTAAACTTATCATATCACCTGTCTTTATAAATCAAGTTTTATTGGTTCACAACCTGTCGGGAGCCATTTCAAGGCAGTATAAAACTGCCAGTAAAGCTGGGAGTTTTGCAGAGTTGGCAAGTCTGCTGACTGGGGGGGGGGGCGGTGTTGGGAGGGAGGTGCACCTGCCTTGGGGGAGAGAAACTGAAGGTTCTTTGACCATGGGGAAAGAGCATGTTAAGATAGCTACAAGGTTTCAGTGATTGTTTGTATACTTAGAGGTCTTTGCTTCTTACACACTCTGTAGGGTATAAATATGCTGTGCTAAATAAACTTGGGGACGCTGGGTATTGACTGGGGGCCCTCCTGTCTCTATCTCTTCTCTCTGTTTTATCTTTAATCCTCACTCCCCCTCTCAGGTGCTGTTCAACTTTAGCTGGCTGGCTGGGCAATTGGCGCCCAAACAGGGACCTGAGCAGGGGGGCGGGGTGGGGGGTGATGCCAGGAATAACAGTGAAGGACACCGCATGAAGTGAGCGCTGGGAAAAGTAAGGGTTGCGGTGAGTAGTTATCGGGAGTTTGTAAATACAAAGAAATAAAAGGAAAGTTGACTTAATAAAAGAAAAATGGAAAATGGAAACGGCCGCATGCGTTTTGTACATATGCTTAAGAATATGCTCCGTGCCCGTGGAGCCAAAGTAGGGCAACAACAACTGTATAATTTCTTGAGATTTTATAGAGAAGGTCTGTCCTTGGTTCCCTGAGGAGGGAACAGTGAATTTAGAAACATGGAAAAAGGTAGGTCCGAAGCTTCAAGATTATTATGATGTTCACGGGCCAGGCAAGGTACCCGTGGATACCTTTGGTTTGTGGACTTTAATTAGGGATAGTTTAGATCCTAGGCATGAGAGAGATGAAATCAGAAGGCAGCCCTCAAAGTCTACTACATTAGAAAAGAAAGACCCAGATCAACTGGGGGATGCCCCAGCAGTCTGGGAAGAAAGTGAAACTAAACCTTCTGCACTGCCGCTGGGCCCCGCATATGCAGAGCCTTTTAAGATGTTGTTTTTTGGGGATGGGGAGGAGTTTTTAGGTCCAGGGGATACAGAACAGTTGGAAGAGGAGGCTGCCCAATATCATGAGGAGGGTGATCCTTCGCTTATTGCTTTAACAAAATCTGATGCTCTTAAACAAGATGATGTGCTTACAGAGGACATACGGGGATTACAAAATGTTGTGTCTTCTTTAGCTATTCAGATGCAGCAGTGGCAGCCTCCTCAGAAGCCCCGGAACCTTCAGAATGGGTTTCGAAGTTAAAGCTGAGAAAGACTCCTAGTGTTATAGCAGGACTAGATCCGCCGCCTTCTCCGCCTCCGCCTTTGAGGGGTCTCAACCAGCTATAGCCGTAGTGCAGAGACCCTCAGGGTTACAGTCCCTGTCTGTGACTCGATCACTTCTATCGCCCTTGCAGGCTATGATCCAGCAGGCTATTGAAAGAGGAGAGGATACTCAGGGGTTTCACTTAACCTGCCCGATATATGGAGAGACTGTCGCACAGGGTCAGCAGGTCCGAGTCCATTGGCCCATTCCCTTTAAACAGTTAAAAGAATTAAAACTTGCTTGTGCACAGTATGGGCCCACAGCCCCATTCACACAGGCTGTGCTTGAGTCATTATCTCTTGAAGCCCTTCCCCCTGGAGAATGGAAGCAAGTAGCTAGGGCATGTCTGTCAGGGGGAGATTTTCTGCTGTGGAAGTTAGAGTTTACAGAACAATGCCAAACTACTGCAGACCCTAAAAGGGTACAAAACATACGAACCACGTTTGATATGCTGGCAGGTGAAGGGATGTATCAGGAAACTGCGCAGCAACTGGAATTTGATCCAGGGGTATATGCACAAGTTAGCACTGCTGCTAAACGGGCTTGGTGCAAATTACCCTCTACTGGAAGACAGACTGAGGATCTGTCTAAAATCAGACAAGGACCTGACGAGCCATTTCAAGATTTTGTGGATGGATTGATACAAACAGCACGAAGACTATTAGGGGATGCCGATGCAGGTCTGTTGCTGGTTAAACAGCTAGCCTATGAGAATGCTAATAGTGCACATCAAGAGGCCTTAAGGCCTTTCAGAAAGAAGGGAAATCTTGCTGATTATATTAGGCTATGTTCAGACATAGGGCCTGCATACACGCAGGGTCTTGCCATGGCAGCTGCATTGCAAGGAAAAAACTGTAAAGGAAGTGCTATTTCAGCAGAAAAGAAATACTAAAGGCAAGTCATTGGGACCCCCAGGAGGTTGTTATGGATGTGGTAGTCCTGGACATCAAGTTAAGCAATGTCCAGTTAGACACAGGCCTGTAGCCCAGGGCCCCTCCCAAGGGAGTCGACAGCCAGGCTTGTGTCCCAAATGTAAGCAAGGAAATCACTGGGCTTGTGAGTGCAGATCCAAGAGGGATGCCATGGGAAATCCTCTCGTGCAGGGAAGTGGGAGGAGGGGCCCGCCTCAGGCCCGCAACAATGTTATGGGGCACTTCAAACATTCATTCCTCAGCAGGGAAATCCATTCAGGACCTCTTTGAGGCAACCCCATGCAGTGCAGGACTAGACCTCAGTTCCTCCGCCTACACAATATTGACTCCTGAAATGGGGATGCAGGCCCTCCCTACCGGGGTCTATGGGCCTATTCCACCAGGCATGGTGGGCTTGATCTTTGGAAGAAGCAGTGCCACCATGAAAGGGATCTTAGTGGAGCCAGGAGTTATTGACAGTGATTACACCGGAGAAATTAAGATCATGACTCATTCCCCTACAGGAATTTCTGTTATACAATCAGGACAACGTATAGCTCAATTGTTGTTACTCCCTCAGATTCAAACTAAAAATGCTGCAAAAAAGGGAAGAAGGGGAGATGCAGGATTTGGTTCATCGGATGCTTGTTGGGTACAAGCTATAGGAGCTCAGCGACCCGAGCTTGCCCTAACTATTAATGGGAAAAACTTTCAGGGTCTGCTGGATACGGGAGCTGATGTTTCAGTTCTCGCTGCAGAGCAGTGGCCTGTGGCTTGACCTAAACAACCAACGATGACCCAATTACAAGGAATAGGTCAGAGTCAGAGCCCAGAACAAAGTAGTGATGTTTTGTCTTGGAAAGATGCAGAAGGACATCAAGGCACATTTCAGCCATTTCATCGTGCCAGGTCTGCTAGTCAACCTTTGGGGGAGGGATCTAATGAGAGAGAGAGGAGTATACGTATACAGTCCCAGTGAGCCTATCACCCAGCAAATGTTTGACCAGGGGCTCTTGCCTAATCAGGGCTTGGGGGCATATGGCCAAGGAATATAGGAGCCCTTAATGCCAGTCCAGCGACCTCTGAGAGCAGGTTTAGGGTATTTTTAAAGGAGGTCACTGGCCAGCCTGTACTCCATGCAGATCCAATCACTTGGAAAAATGAGGATCCTGTGTGGGTGGACCAGTGGCCTCTCACTGAAGAGAAAATTAAAGCTGCTGAGCAGTTAGTACAGGAACAGCTGAACAGCGGGTATATAGCTCCTTCTAATTCTCCTCGAAATTCTCCCATCTTTGTAATCAGAAAAAAATTTGGTAAATGGAGGTTATTACAAGATCTGAGAAAAGTTAATGCGACTATGGAATTAATGGGAACTCTGCAGTCAGGATTGCCTACACCATCTGTAGTACCTCAGGACACTTATAAAATTATCATAGATCTAAAAGATTGTTTTTATACTATTCCACTTGCTCCTGAGGACTATAAAAGATTTGCCTTCAGTGTGTCATCAACAAATTTTAGGGAGCCTATGAAAAGATATCATTGGAAGGTATTACCTCAAGGTATGGCCAATAGTCCCACATTATGCCAGAAATTCATGGCTGATATTCTCTTGGCCCAGAAGCAAGAGGGGATTTTGTTAGCAGCCTATGCTCATTTGCAGCAAGCTCTGAAAAATCAGAGGCTGGTAATTGCGCCTGAAAAAGTACAAACTGAGCCACCTTATTCTTATTTGGGCCATAAATTGTACCCCAAAGCCATCATGTCTCAAAAACTCCAAATTAGAAAAGACAGTCTAACTACTTTAAATGATTTTCAAAAACTATTAGGGGACATTAACTGGCTAAGGCCACACTTAAAAATAGCTACTGGAGAGTTAAAATCTTTGTTTAGCATTCTTAGAGGAGACCCTGCTCCTACATCAACTAGAGAGTTAACTGAGGAAGGAAGACTAGCCTTACTAAAGGTAGAACAAGCCATAGAGCAACTACAGGTGCAGTATGTGGACTACACACAGGGGTGGGCTGCTTATGTTCTAGCAACTGCACATACGCCCACCGCAGTCTTGTGGCAGGGTGGTCCACTACTCTGGTTGCACCTGCCTGTTTCAGCAGCAAGAGTGTTAACCCCTTATTATGAGTCTGTTGCCTGCTTGGTTCAAATGGCCTGAGAGGAGTCTCAGAAGTATTTTGGAGCTGAGCCTTCCTTGATTGGGGTCCCTTTCACAAAACAACAGATAGATTGGTAATTTCAAAATGAGGATACATGGGCTATTGCCTTTGCCCATTACCCAGGGGTTATAGACAATCATGTCCCCAAGAACAAATTGTTGCAATTTGTCAATAATCATGCTCTGGTATTTCCCAAAACTGTGAAGCAGAATCCTATAAAAGATGCTCAAGTAGTTTTTACTGATGGGTCCTCTAATGGCACTGCAGCATATGTAATTCAAGGTCAGTCACAAGTACTCTACACGCCTCCTGCCTCAGTTCAAATTGTAGAGCTCAGAGCCGTAGCTGCAGTGTTTAAGACCATGGATCATTGTCCTTTCAACCTATATACTGACAGTCATTACATTGCTAAAACTTTGCAGGTATTAGAAACAGTGGCATATATTGATACTGCTAATAGTCAGGTACAAGAACTCTTTTCTCAAGGGCAAAGGTGTCTGCATGCGTGTACACATCCATGCTATGTAGGACATATTCGAGCCCATTCTGGACTCCCAGGATCCCTAGCAGAAGGCAATGCTCTTGCCGACTAGGCTGCTCAAGTAGTTGCTTTTACTCAGCTAGAGCTTGCACAGAAATCTCATGCATTGCATCATCAAAATAGTCAAAGTTTAAGGAAGCAGTTCCATATTCCCAGGGAAGCTGCTTGGCAGATTGTTTGACAGTGCACAACCTGCCCAGAACATCACTCTGTGCCTCACTATGGGGTTAATCCCAGAGGTTTGGTACCTAACCAACTATGGCAAATGGATGTTACACACATCCCAGAATTTGGAAACTAAAGTATGTGCATATAACAGTTGACACCTACTCAGGGTTTATTACAGCTACTGCTCAAACTGGAGAAGCTACTAAACGTTATCTTTCACTGCCTCCGATGCTTCGCTATAGCAGGTCAACCCTCTATAATAAAAACCGATAAGGCTCAGGGTATACAAGTCAAGCGTTCCAGCGCTTTTGTTCTCAGCTCTCTATAGTGCATAAAATAGGCATTCTCTATAATCCTCAGAGTCAAGGAATTGTGGAGCGCACCACGGCGCTCTCAAAAATCAATTTATAAAATAAAAAGGGGGAGCTGTACCCTATTTCTCCGCAAAACAGTTTAAATCATGCTCTTTTTATTTTAAATTTTTTTAACTGTGGATGCTCAGGGACTGGCTGCTGCAGAGCGTTTCTGGCATCAAAAACTCAGAGTACATACGCGGGGGTGAGATGGAAGGATCCCCTCACAGGCACATGGAATGGTCCCGACCCAGTGTTAATATGGGGACGAGGGTATGTTTGTGTTTTTCCACGGGATGCTGAAAATGCCAGGTGGCTTCCAGAAAGATTGGTCCGGTTTGCAGGGACCTCCCCTACAATGAAACCTGCTCCTAATGATGACGCTGATGAGCCATCTTCTGATGAGTAGCAGAGAGCTGTATTGAACCTATGTACCTGATCTGCCAATTTTGCATCCATCTATGTGGGAAGGCCCAGAATTTGTGGTGAGAGTAATTGACACACGCCTGTTAGATCAACCATCAATGGGAAGGATGCAGACACAAACTGAAAAAAGGTTTAACTATACAGGCTCTGGAATCAGACTACCAATCTGTTTCTCCAAGAATGAGACAGTGCCTGGCTGTTTGAATGTTTCTAGAATTTCTTTATCTGAGGGTACTCAGGTTGTGCCTCTGTGCGCCAGATGGGGAGGGATGAAAAGATTAACACATTGAACCTCCACTAGTATTTTCACCTTGTGGAGAGAGACACGTGTTAACAATAAGACTATACTATGGAAAAGATGTTACAGGGACAGACCAGTCAGGTACAAATATCAGGAACGAAACGACATGTTGTGGACTGGTCCAGTAATCAGCATGGAAAAGTGCTAGATTACACAAGGGGTGAAAGCGATGAATTATCTGCAGGGTTATGGTGGACAGATCATGGGTACCCAACTTACATATGGAAATTGCCTGCCATGGATGGGATTGTCAGAGGGAGACACTGGTGTTAATCAAACTCAAATCATAGATAAAGCAAAAATTCTAACTGTGTGTGTGATTCCACCTCATGTGTTATTGGTTGGTAATATTAATATCACCTTTGAAGGGAAAAGATTTAACGTTACCTGTAATAATTGTAATTTAACCAATTGTGTTTCTTATGTTCTTGATGGAACCGCTGTAATGGTGTTCCATCAACCCTCTTTTGTTATGATTCCAGTTAATGTTACTGGGCCTTGGATGAAGACAGA
Source organism: Eonycteris spelaea (assembly GCA_003508835.1). Taxonomy (NCBI): domain Eukaryota; kingdom Metazoa; phylum Chordata; class Mammalia; order Chiroptera; family Pteropodidae; genus Eonycteris; species Eonycteris spelaea. The sequence continues at coordinate 2,826,129 of PUFA01000176.1, forward strand.
GGTCTCCAGGTAATTGAAGAGATCAATAAGGCTTTGAGTAGGCAAAAAAGAATGTTACTGGAATCCTTGCTGTTATATCTCTTATAGCTACGCTGCTACTGCCGTTGTTGCTTTGTCTCAATCTGTTCAAACTGCTCATTTTGTTAATAATTTGTCTAGGAATGTTACCATGGCTTTAGGGACTCAGGAAAATATTGAGAAGAAGCTAGAACAGAAGCTTGATGCACTATATGAAGTGGTTCAACACTTAGGAGATGAACTTCAAGGTTTGAAAGTAAGATCTAAGTTAAAGTGTCATGCAGATTACAAATGGATTTGTGTCACTCCAAAAATCTATAATGAGAGCCAATATGCATGGGATAGAGTTCGTTCACATCTCAAGGGTGTTTGGCATAATGCTGATACCTCCTTGGATTAATTCAACTACATAAAGAAATACAAGGACTAAGTGATGCTGAGCCACTTCGATTTGATGCTGCTGATGCAGCAGCTAAATTTTTACAGCAATTAAGAAGCTCTTTACCATCCTGGTCCTCCTTTACTCAGTTGGCCACCTTGGTGCTTGCCTTAGGTCTGTGTATAATTGTAAGTCTGTGTTGCTTTCCTCTTTTATTGAGGTAGGTCCTTAGTTCCCTTGTAAAGATTCGTGCGGAAATGCATGGCATAAGGCTCCAGGCTCAGGTTTGAGCTGGTTGTTAATCAATCTCCCATTTAGCAAAGGCTGTAGTCAAAGACGGGTAAGAATCCTCCAGGGCTGAGACCAACCTAAGACAGGGCATGATTGCAAGACTTTCATGTGCTGATGATGGGTAAGGCTCAGGCCTGTGGAGGGTCACCTAAGACAGGCACAGTCTTTCTGTGCCATAGCTGGGAAAGCTGTGGCATTTTTAAGATAAAAAAGGGGGAGATGTTGGGAGCCATTTCAAGGCATTATGAAACTGCCAGTAAAGCTGGGAGTTTTGCAGAGTTGGCAAGCTGTGCAGTCTGCTGACTCGGGAGGAGGTGCACCTGGCTTGGGGGAGAGAAACTGAATGTTCTTTGACCATGGGAAAGAGCATGTTAAGATAGCTACAAGGTTTCAGTGATTGTTTGTATACTTAGAGGTCTTTGCTTCTTACATGCTTTGTAGGTATAAATATGCTGTGCTAAATAAACTCGGGCACTCGGTATTGACTGGGGGCCCTCCCCTCTCTACCTCTTCTCTCTGTTTTTTCTTTAATCCTCACTCCCCCTCTCAGGTGCTGCTCGACTTTAGCCGGTTGGCTCCAGCAACAACCACAAGCTCAATTGTCTGCATAGTGCCCATGGCCGTTTTTGTACTACAGAGGCAAAGTTGAGTATTTGCAACAGGTCCTATATGTCCCACAAAGTCTGACCTTTTACAGAAAAGATTTTTTAGTCCTACTCTGAGATGTAAAAGAGATTTTTTTGAATTTTTGTAATGCACTTATATTTAAACTAAGCACCTTAAAAGGGTGAATTTGCTTTGGTTTTAAAATCTTTTTTAGAGTGTTTGTATATGTTATAGGATATCTATATTTCTATCCTATAAAATAGTAATGTAAAATGAGAAAATTTTGTATTTATATTGTAGATTGGAACATTTAAGAATACAAAGTCTAGAAACTAAGTTGAAATATTTTTTTCATGAGTTTTTCTTTTTATTATTAAATTGTCATGATAAATTTCGTATCTTTCTCATTTTTTAAATTTTTTTAGGCAAGGCAACCCTTGATTGACCTCACAAATTGCAAGGCTTGCAGACTACACAAATTGTCAGCTTGCAATCCCTTATTTTTAAAATTTTTTACACCTACAGCACCTGGTCTTCCTAGATGGTCTCCCATCTAACTACTAACCAGGCCCAACCCTGCTTAGCTTTCAAGATCAGAAGGGATTGGGCTTGTTCAGGGTGGCATGGCTATAGACTAAATTTCATATCTTCAGGTTATCTCTACTATGTCTTTGTATAAGTCTTAAGTATGTATCTTACAATCACTCCATTCATTAATGACTTTATCATTTGGCTTAATATCTTAATGTTCAAATTCTCTATCACTATTCCTTATGACTTCAAAACATTTGTAAATAACACTCTCACTCCATTTCACCTCTAATGCCTTTTCCTTAACTTGAAGAGCATCTCTTCATTTCTATGTCATATGAGTAAACTTATCACCACCAATGACTGCACTGCCATTACTTTTTGTCACTTAGTTACCCTATGTGTTGTCAAATTCTCTCCATCAAGCCTGACTTTCATGGTACTTTGCTATAATTACTCTTTAACAGACAGTTTTAGCTACCATTACCTCCTTCTCCTGTTAAATTTCCATGACAGAACATTAACACTTGCAGAATTTAGCTCCTACTCTGCTTGAGACCACTTCAATAGCATACTGAAGAGTCACACTCAAATTCATGACCACAGATTTCAAAAGAAAAACCGGAGTGTTCAGTCATCTGACCATTCTTTCTTACTGTATACTTCCCTCTTTATAAAATGTTTAACAACTTTTATCTCCTCATAAACTTTTATATTCAGTCCTCTTTAACTTTAAATTGATGGTCTTGCTTTACATATCATTGAGAAAAATTAGAATAATCTAGCACATTCAAACTACCTGCACTTACTTCCTATTCTTTTTCTTCTTTATTATTACAGTGAATAAATTGTCTCAGTTTCTATCAGAGATTCACCCTTACTTCAGCATAGGTCTTCCTTCTCAAAGACTTGGTTCTTGACAGTATCTCCTCTTCTCTGCATCTCCAATATGCTTATTTTTATTGTTTTAGTTTTTCATCATAAATTTTTGCTTTTCTTTTGTAAAAAGTGTTTCATTTGATGCTTTGACACCACACACTTTTCTAGCCACTGCCTCAACACTCTATTCCACTTACTAGAACAAGATAATCTATATCTATTGAGACAATTTGCCATAGACACTGTCTTCACCACATACTCATTCACCACAAATTCTCTCCTCAGCCTTATCTAGTCAAAGCTTTGGCCTTACCTCTGTGTCACCAAATCCAGTGCTTACTTCTCTGCTTATATCTTACTCAGTTGGTTTTCAATATTTACACAACTGGCCATGTTTTCCATTTCGAGCTCTTTCTTCCCTGGGCTTTTATCAAAACAAAAACATTCAGGTTTTTCTTCTACAAAATGCTTCCCACTCTATTTTCTTTCCTTTCTTCTTGTTCCTCTTTCTTTCCTTTTTGTTTTTAAACAATTGCAGCACTTGCTCCTAGGCTTTGTTTGTTTGTTTGTTTTTAAATCTTGTTCATCTACTTATTCTCTCTAATATTTCAACTCTTGCATGGCTTTAAATACATTTATATATCAATGAGTCTCAAATATATCCCTTAGCCCTGGCTTTTCTTCGTAATTCTAGACTTGTATATGAGACTGGTCCTTGACATTTTCATTTGAGTGTTCAATAAGCATTTTAAAATTAATATGCCAAAAATAAAATTTTCACAAGTATGTTTCTCAAATCCCAAATTTTGAAATAATACATCAATAGTAATAGATTCCCTTTCCACACTCAGAGTCCAGATTCAATCCATTAGCAAGTCTTATTTATTCTATGACTAAATTACATCCTGAGTCTAACAATCTCATCACCTCCACATTATTTCCTTATTCTAGTTTACATCATCTGTCACCTAATTAATTGCATCCTTGTTTCACTACTTTCATTCTCACTCCTTAAGATCTGTTTTTCACATAGCAAACAGTAGAGATTTTTTTTTAAATGTGACCATGACACACATTTGCTTAAAACTTTCTGATGGCTCTTTATCCAAATTTATTTTTGTCTGCAAATTAGGCCTATGAGTATATCTTCAACCTTTCTCTCCTTAATTTACTAAGTTTTGCACTGATTGATTCACTTTCAGTCACTTAAGTCATTATATTCAATCCCAATTCACTAGCTATCCAGACAACTCTCTTCCCTGATTTTTACAGAAAGCTTATCTTCCCAAATAATTAAAGAAGCCATTCAATTATTATTCCTTAATCTTACATAATTCTCTGCCAAAGCCTAATAGGGAACTGACCTTATTAGCATGTAAGAGAGAAATTGATTCTTATGAGTATTGGCTCTATTAGTGTCTAGGTCAAGACCTGGCACTGACTACATTTCAATAGTGTGGATTAGGTGACAAGCTCTTGAGAGCTGAAGATAATCCAATGAGATTTGAGGAACATATCTAAAGGAATTGTGGGCCTATCAGATGGGAAGAAGAGAAAAAAAAATTTAGAACAGAATTAAGAAGTAAATAATTTTGTTGAATTTAATCAAGAGATAACAAAATTTGGTTAATAATTTTCGGATTTAAATTAGATGAATTCTAGACCCTATACTCAGTAAATTATGGAATTTTGTTCTTGTAACTTCAGGGCTATGTGTTCTCAATTAGTACTTTAGATAAGAATTGAGACCATCATTCTGGCCAAATATCTCCATGGTTGATATAAAAATACAGAAAAGAGAATTCTGATTTTTTTTAAAAATGATTTTTATAATTATTAATGAATAAACATACTGAATAAGAATTCCAGAATAACTGGAATTAAATATAAAAGTTATGAAGAAAAGCAAACTTATTTTTCAAATACTTTTTGAATTTAATTTGGAATTGTGTATTTTTAATATTATTATATTTATTATGTTTAAAATTTTTTGACAAGAAACCTAACACATAAACCTTATTTTTCCATTTGAAACATGTAGAGACTAATTACCTTTACATGTAAAATTGAAATGCATAAAAAATTTCACAAATTATAAGCAATATTATATTTAAGAGAAATTAAAGTTTATCAATTTTATGAGGTTAACTCATTAAATTTGTAAGACATATTTATTAATTAGCAATTTATTGGTTGTTATACTATACCATACTTAGAAAATTGGATATGTTAAAATTATAATGTTTACAAGGGGAGAAGAAAATGCGTGATGATAGAGACTTTGTTCATCCCTCTTGCAACCATATCAAAGTTGTTACAGAAGCATGAAGCAAACTGCATGTAAAGTCGCCTGGGACTTAGATGAATAAGTCCGATGACTAGAGAGAAATAAGAAATAACCCTGCAATGAGAGGAGGTAGGAAAGGGCAAGAATGGAAGGCTGTCCAGTCTGAAGTGGCTGAATACACAGAAGCTGTGGCAGAGGCAGCCAGGTAGCTACAGGCGCCTCTTTAAAAGGCTGTGTTCGTGAACAGGCTTTCACGTGATGGACCTACTTGCTCTAAGCACCAGTGACAGGCTGGCTGCAAGGGGGCACCAGGGACTTACAGGGAGACCCTGAGTCATCAGAGTGAGGGCTGGAGGCTAAGATCTCTCCCAGACAGAAGTGCCAGGGTATCCATTGTTCTATTGTTAAGCTCTCCCAGTGTGCAGAAACAGGCACCAACATAGCTAAGACCATCATCAAATTGGATAACAGAGGTCGGTCTGCCTAGAGGATCCCCTGAAACTTTGCCTCCCCAAACTCACAGCCTCTCCTAAGCCACATCCAGTTGTATCCTCCGTGAGTCACGTGTTCCTTGCTGAGCCAACTCCAAGAATCACACTAGTGGCAGCTGGCCTCAGTTTCTGGTGTAATTTCTCAAGGCAACTGTAAGCACAACATCTGTGAATTGCTTGCTGAAGCTTAAAAGGTGGCCCTGGAGGGGCACAGACTAGGGCTAAACTTGGCCTGTAGTTGAACACCTCTAAGGACTGTGCCACTTGACACCTACTACACAAAGCCGTGCTAATAAGACTGGAAGACTTAGGAGCTTGGCTTAATACATAGGCAGCCAAAATAGGAAGACAAAGAAGCAGAATCATATGAGAGAACAGAACAGAGATCCAGGAATAATGAAGTCAAGTAATCTAACAGATGCAGAGTTCAAATCACTGGTTATAAAGATGCTCAATGAACTTAGGGAAAGTATAGATGAATTCAGTGAGAACTTTAACAAAGAGATAAGAAACATAAAAATAGAAGTGGAAATAATGAAAGGTAACTGGTCAGAAATGAAGCACACATAATCTGAGATGAAGGGTATACTAGAGAGAATCAACAGAGTGTGTGAAGAAGAGGATCAAACCACTGATATAGAGGATGGGAAAACCAAGGTCACTCAATCAGAATGGCAAGAAAAGAAAATCCAAGACAATAATAATTATTTAAGGAGGCTATAGGACAAAATTAAATGCAAAAATATCTGTGTCTTAGGGGTACCAGAAGGAGAACAAGAAGTTAAAGAGCTATTTGAAGAAATAATGATGGAAAACTTCCCTAAATTGGTTAAGAAAATAGACATACAACCCTAGGAAGCTCAGAGAGTTCCAAGAAAGATGAACCCAAAGCGGTTCACACCAAGATACATTATAATTAAAATGTCAAAAGTTAAATACAGTGAAAGAATCTTAAAAGCAGCAAGAGAAAAACAGTTAGTTACCTACAAGGGAACACACATAAGACTGGCAGATGATTTCTCAAAAGAAACTATGCAGGACAGGAGGGCTTGGTACAAAATAGTCAACATGATGACAACCCAGAATCTACAACCAAGAATACTTTACCCAGCAAAGCTATCATTTAGAGTTGAAGGACAGAAAAAGAGCTTCCCAAACAAAAATTATCAACACCAAGCCAGTATTACTGGAAATGTTGGAGGGACTTCCTTAAGAAGATAAAACATGTATCAAAGACATGAATAAAGCATGATAATAACTACTTTCCTATCAACAATTACCTCAAATGGAAAAGAATGAAGTGTTCCAACCAATAAATAGAGTGGATAAGAAAACAAGACCCCTACATATACTGTCTATAAGAGACCCACTTTATATTTAAAAGAAACACACAGACTGAAAGAAGGGGGATGAAAAATGATATTGCTTTGATAGTCCTAAAGAGTATTGTGCTGAATGAAATGGGTTGGATAGAGAAAGACAATTCTCACATGATTTCATGTACATGTGGAAACTAAAGAACAAAATAAACAGCAACAAATGCAGTAATAAACTCATAGATACAGAGAATATTTTGAGGGCTACTAAATGGGAGAGGATTTGGAGTTATGGGAAAAAAAGTAAAGGGATTAAGAGATACAAATAGATACTTGCAGAATAGGCATGGAGATGTAGAGTGTAGAATGAGGAAATGGTTAATAATGTTGTAATAAATATTTAAAGGGGAAGAAGGGATACAAGATTTATTGAGGTGGTCACTTTGCAAGTTTGTGGATCTCTGATCACTAGGCTATACAACTGAAACTGGTATATTATTATATGCTGATTATAATTGAAAAAATCTCATTGAATTGCACAATATAAATATGAGCAACTAATTGTCTATTATATTTCAATAAAGCCAGAAAAATATACTGTTTACAATGTATAAAGTATTTTAATTATCTAAGATATAAAAACCTTATAAATGACAAAGTGCACTATTTTTTAACATAGTAATATTAACAAACTGAATTTAATAACTTAAATAGCTTAAATTATTTATTACTTACAATTCATTAAATTAAATAAATTGAATAATTTATTTATAAATAAGCTACACTAGTGAAACCAGATGTCTATATTCTCATTTCTGTTATCTGACATTTTTTTCTCATTTGATCTTTATAAATAAAGCCCTGTGAGGTGAATATACAGGTGTTATCTCTCTTAAAAAGACATACATAAATTCACATTGTTCTAAATACATTATACTCCTTGTCATCTGTGTGCCTTAGTTTCTCTGTTTCTTCTGCCTGAAACATTGCTTATCCTTTATCTCTCTCTTCTAGGCTAATTTATCCTTATTTTTCCCAAAGAATCCTCAAAATAGGATTAATGTGCTTCCCATATATATATATATTTATTTTTAGCTTTTTGTACAAACTTCAAAACAATGCTTATTATTGTTGTAATTGTTGATTTAGCTGTTCCAAAAATCACTCTAAGAGCAGTGATGACAAAGGTTCTATTTTTTCACAATTATAACCTCACTGTCTTGCACACCTTTGTTTTATCAATCTTGATGAGTAATTTATTTATTTTCCCCCAATTTTATTGAAGTTTAAATGGCATATAAAGTTGTATTTAAAGTGTACAACAAGAAGAAAACATAGGAGGAAAACTCCTTGACATTTGTCTCGGTAATGATTTTTGGAATTGACACAAAAACCACAGGCAACAAAATAAAAAAATAAACAAAGGAGATTCTATCAAACTAAAAAGTTTTTGCATAACAAAAAAATAATAACAAAATTAAAATGTAAACTATGGTTGAAAATATTTTCAAACCATATATCCAATAAGGGGTTAAGATCCTAAATATATAAGGAACTCTTACAACTCAAAAAATAAAACATACCAAAACAAAACTAAAAATAACAAACAAACAAAAAACACAAATAATTTGATTTAAAAAATGGGCAGAGAACCTAATAGACAATTTTCCAAAGAAATTATACAAATGTTCAACAAGTATATGAAAAAAAGTCTCACCATCACTAACTGTTAGAGGAATGCAAATCAAAACCACAATGAGATACCACCTTACACATCTTTACAGCACGCAGTAGCTACTAGGTAAACACTGTTGATAATTAATGTTATTTGAATAAAACTACACAGCTACAGCTTAAACCCAATTATTTTTACTCTACAGATTCTATTTGTTCCAAAATTCATCTTATCTTCTCTAAATCCATGAATATTTAAAAGTTCTCTGACATATATTATGAAAATAGTCCCTAATGATTGGCTATTAAAATATTGCCATGTTATTCATAAATTAGGTTATTCTCTTGAAAAGAGTTAAAACTTATTGTCTGTGAGAAATAAGCCAATTGGCCCAAATAAGACATTAGAAGATGTACATGATTTGGAAGCTGAAGAATATACATGTATAAAGCATGTTCAAATTTTAGGCCATTAAAATCCCCAGCACCTTTATAATGGAACATAGATCAGTGCTATATATAAAGTAAGCTCTTTGCCCTTCAGAACTGACTATTCTCAGGTTCAGGAGGTGGATATCACATAGGATACACAATACAAGTTAGTGAAGGTTAAAAGTGATAAGAGCTATAGGAAACCTAGAGACACCCTATACAAGTCTAGAGCAAAGATGGATGCCCGCCTCATGTATGTGTCTCAACTGTTATTATACTGAGGATAGTGTCTGTCCCACAGTAGAAAATAAATATTTGCAGAATGAATAAATGAATGTGGAATTAGTTAAACACATTTAGCCAAACTATATGAATAAATAATATTTATAAAATTCTATGACCATATAAAATATTTTGGAGAGCTTGATTTAATCTAGTTTTCCCTGTGTTCCCCCTCTGTACTCCTGCTCACTGCCTGTACAGACATATGTATTTTAACAGATGCATTTCAAGGTCTCTACCTACATAACTGTTATTGTGAAATATTAGAGTTGAGTGTCCATAAAGAAAAGTTTTCAGAACTATTTACAGGTCTGCACATGAACAACTAACTGTCTGCTATAGTCTGAATAAAATACTTTAAAAAATTATTAAAGAGATTTAGTAACAAGCCTTTGGCTTTACATTAGCATTTCCATATGGAGGAGAAGCTAGATGATAAGAAAAATGAGATAAAAGAGGCTGACAAACACATTTTTGTATTTATTTTCAATGCTTTTATTTGTGGTTATCTGCATTTTTTGCTACTTTTATCTTTAAGTATATTTGTGCTCAACAAACAAACATTTGCAATATTCGAGATTATTTAAGAATGGGAGTTTGAGAAAATCTTTCAAGATAATAACATATCTCAAGCAAAATTATAAGATTAAATGTAGCTCTTGAACTATCGAAGTTATTAAAATGGAAAGCAAAATCAAGATGAACTTTATGATATTAAAAAAACGATGAATTAATTATAGTTCTCAAATATACAACAGTTTGAAGGAAAATTAAAATTTTGGTATCATGTCTTCCAGGAATATTTTATTTGTATAGGTCAAAAGATTTAATCATTTTGAATCCACAAATGTTTTTAATAACATTGTGCAACAATAATTGACAATAAGTTTTAATACAAAATTCACATTGTGCCCAACATGATATTCCTCTCATATCATGAAACATTCATTTGTTACATTTAATCTATGGATATTGGGTTTTTAATTAACATTATAAATGTTTTATGATTTTTTCCAATAAATATGTTCCCAGAACTGGCATGAATTTATATGGGAGGAAAAAAAATTAAGAGATAGTTTACAGTCTAGATTCATTCAGATTAACACATTACTTACAAAAATTCTAGCTAGTATTTGAAATAACAAATTTGCAATTAATAACAGTCTATCAAACTTTTTCTATCTTTAAATCCATGATACTTTAAAAAGGTGTCATTTAAATGTGCAGACACTATACCTTCCAAAGTGGTTTGAAATATATAGTGCAAATTTAAAAATAATAATAATTCAACATTATTCAAAAATATCAAGTTAAATATTAATTATATTATCTATGAAAACTAATAATAAGGACAAAACATTTAAATATGTATCATTCTGGTGCAACAACCATTACAACCTTTATATTTCCCATTTTCCTGTATCACAAAACTTCTCAGTTTACCTTACATCGAACTTTCCTTTTTAATATTTAAATACTCCATATTTCTAATGTGAAATATCTTGCTTATCCTAGAGCACTTACCTGCTTTGTTAATTTTTTTTTATTTTTTCGTTTTTTAAGTATTTTTCTTTTTATTAAGTTTACTAGGGTGACATGGGTTAATAAAATTATATAGGTTTTAACAAGTGTCCAATTCTATAATACATCGCCTATGTATTGCATTGTGTATTCACCATCCAAAGTCAAATCTCCTTTTGTCACCATATATTTGACCCCTTTACCCTTATCTACCTCTTCTCTTTCTCCCTTTCTCTCTGATAACCACTAAATGGTTGTCTCTGTCCATAAGTCTGTATTTTTCGTTCGTTGCTTTCAGTTTTATATCCCACATATGAGTGAAAGTACATGATTCTCAACTTTTTCTGTCTAATTTATTTTGCTTAACAAAATAATCTCAAGATTAATCAATGTTATTGCAAATGAAAGCATTTCATTTTTTATGGTTGAGTAATATTTTTACATATATATTAGAATATATAGATTATATATATGTAATATATTATAATATATTACATATGTGTGTGTGTGTGTGTGCGCGTGTGTGTGTGTGTGTGTGTGTGTGTGTAGCAAATCTTCTATCAAAGGTACTTTGGTTGTTTCCATATCTTAGCCACCATGAATGGAGCTGCAGTGAACCCTGGGGTGCATATACCTTTATGTATAAATGTTTTTAAATTTGGGAGGTAGATACTCAGAAGAAGGATTACTGGGTCATATGTTAATTCTATTCTTAATTTTTTGAGGAATCTCCATAGTGTTTTCCACTGTATCAATTTACATTTCCACCAGCAGTGTATGAAGATTTCTTTTTCCTTTTCCCTCACAACCTGTCCAACACTTGTTGTTACTTGGTTTGTTGATAATAATCATTCTTAAAGGTGTGACATAGTATCTCATTGTGGTTTTGATTTGCATTTCCATAATAGCTAGTGAAGTAGAGCATCTTCTCATATATCTGTTAGATGTTTGTGTGTCTTGTTGGGAGAAATGTCTGTTCAGGTCCTCCAATAACATACAGTGGAGAAAAGGAAGTCTCTTTAATAAATTGTGTTGGGAAAATTGGAAAGTTGCATGCAAAAGATTGAAACTAGACTGTACTCTGTCACCATACACAAAAATTAACTCAAAATAGATCAAAAACCTAAATATAATACCTAAAACAATAAGTTGCATAGAAGAAAAAAAAATAGGTGATGAACTCATAGACATTGATTTTAGAGAGGACTTTGTGAATTTGATCTCAAAGGTAAGGGAAGTAAAGGCAAATATAAATGAATGAGAATATATCAGACTAAATAGCTTCTGCACAGTGAAAAAAATATCTATCAACAAAAAGAGGCAACCAACTGAATGAGAGAAGATATTTGCAAACAATGCCTCCGAAAAGGGCTAATCTTCAAACTATATAAAGCTCATACAACTCAACAACAACAATAAAGAAAACCCAAACGATCTACTTACCTGCTTTTTACATTCACCTAATATTAACTTAATTAAGCCAAGCAGCTTGATATTTATGCCCTCCATTGTGTCATCGATTGCAGGCGTGTTATTATTATTGTTAATGTTGTTATTGATATTATTTGGGTAATCTTATGTCGTTATATAAGATCTGATTTTATTTAGTTATCACCACACCTTTCATTGTTATAGAAAACAAGTTATTAACAGCATAGTTTAATAAAATAGTAAATGTATCTGACTAACCATTCTGGCTTTGTAATCATTCATTTTGGCACCACAAATTTATAGTGAATTTATATATACACATGGTTCATGTTCATATTGGGTTTATTATCTCCATGTCAAGATTTATGTAAAAATGACAGCCTTGTCTATAGCTGGTAATCATACTTTTTTTTCCAGATGAACCAAAGGAAAAAACAAACAAAAAAGACAAAAATTAACATATTTATAGTGAAACTTAACCACTTTTCTAATTGTTCAAGTGAGCCATTTAACTCTATCTTATTTTTTCTGTTGCTTCTAATTTCAATAGATTTGTAAATGTGGATAGGTTATACTCATCTGTTGATATTTCTTTCTGTCTTCAAGGATTCAGCTGAACATGCTAACTAGCCAGGATGAATTGATATTCATATCATTATTGTCTTAATTTATGACAAAATATCATTGATATCAACATTTATTTGTTTGTTTATTTAAATAACCATGATTAAATCACTGGTAGATCATTAAATCTCCAAAAATGTAAGGTTAGAGTTATGAATACCTGAATTTATCATTTTATCTGTGTCATTTCTTTTGCTCATACACAGTACAATTTTAGTGTTTCTGTTTGGTTGGCAGAGTTACTATATGTGGTGATTCAGGGAACCAGACTTTTTTTCAAGCTTTTTCATTCATTTGGGGCTGCAGGTGTAATGAGAGCATTGGGATGGTACCTACAAATTTTGACAATGGAAAAGTAATTTAGGCTCTTTAGATTTCTATTTCTTTATTTGTAAGACAGAGAAGCTAGGTTAGCTGATATTCTGGTATTACTCATTTGTGATTATGCAATATTGAAAGTGGACCCCTGAAGGGTTTTAAATAAAAAAAATTAAGAATATACTTCACGTGTATTTTCTCTACTCTAGAAACACGTGCAAAACTTCATGATTTTTAAAGTCTTACACAACTCACATAGAAAGAACACACAAAAAAAATAAACTGAGATCTATCAACTTAGAATGTAAATGAAATATTTTACAGTATTTAAATAATGTCAGCAAAAATGAAAAGGTTTATAACAATAATAAAAGGGTGATAAAGTTTAGGCAACCTAACAAAATAAAATGTTTTATAACAGAAAAATTGCAAAATAAATGTAAGGAATAGTCATTTAAGGACATTCATAAACAGATTTATCATATAATCCTTGGAAAAATAGAAATAGTGACATTCTCTTTAGCATTATAAAAATCATATACTAGTAGCTGACATCATATACTAGTAAAACAGTACCTTTAATTTAGGAAAACAGAGAAGTCTAGATTCACTATTATTCTGAGCAAAGTTGTATATAATGACAAATAAATGAGAAATATGATATTGTAAATAGGAAAATATGATTGTTATTTGCAAATAAAATAAGTATATACCTAGAAAATCAAGAGAAGCAATGCAAAATTTTAATCCTAACACTAATCGTGATGCAGAATTAGTTTTGCAGTGAGAATGTTCAATAGAAGTTTTCGGTGAAATGCCCTGGTGAAGAATAAATCTGGGGAGAAAATCACATTTTTCAACGTATTAGCAATGAATAATTGATAAATATAATGGTAGAAACAATCACATTTACATAGCATCAATTTATTCAGTCAATGCATTTCTATTGGTTGGGAGGTAAAGTTTCTTAGAGATAATAAGAATGTTTGGATTTGTTCTAAGGAAATGGGAAGGCATTTTTCACAAAAGAAAATACATGCCAAAAGATTTAGGGGAAAGTGATCAATCTCAATAATAATAAAAAATGTTTAAAAAGACTCCAAAACTCAGTAATCAAAAGAATATCACATGGGAAGATATTAATAAAAGCCATCATTCGTAACACATTGCAAGTACCAAGTACATTGCAATGACATTGGTACTTTTATACATGAAAACAGCATCAAAGGACATAATTTTCCTAACAGAAATTAATACATATTTGTAGTTTTAGACAAGTTCATAACCTATGAATTATTGATTTTCTAGAGGAATATATTCTAAAGAAATAATCAGAGATTATGACAAGATAAATATATTTATCATAGTATTTTATATAAAAAATAAGTTTTATTTTTAGTACTTTGAATTGACAAACGAGAGACTGAGTACAATTGCTTTGGAGTAAAACTAACCTCTAAAGATTTCCGCTTCTGCCACATAGTATCTGTGTGATCTTGGACAACTTTTTTAACCTCTCTGAGGCTCAATTTCCCCAACTGTAAAAGAGACAACTGCAATAACATTTTTAAATAAATGTTATTTAATTAAAAATTAAAAGACCTAATGCTTTCAAAGAAACTTATGTTATAATGTTGAGTGAAAAACTAAAATACAATATGCTAACATATGATCCAATATTTAATCTGTTAATCATTTTTCTTGTGTATAAACCTATTATGAATATACATACAATATAAACAATGTTTGACTCTGGGTATTAACTAATTAGTGTGTGTGTGTGTGTCTGTATACTACATGTAGTACACACACACACACACACACGGTACATGTATATATACATATATATGTATATATACATGTACCAGTGTATATATATACATATACATGTGTATATATATACATATACCTGTATGTATGTATATACCTGTGTATATATGTATATATATACATATATATACGATATATGTATACATATACAGGTATATGTATATATGTATACACGTGTGTGTATATATACACGTGTGTATATGTGTGTGTATATATATACAGGTATATGTACATATATATGTGTGTATATATATATTTATAGGTATATGTACATATACACACATACATATATATGTACCGTACATATACATATACATACATATATGTGTACTGTGATATATACATATACATATATATATATGCACACGGTACATATATATGCATATATATACATGTACCGTGTATATATACACATACATACATATATACGTATACATATATATGTATATACGTATATATGTATACATATACACATACATACACATATATACACATACATACATATATACATATATACATATATATGTATATACGTATATATGTATACATATACATATATATACATATATATGTACCGTGTATATATATACTACATGCAAAACATTGTTAATTTAAATGTTTAAAAAAACAGGTACAGTCTTGGCTGTCATAGTATTTACCATTAAAGAGAGAAAATAGACACAATTAATTAGTGATAATTAAATAATCACAAGGAAGCACAAGTTATGGGTTAAAGTAATATGTCTTAATTATTTTATTTACTCAAATTTTAGAAATTATTTTTTTCAAAGTCTTACATATTGGCTTAATTTTCAGAAAAATAAAATTTTATTTTAATGCCTCCATTGATGTATACCTTTTTAACAAATTAATAAGGGCTTTCATTACAATTAAACAGATACATATACACATGTACACACACAGTCACACACAATCACACACATACATGCAAAGTGAGGAGAAAAAGAGAGAACACAATTAAGTCTTTAAGTACCTAGATTCTCAAAAGTCTCTTTTTACCTCTGTTACTGGACTTGGGGTAAAGTAGATGCCAGAGTTCATTAAGTGCACCAGAAATTCAGAGCATCTGTCTTACAAACCTGCAAGTCAGTTTTAGAAAACATAGGGTAAAGGTAGTAATTGGCAACACTGATTAAAACAGGCAAGTGTCCCATGGGCTCTTGGCATTTTTAATCCTCACTGCCAAATCTCAGTGCTAGTTCTAGGCCTCCTGGGTCAAACCACAAATCTGAGACCTGTTCGTGAAAATCTGATGATTGCTTTTCCACTTTTAGTCAAAGTCTCCATTTAATGCTCTAATTTGTGAGGCTATAACTTTGCTCCAGAGTCTCACTTTTTTAACTGTCCTCAGGTTAGTGTAATTAAAATTATTAATTTGGTTTTTGATTAAGAGAAATATATTTAGAATGAAAAAAAAGTAAGATTGTAAAATCATTAAAATATGGGAAGTGGAGGTAAAAAAAAACTTGGAAAAGTTGTGAATCAGGTTAATGATTATTGAACTAAGGTAAGCGAGAGAAGAAAAGTTCAAATTCTGTGTGATGCAGCATCCACCAAATTCAAACTGTAATGTTTTGAAGAAAACTTACAAATGAGGTCAGACTCTAAAGAAAAAAATGAACATTAATGGAATCTTTCTAAAAAGATATTCTATTTTAAAAAGATTAAGAATTAGTTCTCTGACAAAAAGATAAATACATTCAAAAGACTTCAGAAGAAACATAGGTGTACTCACATATTATTTTTATGCTAATGAAAATAAAGATATTTAAGATTATTCTCAGAAAGCTACAATTTGGTAGCATGTGTGAGAATAGTAGTTAAAATGAAAATATTTTCTTTATATAGTTTTTGATTATAACATGCACATCTTTTTTACATAATTATTTGTGAAGACGCAAGCACAAATATAAAATAAACCAAACAGCTACAAATTAGAACAAAGGAAATGACATATTGTTCATCTAGAGCTGGTTCAAACGGATATAATTTGCTTTATCATTAATCTCATCTATCTATTATTTGTCTGTCTCTGTATCTATCTTTTTATCTATCTATCATCTGTGTATATAATCTATATATCTATCTGTTACATATGTGCATAGTCTGTATAGAAATCATTGAAACAGTGTGTAGTTAATAAAGTAGAAAAATAATGAGACTGAAATTCAAGGTCTATAAGAAAGTAAATTTTCAATCAATCACTTATTTTAATTTGGCGCATTCACTCATTTTTCTAGTAAACATTCATTAAGTTACTAACCCACAACTTTAGCTAGGCAGTGAAAAGTATGTGGTTAGAGGTGATATCGCTTCGTAGTTATAGGTTATATTCTAGATGGGGACATAGGGAAAAACCTAGTAAATACCCATAACAAATTCATGTTGTGCTACGCTATAAATGAAGCAAACATGGTGCTGAGATAGAAAATATTGGGGCAGCAGGACACGACTACTGAAATATTTAGAGTTCAATTAGGAAACTAGAAGCCATACAGAGGATATTTACATCATACTTCAATAAGGAGGTTTATAAAAAATAATTCAATGTTCACATGATTTATAGTAATAAGAGGGCAAATAGAGCCAGTAAAAACTTAGTGACATAAAAGCAGAATATTGTGCAAGTTAATTAAGGTTTGATTCAGTGTCTCATACCTTTCACATTGATATAGTAAAAAGAAGAAAGATGCTTTGTTCCAGAAACATGTTTCCTCATTGGCATTGACACTTTGGCCAAGGTAAAAAATAAGTTATTATTAAAAATATTAGATAAAATATTAGATGACTAGAAAGTATTAGATTATAGATTTAAAAATGTGGTTTAGCAACTTCCATTCACATACACCAAATACATTTTTCAGATTTTAAAACCATACAGAAAGGTTACTACTGGCAAAACTTAAATATTAACAGAGCCAACCACACTGGTAAAACTGAAGCTTGGATTAAACCTAAAATATTTGCCTTAACTTTTTCAATTTGATAGCTCTTTCTTAAAATAACCTATTGCTTCTTTAAGTGATTGAATAAATTCATTTAAAATTGATTATATAATAATTTGGCAATGATTTTATCAGAATTTTGATATTTGAAGTTCTAGAAATAATATTATGGTCATGTATTTGAGAAACAATAATTTGTCCCACCTCATTTTGGGGACCTAAAACTATAAGAGGTTATTAGATTAAGGATTGCAGAGGACCTTATGACCACACCTCTTTCTGTTATACTGTAGAGTATGTGGACTATCCTACTATCTTTTGTCTAAATTAAACCTTGACCCTAGTTTCTTACTCCCATCCTTGCTACTTCAGAACATTATTTTTTTTAATTGTCCCTTATTCAGTTAATCTTTTGTCTCTGCCTTTTGCTTCTCAGTTAACAAATATCCTCAAGTTTCTGCCATCTTATTAAGAAGATTCTACTCAACAAACTAAACAAGTAAATTAACAGTGAATCATACTGATTTGACCTCACTTACCAAGGGCCAAAAACTGGCCATCACCAATATCCCCTTCATCTTTACTCCATTCATATAATTGGAAAAAAAGTATTCAAATATTGGCTCTGTAATTTACTAGCTCTTTACCTTAGAAATTTTGATTGAGTCTTTCTAATCTTTAATTCTCCATCAGTATAATGGAGATAGTATCTACTTGCAGGTGTCCTGTGCATAGTAGACACAGGCTAATGTAAGAAAAAATGGAATAATGCAATATCTGTAAAAGGCACTTTGTTGCTTAAGTACAACAGTTTTTGAAGCTGATTCAAGTTTGAGTCCAAGGATGTAAACTTGTTAAAAATAAGAATTATATCTTTATATACCCAATACATTTTTGATTGATACATTGTTAAGAAGAATAGAAAGAAAAGACCAATCAATTTATTACTAAAGAGGACACTGATATAGGTTGGATGTGAAGTGTTAGTAAAAAGGTATACCTCTCAATCTAGACTATAATCTCCTTGAGAGGAGATGCCTTGTTTAATTTTTCTATTATAACCTTGCAAGTTACTCTTAGTCCCATCATATAGTCACCAATTGTTTTTTGATTCATTTCCTAATGGGATATCTGTTTGGGAAAACTTTGTGGAGGCACCTGTTTGTTAAGTCCTTCATGAGTAATAAAACCAGAATAACTCAATTAGTCTACCATGAGAGAGAGATGTACTGGAAATGGCCATAAGGATTCTGATCAGGTTGTTCCTCTTGAGAGAAGCAAACTAAATTTCCATCAACAAATGAATGAATAAGGAAATGTGTTTACACCTAAAATGCAAATACTCTTTATCCTTAACGAATTAGGAAATTCTATAATATGTGATGATATGGATGAATATTAAGGACATTGTTACTAAGTGAAACAGGCCAGTCACAAATACTGTATGATTCTACTTTTATAAGATATATAAAGTAGTCAAATTCATAAAGTCAAAGAGAGAGATGACAGTTGTCAGAGCCTTTGAAGAGAGGGAAATGGGGAGTTACTAATCAATAGAAGCCAAGCTTAAGTCAAGGAAGATGAATAAGCTTTAGAGTCTTCTGTAAATATTGCAGAAATAGTTAACAATAATGTGTTGTACAATTAAAAATTTTTTAAGAGTATAGATCTCATGTCAAGTTCTTGCCACAATAAAATATTTTTTTTAAAAAAGGAAAATACATTTTAAAAAAAGAGCAATAGGAAAAAACTAAGTTTTGACTAGTATCTATAGAAATTTCACTTTTATATACTGTTTGTAGAAATGTAAGTGGTGCAGCTACTATAGAGCACAATATAGAGATTTCTCTAAAAATTAAAAAAAAAAATAGAACTGCCATATGGTTCAGCAATTCCATTTTCTGATATATATCCAAGGAATTGAAATTGGATCTCGAAGAGAGTTACACTCCCATGTTCAATTCACAATTGCCAAGAATTAGAAACAACTGAAGCATCCATTGATAGATAAATGCATTAAGAAAATTATATATATATATATATATATATATATATATATATATATATATATATATATATAATATAATTCATCTTAGAAAGAAGGATATCTTATAATCTGTGACAACATTGATGAACCTGCAAGACACTATGTTAAATGAAATAAACCAGATACCAAAGACAAATACAACGTGATTTCATGCATATAGGAATCTAAAGTAGTCAAATTCATAGAAGCAGAGAGTAGAATGGTAGTTGCCAGGAGATGGAATGAGGTAGAAACAAGGAGATAATAGGTAAAGAATATAAAGTTTTAGCTATTTAAGATGAATAAGTCTTATAGATCTATTGTCAGCATGGAATGTATAGTAAAACAATATTGTATTGTATACTTAAATTTTTACTAAGAGGGTAGTCCTTATGTTAAGTATCTGAATCACACGTGAAAAATAAATAAAGATAGCAAGAGGAAATTTTTCAGGGTAATGAATATGTTTATGACAGATTGTGGCGATGATTTCATAGGTCTATAGAGATCTCGAAACTCAAGTTTATATATTAAACAGGCATGGCTTTTGAGATCTATCATATCTCAATAAAGTAGTTTCAAAAAAAGGGAAGGAAATCCTACAATTTGTGACAACATAGATGAATCTGGGGCACATTATCGCAAGTGAAATAAGTCAGTCACAAAGAACAAATTCTGCATGATTCCTTTTGTATGATATTTCTAAAATAGTCACACTCAGTAGCATGGAATACAATAGTGTTTGCCAGGGGCAAGAAGGAGGGGAAAATGGGGAGTTGTTCAGTGGGTATCAATCCACTTATGCAAGAAAGAAAATTCTAAAGATCTGTTATAAGACATAGTACCTGTAGATAACAATAAGGTATTGTACACATCAAAATTTAAGAGGGTGAAACGCAGGCCATATATATATATATAATATATATATATATATATATATATATATATATATATATATTACTCATAGTACAAAGAGGCTTCAGCACTTGGTCAGTTGGAGCTGCAGGTAAAGGCAGCTGGCTAAGAGCACGTGCTATTTTGTATGTAAGCAGAGGGGAGGGGGATTGACTCATCCTAGTGAATAAAATTCAGCCCCTGTGGATGAGAGGCCGATGTGCTGCCTAGCTAGCTTTTAGGAGGACGGGACCAGCTGTGTCCTTGAGCTAAGCAGGGAGATAATGTCTATGGGAATGGCCAAAGGGGCAGACAGTGCCCATGAGAGCGATGGAAAATGTCTTTGGGAGCAAGCACAGCCCCGGGAATGCTTTGCAGTCTTCCTTGGGGCTACTGACCCAACAATCAATCCTCTTTGCCTATAGTGTCCATAGAGCGACTATGTACAAATTAACCCACAGAGGTTATATCTCATGATAAGTGTTCTTATCTCACACACACACACACAACACAACACACACACACACACACACACACAACACACATACACACGACATAAGGAAACTCTGGGAGGTGTTAGTTATTTGCTTGGTTGTGATGATGGTATTACAGGTGTGTGCATATGTCCAAACTCATCAAATTATACACAATGTGTGCAGTTCTTTGCATATAATTTAAACCTCAATAAAACCCTAAAAAACCTCAATGGATTAACTCAACAAAAGTTATTGTTATTCATTACTACATTCTAAAATTTAGCAAAGTAAATTGGCATGCAGTTTTACCTGGGAGCCTGGCTCTTTAGCATGAAAGATTTGCATTTAGCTGGGTACTTGATGCCCAGATAGAAACTACATTTTCTCACCTCCCTTGTAACCTATTCGTGCCTATGCAGAATCTATATATTTTTTGGAAGTCCCTTTTTCTCTCTCTCTGTTATATTTAATGGTGAAATATTAGAAACAAATTCTTTAAAAGCATAAATAAGAACATAGAAGCTCACTTTTATTGTTTCAATTTAACATGTTCTTGAAATAATTAGGATAAATAAAATTATTGTGATTGAAAAGTAGGAATCAAAATTATTTTTCATTTCAGATGATATGGTTTTCTACATAGAAAACCTGCAATAATGTTTAGAGAAATTATTAAATGTCATAATGTAATTCAGGAAGGATTCTGGTATAAAATCAATTTAGAAAAGTAAATTGTCTTCTGAAATCAGTGGAAATTAGAGAACATAATTTAAAAAAATAAATCATGCTTAGAACTGTCTTGAAATATAATTGTTACAATAGGGAATCTCAGAATTTTGTAAAGAAAATGAGGAGTACGCATTTTATATGAAAATTTAAAAATACAATGTAAACTTTAATTTGGCTAAAGTTGATATTTTTAAAATATTACCAGTCATATTTTTACACATATTTAAATAAATTTGGATATGTCTGTGAACATATCCAGAAATTATTAATTTATATTTAAAAATGTAAATTTCTCTCCAAAGTGTTATAATTAGATCTGTTCAATTCTTATACATTAGCAAATAAAACAAATCACATGGAATATTTTATTTGTTATAAATGAATTTTAATAGTTAAAAGTTACATTAAGAAGTTATATGAAAATATGAATTCTAAAAATCAAAATAAGAAAGATGGATTTTCCTTCAATAGATAATATAAATAACTATTTCTTTATAATGTCCAAAGCTCTCTCATAAGATTGGCAAGCTGGTTACTTTGTTTTACAATTAACAGGGAGCTATTTGAGAAGATTTCTAAACAGTGTAGCTCCTGTGAGATTGAAGAATTTAGTTGTTTTTTAGAGGAAATTATGTTGATTTTAGGAATTTTACACATTTAAAGCACTTGAACAAAGAAAAAATAATAATTAATTTAATCAATCGATAAATATAATTCTTAAAAATTAAATATAATTTCTGGACACTGGATAGCATATAATTTTGATATAGCATATTTTATTTTAGTATGACACTTTTAACAGAGAAATAGTCATGAAAAATCTAAATTATTAAATAAAAAACCCTGACTTAAAATAATCATGTTTGTAGTTATAAAAGTGTGTTTTAATTTTCTGGAAAAAAATGGTAAGTTTGTGGTCTGGTGAAATGAGTAAATGTATCCAAATGTACATGTCATGTCATATTTACAAACGATGCATGTTTATTGCATTCAAAAAATTATTTTGTCATATATAAATAAATCTAATACAATCAAGCCTTTCTATAACTACCCTATTATACTTTCTTTTATATATGTGTGTGTTTTATGTTACTAATTATTAACAAACATCAAGTGTGCACTGCGTGGTAAGCATTCTTCAAGATGATTAATATTTGTTAATTTATTTAAATCTTGTAATAGCCCAGAGGTAGGTCCTTATATTATACTCAAATTTACCAGTTAGAAAACTGAGATATAATGAGGTAATCTGAATTCATAGCTTATGATTTTGATCACTACAATTATATATTATATTAAATTAGCAACTATAGCTGTTCCATTAATGACATTTTCTTTAAACATTTTCTATAATTTGATAAAATTAACAAGTTTATGTGATCTATTATAATGTAGCAGATGAGGCACTGTGAAAATAAAGCATGAATATACTTCAGAAATGGAGGAACTTCACTTGCTAATGAAGAAAAGTAACACTGAAATGTAATGATGAAAAGTTGATCTTTTAAATAAATGATTCTGAATATCTTGAATTTAAAAGTAATAACTCTTGATTCTATCTCATATACAAAAATCAATCCTAGATTAATTATAGATCTAAATATGAAGGATGAAAAATAAAATTTTTAGAGATACACATTGAAGAATATTTTATGACCTTAAGGAGAAACAAGAAGCATTAGTCATAAAGAATTGCTGAAGTGTATTCATTTATAAAAATAACTTCAGCTTACCAATAGCATCAGTAATTGAGTAAAAAAATCATCTACAGAGACATAGAAAATAATCATAAAACATATCTGACAAGTACTGATATCCAGAATATATAAAGAACATCAAAAAATCAATAATAAAGCAAAAAACAATTTGACATGAAAATGGGTAAAAAGTCTTGAACACACTCTTCAAATAGGTTATTCAAATGTCCAACAAACATACAAAACACTATTCATTTTGATTTTCCATCTAAAAAATGTGCATTAAAACTGTAGTGTAATGCCACTACATAACTACCAGTAAGGCTAAAAGGAAGATGACAATATATTTTGTCAAGAATGCAGAGCAACTGAAACTCTGATATACTGATAGTGGAAGTGTAAACTAGTACAACCATATCATAAAACTGTTTCGCAGTGTCTGTTAATGCCAAACACATGTATAATTTGTGACCCAACAATTTCACACTGCTATGTAAATAAAGAAATAAAATAAAGACATTATTCACCAAAAGGCATGGCAAAAATGAAGAATGGAATGGAACTATTTATAATAGCCTCAAAATAGTTTAAAAAAAAAAAAACACATACACACCAAATCTCTAACAACAAAGAATAAAGAGTTAGCTATCAATAAAAATAGAATATTATACATTAACAACTATGGTCAAAGTATAATTACATGCAGTTTGGGTAAAACTCTCAAGTATAATGTTTGGAAAAAAAATACCAACCATAAAGTGTAAATTTTAATCAATTTACTTATATACAGTTATTTACTTTTATAAGTCAATAAAAGGGCCTGATTAATCTGTGGATAGTGGCTGCGTTTGATGGTAATGGTGACTTGAAGAAGGCTCTGGGTGTGTTCTAGTGAGCTGGTAATGTTCTCTCTAGCTATACAACGGGTACAAGGGTACTCACTTTGCAAAAATTTACTTATAATTAGTACAACTCACTCTCTCCTTCTCTCTATTTCAAAATTATAACAGAGTTATTTATGAACACCTAAATTAAAATCACCCTTAACTTATGAATATTTATGTTAAGTGTAAAAGTCACAACTTTAAATCTAGTAAAAGCATGGCAGTGTGGCAACTTTATTTTAATTTTTATCTTTTAGATAAAAATTAAAATTTTCACTGGGCCAATTTCTATCATCTGGCAATTGTTTAAAATTTCTACAAGTTACGGAAACACTAACACATAAAAACAAAAGGAAGAGCACAAAAAATTCTCTACTGTCTCTCCTGTAAGTCATTTTGATGAGAAAAAACTTTATGTGATGGAAAAGAAAGAAATACAGAAAGAATTACTGATCAAAACTGGTACAAAAATATTTTACTTAAAAAGGGCACTTTTCCACAAAGCTTCTACTACTTTATTGGTAAATACTCAGTGTCAGCTCCGAGCTGATCAAGAAGGGAAGGTTTCGGTGGTGAGATGCCCAGTTGAAAGAATGCATAAAGAGTCGACATGAGTATGAAACGACAGGCACCAACTTTATTGTGGGTAGCGTGCACATCTGCGCTAGGGAACCACATGGACTTTATATATGTCAGAGAACAATACTGACATTCTGCCACACGTGCATAATAAACAATAAGCTGAGTCATACTTGCATAAGTTAGGCATAGGCACCTTATTACATTGATGTAACATTTCACTCCAGAGTCCTGTCCCACACCGGACTAAAAGGATGAAATGTTCAAATGTTAAAACATTGAGTTGGACCAACTTCCAAATTAGTTATGCGACTCCATAATGCCTGTGCCTAAAAGATACCCTACATTTAACTAAGACTAGGGGGCCGATTGTAATCCTCCTGGCTCTGTTATATTGAGTGAGACACTTAAAACCTCTTAGTCTCAAAAAAGTTTATTTGTAAAAAATGAGAGTAATATTTTTTACTTCATATACTTTTTTTTTTTACAATAGTAAATTTATTCTTTTATTTTTTTAGTCTACAGCTTCTAACAGCTTAAAAATATTCACATTTCAATTTACTAACAATCTCTTTTGGGAATTATAGCCTAGTTTTTGGCCATTGTGAGTAAAGCTGCTAAAAAGATCCATGAGCAGATTTTTGTGTGAACATAAATTTACATTTTTCCTGAGATGAATGTCCAAGAGTTTTCTAAATTTATAGCACCATTTTACACATTCACCAACAGTGTGCGAATGGTCCAGTTTCTAGGTATTCTTACCAGCATTAAGAGTTTTCACTACTTCAATTTGGTCATGTTGATAGATGTGTAGTGATATCAGACTATAGTTTTCTATAGTTTTAATTTGCATTTCATCGATGGCTATTGATGTTGAACATCATTTCATATGCTTACCTGCCATTCACATATCTTATATAGTAAAATATTACTTCATGCCTATGCCCTTTTTA
The DNA here is from genome assembly GCA_003508835.1 of Eonycteris spelaea. Classification (NCBI taxonomy): domain Eukaryota; kingdom Metazoa; phylum Chordata; class Mammalia; order Chiroptera; family Pteropodidae; genus Eonycteris; species Eonycteris spelaea. Next base: position 2,852,243 of record PUFA01000176.1, read on the forward strand.
ATTTTGGATTTTTAAAAATTGTTGAGTGTTAAAAGATCTGTATATATTTTAAGTTCTATCCCTTTGTCAAATATGTGGTTTACAAATGTTATTTCCCAGTCTGTAGTTTATTTTATGTCCTCTTAAAAGAGTCTTCCACATAAATTAACAACAACAACAACAAAATTGGAACAAATTCTAACGTAACATTTATTTTTCTTCCATGGATTGTGTCTTTTCTATCACTTCTAAGAACATTGATCATCCTGTTTAGGAAGTCCCCTAGATTATTATGTTTAGAGAAAAAACTTTCTTTAGCCATTCTTGTGTCCATTGTAGAAAATTCTATTAATTTTCTGTCATGTGAAAAGTCCTGAAGGATATTTTCACTGGAAGCAGATTTTAGGTTTATAGTACATTTCTTTTAGCATGTGAAAAATGTCATTTCCTGCTAATCTCAGGGGCTTCTGGAGTAAAATTTTCTGTCATTTTATTGTTTTTTAACTACAAATAAGGTATCATTCCTATCACTGAATTTAAGGTTTATTTTCCTTTGTTTTTAGTTTTAGAAATTGAAATATGTGTCTTTGTACTTAAACTGTTCAATGTTCGCTCAGCTTCTTGTATCTGTGGGTATATGCATATTGCCAAATTTGTAAAGGTTTTGACCATTATTTTTTCTAGTACTTTCTCAGCCCCACTTTCTTTCTCCTTTCCTTACAGTAGTCTAATGTAAATGGCAAAAGATTCATTATGATCTCATTTGTCTTTGAGGTTCTATTCATCTTTTTTTTTCAAGCTATTTTCTCTGTTATTCAGATAGGTTAATTTTAATTTTTCTATCTCCCACTTCAAGTTTTTTTTTCTTCCCCTCCATACTGCTGTTGTATACATATATAGAGCCTTTTGTTTCAGTTATTATAATTTTAGTTTTCAAAATTTGCATTTTTTTTTTGTTTCTTTCTGAGACCTGTAATTGTTTTCCATTTGTAATTGTTCATTGAAATATTATAATGATGGATGTTTGACAGTCTTTGGTAACCCTAACATTTCTTTCATTTGGGTATTGGCATCTGTGGATTCTATTTTCTCATTCAAGTTAAAATTCTCATGATTCTTTGTATGATGAGTTATTTTCCATTGAAATTTGGACATTTTGAGCATAGTTTACAAGACTGTGGAAATAATATAAACCTGTTTTAATTATTTTCTTTTGATATTGCTCCAGCAGGAAAATGGAGTTTCCCCCTTCTCATCACCAGATGGAAGTAGAAATCCAACTTCCCCACTTAACTCTAATGAAACGTGAATGGGGAACATTTTGTTGTTGGACAAAGTGGGAGTTCCAGTTCCCACTGATAATCCCTGCCTAAGTGTGTTAGAAGTACTTCATTACTGCCTCCCACTCACTGTTCTTCACCAACACGGAAAAAGAGTTGATCTCATTACTGCTAGGTAATGGTAAAAGTTCTGAGTCTCATCAGACACCACTGCACCACAGTGGATAAAGGGAACAATTTTACTACCAAGTGATGGTGGAAGTTTGGTCTCCAACCTGGTCTTCAAAATATTATTTGTGGGTGGGTAGGGGAAATTTTAATAATGTTAATAGATAGCTCTTTAATTCTTTCCATAGTCTCATTTTCTCTATCACTTTGCTATTATTACTATGACTAATTACTATAAACTCAGTGGCTTAAAACAACACACATTTATTCTCTTGCAGTTCTGAAAGTCAAAAGTCTAAAATCAACATGTTAACAAAGATGAGTTTCTTCTTGGGGCTTCAAAAGAGAAATGTTTCCTTGCTCTTTTCAGCTTTTAGGGACTACCTCCATGCTTTAGCTCATGGATCCTTCCTCATATCATTCCATCATCTTGTTTCCATTGTCACATATTTTACTAGTGACTCTGATCCACTAACTTCCCTCTTATAAGCACCTTCATGAATATATTCAGCCCACATGGACAATCCAGAATAATTTCCCCATCTCAAAATCCTTAATTTCATCATATTTGCAAAGTCCCTTTTAGCATAAGGTGAGAGAGTCACAGATTGCTACGATTAAGCCATATTCATTTTGCGGGGGGGGGGGGGGCGGGGGTAGGACATTATTTAGCCTACCTCACCTTATCTAAAATGTTGTCAGCTCTTAGAGCTTTCACCTTAAAATATCTAGATTTTTCTCAGTTTTCATTTTTATCACTCTTATGCAAGCCTCCATTTCTCACCTTGACTACTGCCTCCATAGGTTTTATACAGCACCAAGAACTATAAATTAGAAACTTGAAAGGCATTTTGAAAGAAGTAAAAGTATGGTTAAATTAAAAAAAAATTAATCTCTTATTGTGCATATGAGTGTGTAAAAAGCATTTCATTCATTAGTAATTTGATATAAACAATCTCGTGTTAATTGAGTTTTTACCATGTGCAAGGCATTGGCATTAATCTTTGCTTGAATTAATTCACAAACAGGCAAACAAATTAGGGGAGGCCAGATATATTAAAATATCTGAGAAGAGACTTGAATGTCTGTTATGCTGTAATCTTGAAATGAGGTGAGTATTGGAGAAATGGGTAGACATTGAATAACAATTATTAAATGAAACTAAAAATGCCATTCTAGGGAAAAGGAGTTTAATTAAATTCAATTAACCTTGGTTGAGCATGTACTAGGTACCAGACTATTAGCTAGGAAAAGACTAAATATGGAAAACTAGTACATAGCCTTGCCTAAATACATTGAAATTCAATAAAGTTGAAACAGAATTTAAAACATAAATTAGCTTGGAAAACTGTGTAGAGATTTCTGGAGGATTTACACAGAAATCATTATATCTAGTGGTTTAAAAAAGATTTTATTTTCTACTGGCAGCACAGATAGATAAAATGGACAATGTATAAAATGCAATCAAGAGCAATTAACTTATTGTACAAAGTCATAGTGAAAATCAGATGTCCAAATGGAAAAAATGAACATAATAAAAAAAACTGTCATGAAAACAACTTAAAAGATAAGGATGCAGAGAGTGAGAAGATAAATTGGCAATTTTTAGATACATCTTCTATAATATTCTTCTTTAATTTCAGAAAAGTATTTTTTATTTTATTAGTAAGAGTGATACATAGAGACACTTTTGCAGGATTCAAGAGTGGGTCTGATTTTTATTAATATTATGCTGATATCAGTTGTCACTTTTCTTGAACTTTTCCTTTAAGATATAACTATATCATGTTTCAGTGTCAAAATATGAGCCTTTTGACATCACAGAAAACTTAAAAGATCCAAGTTTATATCAATTATCTAGCTATCATAACACGATATGTTGAATCATAGTTGACATTCAACAAATATTGTTCTAAAGATTTGAGATAAAAATGTTTGTCTTCCAAAAGAGGAGAAATTTGTTTCCATGTGTGGATTTTATTAAATTGCCATAACCTTCTAAGCCCTTGACAACTGTGAGTAATTAATAACTGCTCATAAACTAGAGATTTGAGTGGCCCATTTTGTTACAGTAATCTATAAATAAAATTGTTTCAAATAGCTTATATTTAAAAATCTTCTAGTAAAATAGACCTCAGCATTTTCAATGTGTCTAGCTATTCACTGAATTTATAAGGGAGTCATTTTCACCTGCTGTAACCTATATGATAATGAATTATTACTGGAACTGTATACTCTTAGGGAACTGTAGCAATTATGTTCCCTTGTCAGGGCATGTACCCTACATGCACAAACAATTTATCTTAGCAGAAAACATATACTAACATTCTTTTAGTTAAAAAAAAAAAAAAGAAAAAAAAAAGAAAAACTTGTAATTTCATTGTTCTAGTAGAGAAAAAGATTTTTGAAAAGTCCATTAATTAAACTCAAGGAACCATCATTGTGGACTATACCCAGCATCACAAATTTCACATATTGCAGAGTTAATTGATAATTAAAACTTATTAATATTGCCTATATTTTAAAAATAATATTTTAATAAATCATTACAGTGTTCTATTAGAATATGATATTGTACTTGTCACACCATGAGCTTTCTGCTCTACTGGAGGATATGGCTGGTCCCATCCTCCTGAATGCCAACTAGGCAGCAGGTTGGGCTCTCATCTGCAGGGGAAGACCCTTATTCCCTGGTATGAGGTAATCCCTCTCCCTTCAGCTTGTATGTGAAACAATGCCTGCTCTTGACTGTCTGCCTTTTCCTGAGGCTCCAAATGACCAAGTGCTGAAGTCTCCTTGTATTGTGAGTAATAAACGGCATTTCTCACCTCTCTAGTCCTTTTGGTGGTTCTTCAGAATATCCACACTCAGTTTCTAGACCTGGGGCTGCTCGTTATACTTATTTACTTACTTATTCACTCACTTGCCTGGCTAGAAAAAGACGACTTTTATTGACTCTTTCAAAAACCCAATTTTTGGTTCTATCGATAAGTCATTCATTTTACTGTTTTAAATTTCATTGATTTCTGCTTAACTTTTTATTATATTTTGTGCTTTCTTTAGGCTTATTGCTTTTCTTTCTCTAGTTTCTAACATGATAACATAGGTAATTGATTCTAGATCTTTCCTCTTCTCAAAATATACCTTGAATGCTATAAACTTTTTTCTAAGCACTGCTCTCTCGCGGGCGAGCGCTTTCTCTCTCTCTCTCCCCTATATATTTTAATAAAGCATTTCTTTATCTCAAAATATTTTAAATTTTCTCTGGAGAATTCTAGGCATCTCTCTGTTATTATTTTATAGTTTAATTCTATTGTTGCCTGATAAAATACTTTGCATGTTTTCTATTCTTTTAAATTTGTTCTGTTAATGTGATGTATTAAATTGATTGGCTGTATCTGTCAAACTATCTTGCATTTCAGTAATAAACTCCATATGGTCATGGCATAGAATCTATTTAAGGTGCTTGGAATTCTGTTTGTTAGTATTTTGTTGAGGATTTTTGCATTGATACATCTCAGGGACATTGGTCTATAGTCTTTTGTAATGTCTTTGACTTTGCTATCAGGGAAATTCATGAAATGAGTTTGGAAATATTTATTCTTATTCAGTTTTTTGGAAGATTGTGAAGTGGATTTGTGTTGACTCAATTCTATTAAAATTTTAATGGTGTGTTTTACGGCCCAGATTGTGGTATATCTTGATAAATGTTCTATGTAAACTTTAAACAATGTGTATTCTTCCATTGGTTATTGTATTCTATAAATGTCAAATACAGCAACTTGATTGATAGTGTTGTCCAGGTTAACATATTTTTAATGATTTTATGCATACTTTATCTTTCAGTTACGGACACAATCTGTTGAAAGCCCCAAATATAATGCTGGATTGGTCTATTGCTTCTTTTAGTTCTATCACTTTTTACCTCATGTAGTTTATGTTCTATTGTTTGGTGCATGGATATTTAGAGTGTGTTTCTTTTCTTGGAGACTTAGTAATTAGTAATGCTTCTCTTTTTTTCAGATAATTTCCTTTTATATGAAGTCTGCCTTGTTGAAAATTAATATAGCTACTCCAGCTTTCCTTTGATTAGCGTTAGCATCACACATATTTCTCCACCTTTTTACTTTTAATTTATCTCAGTATTTTAAAAGCGAATTTCTTATACACAGCACATAGCTAATTTTTGTGTTTTTAATACACACTGACAATCTCTGTATTTTAATCAATATTATAATTTAGACCATTTATATTTTGAAGTGATGATTGATATATTCAGATTAATATTAACTGCTTCTAACATTTATATTTATTATTAGAAACTTTTTTCTGACTTACATGATTTCACATGAACATTTTTACAATTTCATTTGATCCCTTCTCTCAATGTATCAATCATACTTATTAAAAATCTTTCTTTTAGTGGTCTCCCTAGAGTTTGTAATATAGATTTTGAACTAAGTGAAATATACCTTCAAATAGCGCTATTTTGCTTTATGTTACTGCAGGTTACTTATAACAGAGAATTAGCAATTCCACCCTCACCTCCCTTGAGATCTTGCTGTCATTTTTTAACTCATCCATAGGATATAATCACCTAACATTTTGTTAGTATTATTACTTTTAACAAGTAAAAAGTTATTTTAAGTCAATTAAGACATTAAAACTATATATTATTTTACTAGTGGACATTCCTTATCTGGTGCTCTTCCTTTATATTGATCCAAGATTCTGATTTAAGTCATTTTCCCTCTTCCTGGAAAAAAAAAAAAAAAACATAGTATTTTAATACTTTTTGTCCATGAATTTTTTTTGTTTTGTTTTTCTTCTCTAAGAAATTCTTTATTTCTCATTTACTTTTGAACTGACATTATGTTGGATATGAAATCTTAAGCCAATTTTTTTTCTATTATTTTCTTCTTGCTTACATGGTTTCTAATGAGATACCTGATGTAATTTTTACTTTTGTTTCTTAGATAGGGATCCCAACCACCAGGTCCTTTCAAAAGTTTCTCTTTTTGTTTTGTTTTGTTTTGTATGCCGCAGTAATGTTTTTGGTTGTTGTTGTTGTTGTTGTTTTCTTTTTTTCTGCTTGGGGTTCTATGAGCTTCCTGGATCTCTGATTTGGTGTCTGTCATTAATTTAGGAAAATTTAGGTTCTATGAGCTTCCTGGATCTGTGATTTGGTGTCTGTCATTAACTTAGAAAAAATAATACTTCAAATATTTTTTTCTGCTTTATTTCCTTTTTTTTCTCCTTCTGGTGTTTTTTTTTAAACAAACATTTTTTCAATTGTTTCAAAGTTCATGGATGTTATATTCTATTTTTTAATTACTTTTTCTTTTTTTCAGTTTGAGAAGTTTCTATTAACCTATATTCAAACTCATTGATTCTCTTTAGACACTGTCTCATCTACTGGTGACTCTATCAAAGGCACTCTTCAGTTCTGTTACCATGTTTCTGCTTTCTAGCGTTTCCTTTTGATTCTTTCTTAGAAATCCCATCTCGTTGCTTACATTACATATCTATTCTTGTATATTCTTACTTTCTTATCTGAATCCTGAACTTATTAGAATAGAGTTGTTGCATTTTTTATAAAGATGAAATTCAAATAACATGAAATTCATTATTTTAAATGAACAACTCAGTGACATTTAGTACACTACAACTACCATGTTTATCTAGTTCCAGAACATGTTCATCACCTCAATATAAAACCCATACATATTAAGTAGTCATTCCTTATACCTTCCTTTCTCCAGAACCACCAATCTTCTTTCTGTTCTATGGATGTGCTTATTATAAATATTTCATATAAATGGGAATCATACAAATACATGACATTAAGTATTCAGGTTATTTCATTTAGCATAACCTTTTCAAGGTTTATCCATGTTGGAGAATATATCATTGTTTTTTTGTTTGTTTTTCACTTTTCCTTTGTTTAAAAAATGTTTTATTGTTATAAGATATACATAACACAAAATTTATTATTTTAATCATTTTAAATTTACAATTCAGTAGCATTACATTCAGTCACATTGTTGAGCAACCATCACCACAATCCATTACCAGAACTTTTTCATTATTCTAAACTGAAATTTTGTACCAATTAAGCAATGACTCTCTATTTCTCCCTTTCCTCAGACACTAGTAACTACTATTTTACTTTTTGTCTCTATGAATTTGACTATTCTACGTACTTCATACAGCATTTGTTCTTTTTTTGTTTTGCTTATTGCACTTAGCATAATATCTTCAAGAGATATCCATGTGATAGCATGCATTGTAATTTAATTATTTTTAAAGGCCAAATAATAATCTGTTGTGTAGATATATTACATTTTATTAAAAGTCAAAATTCCATAGATGTTCTTTTGGCAATTGTGAATGGCATCGCTGTGAATATTTATGTGCAACTATTTGTTTAAATATCTCTTTTCAGTTCTTTTAGATATATAGCTAAGTGGAATAGCTGGGTTATAGGGTAACGCTATGATTTATATTTTAAATTTCCATCAATAATGTGCAAGGTTCAAATTTTTCAATACTTTTACGAACACTTCTTTAAATGAACAACTCAGTGACATTTAGTATGCTACAACTACCATGTTTATCACTTTATTTTTTTATTTTTGTTATCACCATCTTGGTACATGTGAAGTGGTTTCTTATTATTGTTTTTATTTACATTGCCTTGATGACTAACAATGTTTGAGGTCTTTCTATCTGCTTTGTGGCCATAATGTATACTTTTTGGAGAAGAAAATAATACAAATAAAAAGAGAAGTCAATGAAGTAAAAAAACAGACAAAAGAGAAAACCAGACAACATTTGAAAAAAAAATTGAATATTTAACAAGTTTGAGCAAGAGGAAATAGATAACATAAAAATATGTATAGTACTTTACTACAGATCCTCTACATTTTGAACAATTTCTGTCAATAGTCAAAGACAGTAAAGTGCACAAATTTGTCGAAAAAGTAAACTCATCTAAAGAAATGCAAGAAAAAAGTTGTTGTTCATATCTCCTAAAGAAATTAAATGTGTGGTTAAAAACATTTTTCAAAGAAAAAGAATCTCCAAAATTCTTCACTAGAGAATTCCATCAAAATTTTAAAAAGAACCAAAATATATAAGATTGACAATGACATTGTAAGAAAAAAAAAATTCTTAGAAATGAGATTGCTGGGTCATATGGTAGTTATTTTTTTTTAATTTTTTGAGGAATCTCTATGCTGTTTTTCCACAGTAGTTGCACCACTTTGCACATTCATCAACAATGTATAAAATTTCCAATTTCTCCACAATCTTGCCAACACTTGTTGTATCCATACCTTAGCTATTGTGAATAGCATCACAGTGAAGATCAGGGTGCATAAATCTTTTCAGATTTGTATTTTGGTTTTCTCTTTTAATTAAATTTATTGGGGTGGCATTGGTTAATAAAATTATATTGGTTTCAAGGGTACAATTCAATATAATAATTTTATATATATATATATATATATATATATATATATATATATATATATATATATATATATATATTGCATGTGTGCTCACCACCCAAAGTTAAATTTCTTTTCTTTCCATCACCATATACTTGACTGCCTTTAGGCTTATTTACCTCCCTGCCCTTTCCTTTGTTAACCACTAAACTGTTGTCAGTGTCCATGAGTCCGTTTGTTTGTCTTGCTCATTTATTGCTATCAGTTTTATATTTTACATATAAGTGAAACCATGTGGTTCCCAACTTCTGTCTGGCTTATTTCACTTAGCATGATTATCTCAAGATCTATCTATGTTGTCACAAATAGCAGTGTTTCATCTTTTCTTACAGCTGAGTAATATTCCATTGTATATAAGTACCACATATTCTTTATCCAATCATCTATTGAAGGGCACTTCAGTTGTTTCCATGTCCTGGACACTGTGAATAATGCAGCAATAAACATCAGGGTATATATATATCTTCATGAATAAATGTTTTCAAACTTTTGATGCAGATACCCAGAAGAAGGAGTGTTGGGTCATATGGTAATTCTATTCTTAATTTTTGAGGAAACTCCATACTGTTTCCCATATTTCCCATAGTGGCTATATCAATTTACATTCCCACCAGCAGTATACGAGGGTTCCTTTTTCCGCACAACCACTCCAACACTTGTTATTACTTGTCCTGTTGATGATAACCATTCTAACCAGTGTGAGGTGGTATCTCTTTGTGGTTTTGATTTACATTTCCCTAATAGCTAGTTAAGTGGAACATATTTTCATGTGTCTGTTGGCCATTTGTGTGTCTTCCTGGGAGAAGTGTGTGTTCAGCTTCTCTGATCACTTTTTAATTTGATTGTGTTTTTGTTGTTAAGTTGTATGAGTTCTTTATATATTTTAGGTATTAGGCCCTTATTAAGGACACTGTTTGCAAATATTTTCTCCCATTCAGATGGTTGCCTTTTTGTTTTGTTGATGGTTTCTTTTGCTCTCCAGAAGCTTTTACTTTGATATAGTCTCATTCATTAATTTTTGTTTTTACTTCTCTTGCCTTTTGGTTCAAATTCATAATTTTGTTTCTAAATCCAAGATCCATGTGTTTAGTATCTATGTTTTCTTCTATGCAATTTATTGTCTTAGGTCCTTGATTCATTTTGGATTAATTTTGGTGTATGGTAAGACAATAATCTAGTATAATTCTTTTGCAGGTGGCTTTCTAGTTTTCCCAGCACCATTTATTGAAGAGACTTTTTTTCCTACATTGTATATTTTTGGCTCCTTTGTCGAAAATTATTGGCTTATATATATGTTCCACCACCCCCACCCCCATGCCCCGGGCTCTCAATTCTGTTCCATTGGTCTCCGTCTTTTTTTTTTTTTTTTCAGACATCATGCTTTATTCATTATTGTTGCTTCATATATAATTTGAATTCAGGCAGTGTGATTCCTCTGGCCTAGTTCTTTTTTCTCAAAATTGCTTTGGCCATTTGGCGTATTTTGTGATTTCATACAAATCTGATTATTTTTTTGTCTTATTTCCTCAAAAAAATGGAATTGGGATTTCAATGGGGATTGCATTAAATCTGTATATTGCCTTGAGTAATATGGCCATTTTAATTATGTTGTTTTTTCCAGTCCATGAACAGAGAATATCTTTCCATTTCTTTGTATCTTCTTCAATTTCCTTTAATAATATGTTGTAGTTTTCAGTATATAGGTTCTTCACATGGTTTGTTAAGTATATTCCTAGACATTTTATTTTATTATTATTTTTTTGCAATTGCAAAAGAATTTTTTTTTACTTTTTTTGAAATTTCATTGTTAATATATAGAAACACAATGAATATTTATACATTGATTTTGTATCCTGCAACTTTACTGTGTTTAATGTTTCTAATAGGTTGTTTTTGGGGGTGGTATTTAGGGTTTTCTATACAGAGAATCATGCTATCTGCAAAAAGTGACAGTTTGACTTCTTCATTTCCAGTTTGGATGCCTTTTATTTTTTTACTTTTGCCTGATTTTTCTACCTAGAACTTGCAACATTATATTGAATAAGAGTGGTGAGGAGGGACAACCTTGTCTTGTTTCTGATCTTAGAGGAAAGGCTTTCAATTTTTCACCTTTAAGTATGATATTAGCTGAGGATTTGTCATATGTGGCCTTTATTTTGTTCAGGTACTTACCTTCTATACCCATTTTATTAAGTATTTTAATTGTAAAAAAATGCTATGTATTGTCAAATGCTTTTTATTTATATATTTATATTATCATATAATTTTTGCTTATTTTTTTAATGTGGTGTACCATATTGACTGATTTGTGTGGTTTTCTTTGAATAAATTTGTAGATCTTTTGGCTCATAAGATAGTTCTATTTTTAATTTTTTTGAGGAATCTTCAAACTATTTTCCATAGTGGATGCACCAATTTGCAATCCCACCAATGATGCACAAGATTTCTCTTTTGTCTACATTATTGTCAAAATTTGTTGTTTGTTTATTTATTAATGATAACCATTCTGACAGGTGTGAAGTGATTTCCCATTTTGGTTTTAATTTTTGTTTCTCTGATGATTAATTACATTGAGCATTTTTCATATGTCTATTTGCCATTTGTATGTCCTCTTTGGAAAATGTTTATTTAGGTCCTCTGCCCATTTTTAATTGAATTGTGTGTTTTTTGGTATTGGATTGTATACATTTTTAATGAAATTTTGGATATTAACTCTTTATCAGATGCATATTTGCAAATATCTTCTCTCATTCAGTAGGTTGTCTCACATTTTGTTGATGGTTTCCTTTGCCGTGGTACATCTCTAGTAGGAGGATCAACCAGTGAAGGGTGGTAAAGATGGAATTTATTTTACTCTAGAGCCCATGCCGTTTGCAATTGAGCATGTTGTATTTCAGAAACTCCTATTTTACTTTAGAAAAAAAAATATTATTAGAAGTACATGCATACACACAAATACAAGTCAATCTCCATTTGACACTTTCCACAGTCACCAGTTTCCTACCATGAAAAGTCACTGCTGCTATCATTTTCTTAATTGTCATAGGTTTTCAACAGATAGTCTATCCAGTTATCTTTTTTTTTAAATAATATTTCTTGGAAAAATATTATCTATCATACATATCTTATTTTTGTCAATTGACTTAATGATGTTTTTTGTAACGTTATTTTCCTTTAGCACAGATTTTGATTTAGGACTTTATGACACTTTTCCCTGCTCTTTGTGTCCTCACTCTTATAGCAATGGATAAGACCCTGTATCTCTCTTAGAATTTTTTGGGGGCGGTTCTACTTACAGATAATTTAAAGCTTTTGTTGTTCTCTATTTCCCACTCTGCGGTTATGTGTGGTCTTATTGTCCTTAGTGATTTTAAGATGGTTTTGGGTTTTGTTCTTGTTGTTATTGGGAAGAAGGAGCTTCAGAATCAAGAGTTGTCAATATTCTCTCTGCCTATGTGATTTTGAGGCAAGTACATTCGTATCTAGAATGTGGTTCCTGTCTCATGCAATTCTCATTCGATTTTGGATGTCCTTGTGGTTTGGACTGAGTCCTACTGACTATTAAAGAAGCATTCTCAATGAACTCTAATTAATTTTCCATTTTATAATATATTTACTATTTTCATTAATCATGATTAGAGAAATATTCCAATGACTCAAAATTCCATCTGCTCCAAATATATATGTTCTAAATCACTTATTAGCTCTGCTTAGCTTGATCAATCTCTTTGATTAATTCTTTTTTCACTACTCTTTCATTTTCTTATGTACCACAAGGTTACTCCAAGGGCCAGTTATTCCCTATTCTGTGATATAAATTGTATATATCTTTAATTTAATGTAACATGTTTCCTATTTCAATTAACTGTCATTACTGTGTGTTAGGCTTTGTGCCAAAAACTGTACATATATTATCTCACCTAAGCCTCATACATTTTAATGACATATATGTTAATACAGGAACTTTAGATATAAGGACACTGGGGCACAGATTAGAATCCAGATATGATTCCAAAATCCAAGCCCTTATATACTTGTTGAGGTTTTATTACACACTTCCAGATTTATTATTGTTTCACCAAAAGAGAAACCAGAAGGTTGAAATAAGAAGTTAAACTCTTGACTGAGGATGTTCTAGACTTGTTCTGGAAAACACCAGCTCAAAATCTTGAAATGGAATTATGGGAAAATGACAACATGCTAGATAACTTTTTTTTTTCCTCTAAAATTTACTCTTCTTCATTTCCACCTTGCTTTCTATCCTAGAAGGCTTAACCATTGGATGACATCAGCAAGTTAATTTTCTCTATGGCTTATGATGATTTTTCGAAGAAAAAAAAAAGCAAGGAAAGGAGAAAGCTGAGATTGGGGTTTATAATTTTTGGTATTCTTTTTATGAAGGCATCCTTGGGAGATTATATTTCTCAACCAAAGGTTACAGCTTCTCTCAAAGCATAAATAATATCAACACCACAGATTTTTTTCTATGTAGTTTAGAATAGAAATTTGCTTTTTAACTATAAGTAGATTCTAATTTCATTAAAATTTTTCCTTTATTTTGCTTTACTTTTGGATAAAAGTATATTTTATCTTATTTTAAAGTTCTATTAAAATCTCCAAGTGCATTAGTATAATGAGAGATATAAAAATGCAACATCCAGTCCAATTTTATCAAATATAAGTAGAAATATTTTCTGCTTTTAAAAATAATATTCTTGCATCAGTCTATGGCTATAATAAAGTTTTGAAACTTTAATTTTTATCAAGGTATTCATTTGTTGTTTAATTTATAACAAATGCAGTGTTACTCATCGTCACTAAACATACAACCTAATGTACCTGACTTTGTCTTTTGTGCGGGAATGTTGGCCTAGTAAAAATAAAAATCAGAACAAATCTTGTAAAAAGAATCAACATTTTTATATCAAAGTTTGAGTCAATATATGGCTTATGTGTCAGTATCGTTTTATAAGGAATTGTACCTACATAGTAATGTTGATTTTCCTACTAACAGTTATCAAGTAGAGTGTTTTTCACCGAATAGATACAAAATAAGTATGTAATAAATTAGTAAATACTCAATACTTTCATTTCAGAAATCAATTCAGCAAAAATACTAGTATGAATCAAATAATGAAATAATCACTCATTGCCAGGAATGTGTGCTAGCGTGTACATATGACTAGCTCTAATAGATACTGCCAAATATAGATGCCAAAAAAAGATGACCAATTTATGTTCCTACCAAGCAACATATGAGAGTTTTAAGCTCCACATCCTTGTTATACTTAGTATTATCTCTAATTTTTGTTTTAGCCATTCTGGTATGCTTATAAAAATATTTTATTCTAATTTTAGATTTTAGTTTCTTGATATTTGATTTTCTGTATTCTTTTGATTGATTTTAGGAGTTCTTTATATATTTGGAATTCAGCCTTCATTTGAATATATATTGGAACTATTTTCTCCCAGTCAGCCTATTTACTGTCTCAGTGAAGTCTTATTGACTTACATTGATTTTTTTTTTTTTTTAGTTAATGCTTTGGGGTCCTTTTTAAAGAAGTGTTCACCTTTTCCAAGATAGAAAAGGAATTCTTTTTCTTGTTTATTCTGAAAATTTGACAGTTTTGTTTTCTATTTTAGTTGTATAATTTATTTCCAGGTTGCTAGTGCATGGAAAGAGCTCCCCACAGGTTTATGTTGATGTAAGAGAATTCGTCTTCCTACCACAAATAAACTGAAATAAAATAAATTATCTTGTCTCCATAGCTCTGAGGACATTATCCTCCACTATGAAGGTTGAAGGGGATAATTCATTCAAATAAATGAAGAGAAATTGTGTAATTGTGTTAATGCAAATTGTCTTTTGTCGTAGAAATTACTAATAAAAAAAAATTATGATCAATGCTCTCCTGCATCCATTAAGGTGATTTCCTTCAACTGTTCTGGCCAAACGGTTGTCTGAGAAGACATTTTTTAAAATTATAATCAGAGAAGAGTTAGGCTTAGATCATCAGGTATAATTTATTTAAATTTAAGTTTGTTATCGACTCTTAGAAAAGATATCTTCCAAATCATATATTTCATATTGATTATTAATTTATTTTTCCTCATTTACAATTTTATCAACAGCATTTGGATGCTAATAAAGATTTCAAAACAAGTTAGGAGATATTACTAAGTCTTCAAAGAGATGACTGCAATAAATAAAACTGTTAGATATTCTCAAAGGAATTTAGAAATGCAGTTTCCAGAAAAATAGAAATATATTCAAACACTTCATTCAAATATTTCTGATTGGCTATTTAATTATGGAGTCATTTTCTTATATAAAATTAAGAATATGAAATAATAAAATGATGTAAAGAAGAACTTTACATGTTCTTTTTATCCTCATGATCCATCTCTATCAATATAAAACTATGTTTATTTTTGAAATTTTGACTTATTAGAGCATCAATAAAATGAAATTAAGGTAAGAGAGTCTATAAAACAGAAGTAAGCAAACAAATATTATATACAGAATGTTCCCACACTCTTTAAAAACAATCACTTAAATCTTTTCATTTCTCTTGGTTTTATCAAAAATTTTAATTTAAACATATGTTACATCAGCATTGTTTACCCAAGTATTTTTGCCCATCATTAGCAGATGAAACACATGTTTGATGTAAATTACTTTTATTTATATGTAAGTAAAACGGGATCTACCAGCTTGTATGGAAGGTTATAATTAAAAAGACAGGTTTAATGATGAGTAATAATTAAGAACACCACATATCCTTCATGATAATCTTCATGACAGTTTCTGAGAGTTCCTGTTCCCCACTATTGTTCATCATAGTAAACATTCAATCCATGTAGGCCAACTGAATAAAAGTAGAGGATTATAGGTCCAAAAGTTCACTTCCATTTTAATAGAAGGCTGGATAAGAGGGGGAAAAGGCCTTATCAAACAGAGGTCTGTCTTTATTGCACTAAATATTACCTGACTATGTTACCTGTTTACTCCATAAGGAAGTAAGCTCATAAGAGAGCAGGCCCATTGTCTGCTTCTTTCACTGTTGCATTTCCGGCACATAGAAAGTGTCTTTTATATAGCAGTATAAAAGCCTAAAATACGTCAAATGATTAAAAACTAAGGAGTCTAGTTATGACCTTAAGAGATTATAAATCATTGGATAGATAATTGAAATAAATTATGTCAAACTGAAATGTTTTTGTTAAACCAAATTACGTTTTTAATTTAATATGAAAAATTTTTCACTGTGAGTAAGATCACTAGGGTAGGCTGCCTACTCTAAATTTGCACACCCTGCTATGTAATTCTAATTACGAGTGAGATTAAGATTTTCTGCAAAATACTAGATGAAATCTGCCAATTGGAAATAGTAACATTTGTGAATTTTCTAGCTTAGTAACTGACATATAGCAGTGATTCTTTAAATATTATTTCCCTTCCTCCTTACCCTTCTAAAGTGTATTCAGTTTAAAGTAAATGAGAAGCAGAGTGGTACATTTCTGAAGTTGATGATTTAATTTCAAAGTTTAGAGGGAATTGTATCTGTACATGCAAATATAATAGAACAACTTATTAATTTTATAATTGGATATATGATAGAAGACATATAGGTTTAGAAATCTAGCTGACCTTTAGTTGACTATAGGTTACTTATTTATTAATTGGTTAACCTTGGATAATAGTTTTTGTTTATTCAAAATTTATTCATATGCAAAATATTAGTAATACTAGCAACATCCCAGAGGTTGAATATTCTCCCGAAAGTCCAATTTGACTCATTTTGTTAGTTTAGCTTGTACAGCAAGGGTTTTAACAGGGATCTAATACAACTGTAGTACAGCAAAATGAAATAGACAAACAGCAAACAAGTAAATAGAAAGAACACAAAATAGACATGCTGAAGAAAAAATTTAGGTAATTAATCATAGCTCTAAACCACTGAATAGAAACTGGCTTGCAATAAACTATTTCACTTTTGTAAAAAAATGCTGTGTCTCATGTTCAGTACGAGAATTCCCAATTCGGGTCATACATTTTAGTCAACCAAAAGAGTAGTGTTCTCCATTCTAGAAATGTGACTGATTTGACAAACATTTTCCTAGATCACTGTCTCTGATGGTAAGAATATAAAAAGAGAGGTCATTTTTTAGTATTGCAATGCCTTGAATAAAGTAATAACATGAGTGTTCTGTGTTGAAAGAAAATCAGCATTCTATATGTTAACATTGTCAACAGTCATCTTTCACATAAAAATTTAATATACATTGTGTTTTCACATCTAGAGAAAATGTGGCTGTAAAATCTTCAAAACAAATGTTCCATTGGTGCCTAGAAGTTCTAGTAAAAAATTCGGTAAGCGTTATCAGTAAAGTAAGATTTAAGTTACAATTTCCATTTTTTTACTGCACTTGGTCTTCCTAGGTGGTCTCCCATCCAAATACCAACCAGGGCCAACTCTGCTTAGCTTCTAAGATCAGACATTGGACATGTTCAGGGTGGCACAGCTGTAGACAATGGACTATGGCTCCACTGGGGCATGTACCTTTCTGCATGTAAAGTACACATGCTAACCGCTACACTATGGAACCATGTTCACGATTTCCATTTTATAAAGTGTACTTTAAGATAGTTTATGCTTTATAAACCTTATAAACAAATAAATATAAATGTATCAAATATCTATACTACAATTTGCAAGTTTGTACTATTTGGTGTCCTAGCACTGTGCTTTATTAAAAAAAGATAACATTATTGCATGTAAAATCTCCCATCTTGATGTGGCAACATCTAATATCTCATACTAAATATTAAACAGAAATATAAAGCTTGCTCCTATCTACTAAGAAACTCATAATATAGGTGGAAAAACCATATGTAGCATATATGTGAGTTCAGTAGTAGCACTACCTTATTTATATGTCTGAGGAATAATGTAATCATTCACTGCTAAATAGGACCAAAAGAAAAATTGCTAGGATTAAGAGATGGGAAAGTACAGGTAGAATAGGTGGAATTTAGAAAGAAATGTGAGAGTGAAAATAGGTTTGGAAGAACACAAGATGACAGAGGTAGAAATATACATTTTTGATTAAATGGACAGTATGAAAAGTTATTAGTACTGAGCAATTCAGCAGGAAAGTGAAGAGCAGAGAGTTTAGAAAATGTACATAGAGAAGTTTGACTCAGTGCTTTGTGTTGCAGTCTTTAAAAATTAGAAAACAAGGCCATGGCACAATAAATTAGTTTTTGCTTCCTTCAGAATTTATCTAGGGACAGTGTCACATGAATTGGAGTAAGGAGTAACAAAAACAGACGCACTGGGAGACTTTGGCATATAAAGAATTCCCTTCAAGAAGGGAGTTGCTGCCCAGCTGTGAGAACGGTGGACAGCCGAGATCATCCAACAATTAGCTCTGTCAGGATGTACATCAGCTTTCGAGCTCAGGGCATGCTCAGCTGATCTCACCCTGCAAGGTGGTGGTAAAAGAGCCTAGACATGTCTGCCCAATACCCTTCCAATTGGTAATGCCTAGACGCCAGATGCCATACCCCCATTTTTCCCTCTTTTAAATCATCAAGTCCCATGAATTTAGCTTCTGACATATACCCTAAATCTTTCCACTTTTTCCATTTCCATATCTAAGTAAAATCACACTTTTACCTAGACTACTAAACATTATTCACATGAACCAAATTACATTGCATATATATGTACATATATATATACACACATATATGTATATACACACACATATATATATACGTATATACATATATATACACATATACATGTATATGTACTTATATATATACATATATATATTTCACTACAAAAAGCCATTTTAAATAGCTCAAATACCAAATACTAATATCCTCTCAACTAGTTTTATATTTCCACATATGCTTGTGTCATTTAAGATTAAGTTCATCTGTGTATTACAGAACACTCATGACTTCAATATACAAGGACTCATTTTTCTCTTACAAAATAAGGAGTCTAGAGGCAGATTATAAAAGGCTGCTGTGATGGCTTTATAAGTCATCAGGGACCCAGGCTCATTTATCCTCTGCTTATCTATCCTCAGTATGCAGCTGCCATCCCCCACTTCACCACTTATTCCAAGACAGCTACTAGAACTCCATCTATCATGCTGACATTTTAGTCTGCAGAAAGGAGAAATGGTAGGTAAGGTCATGCCACCCTGCTAAAACAGCTCCTAAGTAGACTTTCTACAGGTTCTATACAATCTGGCTTACATCTTCTTACTATGGTCCCAACTACCCCCAAGGGAGTTTGGGTAACACAGGATTTTAGCTAAGAACACAGATAATTGTGAAGAAGTGAGAAGAGGAAGTATTGTGTAGGCAAACACACAACCTTAGCATCCTTCTTTCTATAGCAGCCAGGTTACTTGTTTGTTTTTTAAACTAAACTCCATACTTTACTGGGATGTAGTAGTTTTTCCCTAATGCCTTTTATCTGCTCTAGGACCCCTTCCATAATATTATATTTAATTTAATCACTGTATCTTAGGCTACTTTGGCTTTTGGTAAAATATCCCTCAGCATGGTTATTTTTGATGTTTTTCTTAAGGTTGGACTAGGGTTTTGTGTTTTGGGGGACGGATTGCCACTATATTATGGGTACATGTTATCAACATGATTTATCATTAATATTGTTAACTTTGATCGCCTGACTGAGGTAGTATTAACCAGGTTTGTCCGCTACATAGAGAACTCCCCTCCTCTACTTCTCTACGGTACTCTTTGGAAACAAGTCATTACATGTAGACCATACTTTAAGGGTATCCTACCTCTTCGAGAGGGGAGTATCTTCTTTAATTAGTTGGTGTACTTTATGAGATGTTTTGCTTGTAGGATCTTTTAATAAACAGAACTAAAAAATATATGTATGCATACTAAATGTGTATATACACACACACGCGCGCGCGCGCACACACACACACACACAACACACACACACACACACACACACATATATATATATATATATATATATATATATATATATATATATATAAAATCTTCTACCAGTACCTATATTAAACTATAGAGTTCATACTGATGTTTCGACTCTAATAGTTCATGATTCGTTTTAACATTTCCTTTTTTTTGTCTCTACAAAATGATTTTCTAAGTATGTAATTCATAAATTTCCTCTTTTCTGCTTAAAACCTGCAAGTATTTTCACCTCAGAATAAATTCCAAACTTATCGCTCTGGTCTACATGGTCTTACAATGAAATAAATGAACTATATTCATCATTTATTTTCTTAGCAATTAAGGGTATCTGTGAGAAAGTGAAGAACCTGTCTATAGCCCTTTCTTTATGTGATGAGAAAACAGTCATAAAAGTAAACATTATATTCATTTGTTTGAATTGTAAATTTGAAAGCCAAAAATATTTTACTATTTAATCAATTAATTAAAATGAATTAACATGGAATCAATTAAATTGATATCTTATTGAAGTAAAAATACAATGACCTTAAATTTTGAGTAATGTTTTTTAAACATTTGGCCATCATGAATCATTTAATCATGTTTCTTTCACACAAATTTAAGAAAAATTCAATAAAGCTGTAATAACATGCGTTGTATGTCTGTGTATCAGGAAGTAATACTGATTACAATTTTTGCTATTCTTGATACATGTATCTATATCAAACTAAAGAGAGAACTTGAACAATAAGTAAAGTTTAACATGCCATTAGTTTTTCAAGTCTTAAAGTAAATGTTTTTAATTTATAATTATACTCATTAGAAAAAGGGTGTTGGGAACTTCATTCAACAGTACTGGAAACTCAGACTTGCCTTTAGTAGATGAATAAATGATACGTAAAAGTTGAAAGTTTAATGTTTAATTTTGAAAGAAAGAAAGGAAAGAATTTACTATCATCTCTTTGGTTTCACTTATGTCTGGAATATGTTGTTGAATTTATCCATTATTCTAAAATATTTAACATGGGGATAAAACTCAATTATTCAATTGTCAAGATTCTCCTCAGATTACATTTCTAAAAAAAATGATAACGTTTTCTCAATATCGAAAAAACTGTTATCTTAAGACTGAATCGAGATGGTCAGTTTTTCCAATGTAACAAATAATATGCTAAAATATACCTTTCTGAAGAATGTAAAAAACTGTGTCCCTCATTTTGATAAAATACGTGTACATCTTAATGGACAGAGAACATAATTAACTGGTAAGGCAGACTTGGCCCTATGACTCTTTCTGTACACGACATGATGGAGAGCTGGACAGTATTGTCTATGATTTGCCGAAGTCATGCATTTCACTGTTTCTTTTAACCATAAAATATGTCTTTTATGAGAAATTATCTGTGGGTGAAAGATGTTTATTGTGCTTACGATAGTGTAGATTTCAGTCTCTACCATGGCTCCCAAAAAAGTTGCTTAGTAAATTAAAACAAACAAACAAATACTTTCTAACTCAGTGAAAAATACTGAGTAAGAGATGATTCATACTCTCACATGATTTCACCCAGCTGTGTAAATATAATTCTTCTTCTTCTGATGTGTAATTTCTACAGTATCATGATAAATAGGTTGGCCGACATTTATTCATGAGATTTTTTCATTAACCTTGGTTCTGGTTTTTAAGTTCCTCAGTAATCTAGTTACTTAGACGAGTTTTTCTTATGAGTAGTATTCCTTTGAATGGTTCCCTGCTCCCCCTGCGCCCCCTCCCCGCTGGTTTTACTAGTTTGTGTGTCTTGCGAACTTTAAGGGCCCAAAACAATCTATTTCTTATTATAAAACACACTTTTGATAATGTTTTAGAAAAATTTTTAGAATTTTTTTTTCAGAAAAATAAAATGATACAAATATTGCTAGCTTATGCTGTTTTCTGACAAAATTTATAAAAGACAATATACAGGGAGATAGGGGTTTTGTTATCAAAAAGAACAATTTTAATTTTTAGGTAATTATAATTGTACTCTCTATTCAAAATTACTTTTTCAGAGCCTAGATACAAACATAACATTTAAATATTTACCTCTCACTCATATTTCAAATCACATTCCATGGGTCATGTTCTCCATTTACATTTATATTGTTATTCTCAGTTTTTATTTTTATACTTTATATATTAGTATTTTCTTCACTAGTAATTACTACTTTTTGCTTTAATAAATCTTTTCAAGTTACCAATTTATGAACTATATTTTGATAACAAAAGTGAGCAACAATATATTACTAACATAAAAACAAGTCGCCCAAGAAGATGGCACCAGGCTATCTTGAGCTTGGCAGGAACCAATTCACTTACTAGTCATGGTCATTATTCCCCTCAGGTGCAAAATTTAAGGCTACACTAAAAAAGTCAACAATATATATTAATAATGCAGTAATTTAAAAAAAATCAAAATCAATGTAGAAATCCCTGATGAATAAAATATTAACCTTCTAAATTAGGATTAGTATTAACTTCTTTTTTTCTTCAGACTCCAATATGACTCTGCAAAGCACTGCCCAACTTAATAAAGTCTCTATGTAAAACTATTCATAAGTTACACAGGCAAGTTGAGAAATGTTTATAAATCATATTGCCTCTGCTTTTTCTACTGCAACCAACAAAGCAGTTATAAAACACATGATAGACAATTAGAGATGGCAAGCAGTTTATTCCACGAAAAGTCATTGAGAAAAATGTATCCATTTCATGTTTATGTTTTCCGATTGAAAGGACCAGTACTTTTGTACACGTAGACTTTTCTTGAATGCGCGTTGACTATGGCCTAGTTTGTGACGTTTCTTCATTAATTGCAAAGCTGTGTTCACATGTAAGCTGTAGCCATTATGTGTAGTGAAGTACATTCTGTGCTCTATTTTTCTTCCATTCATAAAGATGTTTCCACAGTTATATTTTTTAAACTCTACCATGATATACACAGACTATTCCATATGCATTGCCATGCATAAACATAAAATAGAGAATAAAACATCAATGTTTAATTTAAATTCTCTTTTACTTGGACTTGTTTCTACATGAAACCATCCATACAAAGTGAAATATATGCAGTGTTATATATTTCCATTTTGCATATATTTTTAAAAATATGTTTTAATATGTTCCAAATGTACATTAATGAATTATGCACTTTAAATTTAAGCTCTAGACTCCCTACATCAAAGGCAATATAAAACATTTATTATTTTTGAACTCATAAAATCAGTTAAGAGATTATGTATGCAACATAGTTAATGTATTAGAAAAAGATTAAAGAAAAATAGAACATGGTATAAAATTCCACATCATAAAAAGCATGAGACAGCATTTCGGTCATTTCTCCCATTAATAACAAAAGCCCCAGGGCTTGCCTTAGTGTGACAGGAACACTTGAGGCAACTGTCACGGTAATTAAAATCACAACATCTCCTCACCTCCAACTTTCCATCATAGGAGTTTTGGAAGTCCTTTAAACAGGAGATACCTGCTTGGCAGCATAGATTTTACAATGTGAAATGGGTATGAGGAGCAAACCTCTCATTAATGTAAGGAAGGATCAGTCTGAGAATATTATGTCAAAGCAGTCTGCTTACCAACAAGTAGGAAAAACAATGTTTTATGAACAAAAAAAAATGTAGTATTTTGTTTAGATTAAATTCAAACAGTTGAAAGTGAAAGTACTAAAGACAGTTGCTATTTGAAATAGTTTGGCATGGTCTTTTTCCTTCCGATTACCTTAATGTCTTGAAAAAAAAAAATCTCAGTTCAGGAAGTAATTTAAAAAGTAATTACTATTGTTACCGTCAGAGAGATCAGAGTTTCGTAACACACACCTCTAGGTCCTTTTCACTGCTGTAGACATGAATTTCAAGTCAGGAATATGAGACTAAAGCCGACTAACCACGTGGAAATGAGATTAAGTATCCCTACGGTGTGGTAGGGGTTATAGTCAGAAAAGATGGAGAGCTGTAACCCCTGGGGAAGGGGAAGGTCTGCAATATATTTGGGGCCATGATGGGGTGGTTCCAAAGGCATTCCTAGATAATTGGCAAGTGAAGTTATTTTGATTGATGCTTGGCCGCTATATAACTCTTCCTATTGTACATGTACATATCTAGAATTTTACTACTATTGGGGTGTTCTTTGTGTGGTCTCTAGGCTGGGCCCCTATTCCTTTATTCCCCTGTTGCTCATGTCTGACTAGCGCCTAGCAGTATCATTTAGTACATTGAAAAGAATCTCAAGGTAAGTCAGACACAGTAAAGACAATTGAAAAAAAATAAAGGCATGGATATATTTTGTGTATATATCATGTTAATATTTCTAAGGCAAATTGATTTCAAATCTCTGTTTCTAGCAAGAGGTGTTCATAACTTCAGCTAATTCAAAAGAAATACTTGCCATTTCCAAAGCGAGGAAAGAACAAAATATTTATTCTTAAAAAAAAAAAAAAAAAAAAAAAAGAAGTTTTCAAGAAGTCAGTGAGAAAGACTGAGTTGGAAGATTTTCTGGTTTTTATTTTACTGATTTAATTTCAAAACCCTTCTAACCCTATGAATGATGAATGGACAATATCTATCAGGTAGATAGAAAGTAACAGAGCTAGAAAGGTGTTTTTCAGCTTCATTCAGAAAGATCTCAATGGCTTGAGAGAGTCATTAATGTTTGAATATAAGTCCTAAAGGAATCTGTTTAGTCATCGCATTTGGGAGATCTGGATGGGGATGTTTAAGAAATGTGTCTTTATAACTAAAACCCCTTAAATAAAATCTATGTGACATCACATCAGCTGTGCATGAGTTTTTATTTCCCTAAGCAGCTGCCATTCTGGCAACAGATTTTGTGTATTAAACTTATTGTATATTAAACTTACTGTGAGGACATGGTTCCATAGTGTAGCAGTTAGCACAGCTGCTTTACATTCAGAAAGTCCTATGTTAACACCTCAGTGGAGCCCAGGTCCACAGTCTATGGCCATGCCACTTGAACAAGCCCAATGTCCTGATCTCAAAAGCTAAGCAGGGTTGGGTCTGGTTAGTACTTGGATGGGAGACCACCTAGAAAGACCAGGTGCTGTAGGCACAAATAATAATAATAAATGAAAAATAAACAAACTTACTGTGAATATAACTTTAGTTTTATTTCCTTGAAAAATTTTTCATACATTTTGTATAATTTAGATTTCTTTTCTTGTGCATTATGCTCTCTTACTTTTTGTCTATTGTCTTATTTATTCATACAATTATTTACATTTTTAATATTAATTTTAAAATTATAAATATGAAGTGCTTTTACATTTCAAAGTGATGTGAATGGCTTTTTCTTTTACCACCATCCATCTCCACTACTATATAAAGATAAATGGTTTCGAGTGGATCTTGGTCTTTAATTCTCTTAGCAAGATTTATGTGTGTGCCTCTAAAAAGGACAAAACTGGAAGATATGAGCCTGGAACTCACATTTGAATTTTTTTCACTTTTTTTATTCTGATAAAATTTATGTAGCATACAGTTTACCATCTTAACCATTTTTAAGAGTACAGTTAAGTCGTATTAAATACATTCCTGTTGTCGTGCATCCATCACCATCATACATCCTCATTAATTTTTTTATCTTGCAGAACTTAAACTCTATATTCATTAAAAAATAACTTCCCATTCTCCCCTTTTTATCTTCATAGATTTCCCTGTTTCATACTGTCATGTAGTGGGAATCATATAGCATGTAGCTTTTTCAGATTGGCTTTTTATACTTAGTAATGTGCACTTAAGTCCCTTTCATGTTTTTCATGGATTATTAGCTTATTTCTTTTTAGCACTGAATAATATTCTATTGTCTGGATGAACTATAATTTACTAACACATTCACTTACTGAAAGACATATTATTACTTTAAAATTTTGGCAATTATAAGTAAAACTGCTACTCTTTGGGGTAAATACCAAAGAGCATGATTACTGAATCATAGGGTAGAATATGTTTAATTTTGCAAGACACTGACAGTCTTCCAAATGGCTGTACCAGTTATCTCATCACCATTTGTTTAAAAGACTGTTTTTGACCCATTGTATTGCCTTTGCTCCTTTATCAAAGATCAGTTTCTCATATTTATGTGGGTTTATTTTGAGGAGCTCTATTCAGTTTTAATCTTAAATACTCTGCTAGCTCATTGCATATATTTAATATAACTGCTTTTTATATTACTTTAAATCTTTCTGTCAGTATATATTTATACTTATTATTTTATTTTTTTTACATATTGAGCATTTTTAAAAGCAATCTGACAGGTGTTTTTTTCCTAAAATACTATTTAGTTTTGTTAAATGTAATAGATATTTAAATCTTAATTATGTTATCTATCCTTATGTTATAATTTTGGTTATATGAATCTTTTAGTATATTGACTGTTTTCTCTTATATTTGTGTATTTCTTTTTTTCTTTAGTTTCTTTAATGATTAGTAACTCTGGAAGCTACAGTATTTTTGTTCTTTCAATTTAGATTGACAACTTAATTGTTGTTTGAAAATATAAGAAAATTTACTTCTGGCTTATTCTTCATTCATGTATGTTTACATAAAAATAGTGCACAAATATAAATTTATATGTTAATGAATTATCACAAAGTTAATGTAAACATTTAAACAACTCTCAAATCTCTAACTCAGTCTCTCCAAAGGTAACTGCTGTCCTGACTTATACATCTAAAGAGTACATTTGTTAGTTGTTGAAGTTGACATAAATGAAACTATAGAACATTTGTTTTTTTTGCATATGACTTTTTATTCAACTTTATGTTTTCAAGATTCATTCTTGTTGTTTTTTATAACAGTAAAGAACTTATTTGGTCGTATGGTAACATAACTCATTGTGTAAATATATCCTCTAAATGACATCTATTACATAAAAGAGTTTGTTAATTTTAATTTTAATGTGTTATTTTAACCATCTTTTCTTTATGGTTAAGACCTCTTAAATTTCTGTTAAGGAATAGTTTTTCAAACTACATTTTATAGCTATTACCTGTGATTGCTAATTGTATGTGTCAATGCGACTAGAAGATCGGTGTCCAGATATTTAATCTAACATTATTCTGGATATTTACATGAGGTTGTTTTTAAATGAGTGTAACATTTAAGTTGGTAGACAGAATAAAGCAGATTTCCCTCTCTAATATGGGTGGTCCTCATTCAGTCAGTTGGAGGCCTAAATAGAATAAGATTGATAACTTCCACTGTAGAAGAAAGAATTCTCCTGCCTGACAGCCCTCAAACTGGGACCTTGGCTTTACCTGATTCTACAGTCTCTAACCAGGACATTGGCTGTGCAGATTTTGAACTTGCCAGCTTTTATATTCACATAAGCCAATTTCTTATGAAAAATCTGTATTCTGTTTCTTTGGAGAATCCTAATATATTACACATGTTTTAGAGAAGTTTTATTGTTGTAACTTTTACATTGATTTTTTTGTCTGATGTAAAGTAATAATTTTCAGAAGGTTATTTAGATAACTTATAAATCAATGCAAACATGGATAAATTTGCATGAATTAATATGACATATAGTTTTAAAAAATTCTAGAAGGATACACAAGGAACTTTTTTAAATGATTAGTATTTCACTGGAATAAGTCTGATATCATCAGGTATGGGGATCACAATTTTTTACTTTATATGGATCAAGCAGAATATACAGTGGTAGTTAAAAAGTGCTTAAAATCTGTCTCTTACCTAATAGATATCTAAAATCAATATTTTGTAGAGTTAAAGAAAAGATTGAGATGAAAAATTCATCAGGAAGAGACTGTCAGGAAACAAACACCATCTTTGCCATTATGATGATGATGATGATGATGATGATGATGATGATGATGATGATGATGATGCCAAAGAGCAAAAGTATAAAACATTTCTTTTTGCTGAGAGTCATCACTTCTTCTCTAAAATGCCATTTGGATAGCCTGGAGAAACAGTATGATGCTTTTAAAAAAATAACTTGATACAGAAGAAAAAAATTCTGTAAATAGGCCAAGTAATAAAGCCTAGAGGAATTAGGAAACTTCATTATAATACTAACTGTGATTTCCAATAGGTAAAACAAATTAAATCAAATCCTGCTCAGGTTCAGTATGATTATTTTATGACATGACCTGGATGAGACTGTCTTTGGAACAAATTTATAAATACTTATTGTGCCTAAAGGACATTCAAAGCTAATATTTTAATAATTCAAAGCCAAACAGATTTTTACAGTATAATCTGAGACTATTATGGCACTTTAGTGTAATATGAGTTAGCACTTCATTTCCTCATTCTGTCATATAGGGAAAAAAAATGGAATTATTTAGTGACCTAAAAATAAGGACTGTATCATTGAGTCTAGATTAATTAAATTGTAAGTTTTCTGAAGAAAGCTTAACAGTCAATGGGAGAATGAATAAAAAAAAATACAAGTAAATAATTTTTCTCCTAGCCTATAAATAAATGTTCTCTTATGTTGTTAACATGACATAGCTGGTCGAGTATTGACCTAAAGATAAATTTTGTCAAGATGCAAATGAGTATAATCAATGAGATATTAGGTATACTTATTGTTAGCATTCAGGCAAAATTTAGGGTTTACTTACTAAGGAATTGAGGTTCATTATATCATGTAACAACTGCAGTTTGGAGTCCTATTTTCCATTAGTCATGGCAGTGGCTATAACTTTAAATAATTTGAAATTGCTCATTCCTCTGAGGTCCGCCTACCAAGTGTGGGAGGTGTTATTCACTCTCATTGGAAAAAGTAGCACTGTGATCATTAGCAAGGGTATGGGTTATTGTTGTGGTTAAGTGTTCTGGTGTAGTGAGGTATCATTAATGAGAAGGGCATGACTCAAACTGGCACAAAGGAAAAAACCTTCTCAATAAAATTATCTAGGTTAGTTAATTGGGAAAAGAGCATTAGTGTAATTTTAGCATTTTGCACTAAAAATGTCAGATAATAGCTGCAGCAAACTGCTGCAGTTAGAAGAAACTGGTTCCAGAGGTATTGATCTACCAGTATAATAATTCAGTACTTGAAAAGCTTTGCACATTTAAGAATCTATTACTAGATTAAAATTTGTTAACTTCTAGCTAGGCCAGAGCACATTCGAAATCTCTTCTTCCTATACAATGCTTTAAAGCATAAGCAATTCTCTAGAAAACAAATGATTGTCACTCTTTTTATAGTTTTAAGATGGGTTAAAAAAAAAAAAAGATTCCTGATATCTTTGGGGGAAGAATCATTTTGTTTGAGGACTAAGAAGATTTCTGGATAAGAAATTGGCCTATAGAGTGTTTAAACATGTTTGTCTGATAGTAAATGCTTGGCCATCTCGTAGTATCAATCATTTAGATTTCTTTTTTGACTCTATCTGTTGAGAGAAAAATATTAATAATTTTTCTATATTCTGAGAAACAAGGAATATTTTTAAAAAATCTATCAGACATGTGGCCACACAAAAGAAAATATGATTATAATTAGGCAAGAGAAACATTTTCCTACTTTTGCCCTGAGAAACTCTAGAGAAGATAGTATCAATTTGTAATCTAAGAGTTTCATATTATTATCCATAGAGAGGAAAGCATTGATAGCAGTCATGGTAGAATTTCCACACCTGAAAAACAGAATCTCTTAAATCCCTAGAGAGTAGAGACTCATGGTAATACAGCTAGAAGCTTCAAGAGCCTCAGTAAAGGGCATCATGGAACAAGTATGGAATATGAAAGGATGGAAACAGCTAATGTCATCTTGAAGTCTGTAGACTTATTGGGGAACATAAGTAACCACCTCTTACAACACGTATGTGTTCTAAGAAATGATTGGGACCAGGATGATACAGGGTCCTGGAAGCCTGCTAAGTCAAGTGCAAATGTGAACTATGGGTAGTGACTAGGAATGTGTGTATGTTTGCATCTTCAGGCTGGGAAACATGAGTTTCAAATGTCAGTATATTATTCTCACACTCTCACATTTTAAAACCATTTGAAATAAACTTAAACATACTTGCTTTATTACCAGTGTAAACATTCTAACTTATATTATGCTCTATCAAAATATATGATTGTGGAAGATTGTGGAAGAATTATTCCATAAAACACTACTTTGTGTTCCCCAAAATAATATGGATTGAATGAGAGAGATTGATATTTTAACTAGATCTCTGCCAAGTGTTAGATCTGTAGCACTGAAAACGAGGTAGATATTGTATGATAATATGGAAGTTATTTGAAATTCTTTGGAAATTTTCATCTAGTGTTAAATCTA
Organism: Eonycteris spelaea; assembly: GCA_003508835.1. Lineage (NCBI taxonomy): Eukaryota > Metazoa > Chordata > Mammalia > Chiroptera > Pteropodidae > Eonycteris > Eonycteris spelaea. Next base: position 2,882,489 of record PUFA01000176.1, read on the forward strand.
GTGGTAATCTAGATTTCTTCTGGAGTTTTGTTCTGTTCTTTTATTTGTGACATGTTTCTTTGTCTCCCCATTTTGGCTGCCTCCCTATGTTTGTTTCTATGTATTAGGCAGGGCTCATAAGTCTCCCAGTCTTAGTAGAGTGACCTTATGTAGTAGGTGATCTGTAGACCCAGTGGTACAATTTCCCCTGGTCACCTGAGCTGGGTGCTCCAGGTTTGTCCCTTGTATGGATTGTGTGTGCCCTCCTATTGTAGTTGAGCCTTGGTTGCTGTTTGCTCATCAATGGGAGGAATTGGCCCTCAGGCTGATTGGTTGTGAGGACTGGCTGATGAGAGATTGACCTTACGGAGCAGGTTTCACTTCAGCAGAGCTCTGGTACCTGCCCAGTCTCCTCTTTGGGTGTGTTGTCCTAAGATGCGGTCCAGGGTGGTTTTTCATCTTTGGTCGAAGCTGGTTTACTGGATGTGCTGGCCCAAAGGCTTCCTAGAAGAACCCCCGCCAAAGGCTAAATTTAGCTGCAACCTGCACACTGCCCTGGGCCACCAAGCGATCTGCAGGTGGCCATCATCTGTGCTGGGCTTAGAGGTGCCTCGAGGGCCCATCTTCAAACTGAGGCTGGCTGCTGCTAGTGCCAGGATAAGGACTGCTCAGCAAGAGGTATGGGGCATAGTGAGGCTAGATACTGCTCATTTTTAGGTCATAAGAACCTTTGAGAGATTTTAGGAAAGTCTTCAGGATGATCCCAGACAGACCATTTGTATGGAAAAGCCACTGGAGGTGGCTTGGGTGGGTCTCAAGTAGGGAATGGCAGGATCTCTGGAAATCACCTGGGCAGGGTGACCTGTCTTAGCCAGGTTGTTGGAAACTCAGATATGGCTGCCTTGTGTGTCTGCACTCTAGGAGGGAGGAGGGCTCAACAAAGGAAAAATGGACTCTACCAGCACTTCTGTCTGGAGAAAGCTGCCCCTCCAGCTCTTGCCCTGAAGCCAGACAACTCAGTTTCTCCCTATATGTCCCTGGTGCTTTTCTAGCAGCTGTCCCAGTGCTGGAGTTCAGAGCACATAAGTTTTTCAGTAAGTTCACACGCAGGTCTTTTAAGAGGTACATCTGTGATTCCTGTAGCCCTTTGTCTGACTCAGCCACAATTTCCACTGATTTTCACAACCAGAATTTGTGGGAACTTCTCTTGCATACACTGGAACCTTGGGCTGGGGAGCGCAGTGTGAGGCTGGGACACCTCGTTCTCCAGGGAGGCTTCTGCAGCTAACATATTTCTCCCAATTTTCAACTGCCACACACGGCTGTGGATCGAGCCCATTTCACATCTTTGCTCCTCTACCAGTCTTATGTATGTCCCCAGTTGCAGGCCTTTTGTTCAACTAGACCTGAGGTGACTCCCAATGATAGTTCTGTAATTTCGTTGTAAGTTTGATGGGTTCTTCTGAGAGGAAGGAAGCAGAGTGTTTACCTACTCTTCCATCTTGACCAGACATTGCAGTTACTTTCTTGTTCTGCTTTTCTCTGACACTTCTCCTTATTGAGATTTAGTAAAAAAACAAACAAACAAAAACAAAAAAACAAAAAAAACCCAATTCTCTTTATATTTGATGTTTCCAATTGTAATACAAAAAGATGTAGAAACTCATCCTTCCTATTTTAATTCTTTAATATTGAAATTACATGCATTTGCCAGGACAGACTTTGAGGTCCATTTTATTATGGATTGTTTATTTGGTCTCTCAAATTTAAACTAACAGTATTTTGAATATAAATGTAAATTTTTGCCACTCCTATTCATATGTTTCTCAAAAACAAATTATTTAGAAAATTAAATTTAGCCTTCCAAATAAACTACAGGAACTTTATTAGAGGCCAAATAAAGGAAACTATCTCAAATATTACAAGTATACTACTTTCATTTTGTTTTCACTTTGATATTACCCATTATTACCTGCTTTTTATCATAAGAGAGAAACCCTTAGACAGAAGTCAAGGTTTTAAGTAAGTTGTGGCTCTTATTCATTACTTCATTTTTTTTTCAGTTTCATTTTTATTGTTATATATTCTATGTGTTTGTAACACTAGTTAACAGAAGCATCACTTTGGAGCCAGACTGTTGGAGTTGAAATCTGTTGAGTAACCTGGGCTAACTATGCATCCCATAAGACAGAATTTTATCATCTAGAAATAGTGAGAACAGAATCCATCACATAGGGGTGGTTTTGAAGGTATGATGAGATAATATGTAGAAAGACTAGGGCTCTGCCTAGCACATTGTAGGATATTAATAAATATGTTATTTTATCCTTTTTATTATTATTGGACAAAGATAAATGTTTACAGTATAAATATTTACTCAATTAAAGATTAAAGTTACCCATTTCCAATACTATTTTGATCTTAATTGCTGTTGCACATATTTAGGCTATTCAGTAATTGAAAGAGTTTAATGGTCTCTTTGGAATTGAATGTTGATGACAAATTTACAACAACAACAAAAAACAGTGTATAGACCAAAGTACAATATGAAAATATATAAGGTAGGTGGGGGAAAAAAGACTTCAAATATTCTAAATTCCCAGGAAGTAAGTATACATGGAAAGACAAATTTATTTAGAAGATATTTGATGAACATTGAATCAAAGGAAGATAAAAAGTCTACATCAAAGTAAAAAGTTTTTGAGTGGTATCTCATTGTGGTTTTGATTTATATTTCTCGAATGTTTAGTGAGGTTGAGCATCTTTATATATGTCTGTTGACCATCTGTATATCTTCTTTGGAGGATTGGCTATTCAAGTCTTCTGCCCATTTCTTAATCGGATTTGTGTGTGTGTGTGTGTGTGTGTGTGTGTGTGTGTGTGTGTGTGAGCTGTGTGTGTGAGCTGTGTGAGTTCCTTATATATTGTGGATATTAACTCCTTATCAACATATCTTTTGTAAATATGTTCTCCCATTCAGTATGTTGTCTCTTCATTTTGTTGTATGAGTTCTTCGTATATTTTGGATATATGACAACACCTTGGAGGTGTCGCTTGCAAATTTATTTTCCAATTTGGATGGTTGTCTTTTTACCTCTTTGATGGTTTCTTTTGCTGTGCTAAAGTTTTTTTTTAGCTTGATGGAGTCCCATTTATTTATTTTTGATTTTACTTCCCTTGTCTTTGAAGTCAAATTCATATACATTTCTTTAAAACCAACGTTCTTGAGTTTAGTTCCTCTTTTCTATGCATTTTATTATTTATTATTTATTATTTATTATTCAGGTCTTATATTCAGGTCCTTAATCTATTTTGAGTTAATTTTGGTGTGTGGTGATAAACAACAGTCTAGTTTTATTCTTTTGCTGGTGTCTTTCCAGTTTTCCAAGCACTATTTATTGAAGAGGCTTTCTCTCTCCACTGTATGTTTTGGCTATTTTTTGTCAAAAATTATTTGCCCATATAAACATAGGTTTACTTCTGGACTCTCGATTCTGTTGCACTGGTCCATGTGTCTGTTTTTCTGCAATACCATGCCGTTTTGATTACTGTTGCTTTGTAATATAATTTAAAATCAAGCAGAGTGATGCCTCCAGCCTTGTTTTTTTTATTTTTGCCTTCTCATGTGGGCTTTGGCAATTCGAGGTCTTCTGTGCTTCCATACAAATCTAATGATTTTTGTTCTATTTCTTTAAAAATGCCAATGGAATTTTGATGACTTGGAGTAGTTTCAGCCTATTATTTTTTATTCTTTATGTTCTAACATACATTTATCAATTTTTTATAAAATTAATACTTTGATTGCTTTTTTTTTGAGCAAATAATAGGTTAAAGTTGAAGCTATTTCTAGAAATATTTTAAAGAAAATAGTAAATCCATCTCCAGTCCTATAATTTGCAATAATTTCCATGTGTCTACTAATAAAATAATTATACTGATATCATCTATTTTTACCAGGAGGATTTATATTTTAATTTTTATCAAAGTAAGATGACTTTTATTTTGTTTTGTTTTTTAGGTTATTTTATAAAATCTAGGTTTTTTTGTTTGTTTTGTAAAGATAAACATAAACATACAAATAAAACTTCCATAGTGTTCTTACATCAAGTTATCACACAGAATCTAATAAATTAATAGAGACATCTTTTACAGCAAGGTCATCAATTATATGCCAAGATCAACCATTTACTGACTAAGTTATTTAACACTCTGTCAGCAAACTCTTGTGTGAAAATTGGAGATATTCAGAATGCTTAAGTAGACCATATGTTGTTTGGGGCATATATAATAATATAACAGTGCATAGAAAACAGTAGATGTTAAGTTATTATCTTCCAGTAATGATAGAAATATTTTTTAAAAAATAAGTAAAAAATTCCAGTAGCAACTAAGATGAACTAGACCCCATGCTTCAAACTAGAAACCTAGGGAGTTGCCTAGTGACCTTGTAATTCAAGGAGCCCACTAGGTTTCTTTTTACCTCATGTGTATCCTGGATTACATACTCTAGAACCTACAACACAGAACTCTTTACTGGCATAGACAAAAAAAAAAAAAAAAAAAAGGTATGGGAAAATCCAAAGGAACAGGAGTGAGTGGAATAAAACTAAGAAACCTTTTGCCTATCCCAATCCACCAAATACCAAAGGACGGGTTACAAATTGCACACAGAACCTTCCACACCTAGCCCCTCCAAGCATGGTTTCTGTGGGTTCTTTGGGCAGCTACTCTCCCATTTCTCATGGAGGCGGAGGCAGACACCATTCTAATCCCCCACTGAAGTAGTTTTGTGGACTCCCAGGGGCTCATATTCTAGACCCCACTCAATGGAAGTAGCTTAATTCAGGTCCTAGCCTGCAAGGCTGAGTGTTAACCATATCTTCCATTTTTCTCCAGTAGAAGCAGATGATATTTACATTTCTTCAACAGAGCAGTATCATCAGTATCCAATAGAAGCTGGATCTCTTTCCCATCCAGCAACAATGAGCCTGAACTAGTCCATATAAGTGGGGTTAGTCCATAATCCATTTGTAAACCACCCATCCCCTAGGGTCAGCAGGGCCCACTGGTGAGCTGAACCTCCATGACTATCCTGTAGCAACAAAGAGGTATGAGTCAGTCCACTTTCTCTATTATCTGCTGAGATCTGGGTCCAGTAGAAAGGTGAGCTTACATCACTACTCAGAGACAAAAAATGCAATGTGAGGCGGTACCCACTTTCACCAGACAGGTGTCACCGGAGTGAATGAGGTATTGCAAATCTACATTCCCGGCTGCCAGAGTGGAAATGTTGAATAACTACACCCACTCAGCCTGCCTCAAGGGGGGACTGCTTGCTAAAGAGTTGCATAATGTAATTTTGAAAATGTCTAAAATAAAATTAAAACAAAAAAACTCGGCATACAAAAAAGCAGAAAAAACACAATTCGAATGAGAAAAGATAATAGATGTGAACATTGAGATGAATCAGATATTGAAATTATGTGACAAAGATTTTAAAGTAGCCTTCAACAAGTATCAACAATTATTACGATCTTAAAATAAATGAAATAACATAAAGTCTTAGAAAAAAGAAAAGTTATAATAAAAAACCTAAATCGAAATTACATCACTAAGAAAAAATTACTGAAAGAAATACACTCACTAGTTGGGCTCAAAAGTATAGTGGAGATGGCAAAGAGTAGAATCAATGAAATTGAAGATAGATCAGTAGAACTGGAGAGAAAGACAAGGGGGAGAGAGAGAGAGAGAGAGAGAGAGAGAGAGAGAGAGAGAGAGAGAGAGAGACTGAGACTGAAATAGAAAAAGAAATAATATAGTCTCACAGACCTATGAGAGAATAACAACAAAAAAAAAAACCTAATATTTATATCAGTGTATAAATGGAATCCTAGAAAGAGAGGAGAGAAAGTGGGATTGAAAGAAATATTTAAAGAAATAATGTCTATAAACATAAACATTCAAGTAATTCAGTGATCTCCAAATAGGACAAACTCAAAGAAATTCACATCAAGGCCCAGCATAATTAAATTTCTGAAATTTAAGGGGAAAAAAACTTGAAAGCAACTGAGAAAAATTATGCATTACTTATAGGGGTAGGGCTAATTGAATAAAAGTTGAGTTTCTAAAGTTTGGTATTTATTTCACAGTAATTTTCTTCTTGGCTGAAATCACTTAAATGGAATCTCTTTGGTATTATTGAGCAAACCTGCGTACTTCAACTTTAGAGAGTTTTAATTTTATTCTCTTACCTAGTAAATCAATGCATTATTCCCTGGAATCAGATATCTTCCCAGACCCTCTTGTTACAGATATGGATCAAATAATTATATACACACATGAATGCTGCCAAAAAGTATAAGTAATGTTTTGTTGTTGGTGGTGGGGAAAGAAAATCTTTAGCTCTCCACATATAAGGTATTGAAAATTTCTTAATAATCAATTTCTAAGTATGACCCCTTTACAATAAGAGAAGAATTAACTTAAAATACCCTATATCTTTTTAAAGATTTGACTAGTGTGAAGAGCAAGAGCTATATTTTAAAGCATTTGAAAGTAAAATATAAAAGTGGAAGACAGGGCTCTGGTGAAGGCACACTACAAATGCCATCACTAAACAGCAGAGAAAGGTGTAAGAATTTCATTTGTGAAATACATGACCTTGTCAAAGAATAACTGAGAGCGCTCCTAGTGTCTCTAAGTGAATAGTTCAAGAAAGTTTGATAAGTTGATTAGGCTGAAAATATGCTCAACACCTGTAAAAGCATAACATTCAGCTGTTGGTTGTCATCTTAACGAGTTCATTTTTAATGTTGGTAAGTGTGACTTTGCTTAATATTGGTACTGTTGACATTAAACAAATAGAGCCAGATATTTCTCTAGGAAAATGAGAGTTTATTCTGGAATTAGAAAGAATTACAATTCAGGATATATGGTCTAAAGGTGAACCTCATGCATGTTCAGAGAAATAAAGAACATTTTTTTATTGTCTTAGGAGGAGCTGTTATGATAGAGTCCATTGGAGGAAACGGAAAGTTTGACTTTAAGTGGCTGAGTTATGTTAGTCTCCATTGGCTGAGCTGTTAAAGGGCAAAGAGGAATCTTTTTTCCTCTTGCTGAGGTAGTAAGTAGCACCACTTCCGGTTAGAGATGCAAGGTACTTCTCTTCCTGTTGGGGTCAGTAGTGTGCTTTGAGCAGTATGAGTAAGAGAATTTTCTCTTCTAGCCTGACTCCATTTGAAATGGGTTTTTGTTCATTAATTTTTACATTTCCCCCTTTTGTTTGAGATCTTTCTCTAAAAGCATCAATACTCAAGAGTCAGGTTTTTCTAGATTCAGTGGCCTTTTGTCCTTCAATGTTAGGGAAGACCTTTTCTAAGGATTGTGTCCCACATCAGCGGGGAAGTGTACAGGTTATAAATCTATTGTGATCACATGTGAGCAACAAGGATGGATAGGAGAGAGATCTAGCAGGCATTTCCCATCTAAAAGTCTGTATCTTAAAAAATAAAATAAAATAGAAAATAAATAAAAGTCTGTATCTTAGGATAGTGAGTATGGGAAAGGTACACTCAAAACTGAAAAAAAAAAAATAAGTAAGCACTTTGGGAAGACACAATATAGGGATAAAACAAAAAAAATTCAACAGTATGGTCATCTCAGAAGAAACTGTTTGAACAAAATATCTTAATAAGTTTGCTGGTTGCATACTCAGATAATGAAATGGATAGAAATCCCGAGTCAGATAATAGTCTGGATTAAAACAAAAAGGAGGCTTCTATAAATTTCATCATTATTATTATTATTATTATTATTATTATTATTATTTTAATTAAATAGGTTATTGTTTTAATTAATTAATTAAATTTATTTTAATGGTGATATTGGTTAATGAAATCCAATAAGTTTCAGCTATACACTTTAACAGTAAGTCATATATATGTATGTATGTATGTATGTATGTATGTATGTATGTATGTATGTATGTATTTACACTGTGTGTTCACCTCCCATAGTTAAATTTCTCTTTGCCTATAAATTTTAAACCTTCTAACTGGTCTGGTCTGAAGATTCTGGGAGAGCTGTCTCATCAGATATTGTCTGGTTAAATTTTGAGAAGTCTTCATCTTCAGGTCATCAGATTTTTCTTTAGTTGTGTTACATGAATCCAGAAGTCTATTTCCTGAAGTCTGGCAGTACAAGAGTTGATTAGCAGTATCTTATAGAAGTTTTCCAGTAAGGTTAAAGAGAGTCTTTCTGGAGGTTCTTTTCCCATAGAAAAAACTCCAAATTGTACGTGTTTTATTTAAAGTCTTCATCTCCTTGGAAAACACTGTGAAAAGATTGCTCTACCAGAGCATGATTACTTTTTATAGAAAAATTAGGCCTTTACAATGTTGAAGTCTATCTCATTTTATTGGCTGCAAATCAAAATAGGCAGGCATTAGATGCATTGGGCACCCTGCAACTATCTCAAAGGGTAAGAGTTTATGAGTTCCAAAGGAAGTAAATTTGAGTTTTACAAAGACCAATAGCTTTACTTGTGCCCAAGGTATTTGTAGGGTCACTACAAATTTTGCCAACTGAGTCCTCATAATTTTACTTGTGTATTTGACTAAACCTGAGCATTGTGGATGGAAAGTGAAGTGAAATTGCTGTAAAACTAGCCAAACAGTACAGACTTAATGCACCTACCAGTAAAACTGGTTCCTCAATCACTATGGAGATTGAAAGAGGCTCCCCAGGTAGGGATAAATTTTTTCTAAAATGACTTTTGCCACGTAAGATGCAGTTGGCTTTCTACAAGGGAACACTTCAGTCCAGCGAGAAAATACACAAACAACGACTAAAACATATTTATATCCATGAGATGGGAGAAGCTATATGAAATCCATTTGCAAAAGCTTGAATTGTTCATTAAGCAATTAAAAATGTCCTGGAGCAGTGCGAACACTTGTACTTTGGACAAGTGGGACACGTGAGGTAGATACTTATTACAGTCTTATTCATATGTTTCTACCAATATTGATTTACAGACACTTTTTTTTTTTTTTTTAGTGGACCAATGGTTTAATGCATGTATGGTAGTTAGGAGTAGGAGTGGGGTGTGGATTTTAGAGTATTGGTAGAAATAAGTTTTTATTTGGCCTGAATCAGAGCTTTCTCCTTTTATCAAACCATTGATTGTTGAATTTCCAATCTAGTTTTTCTTTTTCTGATGCCAGTTGTTGAGCTTCTGTAGCCAGTTTTTCTAAGTCATCATTTGGGGAAATACTCCTTTGGACCATGACAGAAATTTGACTTCTGTTGGTTTCCATAAGGTCAGCATTCCTTGTGGAAGTGTTAGCAAGGTGATTTTCTTTAGCTTCTAGAGATTATAGTTTAGAAGGTCCTAGGAGCTTAATAATAGCTAAAGCAGAAGGTAAAAGATATAACATCCAATAATGTTTAAACATACTGGGTATCTTAACTAAATTTATTTCCACTATAAGTAAGGAAACTACATTACTTCCAAAGCATTCCAAAAACATGAGCTACTCTGAAAGCGTATTTACAGTATAAATATTGGTATTTTGCCTTTGGCCAGGGTGACGGCTCATGTGAGCCTCTATAATTTGGCTGGTTAGGTCATAATAGCCAAAGGTAAAGGTGCCACTTCAGTTATATCAAAAGGTGTTTGTATTGCACGTCCAGAACAATATTTTCCATTGACACCATTTAAATACAAACCTAGTGAAACATGAGAAGTTGGCATTATTCAAAGGAGTTTTCTGTACATCATGACAAGGGTCAGGAGGTGATCCATCAGTGTTATAGTTGTGAGGGGTTTCCTGCATAAGGTAGGGGAGAAGAGTGGCAGAGTTTATGTTATTAAAGTGTGAAAGAGTTATGGGAGGAACATTTAACAAAAAAGGATTTTATAGAAAGTAAGGCATCTGAATAAAAAATATTGAGTGTGATCAGAATTCAGGAGGGTTTCTACTGCCTTTGGTACAGAAATGATTTAAGGAGTTCCCACAATAATTTTCTCAGTGGCCTTAACCAAAGGGACAATGATGGTAATGGCTCTAAAGCAAAGGGATATTCCCGTGGCACAGGTCCAGCTGCTGGCTATCATGCTATATAGGTTAATGAAGGTTCTCATGTATTGGGGTGCATACTAATTGCATTCTCTTCCTTTTTCACAAAAAGGAATAATAATATCTAATAGTTGGGATGCCCAAGAACAGATTAAAATCTTTAAAACTTTAAAGGTCATGTCCTGTCTTTTCCCATAAAATTAAGTCAGGGTTGTTAGTTTTTAGTAAAACATACAGAGGTCTGGCCATAAGAGAGAGATTTGGGATGCAATTTTAGCAATGTTCAAAACTTTGCAGTTGATGGTTAGTTTTGAATTTGGGGAATCTTAGGACATCGTGAATGTTATCTGGATCTAGGTGCAGTCCTTGTTATGATATTGGATGTTAATGTCATACTTGGATTTGGTAGAATTGTAGTGTTTCCTTGGTGACTTTATGTCCCTTAATGGCTGACAGCTTCAACAAGCAGATGCTGTCTTTCTGTGAGGAGACAGGAGGAAGAGCAAAAAGCATGTTGTTCACGTATTACAAAGAAGTAGAATCCCTAGGGAATTTTATGTCATCCAGATCAGCTTTCAGGATTTGTGGGAAATAAGAAGGGCTCTCAGTAAAACCCTAAGGAATTATTTCCAGGTGAATTGTTTTTCTTCCCAAGTGAAGGCTTAAAGGTATTGGCTAGTTTCATCAACTAGAGCACTAAAGAATGCACTACATAAATTGGTTACAGTAAATAATTTACTTTCAGTTGGAATGAATTTAGTAGCATATGAAGGTTCAAAACAATAGGGTATTGAGGGATAACAGTGTTTTTCATTGTTTGGAGATCCTAAACAAACCCCCACCCTTAGCCTTTAGCTTTCTCATGGGTAAAATAGGAGTATTATATCAGAACTAGTGTAAGAGATAACAAAGCCTTGAGTCTTTTAATCTCCTATAATGGGCTTTTACCTTGAAGGGCTTCTTTACTCATGGAATATTGATTGATTGATTCTAGGAAGAGATTTTAAAGGGACTTATTTGAATTTTGTTAGGAGATGTACTGTGGATTCTGCTAATATCAGTTAGAGATTTTACTCATAAAGAAGATATTAGCTGATGAAATAAGGACAAATGATCAGTGAGTGCTCCCCCATTAAGGTATAGTGTTGTAGGATATGGAGCCAATAAATGATGTTGAAGTGTGACTTAGTTCATCTATTTGGTTATGTTGATGACTAGTGTCAAATTCTAGAATCATTTTCATTGTGGGGGAGAAAGAAATTCTGGCATAATAATTTTCTCAGATGTCTTGGTATAATAAATGAATAGGGGTGGAGGAAATAAGGATAAAAGCATGAGTATCTCTCATAGGGCCCAAACAAAACAGAATAGGCTCAAGGACAGGAACCTTTGAGGTTTAGTAAAGATCCCCACTATTTGAATAGTTTTAGTACTCCAAGACAAGGGCTGCTTTATAGCAGTGAGGTTGAGCACCGAGAGTGTGGTTCCAATGTCAATAAGGACACAGAGAGATTCATTCTCAATCTGGAGAGTGTTTTCTCCTTTGTAGCTGCCAGCCCCAAAGACACACGGACCACCGGAACTCAGTGAGTTATAAGAAACACTCTTTATTCAGCCAGCTGGGTCTGCCAGGAATACACAGACCCCAAATTAAGCAGCCCCGAAATGTAGAGGTACAGGGGTTATAAGCCTCAAATCCCATTCTTCATTCTGTCTAAACACAAATGTCTATCCTTCTTCTATTCATTACCAGTCAACTCACAGGTCAGGTGCATAAGCGGGGGTACAGAAGCAGAAAGCTTATCGTTAGAATGTTATGTTCCTATGGGTGACAGCCTATGTTCCCATGGACATAGCCATGTTCCAATGGATACAGCCAAGCAGTAATTTTCCTGCAAGTAATAAATTTCTAGCAGTCATTTTTCAGCCATTACTCTCCAAGTCAAATAAGAGGGAGGATTGGAAAGACCCCTTGTAGTTCCTTAGAGCCCAATCATTGATCATTAGAAAGACATTGAAAGAGCTAGTCAGGAGGCTAAGGGCAGTTGAAGTTTGTGACAATTTCTTTTCCAGTGTCCTGGTTCTTTGTAATAACTGCACAAACTAGGAACTTTTTGGTTTCATATAGTGACCTTTAATTGTTGGAGTTAAAACTATTAAGTATGTTAGTTTTGTTTTGTTTCGTTTCGTTTTGTTTTCCTTTTAGATGATTTATCTAGGGCGCAAGCAAACTGATTTGCCAAATTGACCAACTCTTGAGTGGACATGGTCTCCTCTTCCATCCTGGTCCTTTAACTAAAATAGAAAGATCTTAATTTAGCCCGATAATAAACAAAGAGTTAAAAGCTACCCAATTGGAATCATGTCTGAAGGAAAAAAAAAAAAGGATTTTCTTTGAAAACAATTTAAAGTTGATTATAATAGTCATGAATAGGATCATCAGACTTTTATGAGCAAGCTTGAATTTTGCTCCAATCAACAGGCCTTGGGAAACCCCTAGGAATTGCTGGATGAATCACTTAATGATTGCCTGAGTATGATAACATAATAAGTCAGTAGGGGTCTCTGGTTATAATTTTATGCACCCTTCAGGATTTTCTTAATCAGAAGTTTTCACCCAGTGCTAAGTTTGGACATAACTGACAAGCATGAACTAAATGACATAATTTAGATAAACCAGGTTGATAAATTTAAGTGACTATATTGAATTTTCATGAAATCTGTGTGAATCCTTAATTACTTTGAGAAAATCTTTGGCTATAGTTTTCAGTTCATCTTTAGTCTAGGGAATGTAAGAAATTAGGGGTTTAGCCTTTTGATCAGAAGGTTTATTTTTAAAGGGACAAATTCTGATAGGTTCAGAGGAGAAAATGGGAACAGGTTCAGAGGAGAAGGGCTATGGCATCAGAGGTGAAGCCTAAACAAAGGGGTCAAGTGAGAGAAGTATGAGGCTTGGGGAGCCATTTTGTCTTTCTTTAATGTTTGTTTGCTTCAGTTAATCTTGAAGTTTTATTTTACGAGAGGCAATTTTATATTACTATTAACATTTGGAAACCTCAAAATACCAATTGAAATAAGAAGTCCACACAGTTTTGATAATTTCAGAGCTGTGGTTGTCCAATTTGGTTTTAATAAAAGTAAGTTTTGGGAGTTCAAAGTTTTTCTACAATTTCCATTTGGTATTCTAAATTATTTTTGGTTAAATCTGTCCATTTTATTGGAAAGGCACATTAGGAGGGACCACTAAACTGCCTGCAGGTGAAATATTAGCACAATTCTACTAAAAAAAGTTCAATTCACGGGTTCTGTGGATATCATCTGTTTCCTCACCAGCCTCAGAGTTGTCAGAGTTCTTCTCTGCATCACCATATGGCACACCAAATAATGTTGACCTTAAACTAATAGATAGCCAGATATCTCTCCAGTAAAATGAGTTTATCTAAAAATAAGAAAAAAAATTGCAACTGGGGACATGTGGTCTGGGTGAACCACATGCAAGTCCAGAGAAACAAAGGAGTGGATTGCTTTTTTTATGGTCTTGAGAGGTGCTGTTGTAAATGAAGTGTTCACTATAGGAAACTCAAAGTTCAAAGTATAGTAACTTTTCTTTGGCTGAGTTATGGCCATCTCCCATGGGCTGATCTGTTACTGAGCAAAGAGGAACTGTTTTCTTCCTTCTGCTGAGGTAGTATAATATCACTTCCTGTCAGAGACACACAGTATGTCTCTTCTAGTGGGGTCACTAGTGTGTGTTGAGTGATATGTGTGTGTGAGAGAGTTCTCTATTCTAGCCTCTTAACTCTATTTTAAATGAGGTTTTTGTTAAATTTTCACAGCAGAAATGTTTACTTTTGATACACAAAAAAAGCTTACTGAAACACTAGAAATAGAAGAGTATATCACTGTAGTTATCAGAAAATTGGTGATGATCTCAGCTTGCTAGCAATTATCTTAGATTAAAACTGCTATTGTACCAAAATTGTCTTTATGAGTTTTGAGCAAACAAATGGCTCCCCTATATATTAGAATTAATTTTACAAAGGAAAGTTCTGAATTTATTTCAATATATGATTAGCATTTGAGTTTCATATCACTGCAGCAACATATGTCTCACCTACTCAGCTGCCGAGTGATCACATTTGACACTAAAATGTTTCTCATCCAGGTTTCAAACCAAGTGTTCATTTCAATTGTTTGTACTAAAAGAGGTAAGAATAAGAAAATACAGTCTTCCCAAATGTAACATTATGTAAATGTAACATAAAGAAATAATAATATTGCTGGATGATGTATTTCATTTCTTATAGAATACGTTAAATTTGTATTAAGCATTGAAAAGAAAATAACATAACTTACAGGTGGAAACCAGTGTGGTGTAACACAAAAGCCCACAGACATTAAACTTAGAATATGTCTGATGTTGATTTTACTCTGTTACTATTTTTTATTATGTAATACTTTTCAATCACAACTGTCTTGTTCAAATAATAATAACTATAGTATTATATAAACTAACTGTATTAATGGATATGAAACACTTTTCAGGTTTTAGTCTCTAAGTAAATGATGCTTAACATTATTAAATATCTGTTTGTTTTCCATGAATAGGCATATTTTATTTCTGTTGTTTTAAGGTGTTATTGTCAAACCTTCAAGATTTAATATGAGACACTCAGCTATGAATAATAGGCTATGTTGTTTTACATATTACATATTCAGAATAAAATATATCAGCATGGACTGATATTCAAATTTTTAAGTACTTAAGTACAGTCAGCTCACAGCTCATTAACTATGTTGCACAATACTGGACTTTTTAAAAATCTAATCTGAAGGCATTTTATGACCTTGTAGTGGTAAAATTCATCATATTAATATAAATTTTGATTTTCCAAGTGGAAATTAGAATAGAAATTCTTCTTGAAAAATGTTTAAAATCAAAAAAAAACATTGTTAAATTAGCTTTGAATCAGGTAATTACACAAATTCAGAAAGTATTAAAAACTCTGATTTTTCAAGTCATCTATTTTCTTCCTGTAAAAAATTGTGCATCTTTGCTATTATTTTAGGTCACCTTAGAATGAGTAATACTGATAATATATCACCAAATACATTAGGCAACATTAGCAAATTGCATTAGTTGCAAGGTGATGACATTATTACCTTGAAAGATCGAAGTCCTTGAAGAAGACACAGCAAAGAAAGTTTTGTTAATTAGTAGTATATGACAGTCCACATAGAAAAACTAACAATTTATTGACTCGAATGAAAGTATTGGAGAAATATTTTAAATAAATAAATAAATAGATAGTTAATTTGTATATATGTAATGTATATATAAATTAAAACCACATTGTTGCTATAACTCTAAGACAAAATAAAACAAACAAAAAATATTGCATTAGTCAAGACCTTATTTTTTAAGAAATGTTTTTCATATCTACTATAGTCTTTATAATAAGTATATTCATCAAATGGACTTTAGGTTGCTTGAGCATTCACTTTCATGAGAATGGAAATGGCAAATAATTAGAGCATCTTATGATATGCTCAATATGAGCATGTGACTTAAGCCTGGATAAGCTGCATTCTTCTGTGGAATAATTTCAAATTGGAATTGGAGAGGTTGTCCTCTTGTCTGTTTGGATTATAGAACATAAGCGTATAGGCCTGGGCTGTTAGAGCTATCTTTCCTGTCATGGGGAAAGCCAACACACAGTAAAGAGCAAGGAGGAGAAACAAAGTGGGGAGAGAGGGAGAGAGCAACTGACTTTCACCATCTCTGAGTACCCAGTCCCTGAGGCATTCATTCCTTCATTACTCTCCCTTTGGTGAGTTCTCCTGTTTCTGTCCCAGGTATCTGAGTCAATAAATTATCTTTTTATTAGAAGAAAAAAACAAGTTATAATAGTGTTTTTACAGACAAAAGCATGAAGACGCATATGATATTTGAAAGAAAATTTTAAAATTTATAATAGATTTACATTTATTACAACAGAAATAATACTAAGCTTTGACCAAAAAAAATGGATTAGGGTAAGGGGTCTGATATTATGAAAAGCACAGATAGTTGTCATATAAGATGTATAACTGTGTTTTCCCAAGCTTTATCAGCCTGTTTAATAGAATCTCAATAATAGAATCACAATAAATACAAAAATAAATTCTATCAGTTCTTGTCATCTACATATCTGAATAAAGTGGTGTTCAGTTATTTTTTAGAGTGTTTTAATGGGCTGTTTCATGGGAGTTTATGAATAATCTCGTGTTGTTTCCCACTGATACTCCACTGAAAACAGATTTTCTCCACGGGATAGTCTGAGAATGACCATCTCTGCTTGCAAACATCACCTTTCCCTTGGTTCCTAAAGTATGAGAAACCTTAATGGAAAAGTTTTTGAAGAGTTCTGTTGAAAATATGTAAGACTTTTCCTCCTTTTCTGTTATAGTTTGATACTTAGATACTTTAGCAGTGTTCCTTGGATCTCAGTGTCAATCTATTGAGTCTTTATAAAACTGATCTTTCTGTTTTTATTTATAATCTCATCATTCAGACAGGGCTGTGGTAAACCCTGAGTAGGGAATAAATACCAACAATAGACAAGCTGTTCAGAACCATCCTTCCTTCTAGACTCTCTTGCTGAGTCAAACTTATTGTTTTGAAAGACTGGAATGATTCCATTTTTCTGAGTGACTTCAAGATGAATTGTAAGAAAAATTCCTCAAAGGCCAGTGGTCAAGAACAGTGCCTTACCACCTGGCCAAACCAGCCAAGCCAGCAAATCGGTGGGCCCTCAAGGCACCCCCACCCTTATTTCCTCCTGCACATATCCTGATTACTGCACCCGGCACCTTCTGCACTCGGCCCTACCTTCTGCACTCGGCCCTTTCTACGCACGGCCACCTCTATACGCAGCCCCAACTGCACACGACCCCCTTTTGCACGCAGACCTAACAGCCTACCACCCAATCCCTTTAAAGGTCAACCTAACCCCCCAATCAGGTAACGCCAAGGCATCTCCCCAAGGCTTGCGGTTTTACCCTTTAAATTAAGTCCCAACCCCTCAGTCGGGGCTCCTCTCAACCACTGCTGTGTGTGTGAATGAGTGGGGTCCAAACTCGAGTTTGTCAATAAACTCCCTTTTGCACTTGCATCAGTGTCAGTTTCCTTCTTGGCTCATGGAGTTCCAAACCAGGGCATTACAGTTTCTTATTTCTTCTTTTTGTTGAATAAGTTCTTTCCCAAGATGCTTTCAGCTTCTTTGAAAGCAAATTTGAAACAGAAGTTTGCCACACAAGCTTGTCAGACATAATTGAATTTCCTTTAGATTTGAGATGGGTCACTAATGTTGGATTCTTGGAAAAAAAAAAAAAAGTAGAAATAAAGCACCATAATAGAATATATGGACATACCATATATTTTAAACATAAAAATTTGCTTCGAATTTTCTTAAAGGATATATAACACTTTCCAAAATAATCTTAAATTCCTTATTAGCCAAAAATTCCAGTGTCTGACCAAGCAACATGTTCTGCAAATGAATACTCATTGCTAAAAGACAATTCTTAATGTACTATTAAAGAAGGGTTTATTTATCTATGGTTCATTTGTGTACTTTAGTGATAAATACAGGAAAAAAGAAAATTATTATTTTTTTTATTTGTTTAATAGTGTTCTACAGTTTAGAATCATAAACTGCTGGCTTTAGCTCCAGAATGCAAAAACTCTCCTGTGAGGCTTAACAGCATATTTTACCTTAAATCTCTGGTCTCATTTTTCCTTGAATTTCCATTACCGTGTAATTTGGTACATGCTGTGCTCATTCATGGCTAATGGATATTATTATATTGTCAAGTACTGAATGTCAGATAGTCTCATTTCAGTGGTTATGGATTTCTATTTGTGAGGTAGTTAAAGTCATATCCTTGCTTTCCAGAATCATCAGTTAGGTCATAGTTAAGTGCTGAGGTGAAATCATTTAATGGGAATTCATTCTACCAGTTTTTAAAAACACAGTTTTCATGACTTTCTTGATATTTACTCACTATGATTTAAAAACAAAGACAGGTATCTGAAATTACAGTTGACACTGTTATCGTCTTCTATAATCTTGGTGAAAGAATTGAATTTGTAAAATTAGTAAGGAGAAAGGCCTGTGGTAAGTTTGCATCAACCTCCTCATGGAGGCTTTTCATATTGTGTTACTGAAGCACATGCAGACATAGAGGTAACTAAATGCTTTTTAACACCCTTTAGGCAGCTCAAATAGGCTTAATCATAAGCAAGATGAATAGGGAGAATGTAAATTGGTTTATCAGTCTACACATCAGTGAACTTAGATTGGAGGATTATTTCCATTAACTAAACACTTAGCAAATATGATGGGAGCATTAATTAGGGACTACTCAGTGTACACTATAGAAGTGAAAAGAAAGCTGGTGTGCTGTGCTATTATCACTTCACAATAATCATGTATAGAATATATTTTGCTTTGGAAGGCTTGTGATATAGTTGTGAGGTAGCATGTTGGTAGATTATAGAAAAGAAAAATAGAAAAATCTCCAAAATATTTGCAAGTCTATAAATCTTTGTAGTCCTAAATTTCTCCATGATGTACTTTGACTTTTGAGACAACTAACCCAAAATCAGTGTTTCCTTTCCTTCTGAAATGCTGAACAGGATTTTTATGTAATTAGAACTACTCAATTCACAGAGGAAAACTAGAGATTTATATAATATTTATAATAATAATAATTTATAATAAAAATTAAAATCATTTTCAAAATAATTAATACTGCTTTCTTCATTTTGTATTATCTAATAAATTAGAGAACAGAAAGCACCTTTATAGATAATTATTAAGTTAATATTATTTTGTGGTCAATTTGTAGAAACAGCCAAGAGAGAATTAAATTAAATTCCTTTCAATTTGAATATAGAATTTTCATAAAATTATTTTTTTTTAAAGTTGTTAATTGTTAGGGTTTAGCCACTTTAGAAAATGATAAACTGTATTATATTTTCTCTCCTTTCCCTATGTGATAGTTGAACCTGTATGTTATTAAACACACACACACACACACACACACACACACACACACACAGCACCACTGCCACCACCATCACCAGATCTCTTTCTCTCTCAGGCATTTGTAAATGATATGTTATCTGTTTTTAAGAAGTAAAACTGGATGACCCAATAAGAAGTCAAAACACATATATAAATAGGAAAAAAAGGAGCATTCAAAATTTATTAAAGCAGTATTTAAAAAAAAAACAGTAAATTAATCATCATAAGAAAAAGTGGTTTTCCTTACACTTTATTACCTTACTCTTAATTTAAATAGCATTAATTTTATTATAAACTGCATATGAAATTGCCAAAATATTTTCAGTATCTAAAAGTCTTAATCTGTCTCTACTGGGGAGATATTTCTGCGACCGTATAACAGACTTTCTTTTTTAAGTCTTGTAACCATCACTCAAGACTCTCTGGCCTCATCTTCAATATTCTCTTTCCCTTTTAATGGGCAGACCATAGGGAAGTCCACCTGATTCTTCTCCCTGGTGCTCATACTCTGTACAATCCTCTCCTCTTGAATATGGATGGGAAGTGTGGTTTGCTTCTAGCTTATAGAATATGGCTAAGGTGAAAAGATTATGCAGATGTAATTAAGACTCCAAATCAGTTGATGTTAAATCAATCAAAAGAGACATCTTCCCCAGTGGGCCTGACCTAATCAAGTAAAGGCCCTAGAAAGAAGGATAGGGATTTCTCTAGGGTGAAAGACTCTCGTTTCTGGCTTAATGAAGTAATTTCCCAGGTTAAAGGAGTCCATATGAAAAGTAACTGAAGGAACTGTGGGTGGCTTCTAGCTTACAGTCAGCAAAAAACCAGGGTCCTCAATCACATAGCCACGATGAAATGAATTCTGCCAACAAAATAAATGAATACATTCTTCCCTAGTCTAGCCTCCAAATGAGAATGCAACACATCAACTCTTTGATTGCAGCCTCATGAGACTCTGAGCAAAAGATCCAGCAAACTGTACCTGGACTTCTAACTCATGAAAATGGTGATATAGTTAATCTGCTTTGTTTTCAGCCACTAAATTTGTGGTAATTTGTTATAGAGCAATAAAAACTAATATGTTTTTCCTCCTTGGTACCAGACATCAGGACAATCTGTTTATTCTTTCCAGTTTAATTAAAATTTGCCAGGAGGATTAGAACCTCAGAATACAAGTCGTTTCTTTTTAGCAATTTCTGAAGGAAAGTTATCTTGTCTGTGTCTCCTCCTTTATAAGACTTCATAACACATTTTGACAATTACTTTCTCTTTTTATCAGCACCATCGAAAGAAATGAAAATCAACAGCTTCCCTTTTCACTCTTATTGAGTTCACCAATAAACATTATTTTGCCAAATCTAATTAAAATTTTCCTCATATATATACTAGATTTCATTTTAGCTGAAAAATGTAAACTTTTAAGATGAATATCCCAATTGTTTACTTGTTAAGAGCAAGCCATTCATGCTTGAGATTACAAAAAAAAAAAAAAAAAAAGATATTCTCATTACATTAAAAGGAAATTCTTTACATTGATCTACAATTTTTGTAGATTTCTTCCTCTTTGCATTTTTCTGATGTAATCCTATGTTTTTAAATAGGTCTTTTTCAATACCGATTTGTTGTATTTATCTTTCTTTAATTTCCCAAAGAGAATAAAGATTTTTTCCCAAGCACTCTTCAAATCATGTGCACACAGAATGAGTAAAAAACATCATAAACTTGCATTACTTCTATAGAAAGTCACTGTGAAATGAAATAAAATCAATGTTAAAACAAAGAAGTGAAAAAAGATTGAAAAAGACAATCTGATCCTGGATTGTCATTAGGAAAATATTTTCTTAATTATTGTCTTCCTGGAAATGAGGCTTCTGCTCCCTCAGTCCGAGTAGGAGCTTAGCAAAACTTGTTTAAGCATTTCCACTAGAATCAAACTGTTATCTGCTGCTTCTGTACCAGTCACTTTTTCTTTTCTCTTCTTCAACTGATTTTATTCATATGTAAAATTATCTCATACTGTCTCCCTTTCTGTTAATCTGCTGATATTCTTTCAAATTTTATTTAGTGAAAACAACAACAAAAAAATACAGCCATGTCTTTAGAAATGACTAAATGATTAAAAAGTTCTATTTGTATTGATGCTACCTTTTGATTATAAATTATGCATGGAACATTGTCAGTTATGCTTTGTAATTTTCACTTAAAACTCAATAATCTTAAATAAGAAGATATTTTCAGACTCATTTACTCTGATAGAATATGTAATGTACAATGAAGCAGATTCCTTTACCAAAGCTTTATTATGATGTAAAAGTTACATAATATTAAAAAAATCAGTCTGATATCAAATATTTCTGGATTTCTTATTTAAATGAAATAAATATTAGAGAGATAAGAGAAGAAAAGGGGAGTGAAAACTAAAATTTATTGAAAGCAATATGCATGTCAGTCTTTATTAGCTATCTTATTGAATTCTGTTAATAAACTAGTAAAGCAGATTTATTTGGTCCATTCTGAGGCTAGGAAAACTGAAACTTAGACAAATTAAATAAACAAACAAACAAACAACTAACTAACTAAATAAAGCATCTTTTATAGGTCAGACACTGTTGTAAGCACTGCCTATTTCAAAGTCATAAAATACTAATAAAATACTATGTTAAACTAAACATTTGAGCCTAAGTCTAATTATAAAAGTCTATGTCTTTTTTTTTTTTTTTTTTTTTTACTATGATAAATTGGTCAGGTAAAAAGAAAACATGGTTTTGAAGGAGACAAGACTTGTTTAAATGCTTGCTCTGTCATTTTAAAGTGTGGAGCCATGGTCCCATTGCTTGGTTCTATTGATTTTCAGTTCCTGTTGGTCCCTGAAGTTGATAGTAGCTTTCTCTTGCTGCCTCATTGTGATAGCTAGAGGAATGTCATAGAAAGCACGGAGTCGAAGTCTAGACCCAGTAAATGAAACTTACTGTTATTCTTACTGTCTGATAACTTAGAATGTTCTAGATCTACATATGCTTACAATTGCAGCCCCCAAATGTTAATAAATAATTTAATAAATGCTACCTTACAAATAGTAAAATTGATGATTAAAATAATGTATTTTTGCTTCCATATTTAATTGAATAACTTAATAAATAATAAATAATATCATCATACCACGTTCTTTCATGTATATTATGCAGTAAATGAGAAGCATGTGATTGTCATGCTTTACCCTTTTTCAAACTATCCAATTTCAGGTGTTCCATACTTTTTATTAGATAATATTTCCACACACAAATTAAGTGACAAACAAAACCCTACATGTTCATCTCTAGGATTTAATATTAAGAAATGAGGTTGATTTTAGAGAAGGGGTTTAAAGATAGATACACACAATAGCTATGAGAAAAGTAGGATGTTTTGTATAATCAGGTTCTGCCTTGCCCAATGGGACATAAGCTGAACTGCTGAGCATTGGCGGGCAAAGTGGTGAGATGGACAAAAGTATGGAATGTTTTCCAGCTCTAACATAAGTCTACTCAGGACTCGTTTTGGTGCTGGCAAGAAAGTATTCTTCCCTCTAATTGACAAAAAAGCAAAACAAAACAAACAACAACAAAAAAACTTGGAGAAAACCTATACCCAGATGGGTAAGGTAAACTTTGTAAGATGAATTCTCATTGCCTAGATTTCTTGAACTATTTTTCGAAGTTCATTTGCAGTATTAGCCTGTTGCAAACTGGAGAATCAAATACGAGATTGGGAGTTTATATAAGTAACCACCAGAAGGACTTTTCTAGGATTCAAGAGGGGACCATGTGTTAAATTTATAATTGACAAGGAGAAAGATATTTATTCTAAGTTTTTTCCTGTTAGTAAGTTCAAGTTCTGAAGTTTGATGTCACTCACCTATAAGGTGCTAGAAGCCCTTTACATTTCTGTTTAAAGGAATGTGACTTTCAGAAACAGCATTTCTGGTCCTGCTTATTTGATATGCTAAAAAGTCTCAACAACAGACAGATGAACATTAACAAAATGACCTGCAGTGGTGTATTATAGTGGCTGGTTGCAGGCCATGTGCACCAGGAAACATATAGTTTTTCATGATAAAAAAACATTAAAAGGTATATGAGTTTCCTAGATTAATGCCCTAGTTTGGAACTCCACAAGCCAAGAAGGAAACTGACACCGATGCAAGCGCAAGAGGGAGTTTATTGACAAACTCGAGTTTGGACTCCACTCGTTCACTGACACAGCAGGGTTGAGAGGAGCCCTGACCGAGGGCTGGGACCTAATTTAAACGGTAAAACCGCAAGCCTTGGGGAGATGCCTTGGCGTTACCTGATTGGGGGGTTAGGTTGACCTTTAAAGCGATTGGGTGGCAGGTTGTTGGGTCTGCATGCAAAGGGGTCATGTGCAGCTGGGGCTCTGTATAGAGGGGGCCATGTGCAGTAGGGCAATATGCCAAGAGGGGCTGCGTGCAGAAAGGGCCAAGTGCAGAAGGTAGGGCCAAGTGCAGAAGGTGCCTGGTGCAGTAATCAGAATATGTGCAGGAGGAAATAAGGGTGGGGGTGCCTTTAGGCCCCACCGATGAGCTGGCTTGGCTGGTTTGGCCAGGTGGTAAGGCACTGTTCTTGACCACTGGCCTTTGGGGAATTTTTCTTATAATTCATCTTGAAGTCACTCAGAAAAATGGAATCATTCCAGTCTTTCACTAGGACTACCATAACAGAATACCAAAACTACTGGACAGTAGTTTACAACAGAAATGTCTTATCTCTAGTCCTGGAGGCTAGAAGTCTGAAATAAAAATGTCAGCAGGGTCACGTTTCCTCTGACACCTGTGGGAAAGATCTTTGCTTCTTTCAGCTTCTGGTTGCTCAGGCATTCCCTGGCTTATGACAATATAATTCCAATCTTTCTATGGTTCTCCCTGTGAGTCTTCACACAGTCTTCTCTCTGTCAATGTCTCTGTGTCCAATTCTCCCTTTTTGTAAGGACATCAGACTAATTGGATTAGGGCCCATCTTGATGACTTCATTTTAACTTGATTACCTCTGTAAAGCTCCTATTTCCAATTAAGATCACATTCTGGGGTCTGGGGATTAGGGCTTAAATATATCTTTTTGAGGGGATAGTCCCCTCAAGACTTTGCTCTCTGTGGAGAGAGGAGTTAACTTTACTAAGCTAAGACCTTTGCTTTCCATTTTGGAGGAAATGCTTGTGGCACCTAGTAAGAGTAGTGAGAAGGTAGCAGTGATCTCTTTCTCCCTTGTGAATAGAACAGGCTGAGGGGAACTTAGGACGGAGGCCACAGACAGATCAATCCAGATGCTGCTTCTGTGGGAGCTCCAGGTTCCTCACTTGCAGGGCTCTGTGAGTGCTATGACATTGATTAGTGGGCAGGTAGAGTTCCTGACTAAACATGTCTAATAAATCACCTAAGAAAGAGATCTCAGAAGAAACTAGGAGTCTCCAATCCTTGAGTCATTCATTAGTTGTGATTTATTTCTTCAGTTTAAATAAATATTTGTATTTGTCCCTAATTTTGTATACATAATTTTGCATTATTTTTCTGAAAATGTCTTTCTTAATTTATATAAGCTTTAGGTTCTACAAACCTGGATCTATCTTTAAGAGGAAACCAGCCTGAAATTATAAATATTAGGGAGCTGTTCCTTAGGAAAGTAATTTCTCTCAAGGGCAAATTGGAAATAGTTATTCTCATGTCTACAGTGTTTCAATTGCCTTCCCTAGCCTGGCATGAAGTTTTAACTCCTACACACTGGTTGCACAGGGCCTCCCTACTGGGTCTCTGCAAGCTGTCCACATCTTTCATCCTCACAGTCATGTACCTGCTTGTGCAGTTCTTGTCCAGCCTCCAAACTGTGCTCTCCCTCAGCCCTTTTACCCTGACCCGATTTTCCAGTGGCTGCTCATGATTAAAACCAAAGTCCAGAACATTATCCTTTAGAAACCCTTTGTTTGTTCCAGAATGATATTGGGGAACTTATTGTGTGCTGGCATCAGGGCCACTAACTCCTGCTACATCATGCCTGTCCCACTCTGTGTACCCCACAGACATCAAACCAGGCCAAGGACCATGCATGACACATGAGAGGTGCAATGACCATTTTCTAAGTAAATGTAAGGTGACAGCCTAGATGTTATGATAATGACGACAGTGTTCAGCAACAACCATTCTTCACAGTTTTATTGACTTTTTTCTTTACTTACTCTCTTTCCTTACTCCCCTGAGTAAGCTGCTCGTTTTAGCTTACCCTTATCTTAGGTTTTACCAATGATAATACCATCAAAATCCATGAGCCTTCTACTCTTACTCAAATTATAATCCAAAATTAAACTCTCTAATCTTGAAGTTATTCTTTTTTGCTCACTAGTAATGACATGTGCTCTTTAGTTCCCACTATTAAAAGCTCTTCTTGGTTCTTTTCTAAAGGAAAGACATAACTAAAACAAATAGTTATTCCAAAAGCAAATATATATTTATATAGTTGACTATTATACCTATCTGCCTCTCTTCATTAATTTAGATTATTGAGTTTACTTATGTGATAACTTTATCTAATATTACATTTATACTTCACTTGTCAACGAATAGGGCATTTCATTAAATAATTATTAATTTACTTATAATTCTGATTATTTGTATTTGATTGATGGTATCATTTCCATCTGTATTTATTATAAAAAGTCCTTAAAAGAATAAGATTTGATCCCCCAAAGAAATAACCCCACTAAATCTTTTTATATTAGTTTGAAGATATTATTAGAAGTTAAATACCATATTTTCAGTGAAGCTTTAACAAGAAAGCATATTTTGGAACCATTATTCAGTAAAAGAGTATGTTATTAGTAGTACCACATAACACACAAAATGCAAATCACTTTTATATTTTTTTGTTATTTCTTAATGTTACTGAGTGTGTAACATTAAGAGAGAAAGAAAGAAAGAAAGAATCTCTAAAGAGGGAAAATGATGTGAAGAAACTCATAACTATTCTGTGTCTGAGTCTGTTGCTCCTGGCCTCCCAGGGCTTATATGACAGAATTGCAGAATCTGGGTCCACAGCTGATTCATGAAAACATTTCACATTTTGTATCAAGTCCCACAACGGCAAATAAAAGTCTTTCTATTAATCCCAATATTTTGAATCATCAGTTAGTGCTTATCATTTCCACCTCAATATGCTCTACTGACCTTTCATTTGAAAGTTATTCTTTTCAAATTAAGTAATTATAATTGACTGGTAAAGTACTTATTTACATTTTTCAGTCCCTGGTTTTGAATGATTTTTCACAATTTGAATTTTTCTCATTCCAATTGGAAGTAGACAGTGCCAACAACTCATTTTACATCTTTGCCTAAATCCAATTTAACCATCCATTATTAATGATGTTTAACAGTGAAAATTGTTATTCATTTAATGTTCCTTCTTTTTTTACTTATATCATTAATGTGTCTTTCTGTGTTAATATGCATCATTCACATTTTCACATCACAAAACTTACATAAATGTGTGTGAAACTAAATTGGCAAAGCTTTACAGAATATATAGCACATTGACATATGACCTATAGACTATTACATAGATATAAGTCTGACCATGTTAATTATCATCTTCAAGGTCTATAAAAATGATAAATGATAAAAGAGATTAAATGAAAATTAATATCAATATATCTAATTCAGTGATTCTCATGTTTTTTTATTGATTTTTTTTGTTTTGTTTTGCTTTTATTCCTTTCTAAAGATTATGTTACCTTTATGTGGCTTTGTAAAAAATGTTTGAAACAAATCAATTGTGTTAATTTCTGATGTTTTATTAAAATGCACAATAGATTTTTGATAAATTTTTAAAATTTCGTGATTACTACTTTGAGTATGAGGAGGTCAGACTAAATCATTATGCTAATAAGCTGTATAGGCTGCCTGAAAACACACATGATAATGCCTATTTGATCGACAATCTTTTCAGATAACTTGTGTTTACAACTAAGGAGGCTGACAGAAGACAGTGAGATTGTGTTACCCGAGGCACAAACAGAAGTCTCCAATGAAGATTGAGAGATACTGTATTTCCTTTTAGACCTTAACTCCCATTTAAAGAACAAAACAGCTTGCAAACAAAGTACTGCAGCATAGGTGATCGTTGGTATCAACCTAATCATAGCAGAAGTACAAATGCAATTACTGCCTAGCAGTGCTCAAGAAAGAGGTGGTTGTTGAAATGATTCAGGATGGGCACACTTGTGCACATGCCTGTGCACGCGCGCACACACACACACATTCAATTAGTAACAAAAACAAATAAAAGTTATTGGAATCTTAGACCTCTAAGAATATATTGTCTCCATTTTGAGAAATTCTGATGAGTGTAAGCAAAATATCATTAAATATCAGAGAATTTAAGACCCTAGTATGGCATTTTAAAATTATTTAATCAAACTATGTTTGAAAACAGCACTTTAATGATAAAGATTGCTTTGGCATTGACAGACTTGGAAGAATTGGTTAGCACAGGCTCTGTTCATCATCTCTTGTTGGCTCTTAATTCCAACACTTTGAGCTGGAAATTTTCAGCTTGTTAAGGCTTTGTTGCTCTTTATGTTCCTCTTGCAAAAAAGTTTATTGTCTAATGAGGAGGCAGATTCAATATGCATTTTATATACAACTCTAGCTTCTACAGTATACATTTACTCTCTGCTTACCTTTACTATTGATTTAATGTGAAAGATCATTTGTTTTTTATTATGCATGGATTAATTTTGCATATTAGAGGCAGTAACCAATGTGGGAGTATCTAAGTGAGACAAATATGCAGAGAATGATTTTATATTTTGCTGTGCCAGTTAAATATTTAGTTAGTATGACTGTTTGCTTGCTTGTTTGTTTTCAGTTAACCACTTACTTGAGCAAGAATATTATATTAGTTAGCTTGGGTTGCCATGACAGAATACCACAGTCTGGATAATTTAAACAGAATTTCATTACCTCACAGTTCTGGAGCTGAAAGTTCAAGATCAAGGTGCCAGTAGGGTTGGTTTCTGGTGAGGACTCACCCTAGCTTACTGATAACCATCTTTTTGCTGTACCCTCACACGACAATTTTTTAATGCATGCCCAGAAAGTGATTTCTGGTGTCTCTTCCTCTTTTTTTAAGGGTATGGGTCCAATAAAATTAGGGCTCCATCCTTACTGTCTCATTTAATCTAAATTACCTCCATAAAGGCCCTGTCTCCAAATATAGTAACATTGGAGATTGGGGCTTCAACATATTAATCTTGAGGAGAGGAGGGACAATTTAGTCCATAACATATTGTTTCTTATCCATAAAATAGTAAAGTACTGCCTTTAGGTAATCCAATAAATGGGTCTATTTCCCAGGAAGCTGACTCTGAGATGATCTGCATGACAGAATTTTACTAGGGAGAATTTTTTGAGTGACACCCAAAGAAGAAAAGAGGTCTAAGTTACAATATAACCAATCCCACTGTTGGGGAAACAGAACCAATCAACCCAATTAAATTATACTTTAATGTTCTTATGATCTCACGGTAGGAAAATGCAATGTAAAGTGTAGAGCAAGCCCAAATAGAAAAATTATAACATGTACCCTTGCAATATTGAAGCAACATCATTCTGTCTGCAGAATAGAATTATATATATTTTTTAAAAAGCAGTCAGGCATGCTAGTGGACCTAAACACGGGGCATTAAATGACCTTGTAACCAGAACTACCCATTATGAGTTGAACTATAGTAGATCTACTGAGTCATAAGATAATTTGGATCCTACAACAATCCATATGACAATGGAAGAAGTACATCCTGGATAAGGAATGGGCACAGCCAAAGTAAGACACGTTAGTAAATGACCCAGGCTCCATGTCCCTTAACACTATACTAAAACTCTGCTTTATGGGGTGGGGAGGTCCCTGAAGGTCAATGATGGATAAGAAACAACCGTTTTGGTTCACAGATCGATTGCTTGGTCATGAACATAAGCTGAAAATAGAAAGATGGTGCATTTGATTGAGTCCTACCTAAAGGTGTCCTGGTAGAGAGTTGAGAGTAGAAATCTGCCAAAGGACAGTATAGTATGCCAAAGCCTTCCATTCACTATTTGAAGACAGTGAAGTGATGTGAGATAGGGACATATACATACACATGATTTCTCTTGCTAGTCTAGGACCTAGAAGGAGAAAATTGAAAGATTGAAGACAAGTAGGTCTGAGCATGATCCATGCAGATGAATTGCTCAGAACAGGCACAGAGTATGAGATACACACCCCATAGGACTCTTCCTCAGAGGAAATCCGTTTCAAGAGAGATGCTTGTTAATCAGGTAGAAGAAAAATAGGAAGAAAAGACCACATAGCCTTTAGATATAAATATTCTGTTCTCTATTTCTTCTCAGTATTATGAAATCAATTTATGTACACATCAGTGCTGGCATGGGTAGAAGCTATGCTTGGGTTCAACAACATGGACTTTCTCTCACCAAAACAGGTCTGGCCACTACTCCCTCTACATGCCACCAGCAGAGACTTGTACAGAGTCCTTAATGTGTCACAACTCCCTGGGAGTAGACAACTTCCTGGGAGTAGTTGATACATTGGACAACTTCCATTCCATAGGAGACGGTGATTGCCTCATAGAAAATATATGATATTAAAATTTATTTTCTCTTTCTTTGTTCATAATGTCTCTGCCAACATTGCCTTATGGAAAAAGGAGCATGCAAGGGCTTCTTCCATTGAATTTATTCTCTTATTGCAAAATCATATCACTCACAAGTTGCTGGCCTGATAAATCTGGGATGTGGACTATCAATGGCTCAATCATGGCACCTTCTGAGAGATAGTATATGGCAGTTTGGATCCTCCATGAAACCATCTCTGAGAGACAGAGAGTTTAATGTCTAATATGTTTCTCAGTGAAGACATTTTGTCTTGATAACTGTAAAAAAGAAGGAAAAAACATGGCTGGGTAGAGAAAGAAACTTCAGATCTGATTCAGACCTGATTGCCTCAGCAATCCCATAGGGAATTCTGGAGCTGAAAATGTCTAGATTGTTTTACGTTAGGCCAAAATAGCTAGAACTTTAAAGTTCATCTCAGTCAGCCATTGGATATGAACTACACAGAAATGAGGCAGCTCTCCAGAACTAGGACAATCCCTGAAGTGGCTGACTGGAGGAGATTCTCAGCTGATAACACTCTAGCACTGGTGTAGCAGATTTTCCCTGAAAGGGGAACTTATTAGTGTATCTCTATGTCTACCAACATCTATTCTTCAAGCCTGCTAAAGGATACAGAATTTGCTTTAAGTATGCCAACAATGTATGGTGCTATTTCCACCCCATCTCCAGAATAGAAGAGTGCAGGGCCTAGGGTGCTAAAGTAGGGTTAATATTGCCACCCTTACTATTTCACCTTCCAGCCTCTGAATTTTTGCTTCCCAACTCACTTTTAGGCTTGATGGCTTTGGAGGTCTTGGTTTCCAAAGAAAATCACTTCCGTCAAGAAAGAAAATATGGAACAGAAAACTGAGATGCTCTTCAGGACATTTGGGGTACTATGAAGACAGGCAGAGAAGAGAGTTACTCTATTTTTAAAGATGATTTATCTCACTTGCCAAGAGTAAACCAGGTTGCTTAAATATATTTGGTACAGTGGAAGTACACCTAGAAGCCAGGTGTCCCAGACCACATCATAGAATTCTTGTGATCAAAAGTAAATGCCAATATCTTGACAAATACAAGAGCACAGAGGACTCAAGTACACCAGGTTCAAAAATTTGTATCACACTCCTGGTATAGAAACTCAGTTAGTCAAGGTATTGGCAGAAAAAAAAGGGAGACATAAAATAAATAATTGAAGGAGAAAGTTATGATATTCAGCTTTGGTCTAGTGATCATTTATAGAGGCTGATTGTAGCAGCTCTGGATACTTTTAGTTAATTTTTTTTTCTACCCTTAAATTTTAAATTTTCTATTAGTGCATAATTGGAATCTAACATCATAACTTAGGTTTCAGAGGAAGTATAACAATATTCACATCACATTGTGATACACAATGGCCAATGACATTTTGTAGCTTCTATACTTGGGATGAGATTTTTCTTCATGTGAATGAAAGAATGCTATGTGGAAAAAATGTTTGAGTTTTTCTAGTCATTATCCATTTCTCTCTCCCAGATATGTCCTCTGTTCTCCTTTGTCCTGTTCTGTCACCCACAAGGCTCGCTGTTATGGTTTTCATCATTCTGGATCCCTTGCAGTTGGCTACCAATTAGGAAAGGGTACTGGGAATCATAAACATACCATCAGAAGTTGGAATAAAACAGAAGTCAGAGTATTTATTCTCTTCTCCTCTACACTGTAGTGTCAAATATCTGTTCTCTTTAGATATTTTAGCACACATTGTTATTTTCTGTAATCTTGACCATATTCTATCTGTAGTTCCTCAATGAAAGACTCAACATTTAAACTACCTGGGGTGAATTCTGTTTCCTAAGACTGTTACATATGTTTGAATTAATGGTATCCACATAGTCTAACAAAAACAGCCACCTTTAAATCAATTAAGCTTTTTACTTTATGTCTAAGTGTCTATTGGCTTCATTTAGGCATGGTCATGCTGTTGGTGATTTAGTATAGTGACATGTTTGTAGATTTGTCTGAGAGTGTCACCATACAAGTTAATCAAAGTCAATCATTTGTTCCTGCTTAACTCAGTGTGGTCATTAGTACAGTGCTTCAATCAATAGTCAGCACTCTCAAATGAGTTATCTACAACTTAAAATCTTTGGAAATGAGACCTATTAGAATAGGAAGGCAAAAGAAGTGCTGTATGACAAGCAATACCCTCAAAATGACCCCATAAAATAATCTATTATGATCTCAATTTCATAGATAGGAAATGACATTAGAGGCTTGAAGTGATATACTCCAGCCCACATAGTCTATAGGAGGCACCAGATAATAAATGCCACCTGTGATGGAATTTACCTGGTGATCCTTAAATACTATTTCTGCCATTTCTATTCCATGTTAGATTTAAGGCTTTGTACCTCTATTTTTGATTAACAAGTCAAAGAGTAGAAATCTGAGTGGTCTTACATTGATTAAATTGACCTCCTTGCATAACTTTTGTTTCAGCTTAATTCATCTAGAATCACATATATTCAGTATTGATAGTTTAAATACCTAAAGCCAGTACTGACAGATAAATGTTCAGTAAAAAATCTTCCTTGAAAATAAAATGTGTATTAGACAGATTACAGAGACCAGGGGATAAAACAACTGGTTAAATAATAATAAAATAACACTGTTGTTGTAACCAAGCTTTAGCAAGTATGTGAGATTTATAATCTCTTGTGCCATCATTCATTTTTATTAAATGTATTGGCTGCCACCTCAGGGTCCTATCTACTCCTTACAAAGTTATTATTTCTTTACTCTGGTTGACAGGAAAGTTATTAAATCTGCTTGTAAAAATCTAAATAACATCAGTAATATTGGTGAGTTGGTCATGTTATTTTGAACCCGTCCAGAGCAGTTTTCCAGAACTAAAGTCTGTAAATAAAATTTTAAGGAGTAAACCTAGGTTGATATTTTTATCCAGTAGATATATCATGTTAGTTTAAGAGTGAGGAATAAAAACTGTTAAGTCTAAAGTAGTTCATGTGGCATTCTCTTGTAATTGCTTTTTATTTTAATTTGGAACTTGTTTTTATTAAAAATCTGGCAATCATTTTTAAAAATATTTTTATTAAAATACAGCTAAAATACACAATTGTATTAGTTTCAGGTATACACCATAGTTATTCAACATTTACATACCTAAAGAAATGATCACTATAATTCCAGCAACCATCTGACACCGAACAACACTTCACAATGTTATTGACTATATTCTCTATTCTGTAAACCACGTTCCCATAGCTTAGTTGTCTTACCTTGGAAGTTTGAACCTCATATTCCCCTTCACCTTTTACCTCTTTTTTAAAAAAAATTTCAATTAGAGTTAATAGTTAATATTATTTTATATAGTTTCAAGTGTATAGTATTGTGTTTAGATATTATATAATTACGAAGTGATCCTCCTGACTAATCTAGTACACATCTGGCACTATATATATAGTTATTACCATATTATTAAATATATTTTCCATGCTTTACATCTTTATGACTATTTATTAATGACTACTTCTTAATCCCTTCACTTTTTTCACCCCACCCCGCTACCCTATTCGACTTGGCAACAATCAGTTTGTTCCTGAATCTATGGGTCTGTTTTATTTGTTATTTTGTTATTTAGATTCTACATATAAGATCATATGGTATTTGTCTTTTTTCTGTTTGATTATTTCACTTAGCATAATACTTTCTAGGTCCAGCCATGCTGTTGTAAAAAAATTCATTCTATTTTATGGCGACTAATATTCCAGTGTATATATGTACCTCCTCTTCTTTATCCAATCGTCTATTGATGGGCATTTAGGTTGCTTTCATATCTTAGCTATCGTAAATAATGCTGAAATGAACAGAAGGGTGCATAATCTTTTCAAATTACTGTTTTAGATTTCTTAGATAAATACCAAGAAGTGGAATTGCTGGGTCATATGATAGATCTGTTAATTTTTTGAAAATCTCCATACAGTTTTCCACTCTACAAATTTGCAATCCCACCAACTCTGCACAAGGTTTCCCTTTTCCACTCTTTGCTAAAACTTGTTTGTTGATTTATTGATGATGACTATTCTGTCAGGTGTGAGATAATACCTAATTGTGCTTTTAATTTGCAATTCTCTGAAAATTAGTGACATTGAGTAACTTTGTATATACCTATTGGTCATTTGCATATCCTCTTTGGAGACGTGTCTATTGAGTTCTCATGTCCATTTTAATTGAATTGTTAGTTTATTGGGTGTTGAGATTTATGAGCACTTTATAAATTTCGGATATTAACCCTTTATCAGGTATATCATTTGGAGATATCTCCTCCTATTCATTAGGTTGTCTTTACATTTTATTGATGGTTTTCTTCACTATGAAAAAAAAACATTTTAATTTGTTGTAGTCTCATTGTTTATTTTTTTCCTTTTATTTTTCTTGCCCAGTTGACATATACAAAAAGAAAAAAAAAAGTATCACTAAGAATAATGTCAGAGAGTTTGCTGCCTGTTTTCTTTCAGGATTTTATGCTTTCAGGGATTTATTTAAGATTTAATACAGTTTTAATTTATTTTTGTGTATGGTGTAAGAAGTTGGTATAGTTTCATTTTTTGCATATATCTATAAGTTTTCCAACATCATTTATTGAATAGACTGCCTTTATCTCATTGTATATTCTTGCCTCTTTTGTCATAGATGAAATGACCATAAAAATGTGGGTTTATTTCTGGGCTCTCTATTCTGTTCAGTTGATCTATGTGTCTGTTTTTATGCCAATACTACACTGTTTTAATTAGTTTAGTCTTCTAGTATAGTTTGATACCAGGCATTTTGATACCTCCAACTCTGTTCTTCTTTCTCAAGATTGCTGAGATTTATTCAAGGTCTTTTGTGGATCCATATAAATTTTAGGAGTATTTGTTTGAGTTCTGTGAAAAATGCCATCGATATTTTGATAGGGATTGCATTGAATTTATAGATTGCTTGGGTAGTAAATATTTTTAACTATGTTAATTCTTCCTATTACTGAGTGCAATATATGCTTCCATTCATTTGTATCTTGTTCAGTTTTTTTTCTTCAATGTCTTATAATTTCCTGAGTATAAGTCTTTTATCTCTTTGGTTATTTATGCTTAGGTTTTTATTTTTTTTTTGATGCAATTATAAATGTGATTGCTTTCTTAATTTCTCTTTCTGATAATTTATTATTTACATATAGAAATGCAAGTAATTTCTGAATATTAATTTTATATCTTCCTAATTTGCTGAATTCATCTATCAGTTCCAACAGTTTTTTAGTAGAATCTTTAGAGTTCTCTCTATATAGTATCATTTAATCTGCAAATAATGACAGTTTTACTTTGTCTTTTTCAATTTAGATGACATTTATTTATTTAATATGATTGCTATGGCTTCTAATACTATGTTAAATGAAAAGTGATTTTAACTTTCCCTTTTATTATGTAGAGTTATGTTCAATTTATCCCAACTTTGCTGAGAGTTTTTATCATTAATGGATTCTGAAATTTTTCAAATGCATTCTTTTTTACATCTGTTGAGATGATCATATGGTTTTTACTCTTCATTCAGTTTATATTGTATATTACTTTAATTGATTTGCAGATATTGAACCAACCTTGCATCCCAAGAATAAATGTCATTGATAATGTTATATGACCATTTTAATATATTGCTGAATTTTATTTGCAAATATTTTGTGAGGATTTTTGTATTTATAGTCATCAAGGATATCAGCATATATTTTTTTTAGTGTCTTTGGCTTTGAAATCAGGATAATGGTAACCATGTAAAATGATGTTCGGAGTATTTCATTCTCCTAAATTTCTTGAAATAGTTTGAGGACAGGTTTAATTCTTTGAATCTTTGGAAAAATTCACCTGTGAAGCCATCCAATCCAGGACTTTTGTTTGTTGAGAGTATTTTGATAACTGATTCAATTTCATTAGTAGTGATTGGTCTGTTCAGATTATCTGTTTCATCTTGATTCAGTCTTGGAAGATTATATCTTTTTAGGGATTTACCCATTTATTCCATATGGTTGAATTTGTTAGTATATAATTGTTCATAGTATTTTCTTATAATTGTTTGTATTTCTGCAGTATCACTTGTCACTTCTCTTTCGTTTCTGATTTTATTTATTTGGTCCTCTCTATTGTTTTCTGATGAATCTGGTTAAAGGTTTATGGATTTTTTAAAAAAAAATTTTCAAAGAGTCAGCTCTTGAATTCATTGATCTTTTGTATTAATTTCTTTAACTTTATTTTGTTCATTTCCACACTGATTTTCATTATTTCTTTCCTTCTACTCACTTTGGACTTTGCCATTCTTCTTCTAGTTTTTTAGGAACTAGATTGTTTTCTTTAGGTTAGATTGTTTAATTTGAGATTATTCTTATTTCTCGAGGTAAGCCTGTATCGCTATGAATTTTGGACTTTTAGGACTGCTTTGCTGTGTCTCACCGATTTTGGGTCATTTTTTTTTGTTTTCATTTGTCTCAAAGTATCTTTTGATTTCTTTCTTGATCTCATTGTTAACCCATTCATTGTTTAGTAACATGTCATTTAGCCTCCATGTGTTGTGTGCTTTTTATTATTTTTATTTTTTGTAATGATTTCTAGTTTCATACCCTTGTGGTTGGAGAAAATGCTTGGTATGATTTCAGTCTTCTAAAAGTTATTGAGATTTTGTGGCCTAGTTTTGTAGGCTACCATGTAGTCTATCTTGGAAAATCTTGGAAAATTTTCCATGTACTCTTAAAAAAAAAAAAGTATATTCTGCAGCTTTGTGGTGAAATGCTCTTAAAATATTAATTAAATTTATCTAATCTAAAGTTTCATTTAAAGCTACTCCTTCTTTGTTGATTTTCTGTCTGGAAGATTTTCCCATTGATGTCAATGGAACATTAAAGTCCTCTGCTAGATCTGTATTACCGTCAATCTCTTTATGTCAATATTTGCTTTATGTAATATTTGCTGCATACATTTATTTGCTTTATGTAGGTTCTCTTACTTTTGATACATAAATTTTTACAGGGATTATATCTCCTTTTTGGAATGCTCCTTTTATTATTATGTAATGTCCCTCTTTGTCTCTTATAGCTTTTGTTTTAAAGTCTATTTTGTCTGATGTAAGTATTGCTACCCCAGATGACTTTTTTTATTTCCAATTGCATGAATACCTTTTTCTATCTCTTTACTTTCAATCTGTGTATATTTTTCAATCTGAATGGGGTCTCTTATAGACAACATATGTGTGAGTCTTATTTTCTTACCCATTCAGCTACCCTATTTCTTTTAATTGGAACATTTAACCATTTGCATATAAAATGATTATTGATGGGTATATAGCTACTGCCATGTTTTTATGTTCTCTTTTACCTTCTTCTTCTTCTTAAGAAAATACTTTCAACTTTTCCTGTAATATTGGCTACAATATCTACATCTCCTTCAATTTTAAGTAATAGCCTTGCCGAGTTGGGTAACTTTGGTTGTAGGACTTTACTTTTCATTAGTTTGAATATTTCAGCCAATCCCTTTTATCCTACAAAGTTTCTGTTGAGAAATCAGATCAGCTAACAGTCTTATGGGGGCATCCTTGTAGGTAACTAACTGCCTTTCTCTTGCTGCTTTTAAGATTTTCACTTTGTCTTTAATCTTTGAAATTTTGATTATGATGTGTTGGTGTGGGCCTCTTTGGGTTCATCTCATTTCAAACTTTCTGTGCTTCCTAAGCTTGTATGTCGAATTCCTTCATCAGGTTAAGGAAGTTTTCTATCATTATTTCTTTAAATAGGTTTTCAATTCTTTTTCTCTTTCTCTTCTCTTTCTGGTACCCCTATGATGCAAATGTTGGTACACTTAATTTTCTCTCAGAGGTCCCTTAAACTAGCCTCATTTCTTTCCTTTTTTTTTTCTTTCTTCTTTCTTTCTTTCTTCTTTCTTTCTTTTTTCTTTCTTTCTTTCTTTTTCTTTTTGTTTCTGTTCTGATTGGATGGTTTCTGCTATCTTATCTTCTAAATCACTGATTTGATCCTCTGCTTCATCCAAGCTGCCATGGATTTTTTTATAGTATATTCTTCATTTCAGTTATTGCAGTCTTTATTTTTGACTGGTTCTATTTTGTGGTTTTTATGTCCTTTTTATCCTGCTAACTTTTTGTTGAATTTTTCACTCAGTTCCTTATACATCTTCATTACCATTGTTTTGAAATCTAGATTGCTTGCATCCATTTCATTTAGTTTTTATTTTATTTTATTTTTTTTATTATTTTATATTTTATTTTATTTTATTTTATTTTATTTTATTTTATTTATTTTATTTTATTTTTTATTTTATTTTATTTTATTTTATTTTTTTTGAATTTTCTCTTGTGCTTTTATTTGGGCATTTTCCCCTTCATCTTGGTTGACTTTCTGTGTCTGTTTCTATGTATTTGGTAGATCTGCCAAGTCTTCCAGTCTTGGAAAGGTTGCCTTATATAGTAGGTGTCCTGTGTGGCCCAGTAGTGCAGTCTCTTTATTCACCTGAGCTGGGTGCTCCAAGAATATTCCTTATGTGTTTTGTGTGTGTTCTCATGTTGTAGTTGAGGCTTGACTGAGGTTGGCAAATTGGTGGTTAAGATTGACCCTCAGGCTTACTGGCTCTGAGAACTGACCATGACCATAGTGGAGAAGCTACTCTGTGGGGGCCGATCTCACGGCACAGAATTCACCCAAGCAGGCTCATTTGCCTGCCAACACCACTTTTTGGATGTTCCTTCTGAAGCTATGTGGGTGGAATTCTGTTATGTTTTGAAACTGTCCACCAGGTACGCTGTTTCAGAAATCTATTTGAAGGGACTCCTACGTGTGCCAAAATTAGCTGCTGCCTATGACTGGTCAAGGGCTATCTGATTGGAGCTACAAAGCAATCCGTGTTTATTTGCTGCCTGTGGTGGACCTGAGGTGTTTTGGAAAGGCAATACTGCAAATTGAGGCCAGCCATCACCAGTACCAGGCTTGGGGAAGCTCAGGAAAAGGCCCACTACCTGCCAGCTGAGACTCAGCAGCTGAAAGAGCCTTGGGTGGTATGAGTAGTACGGGAGTTGAGTGAAAAGTGGTTTTAGGGAGCCATCAGTATGAAATGGCTATTGTTCAACGGGTTATGCAGATTCAGATTTGGCACCTGTGTGAGCCTGGGGCCAACTCCACAAACGGCTCAGAGCACACCGAGGGCAACCACCACTTGTTGGAGTTCTGTGGACCCCAGACAATTGTCGAAGGAAAACTGCAGTGTGAGCTAACAACGACTGCCTTGTTGTGAAGTTGTGAAGAAGCCTTTGCTGGTGGGCAATTTTGGTGTGGTGGAGTCTCAGGTAGTTACCAGGGTGAGATGAGCAGAGCCCACCAGACCAGTGAAAATTCAAAATTGGTCGTGTAAAGGGAGGGCTCAACACAGGCAAGATGGCATCTGCTCACCAGCTACACATAAAGGAGGCTATACACAGGGACAATGGTAGCTTTCCCTCCAGTCCTCTCCCTGAAGCCACATGACTCAGTCTCTCCCTGTATGTCTCTGCAACCTACCTCTTCAGCCATTGTTTCTCTGCTAGAGCCCAGGGTGAGTGCCTATGAGTGGAAGTCTGTGTGCATGCCTTTTAAAAGGATGCTTAAGTTTCTAGCCTTCTTCCCTCTTACCAAGATGGAAGGAATCCCTGATAATTTTTGTAGCCAGATATGTAGAGGGCTGCTCTTCCTGGCCCTGGTTCTCCAAGATGGGGAGCTTGGTGTGGAGCTGGGACTCCTCACTACTCAAGGGTTCTTCTGCAACAGAGATCTCTCTCTTAATTCTGGATTGCCACACACACATGTGTTTGGTCAATCCATTTAGAGTCTCTGCCCCTTCTACCAGTCTCAAGGTGGCTTCTTTTTTATATCCTTAGTTACAGGCCTTCTGTTCATCTAGTTTTTGGATGGTTCTCTTGGCTGATTGTTCTATATTTTAGTAACAATTTTAATGTGGTCATGGGAGGAGGCAAGTACAGCATACACATACTCCATCATTTTAACTGGAACTCCTCTAATTTCTTTAATAAATAGCTAGGTATGTAACATATGCAGCATATATTACATATTATACAAAAATTTATTTGAAACTTTATTTGGTTACATTGAGACACAATTTAAGATTAAATTATAGTTGTTTTACCAGGACACTTATTTATCTCACTGACAAGCTAAAATTTATGCATATGAACAGGCCTTGCTTCTTTCTCTATGGAGTGCTCTTTGACAATATTCTGGTAAGATGACAAATGGAAAACACACGAAAAAGCTTGAAAGTTCTAATATTCTAAATTTAGATATTATAAGCACTGTGAAATACCTGTTTGAAAGAATTAATTTCATAAGTATTTATTAAATATTTTTATTCTTCCTATAAAATTTTTTGAACATCTAATTTGTATTAGGCACCTAAAAGGGTATAATTATTAGCTCTTTCTGAGAAAGCAGGTTTAGTGTCAAGTATCCCATTTAATCTTAAAAGTTATTTTGCAAAATGACCAGTATAAATTGATTGTTTTTTAACCTAAATCTTTATTTTCACTGAACCTCTTCCTCACTTAGACTTTTTTCTTTTAAATAAAGACAAAACATGAAAAATATTATATTATATTTATCATGGTTTGTGTAGCAATCATTATGGATAATATACTTAGGTAATGCCTATTTATAATAATTATAATTACTATCACCTATGGAGTATTTTCATTCTCATGAATTTAGCTGAGTGTCTCACACAGTTTTCACATAATCCAAACAACCTAAATACTCTAGATGTCTTCTTTTTATAAATTAAGAAACTAAAGTTAACACATGATAAGAAGTTTGTCTGAGGCTCCCAGGGTATATTATTGATGGTACTGGAACTTGAAGACAGGTCTGACTTCAAAGTTTGTGCAGTGTAGTGAGCCCTCCATATTTCCTGCCATTTCTCATCAGAGACAACAGTGATAGCTGAGGCCCCTGTTTAGCTGGAACTCCCTTTTCCACAACCTCAGAATGATGGTGAACCCATTCCTAAAACTGAAATCAGACCCTTATAATTCTTTTTTTTTCTTTTCTCCTAGTTTTCCTCCACACTCTGAGGTTTTTTGTTTGTTTGTTTTTGTTTTTAAGAGGTAATAGCAGACATCCTCACAGG
Organism: Eonycteris spelaea; assembly: GCA_003508835.1. NCBI lineage: Eukaryota > Metazoa > Chordata > Mammalia > Chiroptera > Pteropodidae > Eonycteris > Eonycteris spelaea. The sequence goes on from PUFA01000176.1 coordinate 2,923,509, forward strand.
GCCCCAAAGACCACCAGACCAAGATGCCGGATCAGACTGGTCTCAGAGGCTTACTCACATGCAAAACTCAACAAATGAACTCCAACTAACCCCAACCAGGTGACTGGCATCAAAATTTGCCTCTAACCAAAAACTCTGTGCACAGACCTGGTCCTCACTCAGGAGCGAGGGGTGCCTAGAAATTTGAGCTTGGCTGGGCACCTAGATTTCATACTGCCAACTTGGCATTCCATTATTCTTTCTTTCACCTTTCCCATTGTTTACCTTAGATGACATAGTTTCCAATTGTCCAATCAAAACTCCAGATTATAATTAGTAAATATATATAGCTTCTTCTCACCATTGTCCTTTACATTTGGCTTCAGCTTTTATTCATGGCAACTGAACAGAGCCTGTTTCCCTCCTTTGGCAACTGGACAAATAAATCTTTTGGCCACAAAAACAGGTGCCTCAGACTTTGGCTTCTCTGTGTGCAATGACTATTGAACTCACCAACTTTGTTCAGTAACAATGGTGGATATTGGATCTCCAGCAGAAGAAAGCAGGAATTCATGTTGCAGTCACTTAAAAATGGAAATTTTCATGAGAGAATCATCTCAAAATAAAATGATACATGTGTAGTAAGTCATGTCTGCAGTTGTAAGCAATTTTCAAACTCTAATTTTTCAAACTCTAATTTTTCATTTTTTTTACTGACAATTTGTCTGCAATTCAAAACAAGTAAAATTTAGCATAATCCCTCCCCTACTATCAATATCTTCTTTAAACAAAAATCATAGTCCTAGCCTATCAATCAATTGCAAAATATTTCATTAATTAATATTAACTTTATCAAAAGAAAATATGTTTATACAGAAAGCAAGAATTTAAGTTTAAAAATATTGGTCCCTTTCATCAGGATAAATTAATGTCATGATGGAAATCATTAAAGCACTCATAATTATTCGGTAATAAGTTATAATTATAAGTAATTTACCAACGTGTCAATTCAGTGTTCATTTAAAAAGTAATTACTATTAATTATATTAATTATTTTAATTAAAAGGCAGAAAATGTACCTTTACATGAATCTGGCATTTTAGTTTTTATTTTGAAAAGTTTCAATTATTTGGATTTTTAAAAATAAAAATAGAAAGTAAAGTGATCATGTGGATAAAATATTTATAGGTATCTTGCTTCTAAGATCTTTGAAGATTTACTAAAGTAATTCCTCTTTATGTAGCCATTACTATTCTGTAAGGCCTAGAAAATTAATTCAATATTTCTACAAAAATTTGACTATGTCAGCTTGACTGGATCATGAGATGCCAAGATGTCTGGTTAAACATGTTTGTTTTTTTTTTTTTTGATGTGTCTGTGAAAGTATTTCCAGAAGAGATTTACATTTAAATTGGTGGACTGAGTTCAAAAGATTGTCCCCACTCTCCAGTGTGGCCATTGAAGACCTACGTAGAATAAAATCATTGAAGAAAGGAGGATTTGCTCTCCCTGCCTAACTGTAGAGCTGGAGCATCTATCTTTTGCCTTCAGCACTCTTGGTTCTCAGGCCTTCAGATTCAGACTGGTATCCACCCTATTGGCCCTCTAGCTCTCAGGGCTTCAGATTCTGCCATTAACTTTTCTGAGTCTCCAGCTTGCAGACTGCAGATCTTAGGACTTCTCAGCCTCTCTAATCATGTGAGTTAATATCTTATTGTACTTTTTGTATGTTTTCATCTTAAAATGTAAATGGCACAAATTCCACCAGGAAAGAGAGCACTGAAAATCTATGCTTTAATCTAGCAATAGAAATATGCAAAATAAATGTATTGGATGATCCTAATCAATCATTTATGGAAAGCAAGGAGCAAGGTGACTCTAGTATACTTAAGAACATTTTTGGAAAACTAACCAATATAATGATGTTGGTTGGTTGCTCCTAATGTCACTTGACAAAAAGCCAAAAAAAAAAAAAAAAAAAAAAAAGAGCTCAGGGATTCAAATTCCCAGCTTAAACACCACAAAACAACCCTAAGGCTTCTACCTGTGCCCTAAAAGAGATCCTTATCTTTTGTGCAAGGAGGGCGGAAAATGGTAAAAGTAAAATGTGATCAGCTGAATTATAATGCAAATTGAATTCCTAGACTTGCTAGATATCTACTGTCTAAAATGAGAGTATCAATTAGGAAAGAATGGGAGCCTAAAAATTGTGATGGGGATGTGTGGAAGCTCCTGATTAAGCTGAGGACATTGAGTTCCTAAATTCTGATGAACCTTCTTTGCCAAGGGAAGTGGCCTCCCCATCAGCAGTTACAATGGCATCTCCACCTACAGAAGTATTATCACACTTTTTCATCTTGTATGAGGGGATTAATCCTGTATTTCCTGAGGAAATATTAATGGCCTCTCCTAGAGCAGTTGCCACAAAGTTCATTCTCATCAGGACCCACCCTTGCCAGCCCTCTCTGCTCCTAGGACAGTAACTAGACTCAGGTCCTGGTAAGACCCTAAAAGTGAGGTACAAAGTACAACCCATGAGGATGTGGACTACATGCCAAAAGAACTACTCTAGTTTTCTAATTTATACAGATTTAATTTGAGGACATGTATAGAAATGAATATTAATGGTGTAGAATACTAATGGAAGGAATATAGTGTTGGACCAAACAACCAGTGATATGGATTCACTAAGCAGAAATTCTGCATTTAATGTAGTTTGATGAGTTAGAAAAGGCCCTAAAGTGTGTTTGGCTGAAATATGAACCAAAAAATGGCCCACAGTGAGAGAACTGGAGATGTCCTATGCCTCTTTGTTTGATGTAGAAAAGGGCATTCAAAGCGTATAGGGATTGGAATGTTGGAGTGGATTTTCGTTTAAGAACCACTCACCCATACTGGGAGTACCCATAAGATATACCATTCACCACAAACCATGGGAAATAAATTTGTGAGGAGAACTCCAGCATCCTTGAAGAGCTCCATGATTGCTCTTCTCTAGAGGTTAGACGTTACAATGAGAACTGTAGCCACTCAGCTGGGAACCACAAACAAGGGGAATAATTGGATACTGGGTGCAGGGGCAAAGAGGGGACACTCAACTGCCAAAGGTAGGATGGAGACAGTTACTGTAATGGAGAAGAGTAAAAGTAGTAGTCAGAATAGTCTCACTTCAGCAAACCTATGGCACTGGCTAGTTGATCATGGTATTCCTAGAAGAGAGTAGACAGGACACCTACTAAATTCTTACTTGAGCTATAGAAATGAAAAATTCTAGGTCATATAATTATACAAACAGAGTCACGGTCTCTAAATCAATTCCCAGACTGGAACAAATTTATAGACCCAGAACCCCATGAATGAAGGGAGGGCTCGGTCTCCTTAAGAAGAATCCTGGTATACTACTTAAAAATTTAGACTGCTAATCTTTCTACTAGCCTTCTCCAAAGGGACCTAATAATCCTTTACCAGGGTAAATATACATTAGGGAAAAGAAAATAATCAGACATTGTGGGGACTATAGGACACTGGCATTCTTTTTCTTCCTTTTCTTTTCTTTTCTTTTTTTCTTTCTTTTCTTTCTCTTTTCTTTTCTTTTCTTTTCTTTCTTTTCTTTTCTTTTCTTTTTTTTCTTTTCTTTTCTTTTCTTTTCTTTTCTTTCCTTTCCTTTCCTTTCCTTTTTCCTTTCCTTCCTTTCCTTTCCTTTCCTTTTCTTGCCTTTCTTTTTTTCTTTTTTTCCCTTTTCTTTTCTTTTTCACTAATTCATTCAATTTATATAGTTCATTTATGCTACATATTTTTAATCAGCACAAAATTCACATAACATTTAATTAACCACTTTAAAGGGAACAATTTAGTAACATTGAATACATTCACAATGTTGTGCATACAATGTTTATCTAATTTCAAACATTTGTATCACCCCCAAAAGAAACCCAGTACCCTCTGAAAAGTTTGTCCCTATTTCTCTCTCTCCTCATCTCCTCACAACTACCAATCTGCATTCTGTCTGTCTTGGTTTACCTAATCTGAATATTTTGTATAAATGAAATTATGCAATATATGATGTTTTGTGTCTGTCTTTTTTCACTTAGCATAATGTTTTTGAAGTCTGTCACATTGTAGCATATATCAATACTACATTTTTATGGCTGAATAATATTTCATTGTGTGCATATATTACATACTCATTTAATGTAATTGACAGATTCTGCAACTTTAAGCAAAACTATATATAGCAAAACCAATTTTACCATAGGCTAATTGATATAAATAAGAGTTAAGTTTCTATAGCACCTTATTAATGCTATAACAGAACAGTGTGGAATAAATCATTATTCAAATACCTGCTGTATACCACAATTTGTTATCCAATCATCTATTGATGGACATTTGGGTTGTTTTCATCTTTTGACTATTGTGAATCGTATTGCTCTGAATGTGTGTTCACATGTATTTGTTTGAGTACCAGTTTTCATTTCTTATGGGTGGGTATATACTTAGGACTGAAATGTCTGGGTCATATGGTAATTATTTTTAACATTTTTAGGAGTCACCATCTGTTTTCTATGTTGGCTTCACCATTTTACATTTCCACCAAGAGTATAAGAGAGTTTTAACTTTTCCACGTTCTTGCCAACTCTATATTTTCCATTGCTCTGAGCTGGAGTAATCTTCCAATACTAAGCTGGACTGCTTATAGCTTTGCCTTTGTCATCATCCATTGCTTCTGCAGCACTAACAGACCTGCCAGAAGCACAAGCCTAGAGTCCTCTCTTGTCTTTTCTGGGCATATATCCAGTGCTGGGCATACACATTGCACCCCCTTTTTCCCTGGTTGTTCTGAGCCCTTACTCCCGCAAAAGATTTCCTTCTCTGCCACTTCCTTCTCATACTTAAGTCTTTTTGATTTTTGCCTTGTCTTCTGTCCCCTGCCCAAAGTGGGCATGGGTGCCATATGTCTCTAAAAATTTTAATAGCACCAAGGCCACTGCCTGGAAAGCTGCTGCAGTCTAAGGAAGTAGGGAGGAAAAACAAAGATCTGCATCTGTGCCTGTCCCTTAGAAAACTGAAAAGTCAAAACACAGTATTTTAAGAATAAGTATTTTAAGAACCACAATATTTTAAGGAGAAGGTCCATATTAACCTCTAATACCAGCAAGTAACACCAGGAACATGGGTCACTCTACCACAGCCACTACCACTGGCTGAAGAAATGAGAGATAGTAGACAGGTGAACAGAAATACCGTACTGTCTTAGCAAAATCACCTACTTTTTTTTTTTTTAATCAGTCCTCTGGTTATTGTAAGTTTTGAATTAGAATCCAGAGTTTGAGAAAGTAGATTCTAAAATTGTTAGGTGTAAAAATCTCTTTCTTATCCTTAAAAATTATTCTTTGCTTTCAGACTTTAAAATTAACTCAGACTAAACTGAATTATTACTCTGTCACACAAGTCAGGCCTTTCTTGGTCTTGGCCATCTCAGTGCATGGTAACTCTTTTTTGTTTTCATTTTTCCCTATTCTATTATAATATAAGGTGTACAAGATCAATATTTCTGTTGTTTATTTTTATATGCTTTATATCTAAAAAATAGGGTATGCACTCAATAAATGTTGAATAGATGTTAAATTGTCATTTTTCACATAGTTCTACTTGGATTACTTAGTATAAATAAATCATACATTCTAGTTTATTTGTGTCGTTACATTCTTATTACAATGTGCCTTATTTGGCTATTGTTTATGTCTTTATGTAACTGCAGTGCTAGCCAATAAATGTCTTGAGAATAAGATTTTGTTTATCTATCACAATTCTTTGCTAGGAACAAATGCCCAGCTACTGTTAAAAGTTTTCAAAATCTCCAGATGGATTCTAAAAGAACAACAAGGAGTATCATTTACAGGAGAACCATGACTCTGCCTTACATAAGTATACTTGTCCTCTAGATTCATAGTTGTCCCCAACATTTTTGGCATCAAGGTGTGGTGCTCTTATGAGAATCTAATGCCTGATGATTTGAAGTAGAGCTGAGGTGCTAATGCTATTGCTGGGGAGCAGCTGCAATTATAGATGAAGTTTTGCTCACTGGCTTGCCACTCACCGCATTCTATGTGACCCAGTTCCTAACAGGCCACAGACTGGTACCAGTCCATGGCCTGGGAGTTGGGAACTCCAGCTCTAGAATGTCTATATTCTATAGGTGGTTATTCCAAGTCAATCGATATTTAATACTAGATTCTTAGTTACTAGCAAATTTAACTACTCCTTCTTCTCCCTTCATATTTTGTAGGGTCCAAAACAGTGCTATTATATTTATCAATTTTTGTGTAAGACTCCAGCTACATTGCTTGGGTTCAATAATTATTGAAAATAATCAGAGGTTTGGGTGAAATAGAGCAAAAATTTATTTCAGGGAGCTTGAATATAAATGATCCTTTCTGTTTTTCTACCTGCAGAGTTGCATTGTTCAGAAAGACCACAAAGTTCTTTTTATGGGCTGAGAACAAAACTTTTATATTGGTTTTAATCCTGTTTAGTCTTTTTCTTTTTTGGTAGTTTTCCAGTAGTAGACTGATAATGACGGAAACAAACAACAGCACTACGATTTAAACGTAGTTAGAATATAACCAGAAACATTTAGGAACATAAATTTTTAGGTATCACATTACTGCCAATGGTACAGAAATGGGAACACTCATTTATAGTAAGGAAATTGTCAATAAAGTTTGATATACTGGTCCATAAAATAAGATATTATGAATCTTAAAATGGCATATTTAAAAAATATTGAGTTGTTAGTTATTGAGTTATTGAGTTCTTAGTTTAAAAAGAGATCAAAACCTTAATATGTTTTGTGTTAGAAAAATTCTTATCACCTAATAAAGTTCTAAGAAAATAAATGGACAATTTTAACTGTGCTTCAAGGTTCTAAGAATACAGATAGCATTTATTTTATAACATTATATTGTTAAATCATCCACATCATCCATGATGCACATATTTTGTTTTGCTTTTAAAGAAAAATATTCAAAAGAGTTAATATATATAGTTGTATGGGTTAACAATTAATCTAGGTAATTCTGCATTAAAAAAAATAAAGGCTTCTATAAGCCCTGTTATGCCTATAATTTATCTATTCATTAAATACGACAAATATTTTCTGAATCTATAAAGTATGCTAATTCTATGCAATATTTTGGAGTCGTGTTGTTGACTGAGATAGATAAGTAGCTGCTCTCATAGGCCTGCAGATCTTTCTCGTAACTGTTAAAACCTGGCATTATATCCCTGACCAGCTCAATTACTGGGCCTTGCACACTTTTAGGCCAACGCTATGCCAATAATAGTTATATCTCTAATACCTAGCATTAGAACATGTAGTGGCTCCGTATATGTTTTTGAGTGAACAGATAATGTGGTATTTTTAAAACTCTTAAAGTCAATGTAAGTTTCCAGGTCAACACTTGGCAAAGAAGGAGTAACTAAGGATTAAAATATAATTGGAAAATATGCGCAGGTAACACCTGCTATACAGGAACTTCATAAGGTACCATTTTGGATTTTTGTCATGAAATAAAATTGTGGGTAAGGTACAGTATTTAATAAGAAACAAGAGCTTATTACCTAAATGTTTTGGCTTTTAGTGTTACCAAATTTTAATAAAAAATAAATATTGGTTTCTAGTTTGGTTACTGACTTTAAATACAAATATTCTTAAATCATGTTTTAATAAACATCCAGTAAATTACATCAAAAGCATTATAAGAAAAATGCAATTCAAAATATATATTTAATAATTACTTTCCTGCTTTTTAAAAATGTCTTTGGAGTCACTTAGAAAGGAGCAAGCACTGCATTTGGGATGAATAACTTTGAAGAGGTGATTGGGAAAGGAAAAGTTTCTTGCTTTTAGGAGCAGAAAAATCTGATTTCAGGTTGTGAAGTAGGGCTCCTGCATTCACATCCTGTTTCTTTAGTTGGGTGTGAAACAGAACCAGACCTCTAGGCCTTTCCCACTGCTAGTAAGGTCAGGGTCTAATGGTGCCATATTCATTAGCCACATCCATCGTGCAAAAAATGACCAGCTCTGGCCATGAGTGTATGTTGCTTCAGACTTAGATGAAAACTTGAGACAGGTGACTGGAGCTTCATTCTTGGCTCTCTTTAGTTTCATTTCCTTTTTAAGAACTGAATGTGAAGTAGACTCAATTTAATCAGTAAACAACAATGTTAGATGTGGGGTGAGCTCTTTCCCCTATACCTAATTCCTTTAGCTAAAATACTGACAATGATAATAAGTCTTACTTAGGCTCTCAAAAGATAACACATATGTAAAAAGCAAGTAAAGTTGCAAACCTTTTGTAGCTAACAAAGACATAAATTGACACTGTATTTTTTCTTTTAATCAGAAGGAGGAAAACAAACTTTTGTCCTGGTAACTGCATAGAATTGATGGGAGCTTAGTTTTTATTTCTGTTCCAATAGTTTACATGTCATTTGTTCAGATATAAAGAGGTGAATTTATGACTATTATTTTGTTATACTTCTGAATCCATCTGTAATTCTAATCAACATGTTCTATATGGTTTCAGAAAAAAAAATCTGCATTGTATTAAGTCCACAACATCATATTTCAATATTGATAATAAATTATTAAAAGATATGTTTTGTCTTAACCTTTTAGTAGTAACAGTTAAAACCTGGAAACAACCCAGATGTCCTTCAGATAAGTGGTTAAAAGAACCGCCATGCATTTATACAATGGAATATTACTCATTAATGAAAAGGAACGAATTATATGTACATGTAACTTAAATATGTATATGTAACTTAAATAAATTTACAGAGAATTATACTAAGAGAAAAAGCCAAACTCCAAAAGTTATAAATTATATAAATTAATGTTTATATAACATTTTTGAAAAGACAAAAAATATAGAAATGGAAAAGAGATTAGTGGTTGCCAGGAGTCAAATGTGAACAGAGTTGGTGGCAGGAGGGATGTGGCTGTACAAGGGTTACTGAGGGAAGCTATGATAATGGAAATGACATGTGTCATGATGATATCAATAGCAATATCCTAGTTGTGACATAGTTTTGCCAGATGTTACCAATGAGGGAAACTTGGTAAAGCGTCCATGGAATCTCTGTTTTATTCCTCACTACTACATATAAAACTACAGTTATCTCAAAATGAAATTTATTATTAAAAATATGATGCTCTGGATCTGAAATCAATAAACATTTGTTTGAAAACTACTACCTATAGACAATAAGAACTTTAAATTCTCTGGGTCAGAATTTCTTCATCTGTAAAATGAAGAATTTCTTCATCTGTTATAAGGTTGTTGACATGATTAAAGAGATTACTGTTGTAAAAAATATATATGCAATGGAATATTATTCAGCCATACAAAGATAAAATACTGCCATTTGCAACACCATGGATGACTTGAGATTATCATGATAAGCAAAATAAGTCAGACAGAAAAGGTTGAGAACCACATAATTTCACTCATATGTTGGACATAAAACTGAAAGCAATAAACGGGACAATCCAACAGAGACTCATTGACACAGACAACAGTTTAGTAGTTACCAGAGGGAAGAAAGGGAAGGGGGAAGGTATATAAGGGTAAAGGGGGTCAAATATAAGAAGGAAACTTAACTTTGGGTGGTGAACACACAATGCAATGTACATATGACCTATTATTGAACTGTATACTTGAAAACTATATAATTTTAATAACCAATGTCACCTTAATAAATTTAATTTAAAAATACTTAAAAAATTAAAGTAAAATAAAACATAAAATGGACTGGTTTCTTTAAAAGGGACAGGGACCTCAAATTAAGACTGGCAGGAAGACTCAATTTTCACTGTATATCCTTTCGTATTGCTTGCATTTTTAACTTTGTACACATATAACTTTTTGAAAACTTGTTAAAAGTTTCAAAGAAAAATTTAAAATACAAAGAGTTGTATATGATTTAATACATACAATTCGAGGTACATTTTTTAGGAAAAGGGAACATTTTCAATTTATAGATTATAAAAATGTTTAAATGCTTACATCTGCAAAATATATGATAACTTGTAATGGTTGTTAAACACTAGGCTGCAGAATCTGAATGGTTCAAAATGCCATAAGTTGAATAAGGGGCGGTGTTGCATCACTTAGCTTTCCTTCCCCCAACCACAGTGGACTCAGAGACCCTGAGATACACACTTTAAAAATGACTGATTAATAATACATGGTAACACTATGTAAAACATGCGGAAAATATTATTTAAAGTCATTTAAAAATGTGTAAATTATTAGGTTGAAAAAAGGTAAAATAATATAAAATGTAATTTAAGCTTTCATGTGAATTGCAACCATTGCTTTTTATGAATGATCTCATTTAAACCTTAGAGTAACTATATAAAATTTCATTATTCACAAATCTATTGTATAGATTTAAAAATACTCATAGGGACAATAAATAATTTTTCTAAGTCACATTTCTATGAATGAAAAAGCATTAAATCGAACAGCTTTAGACCTCAGTCAGTTTTCTCTATTCATTTCTGAAGGTTAAGTGTACCAGATGATTCATTGACCTTATAATTTCTGTTTCTTTATTTTTATCATTGAAATATCTGTGTTAACTGAGAAGGACAATCTTTTGTTACCCTTGATTTAATCCAGCTAATCACTTTAGTGGAGGATGTTTTAAAGCGACCAATAAATCAGTCTACTTTTAAACCAGTTCAACTCCTATGACTGTAAGTGATGGCAATTCCTGTAGCTAAAGGAAATTGTTGTCAACAATGAAAGGTGCTACAATATTTATATGATTAGATAGTGGCAGAGATCAGTAGGAGTACACACACAGAAGATGGAGGCTTCACAGTGTCCCATTCTATCTTCCTGGTAGACTGTGGCTTCATCTAGACCTAGTTTTGGCATCATCTCCCTCTTGGTGAAGACTGTCTGGCCTCGCTGGCATAAGTAGACTGATGTCTCGAGGGAGTTCCCACTGTAATTCAATTCCACCTTCCATTAAAACCAAATGCACAACCTATGTGGAAAAATTACTATTTGCCAGGCACTTTGATTGATTGTCTCACAGGGCATTTATTTGTTAACTTGTATCTCTTTCCCAGTCCACTGGAAGCTTCCAGAGAGCTGAAATAACTAGCATTTTATTCATCTTTTGTCCCTAACCATAAGCACCTTGTGCCTGATACATAGTTTCTGAGTGAGTTTTATTATCTGCAGTTGGAACTTTAGAATATCTTTTACATTTTTATTTTGACTGATGAGACATTCAACATACCCCCTTATAACAAACTTTTCACATTTTATTGGACATGTGACATAGCCTTCTTTGGAAGATATGTTATAATTTTTCTATTCAGTTCATATATATACATTTCATATATATCAGATGTACCTCAGAATGATCTGACACTATTCCATGAACTGATAAAGTATGCTTATTAAAAAATAATTACTAACTCTAACTTATCCAGCTAAAGAGAAAAACAATCACCTAAACCGTTTGTTAGTGGACAGCTTAAACAAAGGATATTTCATCAAATTATTGTCCATGGATTAGATACAATGTGGGAACTTGCACAAATCAGTCATTCTATCATAATGATGTCTTTTTTTCTTTCTAGGAAATGACATCACTATTGGTTAGTCATCAATAATATTACCAGAGAATTCTAGTTAACTATTTTATTGCCTAAATTTTTCAGATAAGCAATATATAATTACATGGTCACCATGTAATCACTGTCACAATAAATAATTATTGCATATCATTATTATTGTCTTAGTTTTCTAATTTAAAGTGATATCTGCAAGTGAATCACTGGTAAATATCTCATATGAGAATATGAAAATAAAATGAGACATTTCAAGGACAAGACTTAGTTCATTATCAGTCAAGATAAATTTAAACAACCTGAAAAATGTTGATGACATTTTCTAATTACTATCTGAACATTCATTTATTCATGATTTATTGAACTCACATTTTAAAACACTTTTTCCAAAACTAGAAAAAAATGTATATGCCCTAATAAAATCCCAAACTTTGTACAGGACAGTTTGATGCAACATAAAGAAAGACATTATCATGACAAGAATGAGTCATTGACTATTGAGAAAATGAATATAAAGTCTCATAAAATATTATATTAGTTCAATGGGAATTATAAAGTCAGATGACAAGTCTGATACATAGAACACAAATATTCCAGAGTAAAATTACATTATTTTACTAAGCAGAATCAAGACTTTATAATTAAGTGAATTTAATGTATTTCTGAAGTTCCAACATTGTAAGCAAGTACTAACAGGGTGTTTTGTTTCAGATAAAGTACTTCTGAAAAAAATTCTAAAGCCTAATTTTAACTCTTGATTTATTGTTGAAATGGTTTAATAATGTGACCAGTAAAAAGAAAGGAAAAATGTCTTCTGTATTCATGAATTTGTAGTTGGGAGTAAGTATTAAAGACCTCATTAAAAAAAATGGAGGCTATAGGTATCCATTTATTTGAGGGAAGGGAAAGAAAAGGCAGGAAGAAACAGAATGTAAATCTTATTTTTAGTCAGAGATTTACACTGTGTGCTAAAAACAAAGTGTAATTAATCGACACATGCTATGGGAAATAATATGTATCAGGGGTCTTTATTTTAAGTTCATGGAGATGAGTTTAGTACATAACTAACATAACACTTTAGCTGTTCTTGGGAGGAAGAGAGTTTGATTTTTCATGACTGACAAAAAGTAGTACTGGTGAAAGAAGCACTCTAGCTGCTTGAAAAGGCTACAAGCACATAGTAAAGAGATGGATGCTCAATTTTCTGATTAAAATCCTGCTTGGATGTATGAGCCCAACAATAGAACTGTGAAGGGATAATGATCTCCCTAGTTGCTTTGAGAAGAGACCAAGTAAATATAATTACCAGCTTTATTTTATTTATCCAATTCCAATGACTTATAAACAGTAAAAATATCTCCTGAATTCTGACAACAAAGTGAACGTGCATTCTGGCTTTCATTGTTTATATGACTTTGGAGGAAGACTGCTAGACAGTTATCCCTTAGTATAGAACTCCAAGATTTACAAAATCTTTATATCACACTCTAGACAAGTAGAAATGAACTGGAGAACAGGAATTTGAACTCTGGCTCCCCATAAATAAACGGCAATAGAGTAAGAGCCTGATGGTAGCAGTGAATGCCCAGGGAGGGACACTATATGTGTTTTAGGTACATCTGTTCATTGTGCCTGAGAGCTAGGTGGTGATGATGAAGAAAAGTACCACCTTAGTACAGAACAAAACATCTGAGAAAATCTTTATTGAAAACAAGGATTGAGGCAGAAGTTACTGGAGATATCAAATAGAATCAAAATTAAAAAAATGTGTGAACCTGAAGATCTTTTGATAAATGAAGCCAAAACATATTGTTTAAAAACACATTTCTACTTTGAAAATATAACTATATATTCTGAACAAAAGATCTCACTAAATTGTCTGTGAAGTCAGTGTGTTGCTGCAGGTTTGAGGTACTGAGTAAGAGATAGGAGACTCCCGCAGTTGAAAGAAAATGAAGAGAGCTGTAGGCAACTGCGACACAGCTCTTTATTCCAGGAAAGGCAAAGCCCTCCTCGCAGGGTGGCAGCGCCTTTTTACACACAGGTTAAACAACAATGGCACGCTGCCAGATAATGGAAACCTGCGCATGCGTACAAGGGAGAGGGTGACACAACTGAGAGAAGTGCTGAGTCACTTCCACCTGGAAGCTGCTAAGGATGTCTACAGCCATCTTAGTTTTTTTCTTACAGTCAGCCTAAAAAGTATTTCTATCTAAACATTCCAAATGGCCTCAGATAGTGCTGACAGGGACTGTGATTCAAGACATTTGTTTTCAGAAAATGTATTTAAGAATTAAAGTCAGCAGAAAAATATTCTTAGATATGGAAGACTGAAAATGCATGTCCTATTTTAAAAGAATTATTGGAAAACACATGTCTAAGGATTTAAAAGATGAATAAAAAAAAAAAAAAAGAGAAGGATTTAAGAACTTCCAATAACATTAAAAACCTGGCAACATTCACAGTGAGATCTGGCGTGGGCACTACACTTAGCTCCTTTGAAAGAGTGGTGAATCTTGGTCTGGTCTCTCGAGACCCACCCACTTCTTTCTACTGGGTACAGTTCCCTCTTCTTCAGTGCTCATATGTGGTCTTCTCACTCATTTAGGGAAAAAAACATTTACCCACAGAGGTCTGTTTCACCTTAGGGTCCCTTCTTCACTTCTGGGTAATCCTTAGTGCATTTCTGAAACTCAATGTAATTAAGAATAGGGAAAGTGTGAGTGAACAAAACAGTCCAAGAAAAACATTGTAGCACTTATGTTTGAAAGATTCACCACTAAAATCTTCAAATCTATTGAACTGTAGGTTTTTCTTGAATAAAATCTGTGTCGGTGAACCAGTGTGTACACACCACACACACACACACACACACACACACACACACACTCACAGTCCTCATTAGGACAAAACAGAATTTTCACTGATAGTGTATTTAAATCCATAATAAAGACAAAAAACATTTTCCTAAAGCAAACATGTTCCCACCAGCAATACTCTAACCAGAGAGCAGGAAAAATCTTGGCAATTACGTTTTAACAGTTTAGATAGCGTAGCTTCTTACTCTAGTCTCCATAGATAAGAGAGCAGTATACCTCCAATATGCTCAGAGACTGAGTCACTTCTTTGTTTATTTGTTTTCAGTTACATATTAATATAGATGAATGCAATACAAACTACAATGTGATAAACATGACAGGAGTAAAATGCTAACAGTTTAGTAGAGATCCCTTTCTTCTGCTAATGAAATGGTTGTTCTGGTTTTTTTTCCATAGTAAAGTATACTCAAATTCCTGACTCCTGCATTTGCATTTATAATGCCACTTATATGACATTTTTGCAAAATCAAAACTATAGGGACATAAAAGCGTCCCATGGCTGTCAGAGCCTGGAGACTCTAAGGTGCTTAAGGGAATGGTTTGAAGTGATAGAATTATTCTATATCTTATGGTGGTAGTTAAATAACTCTATAGGTTTATCAAAACTCACAGAACTGTGTACTAAAATGGGTTAATTTTACTGTACATAAATTATAGCATAATAAAAATGGAGGAAAAAAAAAGCTAAACAAAAGCTATGCAGATAATGGCCAAATAAAAACTTTTTATACAGGAGGGAAAATAAGGTAGTAGACATAAACTTGTAATATAAATTTGAGTGTTTTAATTCCATAAGAGAAATGAAGGGCACATAGATCACTGGATGGTCAAATACTTTGTGATATTTAAAAAAGTTTATGTTCATTATTAGTGGTAAAAAACAAAACAAAACAAAAAAACTTTACACAGGGATAATCTTCCTGCATACACAGAGCATACAGAGAGCCAAATCCAACCTGAATTCTGTATTTAGCAACATTAGTTTTTAGTGACCTAAAGATATAGCTTTTTACAACTCTTTTCAAAAATTAAATTTCCCCACTAGTAACCAAGTAACCACCAAACTCTAGCTTTGATATGTCTATTGTAAAGCTAATAACCTATTTTTTCTATTTACTAATTATGTATTTTAAATGTATATATCTTTCCCATCATTATTTTATTTTATTTTAAAATTATTTTGTGGTATAATTGACATTAATTTTAGGTGTACATCACAGTTTAATATTTGTATGTATTGTGAAATGATCACAATAAGTCTAGTTAACCTTTGTCATCATACACAGTTGCGAGAATATTTTTTTCCTTGTGATGAGAACTTTTGAATATCACACCCATAGCAACTTTCAAATATGCAATACAGTGTTATCAACTATAGTCACCATACCATACATTACTTCCCAGGACTTTATTTTTTTAACTGGAAGTTTGTACCTTTTGACTCCCTTCACCATTTTACTTACCTTCCACCCCACCCCTCTGTCAAACTCCATTCTTATCTGTTCTCTGTACCTATGAGTTTGGGTTTTGTTTGTTTAGATTCTATGTATAAGTGAAACCATACAGTATTTGTCATTCTTTGTCTGACTTTTTTCACTCAGCATAATGCTGTAATGAACATGGGGGTACACATATCTTTTCAAATTAGAGCTTTTTAGGGGGGCAGGGATAAATACCTAAAAGTTGAATTGCTGGACATATGGTAGTTCTTTTTTAAATTTTTTAGAGGAACCTTCAAACTTGTTTCCGTAGTGGCTACACCAATTTATATTTCCACCAAAAGTGCACAAGAGTTTCCTTTTCTACACATGCTTGCCGGCACTTGTTATTTCTTATCTTTTTGGTGATAGCCATTCTAACAGGTGTGAGGTGATATCTCATTGTGATTTTGATTTATGTTTCTTTGGTGATTAGGGATGTTGAGCAGCTTTTCATGTATCAGTTGGCTATTTGTATATTTTCTTTGGAAAAAAATGTCTGTTCAGATAGGCCCATTTTTAAATTGGATTTTTTTTTTGCTATTAATTTGCATGGTTTCTTTGTAAATTTTCAATATTAACTACTTATCACATGTGATTTGCACATATTTTCTCCCATTCAGTAAGTTTCCTTTTCATTTTGTTGATAATTTCCTTTGCAGAGTGTCTTTGTTGATGTCATCCCACTTGTTTGTGTTTGCTTTTGTTGGGTTTGCTTCTGAAGTTAGATCCCAAAATGTCATCCCTAAGATTGATTTCAAAGAGCTTACTGCCCATGTTCTCTTCTATGAGTTTTATGGTTTCATTTCTTACATTTAGGTCTTTAATTCATTTCAAGTTAATTTTTTTGTAAGATATAAGATAGCAGCCCACTTTCATTGCTTTGTATATGGCTGTCCAGTATTTCCAACACAATTTATTGAAGAGACCATTTTTTCTCCATTGTATAATCTTGGCTCCTTTGTCATAAATTAACTGACTACCTATTCATGGGTTTATTTCTGGGATCTCTATTCTGCTGTATTGACCTATGTGTTCGTATTTAGTTTAATACCATAGTGTTTTAACTATTACAGCTTTGTAATATAGTTTGCCTCCAGCTTTGTCCTTTTTTCTCAAGATGGCTGTGGTTATTCAGGGCTGGGGTATTGGTTCCATAAAAGTTTTAAGATTTCTTTTTCTATTTCTTGGAAAAATACCAGTGGAATTTTCATAAGTGTTGCATTGAATCTACAGATTGTTTCAGGTAGTATGGAGCTTTTAAATATTGATTCTTATAAATCGTAATATATTTCTATTTATGTGTTTTCATTCATTTTTTTCATTCATTCTAAACACCTAGTCCATCTGGTAATCCTCAAAATGTTCTCTATATCTATGAGTTTATTTACTTTTTACTTGTTTATTTATTTAGTTCTTTAGTTTCCACATGTACATGAAATCGTATGGCATTTGTCTTTCTCTGACTTATTTCATTCAGCACAATACTCTCTAGTTCCATCATGCAATCATGCAATATCTTTTCCATCCCTTTACTTTTAGCCTATGTATGACTTTTAATCTGAAATTAATCTCTTATTGGCAATATATTTATGGCTCTTACTTTCTTATCTCTTGAGCCACCCTATCTTTTGACTGGAGCATTAAATTGTTTTCTATTTGAAGTACTTATTGATAGAAATGTAGTTATTACCATTTTTTTGATTCATGTTTTTGATGCATATTTCTTCTTCTTCTTCTTAAGGAAGTTTCTCCCAACATTTCCTGTAATGTTGGCTTGTTGATGATGATCTTCTTTAGCTTTTTCTTGTCTGGGAAGCTACTTATCTATCCTTTGATTCTAAATGATAGCTTTTCTGGGTAGAATAATCTTGATTGTAGATCATGGCTTTTCAACAATTTGAATATTTTTGTGCCAAGTCCTTTGGCCTGTAAAATTTCTGTTGAAGTTTGCTGACAATCTTATGGGAGCTCCCGTGTAGGTAACTAACTGCTTTTCTCTTGCCGCTTTTAAGATTGTTTGTCTTTAACCTTTGGCATTTTAATTATGAATTGTCTTGGTGTGGGCCTCTTTATTTAGGACTCTCTGTGCTTCCTGGGCATGTATATCTATTTCCTTCATCAGATTAGGAAAGTTTTCAGTCATTATTTCTTGAAATAGATTTTCAATTCCTTCCTCTCTCTTCTCCTTCTGAAATTCCTATATGCAAATGTTATTGCACTTAAAGTTGTCCCAGAGGCCCCTTAAACCATTCTCACGTTTTTGTATTCTTTTTTCTTGTGCAGTTTTGATTGGTTTTTCTCCACTACCTCATCCTCTAACTCATTGATTTCACATTCCAATTCATCCAATCTGTTTATTCCCTCTAAAGTACTCTTCTACTCAGATACTGTGTTCTTCCTTTCTGAAAGGTTCCCTTTTATGTTTTCCATCTCAATTTTTATGTTTCCTATCTCTTTGTTGAAGTTATTCTTGAGTTTATCTACTCTTCCCTAAGTTCATTGAGCATTCTTATAACCAATGTTTTGAAGTCTGCATCTGGTAGATTGCTTGTCTCCACTTTATTTCTTTTACTGGAGCTTTGTTTTATTCCATCTTGTGGAAAATGTTTCTTCGTCTCCCCATTTTGACTGTCTCCCTGTGTTTCTTTC
This sequence comes from Eonycteris spelaea, assembly GCA_003508835.1. Taxonomy (NCBI): domain Eukaryota; kingdom Metazoa; phylum Chordata; class Mammalia; order Chiroptera; family Pteropodidae; genus Eonycteris; species Eonycteris spelaea. Next base: position 2,942,156 of record PUFA01000176.1, read on the forward strand.
TATGTATTACATAGGGCTACTATGTCTCCAAGTCCTACTAGAATGGCCTTATATAGTAGGTGTGCTGTGGGTCCCAGTGGCACAGTCTTCCATGGTTACCTGAGCTGGGTGTTCCAGGTATGTATCATTTATGGGTTGTGTGTGCCCTCTTGTTGTAGTTGAGCCCTGGTTGTGTTTGCCCATCAACAGGAGGGATTGACCCTCAGGCTGATTGGTTGTGATGACTGGCCATGAGGAGTGGAGGAGTTTTTTTGTTTATAGGCTGGCCCTACAAAGTAGGATTCATGTTAACAGGGCTTTGGTGTCTGCCCTGTCTGTTCTTTGGGTGTGTTGTCTTTTGATGTGACCCCAGGTGGTATTCTGGCTCAGACTGAAGCCAACCACCAGGTGTGCAGGATGGGGTGCTCTGGGAGAGGCCCTTCAGCAGGACAAATTCAGCTGCAGCCTGTACCCTGCCTGGGACTACCTGGAGTCACCAAGCAATTCACAAATGACCACTACCCAAGATGTGCTTGGTCGTGTCTTAAGAGACAAAGCTGCAAACCGAGGCTGGCTGCCACTAATGCTAGGCTTGGGGCTACTCAGCGAGAGGTACAAGGCACACTGAGGGCAGATGCTGTTTGTTTCCCTTTTGTGAACCTTTGAGAGATTTTAAGAAAGTCTGCAGCATGAGCCAAGACAGGCTGTTTTAATGAAAAATGCACTAGAAGTGGCTCGGGTGGGCCCACAAGTTGGGAGGGCCAGGATTCTGGGGAGTTAACAGGGCAGGGAAACCTGTATTAGCTATGTTGATAAAAAGTCAATATGGTGGCCAGCTGGGTCTGCAAGCCAGGCAGAGGAGGAATCAAGAAGGGAACAATGCCTTCTGCCAGCATCTTCCTCTCGGAGAATGCTGCCCCTTCAGACCTTGCCCTGAAGCCAGATAACTCACTTCCTCCTTATATACACTTGGCGCTATTTGAGCTGTAGCTCCAGTGCTGGAGCTCAGAGCTAGCAAGTCCTCAGTGAATAAGTTTGTGCAACTTTCTTAAGAAGAAGGTCTGTGACTCTCTCACCCCTTAGTCTCTGCCACAGTCTCTGCTGGTTTTCATAGCCAGAAGTTGTGGGCATTTCTCTTGCTAGCACTGGAACCCTGGGCTGGAGAGCCTGGTATGTGGACGAGACCCCTTGCTTCTTTGAGGGTACCTCCACAGCTCAGATATTTCTCCTGATTTTCAACCATCACATATGAGGGTGAGACCAGGTCAATTCTCATCTTTGCCCTTCCTACCAGTCTGAAGTTGGCCTCTTCTTTGTGTTCCCAATTGCAGAACTTCTGTTCAGCTAGACTTCAGGTGACTACCAAAGATGGCTATTCTATAGTTTACTGGTAATTTTATGTGATTGTGAGAGGAGACAAGCACAGTGTTTAGCTACTCTGCCATCCTGACTGGACTTTATCTTTTTTAAAAACCAGACTCTTAGTTTCATTCATTTTTTCTCTATTGCCTTTCAAGTTTCTATTTCATTTATTTATGTTCTTATCTTTATTATTTATTGCTTTCTGCTAACTTTGGCCTTGATTTTTTTTCTTTTCCTAGTGTCTTGACATTATGGTTGGGTTGATTACTTCTGTTGAGCAGAAAATTGTCCTCCCCACCCAACCCCACTTTCAGAAACAGCTTTGGTATTAAAGCCTAAAGTTTAAAAAATATAGAAATATCTGAATTTACATCATACCTCACCACCTCTTACATATATTCTCTTTTAAAGGATATCTTTAACAACAACAACAACGAAAACATTTACTAAATTAATTACCAGATTGAAATTCTTAAGTATGAATTACTTTATTAAGGGTAATAGACCCATATACCAATATGGAATATATTTTAGCATAGATTTCCATATTCTATGGCAGAATGAAAGCCAAAGATAACTAGGTATTTCCTAAATAAGTGGCTTCAATATTTTAGAGCTTGACTTAAAAAAAAATTTTTGATTCTTTAATAATGGTGATAGAAAGCAGAAATTTAATTGAAATTGGTCATCTAGAAGTAATAATTTGAACTGACTCATTCAAATGTTGAGCAGGAACATTCCCCTCATGCCAGCTGATGCCAGGTTATGCAGGGCCATACAACATCCATGTCAGTTTCAATGATTTCCCTTCTTTTTAGCTCATACATCATGCACTTGCTCATTTTTTCACATATGCTCCTCTAATGTCTGTGTTTAGAGAGTCAGTCTCTGAATTTCCAGATTTATAAAACATTAACTCCTCTGAAAGGGCTTTCTTATGATCCTAGGGGGAGATAATTTTACCTGCCCTGAATTCCCAAAGCACTTTAGACTCCCATGTTATTTATTACTTTCTGGTGTGCAGCATATATAAGATTTATCTCTTTTACTTGTAAGCTCATTTGCTTACAAGTCCATTTTAGCAATATTTATCAAAGAAAAATATTGAGGAAGGGAATGTTATCTGAGATCATTTCAGCAAGTCTGAGTGGTGAAACTATATTTATAAGAATACTAAGTTATTTGCCTATTGCTCTGTGTTTATCAATGCTTTTTGTACAAATAATGAGAAAACAATGATGGATAAAGTCTCTGGTGTCTTAGCATGAACCAAGGCAGTGGCACCACAGCACAGAGTAATCATGATATTCTTCAGTGCCACACGTTCAGTTAAAAAAGAATGTCAATTATATCTAAAAATGTAATCGATGAAGAAGAAAAAATATAATTAAAAAAAAACCCTCCACCTTTGAGTACATATGCTTTTAATATTCTGTTTGGAAATGGTAAGCATGCATACAATCTTCTACAGCATACCAAAATGCAGTGATTATCTCAAGGAAAAACACCTGAGAGATTTTATTGAGGCCTGAACATTTTTTTAAAGGAATAAAGTTATTCAGACTTCAGTATCACATTTACTCAAAGATGAGTGGTGTCTATTAATTCAAAGAAAACAAGTAACAGTATTTGCTGTCAACAATAAAATACAAGCTTTCAAAGAAAATTAAATTGGGAGCATCTTGTATCTAATTCATCTACTTGACTCAAAACAACATGTCACAACAGATACAATGCAGAAGCAAATAGGACAATCTAGTTATCATCTCTTAAGGTAGAAATTAAAGTAATGTGCAAAAAAAAGTGTAACAAAGACACTCTTCTCAGTAATTTATTTTTCTATGAAAAATAGTTATTTTTATAAGAAGTTATTTTTATAAGACTGATTATTATTTTTAAATGAATTAATAAGTATTTTTAAATGTCTTGGTTTAATTTTGAATAAAGTATATGTTGGTAGATTTGACACAATAACTCCTTAGGTTTTGGATACATTTTTAGGTACGAAGTATTCCTGAGGATGCTGAAGGAGAGCACTGGGCAGAACCTCTTACGACTGACAATGCTCAGCATATTCTATTTCTATGATAGTGGAGCATAAACAGTCCTTTTAAGTATAGTTAATAGAATCCTAAAAAACAATATAAAATAGAAAGTCAAAAGCTTATTAATTTTTCAACTGTGCAGTTATTGAGTTGCTTGAGCACACTTTCAAGTTACCCATGTTGCTTTACATAGCTCTAGTTAATTCATTTTCATTGTTGTTACCAACATTTCATTGCAGTAATATTGCACAATTTTTTAAAGTTCTTTTGTTCCATTGATATATCTTTATTTTTCTTAAGTTTTTGCAATCATAAAAATGCTTTTGGTGAATAAACATTCTTGTATGTTTTGATGAACATGTACAAGAGTTTTGTGTGTGTGCGTGTTGTATGTTTAATGGGTAAATATCTGGTAATAGAATTGCTGGGACTTCAGTTATAGACATCTTCAACTTTAATGAAAAACACTGGACTATTTTCCAGAGTGAATTTACCAATTTATATTGCTGCTAAAGCATAACAATCAATTGCTCCACTTAGTCACAGACATATTTTTAATCTATTTTCCATTTGAGAATGTGAATGACATGTTTGTTTTCTTTTTAATATATTTTGCTTTCAACCAATTACCAGTAAGCATGAGCGCTTTTTGATATGACTGCTGGCCATTTGCATTTTGTGTTTCTAACATGCATATTTCTATCTTGGGTCCTATTTCATACTGGGCTGTTCGTCTTTTTCTTATAGATTTTTAGAAGATTTTTACATATTTTAAAAATTCATTAATTTCAGTTGCATCTGTTGACAGTATATTCTATGAGTTTTTGACTTAACTCTTCAGATATTCAATAAATCAATCTTGTTATTTTCAGTCCCACTCGTAGCAATACTTTCAGTCTTACCTAGTTTCTACATTTCCTAGCTAATTAGAATTTTGTAATATAAATTGTTGTTTCTTTTATTTGCCTTTGCTATTTGAACTCATTTGTGGTTCCATACAAATTTTAGGATTGTTTTTAATTCTGTAAAACAATGTTATGAGAATTTGATAAGGATTGCATGAATCTGTAGATTATTTTGGGTAGTATGGACCTTTTAAAAATATTAATTAGTTCAGTCCATGAGCACAGAATTGTTTCAACTTATTTGTGCCTATTTCAATTTCTTTCATCAGTGTCTTAGAGTTTTCAATGTACAGGTAGTTCACTTCAATGGTTAAATTGGTAAAATTATTCCTGGGTATTTCATTATTTTTGATGCTATAATAAATAAGATTATTTTCTTAATTTCTCTTTTTGATAGTTTCTGGTAGGTGGGAAAAATGCTTGATATGATTTCAATCTTCTTAAATATATTAAGATTTATTTTGTGGCCTAAATGTAATCTAGGTTAGAGAGTATTGCATGTACACTTGAGAAGAATGTATATTCTGCTGCTTTTGGATGGAATAGTCTGTATAAACATGCTAAGCTTATCTGATATAAGTGTTGTATAAGGTCAATGTTTCCTTATTGATTTTCTGTCTGGGTGTAAAAAGAGTTATTGAAATCCCCTACTATTATTGTATTTCTACCTATTTCTCCCTTTATGTTTATTAATATTTGCTTTATATATGTAGGTGCCTCTATGCTAGGTGCCTAAATATTTACATGTTATATCCTCTTGTTGGAATGGCCACTTTATTATTATGTAATGTTCTTTGTCACTTATTGCTGTTTTTTTTTAAATTCTATTTTGCTTTATGTAAGTACAACCACTCCACCTTTCCTTTGGTTTATATTGCATGGAATAACCCTTCACTTTAAGTCTGTGTCCTTACATCTGAAGTGAGTTTCTTGTAGGCAACATATTAATGGATCTTTTTGTTTTTAATATTTATTTAACCATCTGTGTTTTGATTAGAGAAGTGAATCCATTTACATGTAAAATAATTATTGATAGGTATGTTCTTATTCTTATATAGTTAGTGGTTTTCTGACTGTTTTATATGTCCTCTCTTTTCCTTTCTTCTTTTGCTTCTTTTTTTTTTGGTGATTTGATGACCTTCTTTAGGGATATGGGTAGACCCTTTTCTTGTTATCTTTCGTGTATCTACTATAGGCTTTTGTTTTGTAGTTACCATGAGACTTACATATAACAACTTACATTTATAAGTCCATTGAAAGTTTTATTTTTTTACTCCCCCACCTTTTTATATTTTTGATGTCTCATTTTACATCTTTTTATCTTGTATATCCTTTAAATGTAATTACAGTTGTTTTTACTACTTTTGTCTTTTAACATTTATACCAGCTGTATAAGTGATTAACTCACTACCTTTTCTATATATTTACCTTCACTAGTGAGATTTATACTTTAATATGTTTTCTTGTTACTAATTAATGCCTATTCTTTGTAGTTTAAAGAGGTTTCTTTAACATTTCTTGTAAGATCACTTTTGTAGTGATAAATTTCTTTAGCCTTTGCTTATCTTTGAAACTATGCTTTTTCAATTCTGAGTAATAATTTTGCCAGGTAGAGCATTCTTGATTCACTTTTTTTTCTTTCAGCATTTTGAGTATATTTTGCTGCATCCTCTGGCTTGCTGAAAAAACTGCTCATAATTTTATGAGAGTTCTGCTGTATATATAAAAGATTGTTTTCTCTGCTATTCTTATGATTTTCCTTGTCTAACTTTCGACATTTTAATTACAATGTATCTTGGTGTAGGTGTTTTTGAATTTATCTTCTTTGGAACTCTTTGAGCTTCCTAGTTTTAGATGTCTGTCTGTTACCCCAAGTGAGTAATATTTTCAGTCAGTATTTCTTCAGATATGTTTTGGAAGAGTGCTACTTTCACTCTTTCTTTTTTTATTTTTTTTTTGGGGGGGAGAATCGATTAATGTGAATGTTTACACGTTTGTTGTTGTCCTATAATCCCCTTAAGTTTTCTTCAATTTTTAAATTTCATTCTTTGTTCCTTATTGCTGCTGTGATTATGTGAGTTCCACTGCCTGGTCTTTGAGTTTATTGATCATGCCTCAGAATGCAAGAAGCAATTCTTTCTCTCATGGGCTTCTATGTACAGATATCTGAGTGACTATTACCATTCTAGGCAGCTGGAAGGGGAAATGGGTACAGAAGAATATGAATAGAAAGCTTTCACGAAGCAGAAAAGACTCACATTTTATTTCCTTTTATTCTAATTTTAGCACAGTCACTAGAATATGCTGAACTACAAAAGAGACTGAGAAATGCAGTCTATCCAGCTAGGTGCCAGGAAGAATTGAGCTAAGATTTTGATGGACAACTAGTAAGCTTTCCATAGTCAATCAGCTTACATCAACAAACCCGATTTTATCTTAAAACACTTCTTCATTACAGCGCTCTTGACTGAAGGTTGGTTATTCTCACAGGGACACCAGGAAAATACAGTCCAGATACCCAGTATAATTACTCAAATATCCTTCTCCTCCTACTTTGCTGAGCAAAGAACAATTGCAAGCCAGTTACCAAAGGAGCCCACATGGTATAGTCTACATAGTAGGAGAGAGAAGGACAGAGAGTGGATATAATGAACCCACATCGCATTTGGACTTACCTTCACATTCATGGAAAATTTTATTCTAGTCTTCTGTAATATTCTAGATACCTTAAATGTCCACTTTTATCTATGAATAACTTATTTAATAGCTTAATTATTTAGATTCTTATATTCTTAATTTTCAGTGATATTCCCTTATACTTTTATTAACAGACCACACCCAAGGTTTACTTGTTTATATTTGATTTCTTTCTTTCAAAAAGGGAATGTAGCTCCACAGGGACAATGATTTTATTTATCTTGCTCTGCTCTGTTTCCATGTATAAAGAGTACCTAGCACATATTTCTTTCTCAATAAATATTTATTTAAAGTATATTTTATTGGAAAAGATATGAATATAAAATTGGTTAAAATAATTAAATAGAATAAGAAAAGAATACATATTTGGAATACATGCTGAAGGAAGTAGAAAGGTCAACTCACTAACACTTAAAAATAATTATGAAAGAGAAGCTAATGTTTAAACATAATACTAATTAACATTTAAGGATAATAATAATACAGACAAAACATTTCTTAAATGATTTTATAAACATTGCTTTTCCTGGAAAATTGAAGATAAAGGATAGAACTGGAAACAATTTGAGGACATTTGGATGATTAGCTTAAGTAATTATTCTTAGAGTCCAGAATAGCTAAAAAAAGTGACATTATAAAGGGACTCAAAAGTGTCTAAGTCACAAAAAATAGAAATATTGAGGAGTTTACCAAGGTTGGAGAAAATAATGGAGCCAAAACAACCATGCAATGTGTGACTCACAACTGATCCTCAACTAGAAAAAAATACAGTAGTAAGTAATAAAATTTGAACAAAATCTGTATATTAGACAATAGTACTGTATCAATATTAATTTCTGATTTTAATCATTGTACTGTGGTTATGTAAGTTAACATTTTGGAACTCAAGTGTATATAAAAATCTTAGCATTATTTAAAAAAATATTTTTGCATCTAAAATGATTTTGAAAGGACAATTTTTAAAGGGACAGAGAAGAAAGAGACTAAGAGACTCATAGAAGATTAAATAAATAAGGAATGGCTGCTTTCAAGAGAATTAAGAATAGGTATAGTGAGGATAAGTGAATATCATTTCTATTAGAATGAGAAATTTTCATAAGATAATATGACCTTAGAATCTACTATTTCAGAGTTCAAATGCATTTTTTTAAAAATAAACTTTCTATTGCAGTACATTTATTGCTCTTCATTTTTAACAACCACCAGATTATGAAATAACATACTACCATATTCTTAAACTTATATTCTCCTAAAAATCAAAATTAAAGACAATAATTTGTATGCAAATAGATAAATTTTTAAACTTATCACAGATTACTGGAATTGGGAGAATTTAGAAGAGTAAAAGAAGGAAAGCCAATGCAATGTTTGAAATTTGAGCTGTGGACAAATAAGCCTCAGTCCTGAGGATCCTCTGAGGAACTGGGAAGCACTATCTGCTGTTTACAAAGAAGAGATTTGTCTTCCACACCTGTTTCTCATTGACCAAGGTTTTCTCAAGGGGTGTTACTTTCACACTTCCATATTAGTAAATGTGCTTAAGTGGTTTAACAGATTCTTGTAGGTGACCTATGAGGCAGCAAAAGAGAATTTCTAGAACAGAAAAAAAGACACAGTAAAACTGAGGACATATGTTCTCAGTCTATACTCATGCTCAGCTGGTGGCTGTAGTAATATCTAAATATTAACATTGGACCAAGAGGATGAGTCATCACAGATGTCCAACACAGTCCACACCTTGCTTTTTTGTATCCACTTGTGTTCTTTATTAAGGAAGTCAAGAATATCACAAAGCTTTAAGGTGGTAATTGGTCACAATCTCTACAAAAGATTCAGTACAAAAGGATCAGTAAAATAATTTAAAGGTCTACCAAGTATAACTGGCTTGAGACTGTTAATTATAATTATGACATTTATTCTCTACTATGTATTTTTAAATTTTTTCAACTTGGCCACAGAAGTGAATAGTTCAAGGAATTGTAGTTCTTATTTGCTTTTCCTTTATTGGGCTATAATTGGAGCAATTGCTCAATTACAGTTATCACTGAACATACAAACACCAAGAAATAAATCTGTGAATATACTGAGTTAAAGATATATTTATATCTGTCTCCACTGTGTAATATCATGACTAGATCCTCATAACAATCAATTCCAATTAACCCCACCAATTAGTAACTTTTTAAATTACTGGTCAACCAGCATGAGAACCCTAAAATTGTCAGGGGAGAATCACTTTTGGGTTCAGTAGAACCTTTACTTTTTACCCATAGGGTAGTTACTACCACCATTACCACCCCCACTCTCCCCACACACATATTAAAACAAGCATTTATAATCAAATGTAAGTGTAGGCACATAAAGTGAAAATTTCTCCATTGTGACTGGGTGTGATGATAAGAAGAGCTCATTCGATTTCTAAGCCTTGGTGTCAACGTATTTTAGTTATAATCACTCTGCAGTATTTAGTTTTTGGTTCAGTGTATATACTATATCATGCAGGACAGCACACAAATAAAGCTGAAAATTTAGCTGGGTATTTAACAAGCCATTTCATTATACTAGATTAGCTATTTCCAAGTAATGCTATATATGAGCAAAGCACTGGACTCTCCTTTTAATGTTCATTATCATACTTCCACCATAAAAAACATCGTTTGGTTTAAGGTGATTTTATTTAGGGTCTCATTAAATCAAGCATTCTGTAAACTCTCAAATGGTAGTATTGACAGAGATTTTTTGAGTAGGGAAGCCAAGTCCATTTCTAGAGTAGGTATCAGTTTTAGTGAGGACAAATTTTTACTCCATTTAGAATGGAAGATATCCAACATAATCAATGCACTATTAAAAGTCTAACTCATCTCCTTGAGAACTGATACATCAAAGTCTCAGTGCTGCTTTCTGCTGTTGATAGACTGGTCTTCCAGCAGTAGCAGTATTTAAATTGACCTTAGTTAGATAGAGTCCATACTTTGAACCAATACTAGTCTGTATCTTGTTGTCAGGAGCATCCTTTTGGAAAACCTGTTGTTTTTAGAATGACAAACTAGATACGCTACACTAATCAACCATAAGACAAATTATCCTGTCTAATTTTTGAGTGCTTTTTTGTACATTGGTTTGACACAGTGGTGAACAAAGCCAAAGTTTTTCACTCTTTTATATAATTACACTGGTAAACATTTCCAGCTTCCTTTGGCAAAAGATTGGAGATTATACATACACACACACACACACACACACACACACACACACACACACACACATACATATATATTATAACAAATATATATTTAACATTTCTCTCCAAATGGAACTGTACTTTTCTTTTATTGTAGGTCTCTGGTAAGAGCATTGGCTTAGTTTTGAAAGCTGGGTGAATAATTGCATTTTTCCATTTTTATGGCTAAATTCAGTCTTCTGGTTTCAAACTATTGTTGTTTCTCTCTGGTTAAGTCAAGTAAAACTCTATTTTCTTAACCATCTGTTCTTTCCTTGTATTTCATGGGATATAAATTACATCCATCTTGCCTTTGTCACTTAAGTGCTATCACCCAGCCTATGCCAGATGGAATCTATAACTCCATACTATTGCCATAAGAGATATGTCAAAGTAGGGTATTCTCTCTCCTCATATGTTGGCTCCTCTTACAATTACCTTTTGGACATAATTTTTAGCACATTTCTGCCACTAGCTGAAGAAGAGTCTCTGTGAATGCTATCATGAAGATCTTTGACTTTCCCAGGTTGAAGCTGAGTTGGTAGATGATTAATCTTAGTATGATATTTTCTTCTAGGACTCTAAAACCTTTAACAACTCAGGTAATTGTATCGATTATACCATTTAAATTCCACACCTATGCTTAAACTAAAGCTTCATTTTTCATTTGTATTTTGTTATAATCAACTATGTTCAGGTTGTAGTAATTGTAATACTACTGCATTTGAGAGATTATCAATATTCTATTTTTACATGAAATAGAATGTGATTCTCCTCTGATCAATAGTATTGTCATTTCAGAATTCTTTCTGAGGATCTTTTCCCAAGGGTACAAATATATTTAGTTTACATTTCTCTAAAAAGCAGAGGCTGAGACACGGGATTGTGGGCAAGTAGATAAGTGTGGGAAGTAATGGAGGGAATATAATTGAGGATACTAAAAACAGAGAAACTCATAAGAGGGAAATACAATTCAAGAGTGAATATTGTGCTCATTACTGTTGTGGGTAATTAGGGTTCGATTTAGCCAGAGATCTCTGAAAAGCAATTGAGAATAGACCACAGAACTATCTGCATAAAACAAAAGAGGAGTATCAAACACTGGCTTCTGTCTAAATTTAACAAAGGCTATAGGGGTAATGACTACCTTGCATTTACATATTTGCATAAGTTCAAGAATATTTTCAGCTGTCAAAATGCAGATGACATGAATACATAAATTCCTATAGCCATTCCTGGAGCAGCAGCAGAGAAACAACAGGCAGAAGGTAAGAGACAGTCCAAGTGATGTAAATGTAACCAAAAGACCCATGTATTCAGCTCAGTGCTACAGCCATGCTGAAGTAGAAAAGATAGGCTAAGAGAATGTGATTTTATGCATAGAGATGACCCAGAAATTAATACTCTACAGATCTTTGCTGTGTTCCCATCTCGTCATTATCTACCCAAGGATTACTACTATTCTGACTTTTAACTCCTTAAATTATTTTGACATTTTTGAACTTCATATAAATATAAATTTATAATACAAATTATTTGTAATTATATTTTTTCACTCTGTTATATTTGTGAGACTCATTCATGTTCTATTTATGAGTACTTCATTCATTCTCATTAATTAGTCTAAATTGTGCTACAATTATCCTTTTACTGCTGATGAATATTTGGGTTATATCCATGCTATAGCTCTTACGAGTAGTGCTACTATGAGCTTTTTTCATACATGTCTTTTGATAGATAATTTTGTGCATTTTGCTTGGATTATATCTACGAATGGAATTTGCTAGACTATAGGTATACATATATTCATTTACTAGATTCTTCCAAGCATTTTTTAAATCAGTTGTACAATTTGCATTACTACCAATAAGGCCTTTCTTCTTAGTCTTTTTCACTGAAAAATGTGCATGCATGTGCGTGCGAGCGCGCGCACACACACAGATGCCCAAGAGAAAAAGTGGCTTGCATAAACTTAAGTTCTCCTAAATGTGCTTCCTTTTTTTTATGATAGCCTTTCAAGTCCTAGATATAGTAGAAGTCCTTCAAATTCTTCAAAAACATTTTTGGTGTTTTATTTACATTTTATAATTGTTTTCAATACAGATATTTGTTTAAAGCTTCTCTACCAGTAGCCAAAAGTGTAAGTTTCCAAAAACACAATCTTGATATTTTTTATTTTCTTCAATAATTTCCTCCAGCAACTGTTCCCTCTTTTTCCCTCACCTCTATTTTAACCTTTTTCTATGGACTAGAATTGTTTCCTGTAGCTATAAACGTTCTTACTTATCTGTCAACCAACTGGAAAAAAAAATTACCTCATCTCACACTTAAAAATATGTCTTTTTCTTTGGTTAGGTAAGTTGTTTTTTTTTTTTTTTTTAAATACTTTATATCTGCTATCACAATTTTTATATCCAATTTCCTCACCCAACCTCTGCCCCTGAAATGTATTTTTCAATACCACTGCTCTGCTGAAATGACTCTAGATTACATGGTATCTCCATTTAATTCAAAGCCTTTTATTTTCTTTTTACTTTACACATGACATCTCACTTTCCTTTCTGAAACTGTTTATGCTTTTGGCTCTTTGCCTCATTCCTCTAAAGCTGGTATTTACTCTACCTCTCACATTGTCTTGCTCTCTCTTTTTCCACCTCTATGTTTAATGTTTATATGTTACAAACCCACCCTATTGTCCTTCTTAATTTTCCTCTTTTCCCTGGCAATTTTTAATCTTTTTTGGTTTCAGCTTCAAAATGAAGATGATATGAATACATGAAATTTATTCCAAGTCTTGACTATTGTCCTGGTACATTGAGGTCAAGAATAAGGATTATAGAGATGTTATGCTTGGATGTAAATCTTGTCCTTGATAATTACTACTTGAGTAAACTTGAGTTAATTAATTAAATAATTTTAATAAAATTGGCATTAATAATAAAGTATCTCCTAGAGTATTTTAGAAATTGTTCTGTGTAATCAGCATAAGACCACCATGGACACATGAATAGTTCAATAAAAACAAATTTATTGACTCATTGAAATAAAGGTAACAATATACCAGAGGCTCCATGGAATATTACATAAATAAACAAAGAAAAAACAGATCTAGTGGTTGATTTGGAGAAGTTTAAAGACAATTTAAATGAAGACATATGGGTGTGAATGTTTGTGTTTTTGTGCATTACAGAGATTAAAGTTTAGCTTAAAACCATTTTTGCTTAATTCAATCCCAGCTCAACCATTTACATGCTAAGTGACCTTGGGAAGTTAGTCAATCTTTCTGTTTACAGTTTCTTTGTCCATAAAATGGAATTTATAACATTTCAAAGAATTATTTGTTGATTAAATTAATGTGAAATAATTTGAAAAATGGTTGGCACATAGTCTTTTTACTGTTAATATTTTACTTGTTAGTAACATTATTACCTGATAGCTAACAAATAGATGTAGGAAATATTGAAGAAACACCTGACATATAACTAAAAATATATATTGGTTTTAGAGAACCTACTAAATAATAACATATAAATGTCATCTTAAACAAATCACAGCTGAACCTTGAACAACACTAGTACAAACTGCTCGAGTTTGCTTATATATATATTTTTCAATAACTACTGTAAATATATTTTTCTTATAATTTTCTTAATAACATTTTTCTCTATTTTATTGTAAGAATACACTATATAACACATACAACTGCAAAATAAGTGTTAATTGTTTATGTTATCAGTAAAGTTTCCAGTCAGCATAGGGCATTAGTAGTTAAGTTTTTGAGAAGTCAAAAATTGTATGCAGATTTTGGACCGGACAAGGTCAGCATCCCTAATCCCTTCTTGTTCAAGGGTCAACTGTTCTTCCTGACTCTTATTTTGACATAAATGTGGTTAGAATTACAATCTAACTGTACTTGTAGCTTCATTAGGTTTAGACAAAAATGTTTTTGAGAAGATTTATTTTAGGTTTTTTTTTTTTTTCAAATAATTTGGGGGCAAAAGTACAGTTCAAAGTTTGAGAAATCTCTCTTTATTAATAGCTCTTATTTATCTAGTACTTTTCTTCTGAATATTTTATTTTAAAACTTTCAAATATACATATACAGATATGGAGCGAGAGAGCGATAGAAGAAAGAGAAGAGAAAGATTAAAGTAGTTGGAGTAGAAAATCTAACTAAAACTTTTAAAAAGTAAAGTTAAATTTTCCCATAAAATACATCTTTATTTAATAAATTCGGAAACATAAAAGTAGAAAACATATATACTCATTATCTTACTATACAATGTTAATCATTTTAACATTTGGGTAAATTTATTTCTATATTTGTATAGGCTTTGATTTTGTTGTGTAACTGTCCTTATCTAGATGTAATTTTATTTGATTGGATTTATAAATTTAATAATAAATAGCACTTCAGAAGAGATTTCTTTAAGAAAAATAGCCTAGCATAAATTTACAGATTATTTGCATAATGAGGAGGGGTTTATATGAAATAGTCTTCTCTTTTTTTATGTTCTATTTTAAAAAGAAATGTCAAAACATTAATTTTAGTGAATATTCACTTCAAGTAATTAGCTGAGTCTTGAGTCAAAATCTTTGTAGGATGAGTCACACAATTTATAACAAATTAGGTCTTTGTTGTTAACTTTTCTCACCATGAACTCTTTCTCTCAGTGAGGAATGAACAGTTGCTTACCATTAATTGGTGAAGGTAATTAAAGTAATAGCTTTCTTGCTTTGTCCTAGATATAAGCCAAGTGAAAACAACAACAGCCCTTGCAATTTTGTTGCTGTTTTCTCTAAATTTTTAAAAGATAATTCTAACATTTAACCTATTTTTTATGAGACAAAATTTTTCCTTCTTAACATTTTATTATTTTCTGCATCTTCTGTTAGTGTATATAGCTCAAGAATTACATGGTCTATGTATCTATATATCTATCTATATTATCTACTATCAAAATTAAAATACAGATATAACAAATTTGTAATTATGTTACATAAAGTAACAGAGAATTTCCAGAAGATCCACAATTATGTTAAAAGGTATCAGTACATTTTTAAAAATATCCCATAGACAAATCATTAAAGAAAAACTTTATATATGAAGAATTATATTTTATTATTTTCAACAATAATTTATCCATGACTTTTCTCTGGGTAACTGAGGGATTATCATATCAAAAAATAGCTCTACCTATATACCTATATAGGTTATTACATTCTGTAGTTTTAAAAATAATACCTATAAGGATAGAAAGATATCATTAGTTATAGACATACACTGGTTAGCAAAATCCCCTAGGTAGAAGATCATTAGGCCCCTATTAAGGTCTTCTTACAAATTATTTTAGGCAATATTTTTGTTGGTGATTGGGAATTTTATCAACTTTGGAAGTGTTAATTTATTAGGGATTGAAATTTGAAAGAGAGAGTATATAGCAGATAGTTTATTCATTGCTCTCAATAACATTACTTTTATTATCTGTATTACTTTTAATAACTTGGAAAATGACTAGCATAGACACAGAAAATTCATCAGTACACTAGAGACAGCTGCTTTCACCTATAAGAATTTTATATCATTTGTCAAAATTAAATACATAAATTAGCCACATAAAAAGCAAACATGCCAATTACATATAATCTATATTCACTGGCCACAATGCACTTAAAAAAATAGCAAGCAAACAAAAAGAAATTGCAGTATTTTACTGATGTAGAAATACCCAACATTGCCAAGATATTTATTGGAATTTTAACATGCTATTAATAAACTTTTCTCAAAAGCCCAATGTTTATGATATGAATACAGGAGATAATCTATTTAGGGTAAGAACAAGAAACTGAAAAATGGCTCAAAATGATTACATAGTATCATTTTTAAAACTGTAGAAATTATATTATAACTCTTAGGAATATTAATAGTGGAGACTAATAGTATACATAAGCCTCAAAATGATTCTAAAATAATTTCCTCTTTGAATAGTTTTCTATCACAGATTATATTTGATTCTTACAGTATTGTTAAAGCAAGTAATATTAATTTTATGAATAGCTTTATAGAGATATAATTCACATAATGTGAAACATTATTTTAAAGTAGAAAATTTAATGGATTTTAGCATAGTCACAGAGCTGTGTATTCATAATGGCAATCTAATTTTAGAATACCTTCACCATTTCCTCAAAAGCAACAGACCTACTTTCTGCCTCTAGAGATTGACCTGTTCTGGGTATTACATGTATTTGAGATCATATACATGTGGTATATTGTGATTGACTTCTTTCACTTAACATAATGTTTTCAAAGTTCATTCATGTTGTCTGTATATTAGTACTTTGTTCCATTTTATAATGTGGCTGTATTATATTTTATTTGCCCATTCATCAGCTAATGATTTCAGGATTGTTTCTACTTTGGGGCTATTATGAAAAATACTGCTATGAATATTCATGTACAAATTTAAGTGCACATGTTTTCACCCTCTTGGATATATACATAGAATTATTGGATTATAAGCTAAATCCATGTATAAAAATTTGAGGAGTTGCTAAAGCACTTCGCAAGAGACTACACCATTTTACATTGCAGCACAAAAATTTTGAACTTTGATGGAATTCATTTTGTCCATTTTTCCTTTTGTCACTTTTGTCATTCTTTCTATCTAAAATACCACTGCTTAAGCCAGGGTCATGAAAATTTATTCCTGTTTTCTATCAAAAGTTTTATAGCTTTAACACTTATACTTAAGTTCATGTTCCACTTTGAGTTAGTTTTTGTATGGTTTAATGTAGGGGGTCCAACTTCATTCTACTGTTTGTGGATATCCGCTTGTCTCAGCACTATTTTTTGAAAGGATTATTTTCTACTCATTGAATTATCTTGGAATTGTTGTCAATAGACCATAACAGTAAGGCTAAATTTCTGAACTCTCAAATATATTTTACTGATGTATATGTCTGTCTTTACGCTTCTACCACCTGTCTTGTTCACCATAGTGAGTTTTGAATTTGGGAAATGTGAATCTTCCAACATTGTTCTTTTAAAAAATTTTTTTGGCTATTAATGGTAATTTGAATTTCCATGTGAATTTCATTATCTTGTCAATCTCTGTGAAAAGTAGGCTGCAATTTTGACAAAGATTGCATCGAATATGCAGAAAAATTTGCGGAGTGTTGCCATCTTAATGTTAAATATTCCAATCCATGAACATAGATGTCTTTGCATTTCTTAATATATCTCCTTTCAGTGTATGATTCTTGTACTTCTTATGTTTAATTTATTCTTAAATGTTATTACTTTGATACTATTATAAATAAAAAATTTTTCTTACTTTCATTGTTCTTTGCTACTTTATGGAAATATAATTTTCATAATTATCTTTTATCCTATGACCTTATTGAACTAGATTATTAGTTCAAATAGCAATTTTTTTAGTGAATTATTTAGGAGTATTTGTGTATAAAGATACGACCTGCTAATATAGTTTTACTCTGTTTTCATTTTTCTTTTTATAATTCAATATATTTTTTTTGTTCTGTCCACTTTACCTGGCTGGAACTTCAAGTAAGACATCAAATAGAAGTGGCTAGAGCAAATATCCTTCTTTTATTCTGATCTTTCACCATTAAGTATGTTGTTCATTGTAAGGTTTTTCTAGATATTAATTATTGGGTGGATGAAGTTACCTTCTATTTCTTGTTTCTTGGGTGTTTCTATCCTGAAAGGATGTTGGATTTGTCAAGCTATTTCTATCCATTGAGATGATTATGTTTTTTTGTCATTTACCCTATTCAAAGTTATGTTACATTGATTGATTTTCAGGTAAAACAAAATAAAACCTTACATTATTGGGAAAAGTCCCACTTTATCCAGGTGTATAATCCTCTTTATATGTTGCTGTTTTTTGATTTGTTAGCATTTTCTATTGTGCTAAAATATATATAATAGAATATTTTGACCATTTGTAAGTGTATAATTCAGGGACATTATATGACTTTACAATGTATAATAATCACAACTGTATATACCTCCAAATTTTTATTATCCCCAACAAAAGCTCTGTACCTTTTAAACAATAACTTTCCATTCATCCCTCCCCCTAAATCCCAGTAACCTCTTTTCAACTTTCTGTCCCTTTGAATTTGCCCATTCTAGGTACCTCACATAAGTGGAATCATATGTATCCTTTGTGTCTGGCTTATTTCACTTAGCTTGTTGTTATCCAGATCTATACATATTATAGCATGTATCAGAATTTAATTCTTTTTACTCACTGATTAATATTCTATTGTATGAATATATTATATTTTATTTATTTATCTGTTATGGACACTTGAACTATTTCTACCTTTGGCTATTGTGATAATGCTGCTAAGAAATTGGTGAACAAACATCTTTTTAAGTTCCCGCTTTTTTTTTTTTTGTTTTAACTATATATCTAGAAGTGGAATTGCTGAGTCATATGCCTGTTCCATGCTTAATTTTCTAGGAAATACCAACTATTTTCCATGATGACTATACTATTGTACATTCCCACACAGAACATACCAAAACATAAAGAGTGCAATTGCTACACATCCTTTCACCAACTTATTTTATACTTTTAAAATTTATTTTAATAGCCATCTAGGTGTGAAATAGTGTGTCATTGTAATTTTATTTGCATTTCCCTATTGGTCAATGATATTGAGCATATGTTCTTGTGCTTATTGACCTTGGTGTACCTTGTTTGAAGAAATATCTGTTCACATTTTTTTTGCCCATTTTTGAATTGGGTTTGTTTTCTTATTGTTGAGTTTTAGGAGTTTTTTTTTTTAATATATTCTATCTAATAATCCCTTATCAGATAAATGATTTGCATTATTGTTTTTACCATTCAGTAAGTTGTCTTTTACTTCCTCTTTCCTTTGAGAAAAATGTGTATTCTGATCTTTTTGGAGTGGAGTGTTCTGTGTATGTCTATTAGATTTATTGGTCTATTGTAGTGTATGAGTCCACTATTTCTAGTATACTTTCTGTCTCATTCCTCTAACATTCATTTACTTTTAACTTATCTGAGATTTTAGTTAAAATGAGATTTTTATTGATAATATAGAATTGTGTGTTTATTTATCCACCCCAACTATCCCTGCTTTTAATTATGATATTTAGATCATCCATATTTAAAGTAACTATTGGTATAATTTGATTAAGATCTACCAATATCTATCTATAACTGTGTTTCATTTGTTTCTCCCCACTATTTCTTTTTCTTCTTCTAGCTTGGGTATGTTATATGATTTCATTTTATAATCTCCTTTGTCTTGTAAATTATATCTTTAAATTTGTATATTTGTAATGAATCTAAATATCACTTCAAATATACCACGCTGCTTTATGTATAATGTAGGTAACTTAAAACTAACTATACATAATATTTTCCTTCTATTTTTGTTACAATGTTTCATTCATTTAACTATAATAACACTATATGATAAAATAACTACATTATTAACATTACTACTATAAAATAATTACCTATTGAATTATTGTTTCCTTTTATTTATTTCTCCCCTGATATTCTTTATGTAGACCAAAGTCTGACATATTTTTTTCCTTCTCCCTAACAAATTTAATTTTTTTTTGAAGAGCACATTTGTCTGACAATGAATTCCTTCAGGTTTTGTCTATCAGAGTTGTGTTTTTATTGCTCCTTCATTTTTGAAAGATAATTTATAGCTATTGAATTCTATTTGTTGGAGTTTTCATTCAATATCCTTTCTTTTCTTACTTTCATGGTCTCTAATGATTAATTCTGATTCTTGTTTTGTATTCCCATTTTGTGTGTGTTATTTTCTTTTCTTTTCCTGTATTCTTTCCTGATTTTCTTATTTACTTGGGATTTCTGTAGTTGGATTATGATAGGTATATAAATGCATTTGTATTTATCATATTTTGTGTTCTTTAAGCTTCCTAGATCTTATGTCAGGTCTCTAATATTATTCTTATTCATTATTGCTTCAAATATTGCTGTTTATCATCTAACTTTTCTCCTTTTAGTATTCTAATTACACATATATTATACTTTATATATGTCTATAGTAACTTTTGCAATCATTCCATAAAGCTTTAAATTCACAAATTCTTTCTTTGGCTGTGTCCAGTTTGATGTTGAGCTCATCAAACATTCTTCATTTCTGTTATTTTTTTCCTTAGTTTTTTATTTTACTCTTCTTTACGGTTTCCACCTCTCTGCTTATATAACCCATCTGTGCTTAAATGCTATTTACTTTCTAAAGCCCTTATCATAGTAACCATAGTTATTTTAAATTCCTGATATGATACTTCTAATGTTTATGTTGTACCTGAATGTGTTTCTGATGCTTGCTTTTTCTCTTCAGTCTGTTTTTATTTATGCTTTTGTGTCATGCTTTTTTGTGTCATAAATGAAAACATGTTGTTACCAGTTATAGAATCTGAGGTAAAAAGGCATCTGGTATAATGATTTATGCTAATGTGACTAGATTTTTAGCTTAAAAAAAATGTTTGCTGTTACTGTAGAAATCATTGGCTTTAAATTTTTTATATTGCCCTTTTTTTTCTTGGCTCTGGTCTGACTTTGGGTTTCCACAGAACTTCTTCTCATAAAGATTCTTTATTTTGCAGCTCTTTAAACTCTAAACTCCTGTTATAATATTAGATATTCTTTGGTGTTGTTTTAAGGTGAGAGGAGGATTTCTACACTCATATTAAAGCTCATTCTTTACATGGGTTTGTGATTCTGAGCCCTAGCTTTCACTAACATTTCTCCACTGCTATAGATAATGTTTTCCTTCCTTATGTGAACAGTCTGGTTAGAGTGGGCTAGATATTGAGGAATGCCCTTACCCACGTAAGAAAAGATCCTAGTAAGATATTTCCCTTAGAGCAGAACTTTTTGATGGAGAGCACTCTGGGCATGTTTCATAAAGATTGCTTTTCTTCATCCCGCCCCCACCCCTCCACTCCCGCGCCACACACAGAGCCATGATGGACTTATTCTTAGAGCCTTACAGTGAGAACTCAGTCACTTTCTGGGGGTAAAGCTCATGACAATGTATTAGGTCCCTAATAGTGTAGCCTCAGGAGTTATTATCCTTACACTGGTCCACATTCAGCCTCCAATAATTTATCAAAATTATTATTTGAGAGTTTCTACAGTTTACAACTCCAGTGCTCTTGCACCAATTATAACAGACATATTTTTGTATCCCTGGTTGTATCTTTCTCTCCAAATTTTTTATTCCTCCAACCTCAGTTCTCTGATTGCCCCAATATAAGTTACTGAGTTTCCTTTTGTTTTCTTCGTTACTGTTTTTTTTTGTTGTAATAATGGGAATGACATCATTTAAGCTCTTTACATGTTTATGCTGAAACTTGAATGCTCTTAATATGTCATTTTAATTCCCTTATTGTTTCTTTTAATATGTTCTGTTTCAGTTATTTTCTGAATTGTTGCCCTGGGAATTTCAATTAGGGTTTTAACTTTAAAAAATAATTTTAAAAATGTATTATTTTTCAAAATATCTATTTTTTAAATGACATATTTTTTAAATTTTGGTGCCTTAGAATTAATTAAGATATTGTAAAGATTAATATAAGTTATTTATAAGATTACACTGTTTATATAATAAAAATACTTGCGATTTATAATTTATTCTCTTTAATATTATGAATTATTTACAATATATCTTGTGTGCAAAGCACAAACTATAACCTGAAAATAACGACAAGTTAAGAGTCAAATTCTAAAGTTTTGCTATTTTTGATAAAAGTGAACTGGTTTCACACTATACTTTGCTTTCTGGCAGTAGTTAACACGAATATTTAATATACATATTTAGAAATATTATTACCTTTAAGAATATTATATCAACCCTTAGTTTTACTTCCTTTTAGAATAAGAAAGATAACTTTTTGTTTATTTCTTCCTTTTAACCACCATGATACTATTTTCTAATATTCACTTTTGTTTTAAATATACACATACACACACACAGTTGATAACCTCGCTGTGATTATGTTTAGCATTGTTTTTTAAATGCAGTACATGCTTTACTGATGCTCTCTCACTATTTCTTTCCAGGTTTATTTTTATCTCATTTTTACTTTGTTACACCCTCTGGCTAACAACTCCTTGAAGACAGTTTATACATATCAAGTTCTCTTTGCTTTTTATATCTAAAAACGTCTATTTTATTCTCACTTGGGGTTATACTTTGACGTAGAATAGAGGCATATAATTTTAAATAGTAATTTTTCCATCACATTTTGAAGATGTTAATGCATTATCTTATAACATTTTGTCAATTCCAAAATAATGTTTTATTCTGATTATTGATTTTTAATAGTGTTTAATGCTATTGTTTTTTTTTTCCAAATTCTACTGTTTTCCTATGTTACTATCTAGAGATTGTTACCTTGACCCACAAAGACTTTGTGTGTCAGACTCATTTCCTCATTCTATGGCAATTATTTAGAATTAGATATTTATCTATGTTAGCTATTTGAGTTGGATGATCATGCATGAGGACTTTATAAATATATATAAATCATGTTCAACAATGTTTTCTATAGTTCTATTTTATGCTGTATATCTTCACATTTAATGAGGCAACAGAAGATATCCTTGACACATATACAGAATAATCTACCCATAGAATGTTCAAGCCATTGTGTGCATGTGCGTGTGTGTGTGTGTGTGTGTGTGTGTGTGTGTGTGTGTGTCCAAATATGGCTGTGACTTGAGAAACTGAAGTGAACTTTTTGGTAGTCTGATGTGGCCATCACTCAATCAGCAATTCTTTTCACTTAAAACTCTATACATACCCGGTAAACATCTGAGAATCTAGAAGCTTATATCTATCCAGTTTGATTTATCAATTACTGTCTCTATTGAGTTTGTTGTTGTTTGTTGTTGTTGTTGTTGTTGTTGTTGTTGTTTTTAGTAGAGTTGCCTTCTCTATGCTTAGGTATGCATTTTGTTTTTATTTATAATTTATTCTGGTCATTATTTGGGGCCATCTTTCAATCTAAGAACTCATATCTTTCTTAATCTAGAAACATTTTTGACAATTCCATTAAATATTGCCTCTTAACCATGATTTCTATATATTTGTATCCTAGAAACTTTACCATGTATGTTAGACCTTCTGAAACTATGTTCCATTTTCTTAGTTTTTCTTTGATAGTGTCTAACTCTTACTTTCTACAATATCCAAGTTTTACATCACAATTTTCTAATTTTTTTTTATGGGGAGATTGTCTTATTAACTAATTTTTCTTGGACAATTCCAAATCTATTGTATATATATTTTTATTTTATTGATTACACATTTTTATTTTTAAAATGTCTATTTGATTATTTTTACAATCAAACTTTTATATCTGTTCTTTTTTATAAATTGTCACTCATTTCATGGAGTTTATTTTTTTCCTTTATCTTTGGCATAATTTTGAATATACTGATTGTAACATCATTTTTAGATAGCTTGATTGATTCTGTTCCTTCTCTCGCTAACTGTGAAATATGTTGGTTGCCTTTAATGGGATGAGATTTTCTCATATCTCTTTTGTTTTAACAATAATATTGAGATACAATTGATATTCAATAAGCATTTCCCGTACTCTTTATCCTTTATGTACATCTGTGTTTTCAGAAATGATTTCATGTGAGATAAAGTGCTGAAAAAAATCTTGGAGTAATACAATTATATAATATTTTCCATAGACCTTTCATATAATCGTGCATTCAATCCCTATTAAAATCATATGAAGTAGGTACTGTTATTGCTCCCTTTTTACAAATAGGAAAATTCAGAAAGAAAGTGACTAAGTTAAATGCTTGAGGACACTCAGTAACAGGTGAGGGAACCAGAAAAAAAAAAAAAAACCTAGGAAACTGGTAGAATGGCAAAGAAATTCAAGAACATAGGCAAGGCTATAAGTGCTAATCTCAAATATTTATCTTTTGAGTATGTGGTACTATATGACATTCAAATCTAGAAGTTCAGCAGTCAGTTGAACATATGAGCTTGACATCTAAGGAAAAGAGATAATTTAATACTAACTCTACCTGATAAAATCATAAAGTTTCAATAATTTCTTAGAAATTATCTAGGTGTATATTGTATAAAAAGTTATATTTTAAAAATTACTTTTATAAAAATTTTTGAATAATTTAAAATCCAACTTTATCTGCAAAATTTGAGTGTCTGGGTTATTACCATAATTTAAAAGTTATTAAAAAATAAAAATTTTGTGCTATAAATAGAAACAATGCAATTTTAAGATATCTTTAACAGTGGTAAACTATGTAAAGTGGAGTACAACTTTCAAGTCAAGCAGTGTCATTGGATGCATTAATATTTAGTGCCTGTGGTATTTTCTGCTCTACCTTATATGCTGGAGACTATCTTTGCAATCTCCCTGCTCATGTTCATGGCTTATGAGTAGATGAGTAGAACCTACCAAAAATTCCCACCAACAATGCATGAGTTCCGATTGCTCTACAACTTTGCCAACATTTACTATTGTCATTTTGCTTAATTTTAGCCATTTCAAGGTGTTGCAAAGTAGTTTTAGTTTGCATTTTTTCATTAACCATAATGAGTGTGCACTTTGTTTGTAAAATGTCCATTCTAATTATGTTTTTGTTACTCTTATTTTGTACTTTTATTACCATTTTGTATGATTTTAGTTTATTTCTGAATATTTTGTAATATGTAAATATGCATAATAAATATTTTGTCATATATAATAAATAAATAGATAAATAAATAAATACATAGATAAAAAATATTTCCTCCCAGGCTGTGGCTTACCTTTTCATTTTTTAAATCATGCCTTTTGGTGGTCAGAAGATTTTAATTTGAATGAGATATAATTTAGCATTTATTTAATTTTATTGTTTTTGTGTGTGTTGTGTTGGGGGGATCTCCTTAAGAAATCTTTATTTACCCCAAGTGCTCAACTTTTCCTCATATTTCCTCATAAGGACTTTATAGTTTTAATGCATATGTTTAAAATAAACCCTATTAAATCAATGATATAGGCTCCAAATCTATCATTTTCAAAATCCACTAATAGAAATTTTACTTATTGAAAATACAATCATCACCAGACTTTGTGCTTAGAAACAAATTGGTATATTATCCAATAAACTAAGAAATTTTAATATTTTTAGCTTTCTTTTGAATGGAAATATTTGGATTAAACTCCAAACTATCAGTGCTAACTACAGAGTTTAAGGCTCAATGTCACTCTAGCAATGTAGATATTTGAAGGCATTTGATCTTCCCAGTGTCATTAATTATACTATTAGGAGGAAATTATTTAGAAAAAAAAATAAAACAGATCTCTTTATTATCTCATTCCTCCAATAAAAAATTTGTTATATGCAGTTTCTTAGTCCAGGGGATACTACGGGTATTCTATGACTTGAAAGCCAGATTGATTGGTAATGGATAATATCTACTGGTGAATTGATAGGAATTGGACATTGCTATTATTTGATCTGAGACCATAAAAACATATGCTGAACTTTTTAGGTTTTATGCACAAAATTTGAGAGAATATTTATCTTTTATTTCTTTCGTTATGCTCTTACAGCTACCACTAATATCAAGAGTATTGGATAGAGCATAACATAATGGGAACATTGGTGTTTTTTGTCACTGCTACCTGCCATTACCACTACATTTTTTCACATATTTTTTGTTTCTACATCAAGCCACAGAGTAAAAAAGACTTCTTTATTTTCACTCCCTCACCTGTTATTTTTCTTTTTTTGCTCCTCAAGTAACATATTAGAAATACTGTTTCAAGACTAATAGACAAGGAAGATGCTTAAATCAAAACCCAAGTTATAATCAAAGCTCATTACTTCCCTCAAAAGGGAAGAACGTAGTCATCAATACAAGGCTTCCTTTAAAATTATGAGCAATTTTTATGCAGCCACCTTAAATTAATATGTCCATGATCTTGTATTTTTTGAAAATTCACCTAACTTAAAGCATATCTTCTGTTGAGTATATTTGTGTAATAGAAAACTGTAAACTATAGCTTTCACCTGCTGATTAAAACAACTTACTATGATTCCCCACAGAATATCTCCAAATTCTACAAATCTTTCAGAGAGGCCTGAGAATAATTATATTTTTGGCTCTGTTCATTCTTTAAGAAAGGGTATTTGGGGAAAATGCAGATCATCATTATTCTTGTTTTTCATGAATTAAGAAAAATGTTATTCTGTATTTGCTCCTCTGCTGACACAAGTGGAATCTCACTAGCTGGTTAATTAAACACCATGCACTCTGACTATGATTAGGCCATGCTTTTATTCAAGCAATTTTATAAAAATAAAGTCCTTTAATATATACTATTTACTTTCTAAAACTTCTGTTTTTCGTGTGACTACAGAGTGGACTACAGAGAGTAATATTACAAAGTAGAATGAAGTATGTCTATGCAAGATAGTAGTTTACTACATTGACTATGACAATAAAAATTAAATACAAGTGTTACACTGTGCACTCAATATCTTAGACACTGGATTTATTAAAATAACCCAGAATAAGTTTTTAATAAAGGTGGGTGTCCTGGTTTTCTTTCGATGCTGTAGCTATTAGTGATTATTGATTATTTATTTGTCTGTGAAGAAGAATGTTTTATTTTAATAATTGAAAGCTGAAAAATAAAGCTATTTCCTATGTGAATCTAAAAATAGTGTTTATTATAGTTGCACTTTTTTTTATACAACCTCTGGGATCTCCTCATTAAAGTTACAACCTTGGCATAATATCCAGGGATTAAGATATGGAATTTCTAGAGGCTGACTTCTCTACATCCATTTGATTCTCAAATTAAGCCCTTTTTCACAATCTTTTTCTCCTGCAGAGTGATAGGTTCAAGAATGACCAAGTGACTTGAAACTGTGAAGGGAATAGTGGGGGGAGGCTATTGGTGAACACTTCTTAGTTGTCTTGTTTCCTGCACTATTCAAATGGATTTGGTACTTGGAACTGCAAGGATCTTCTTGCTGTGAAACTTAGCATGAAGCAAACATCAAAGTGGACAGAGTCAAACACATGCAGACAAATGAAACTAGAGCTCTGCCATATCATCACTGCGGTCCTATTGTCAAACTCTTGTTTAGGTGATAATGTGTCTTCATTTTTTAAGCCAAAATGAATTGAGGGTTTTTGTTCCTCATGGTCAAGGGCATCGTGCCTGAGATATTAATTTAATGTAATATATAAAATACAAGATTTGAAAAAAAATCAAAGTGTACAAACTATAGAGTCCTACATTTACCTCTAACATATACATGAGGTTTCTAATTTTTTTTAATTATCTAACTTGAAATACATTTTCTGAAGAGTATATATGCATAAGATAAAGCCATAAAATATAAAGCACTCCTGCTGATTAAAGCACAGTTAATGTAGTCCCCTGTTAAATTTATGCAAATTCTGCAAATCTTTCAGAGATATCTGTAATGAAGTTATATTTATGGTTGTGTTCACTGTCTAGGAAAGGGGAGCTGGATACAGTTAAGGTCATCGTTTTTTTTTTCTGTGAATTAAAAAATAGGTGAGTCTGTGTGTTAAGGGTGGAAAATTTTCAAATGGCCAGCTTCTGCTTCCATGTTTAATGTTAAACAGGGTGTAGTTCTAGGAAATATTCTGTGCAAAGATATGCTAATGTTAAGGGTGTAGTTATCCTGTGTAAAGATATGCTAATGACCAGCCTCTGCTTCTGTAAACCTGCTTGCTTGCTAGAGGGAGTTTTGGGGCTTTTTAAGCTATTCCTTCTGGAGGCTCGGGGTTGATTCTCTAGTGGGGAGAGTCAATTGCTGGCCGGCTAATAAAGGCTCATAATTAATCTCAATTGGCTCCATGGAACTTAGATTTGATTGCACCACAACACATATGAACTAAAATAATTAGAGAAAATCCAAAGTATATTTATAAAAGTCTTTGAAAATCAAGGCATGATCCTTATAAATAGAAACTCTATAATTAAATTTAAATAACTATGATTTTAAGATCAGTGAACCCATAGAGAAAGTAAAAGTATTGAGCAAGGATATTTACCATGTTTCTTTTTTTCTCTTTCCAAAAATATGACAAAATTTCTATGAGAGTATTTTTCCCCTAACCTGGATATTCACACTATTATTAAGGTGGTTTATAAGTCTGAAATTGTATTTAATACTAGAAGAATACATGTTAATAATCATATTACATGAATTAATGTTATGGGTGGAAAATTTTCCAGTAAGCCAGCATTAAGGATTTACTCTGTTTCTGTAATCTGCTTGCTTGTTTAATGTTAACCAGGGTGTGGTAATCTGCTTAAAGATCTGCTAACGGTCAACTTCTGCTTCTATAATCTGCTTACTTGTTCTAGGCTATATAAACTGCCTCTAATGGAAGCTCGGGGCTGATCTCTTCTAACCCTATGTGGTAGAAAGTCAGTCGCAGGTCGGCTAATAAAGGCTCACAATTCATCTCAATTGGCTCTGTGGGTCTTAGATTTGAGCTAACGACAACAATATATAACACCCTAATAGAAAACTTGAATGATCAGGAATATTACATGTTTATAGACAATAAAAACATGTTATTTTTTGTTAATAAAATTGAACAACCTAGGTGACTCCATCTTAGGTATAAGACTCCATCTTAGGCACAGGCCAGTTCACGGAAAAACCACAGATAGCAAGACGCTCACCCCACCCTAGACTCAGCCAATCAGGGCAACCATGAAAAGTAACTCCAAATTCCCCGCCTTGTTCCTTGGCGCTATCCCCAGCCAATCCCACTAAAGGTCAAGCTTGTTGTACCAATCCTGTAACGCAAAGACATTGCTCCCCCGTGCTTACATTTTTTCCCTTCAAATACCCCTAAAGCCCCATGTTCGGGGACCGCCTCCTATTCACTGCTGTGTCGGTGTGCGGAGTGCGGTCCGGACTGGAGTCTGAAATAGACTCCCTCTTGTTCTTGCATCGGTGTCGGCTTCTTGGTGGTTCGTGGAGATACGAGTCAGGACATAACAAAATAATTCCTACAATACTGTGGAGAGCGACATTCAGCAGTAACATTGTAGTATTCAGCTGATTTCTGTTATTCGCATCTGTTAATCATCAATCTAGTATCGACTCTTAATCAGTTGCAGATGTGAAGACTATGCTTAGAGATGATAGAAATTGATGTTGCCTTTAGTAGTGCAGATAAAAATCTTCACTAAGTCTTAATAAGTCACTTTTAACATTATAAATATATATGTTTAAAAACTTTTACTGTTGTACAATGGTGTGTACATTTATAATTTAAATGTCAAACTGAATTATTGGGAAGAATGATGCTATAAAATTTATACAACTAGCTAGTAAGATTCCACCTTTGTCAATAGGACAGCATACACATGTGGTGCGAGACTTAGACGTACCTAGAGCTCACAGGCAGGTCTAAGCCGAGATTTAGACTTACTCACCAATGAGACTGATTCAGGTGGCTCGTGACTAGTTCTTACTAGAATTTATCTTCGGGCCTCCTGGGCCGAGATTCTCCAGTGTCCGGGGCTGAGGAACATTTCTCAGCGGCCGCCCCCTGAACGCGGCCAAGTCTCGCCCAGACCAACCGGGTCCGTGAGTCTTGGAGATGCTCCCCTTTCTTTTTAGGGGAGAATCTCGCTGGGGCCTCCAAATGTTGTGGGGTGATCAAATTTAAGACCCATGGAGCCAATTGAGATTAATTATGAGCCTTTATTAGCCAGCTGGTGACTGACTCCCCACTACAGAATCAGCCGCGAGCCTCTAGAAGGAATAGCTTAAAAAGCCCCAAAACACCCTCTAGCAAGCAAGCAGGTTTACAGAAGCAGAGGCTGGTCATTAGCATATCTTTACACAGGATAACTACACCCTTAACATTAGCATATCTTTGCACAGAATATCTCCTAGAACTACACCCTGTTTAACATTAAACATGGAAGCAGAAGCTGGCCATTTGAAAATTTTCCACCCTTAACAATATGGAGTCAATGTGTGGACAGCATGTTTATTATTCACATACCAATTTCTCAAGGATCACTGCATTTTGAATACTGAAGCCCCTACTTTGTACCATGTATGATTAGAGGAAGAAAGAAGTTGGGGTGTCGCCTTTAGTTACGTAGTTAAAGATGCTACTCTACCAAGTCAAAGTAAGCCACTTTCAAAACAATGTATATGTTTGAACATTCCATCACTGAAACTGAATTGTTGGTGAAGAATTGTAAATATTGGTAAATATTGTAAAAATTACATAAAACCATATT
Source organism: Eonycteris spelaea (assembly GCA_003508835.1). NCBI lineage: Eukaryota > Metazoa > Chordata > Mammalia > Chiroptera > Pteropodidae > Eonycteris > Eonycteris spelaea. Next base: position 2,972,708 of record PUFA01000176.1, read on the forward strand.
AAAATTCCTCTCTTAAAACAAGTTTATTTATACAATAAGAGTTTTGTTTTAAATAAGAATATACAAAAGTAAGTTGTGTGTTTTCTCTTAAGATATAATGCTATGAAATTAACATTTTGTCTGTTGTTTTCTTATAGATACGAATAGCCTGATTTAAAACCCATTTACAGAAAAAAAAAAAGTCCTACATATAGGGGTTATTTTTTTAACTTTTCTTTTTCACCTCAAAAGGAAGAAAATTGATTTAAAATCATCTTGTGTTTTAGGACATAGAAGATGAGGTCAGGATCTGGGTGACCTGCACACAGCACACATGCCTCTGGCTCTCATTGTCTAGCAGTTTCTTTCACTAAGCTTAAGCTTCCTGTTTGAATTCTAATGCTACAATTTCAGATGGTCCTTAACAACCACAGTAAGTATACTTGTGGTGGCTGAAACAATGACTCTTACTGGAAAAAATACTGCTTGGCTATCACTACGGGAACTTAGGCCTCTGATTATAAGAACATAACATTCTAAAAAAGCTTTCTGCTTCTGTAACCTCACTTATACACCTGACCTGTGAGTTGACAGGTAGTGAATAGAACAAAAATAGACCTTTGTTTAGACAGAATGAAGAATGGGATTTAAGGCTTAAAGACCCTGTACCTCTACATTTCGGGGCTGCTTAATTTGGGGTCTGTGTACCCCCTGGCAGACCCACCTGGCTGAGTAAAGAGTGTTTCCTATAACTCACTGAGTTGTGGTGGTCTGGGTATCTTTTGGGGGCTGGCGGCGACAACGTACTTATTGTCTTTCTATTGTAGAAGCTATTCTTTATCCAAAGAATATGCCTCTGGAACTTTTAATCTAATGCATCTGATCTATCTAATATATACTGATCAAAAATTTCTAATACAGTTTAGGAAATTTGCATGTTAATTTTTTAATACAGTGATTTATGATTTCCTTATAAATATCAAGCCAATCAATAAAAGCACAAACATTTTAAAATTTTAAAAGTGAGGCACACAGTGTCCTTTTGTGTTATGTTTATTAGGCTTTGTATAAATAATCCAAAATTATGCCAAATTTCTCAGATCTCTGGCTTAAATGTCATTTTTTTCTCTATATTTTGTTCTTTTTGTGGTTGATGGGTCATGAGAAACAACAATGATCTTGATTTCGCACCATTCTTAATGAACATCTTGTCAGCAACTATCCATTTTCCAGCATAGATGCTAAATGAATAGCTTACTTAAAGTTTGATCTTCTCAAAATAACTTTCTTCATTCACCACATTCATTCCTGAGAAGTCATGAATTTTCAGTTATACTTATAAAAATTTATTTTTTATTATTTATTACTGTAAGGCCAGGGCTCCGGGAAAAGACCCCAGGGGCAGATCCCCACCCTTGGCTCCCGCCTGCTAGCCACCTGATGCCCATGGACCAATCTGCGGGTGCCAGGACTACATTGTGGTGCCACACCGCTGCACCAATGAAAGAGCCCCCACGCTATGCTTTTGCCTTTTTTGAATCTTCCCCTTCCTGGACGCGACCCTTAAAACCCTGCCCTGACGCCACCGGGTGCGACTTCTCTGGCCCCTTTGCTCGGGACCAGAGAATCTCTCCGGGGACCGCTTGCCTTTCAATAAAGGACACCTGTTAATCATGAGTCAGACTCTGTCTGTTGAGCGGCCGAACCTCACAATTACATTTACAGGAGAAATGTGAACTATAACCAATTTATAGAGGACTGTAATGTGTTTTCTCACAGAATTTTTGGAAAAGAATTAGAAATGACTCCTACATTGCTGAAATTAATAAATAGAGGCACATTGCGAGGGACCTACTTGCAAAGAAATTGGTTCATAGAAGTAGAAATAAAACATTTGTGATATTTAAAAGGAACCAAATTGTAGAAAATCATCATAAAAATACTGGCCTGAGCCAATGGCTCCATGACAATAGATAATAACACAGGGCTGGAAAGTTAGAATGGTTTGATGTTTATCTAGCCCAGTTGGAAAGCAAGATATCATCTGATATTCTATTCTTTCAAAGATATAAGTAAAATTATTATATATATTAACATATAGTTGATAATGTTTCTATTTGTAGTTTAAAATTGTTAAAAGAGTAGAGCCGAATATTTAAAATATTTAATATTTCTTAAAACCCATACATAATGTCATATAATTATAAAACGCGATAGTCTCAGGAACTTATATGTAATATATGAAATAAGAAGTGACTTAAATCATGTGTCCTGCTATTATTTAGTAACCATTTTATTTAAAAACTGAGTACTAATATATATCTGGTGTTAAGGGTGGAAAATTTTCAAATGGCCAACTTCTGCTTCCAATGCTTAATGTTAAACAGGGTGTAGTTCTAGGAGATATTCTATGCAAAGATATGCTAATATAAGGGTGTAGTTATCCTGTGTAAAGATATGTTAATGGATAACTTCTGCTACTGTAAACCTGCTTGCTTGCTAGAGGGGTTTTGGGGCTTTTTAAGCTATCCCTTCTGTAGGCTTGGGGCTGATTCTCTAGGGGGAGAGTCAGTCACTGGCTGGCTAATAAAGGCTCATATAATTAATCTCAATTGGCTCCGTGGGTCTTAGATTTGATTGCACCACAACACTGGCAGTGTCATTTTTCATCAAATAAAATATCACTGATGTTATTTTATTTTTTACATATAAGAAATTTTATAGTTCAGAGGCATGTAATCATTTTGGGAACAATCTAAGAGGTAAAGGAGTTAGTTGGAATTTTAAATAAATACTATTTCATTTATGTTACTTTTTTCATAGCAAGGGTAGAACTCATTAATTTGTATAGTCTCATAATTAGGACACATGGCTGCATGTTTCTTTTTATATTTAATTTAATTGAACTTAATCTTCAATTAGAGTGAATTGCTCCTATTTTATCGTTTTATTTATTCTGCTATGATAACCATTGCTTAATTATTATTGCTTATTACTCATTATTCTATAAACAGATTTCTTGGTTCAAATTCTAGATCAATAGTACTAGCTGTTTAACTTGGATAAGGTCCTTAATCTATCTCAACTCTTTCATCTGAAAATGATAGTTATAATGATACAGATATCTCATCAGATTCTGTAATTATGAAAGTTCATGTATGGAAAGCACTTAACATTGTGTCAAACACACATATAAACATTAGCTATTTTTATTAATTATACTAATAGTATATAATATATCTTAATAATTATATCAATATGTAATTTGGTTTAATTATATATTAAAATGTTTATATAGTGAATGAAATCATAGTTGCCTTGGGTGCTACAATTAGGCTTCATTTACTTTTGTGTCACCTATAAATAATTGTACACCTAATATATTGCAAGGTTTTTAAAAAATGATGAGTGAATTCACAAGTGGTAAGTAATTTCATAGAAGTTGATAACGTTTAATTTAAAAATTTGTTAATGTTAGATAGCTAGTCAGACATGAGTGACAGGGGGACCAAAGGAATAAGGCCCCAGCCTAGAAATCACCCAAAGAACACTCCAATGATAGTAGAATTCTGGATAAGTACATGCACACTAGGCAGAGTTATATAGCAGTCAAGTTCAATCAAATGACCTCACTTGCCAATCACCTCAGCATGCCTTTGGAACAACCCATCACAGACCAAATATACAACAGACATTTCCACTTCTGGGCTGTTTTTGCCCTTCTAGACTCTCTTCTTCTGTGGCCTTTCTGTGGTCTACTTTTTTTTTTTTTTTTTTTGCCTTTTTTTGTTGGTTACAGTACTGGAACCATATGCCTCTTTGGGCATACTTTGTCTTTCTAAAACATACTTTAATAAAACTATTAGATCTCAATGACCTGTGATTCTTTACTGCTATCATTTGGGAAACGTTAACCACACTTTTTCGCCTGCCAGTTATTCCTCTCCCTTCCCCCTGCCCTTGGGGCGACACTGAACTCTGATTGGCCCCAACGTTGACATTTTTAGTATAAAACTGAGTTGTAGTCCACAGCAGCATCCCAGAACACAAACATCTTTAGAGAAGGTACTGAGTTTTAATCCTATTTATATTCATGTACCTAGTTAAATGACCTTGATGGCAATAATACTTGCTTTCTGTTCTGTTAAACAATAATGATATATATATATTTTTTTAATCAAAGAGATTACTATTTACGCATAGGGAGCCCGACATCTTATAGTAGCATATGTATATTATAATAATATAATGTTACATTATTATATAATTACATATTATATCACATTTTTATTGTTTTTATACTTTTCTTGTTAGGTACTGCTGCTAATAGATAATTTTCATGAGGCCCATTAACAAAATGTTTAGTGTTATTTTCTTGATCCTTAAGATATAATGCAAAATTACTTTTGCTTATCAGATATTTTAAAATCCCTTAGGACAAAAATATATACATTACCACAATGTCTTTCAATGTACAATATCATAGATTGTATGATCTAACTCTTATTTAAGGAACTGTTAAGGAAAAAAAACACTGTAGAATAAATTACACTGTAACATTTTTTCATTTGAATATTTATCCTTTACTTGAGAATTGAAAAATATTTTTACCTATTTAAACATAGATTTTTTATGACTCATGCATAAATAAAAATATACATACATTAATTAAGGTATTCCTAAAAACACTTAATTTTTAGAGTTCAATTCATTTCTGTAACTTTTAATTCAAAGTCACTGATGCCCATGATTTTCTACAAATTATTTTCCTTTGTGCTATAAAGAGCTGAAGTGATGGTGTCACCGCTGGGTGAAGTGAAATGCGGTGTCACCCCAGAGGTGAAATGGAAGAAAAGTGGATAGTGGAATACGGTGGACCATGGTGTTGTGTGTTGTTGTTCTTCGGTTCTTCCCTGCCAACAGTTGAATGCTGTATAACTGTTTGCCTACTGAGAATGTTCTTACTTAGAATTTAGTCTATTGTAATTAGATTCATGAACTTTTAGCATAGTCATGAGATTTTAATGATGATATAATGAGGCTGAAGTTAGGGGCAGTACTTTCTGCATATGCATTTGTAGCTGGTTTAGTCAGCAGCTTTATGGCCCTTGTGCTCTAGGATTTGAGGTAATGTATAATCCTAAAATGAAGGTATTTCTGGGAGGTGCTTAAGGGAGATTTTCAAGGGAAGTTTTGTGGTTATAGAGCTGGGCCTTGGCTCCTGTGGCTCATGGCTATCCACCTATCTAACAATGGTGCTTTTCTTAAAAGAAATTTTTCATTTTCTTCTGCAATTCTGACATCCATCCTGCAGGTTTTGATATTGGTGCTTTTTTGATTATACTAAAAGTATTGTTGGAATATTTTTAGACACAATCTGCAATTATATTCTTCCTTTAAAGAATTTTTAAAAGACCTGTTGACCAACATGCTGAGGAGCTATAGCTAACCATAAAAGTCACCAGGAATAGGACCAATTCACCACTTTTTTCATCTTGCTATTTTTACCTTTTCAAATACATGCCCATGAACAATTTAAAGAACCAAGACACTTGGTAGCTTTGTATAAAGCTCTAGGATCTTCATTCCAAATAACTTTTAGCAATTCTCTATTAGTTCACCTGACTCCCATTCGAGTTTGTGAGGATGTACAACAAAATCACAGGGGAAGATTTTATATAAAAGGCATCCAAATAGGAAATGAAGAAGTCAAACTGTCACAATTGGTGGATGACATGATTCTCTATATAGAAAATCCTAAAGACTCCACAAGAACACTACTAGAAATAATAAGCAAAGACAGTAAAGTTTCTGGATACAAAATTAAAGTTCGAAAATCCATAGCTTTTCTATACTCTAATAAATAATTTCAGAAAAATAAGTGGAAAAAATAATTCCTTTTGCAACTGCAACAGAAAGAATAAAATATCTAGGTAGGAATAAATTTAACAAAAGATGTGAAGGACCGATATAGTGAAAACTATAGGATCCTATTAAGAGAAATTAAAAGATACAAAGACATGGAAAGATATTTCATGTTCCTGGATTGGAAGAATCAACATAGTTAAAATGACCTTATTACCTAAAGCATTATACAGATTCAATGCAATCCCTATCAAAATCCCATTAACATTTTTTAAAGAAATAGAAAGAAAAAAAACCCCATCAATTTGTATGAAAGCACAAAAGACCCTCAATGCCGAAGCCATCCTGAGATAAAAGGCTGGAGGTATCACTCTGTCTGACTTCAAATTATACTACAAAGTGATAGTTATCAAACAGCAGGTATTGGCAAAAAAAAAAAGTCACACAGACCAGTGCAACTGAATCAAGAGTCCAGAAGTAAACCCATGTTTGTATGGACAAATAATTTTTGATAAGGTAGCCACAAACATACAGTGGAGAAATGGAAGCCTCCTCAATAAATGGTACTGGGAAAACTGGAAAACCACTTGCAAAAGAATGAAACTAGACAGTTGTCTATCACCACACACCCAAATTAGCTCAAAATGAATTAAGGACCTGAATATAAGACTTGAAACAATAATGCATAGAAGAAAACATAGGAACTAAACTCAAGAACCTTGAACTTAAAGAGGATTTTATGAATTTGACCTCAAAGGCAAGGGAAGTAAAAATTAAAATACGTAAATGGGACTCCATCAAACTAAAAAGCTCCTGCACAGCAAAGAAACTGTCCACAAGATAAAAAGACAATCATCCAAATGGGAACATATATTTGCAAGAAATGCCTCCAATAAGGGCCTAATATCTAAAATATACAAAGAACTCATACAATTCAATAACAACAACAACAACAAATCCAAGCAATCTAATTAAAAAATGGGCATGGGACCTGAACAGACACACTTCTCCCAAGAAGACATACAAATGGCCAACAATTATATAAAGGGATCCTCAACATCGCTACCTATTATGGAAATGCAAATGAAAACCACAAAGAGATACCATCTATACCTGTTAGAATTGCTATAATCAACAGTACAAGTAATACCATGTGTTGGAGAGGATGTGAAAAAAGAGTCCTCATATACTGCTGGTGGGACTGGAAATTGGTACAGCCGCTATAGAAAACAGTATGGAGTTTCCTCAAAAAACTAAGAATAGATCTACCATATGATGCAGCAATGTCTCTACTGGGTATTTACCCCAAAGTCTTGAAAATGTATATGCAAAAAGATTTTTGTATGCCAATGTTCATAACAGTATTATTCACAGTAGCCAGAACATGGAAGCAACTGAATGAAGTGCTCTACAGTAGATGGTTGGATAAAGAAGTGGTTGTCATATATGGAATAATGAAATATTACTCAGCCATAAGAAGAGATAAAATACTGCCATCTGCAACAACATGGATGGCCCCTGAGATAACCATGGTAAGTAAAATAAACCAGACAGAAAAAGTTGAAAACCACATGATATAAGTTACATGTGGGATGTAAACCTAAAAGCAACAAATGAATAGGACTAACAGAAACTCTTGGACATGGACAAGAGACTCGTAGTTATTATAAGGTAAGTGGTAACTACTAGTCAGAGAATAGTTGATAGTATTGTTGTTTAAAATAAGATATATGTCAACAGTGGTAATCACTGAGCAGGTAAAATGGATAATATTCTTAGAGATCATTGTTATTTGAGGAAAGCGTATTCAACATTTTAACATTTTATATTTTCAAAGCCAAACAAAATCTACTGTTTTTGTAACACAAGCCAATGAAATTAATGTTTTATAAAATCTCAAATTATGGATGATCTTATTAGGATATTTACCAGTGAGTTGGCAAGACAAAAAAAATTTGTAGAGATGTCTAGATTTATCATAAGTGAACATAGATTTAAATATATCAGATCATTCCTATATAATGACTAATAATATTTTTTCTAAAGATTAAGATAAAAGTATTAATAAGATTTCTGGGCCCTAACATTTATTTAGGCCATGTAGTTGTATTAAATACAATATCATTTTAATTGAATGAAAAAGATTTTTTTAAAGTTTACTGTAACTGTATTTAAATAAATATTTTGTAAGAAAAACTTATTTAAGAGTCTATACTACATTAAATAAAGCATGATGTTTTATGCGGACTTTATAAAAGTAAAGCACAAAACCCAGTTTTGAACTTTATTATATTGCAAAAAACAATAAAGAAAAGAAAAAATATGAGAATAGAGAAATAAATTCTCAACCTCATGTGGTAGTGTTTGTATATTAGAAAATTTGACATATTTTAATTATTCTACAATTTAATCCCTAGGATCTCAGGCATTGGTGACCAATAGTCTCATTTTGTCTCTGAAGATTTGTCTATTCTGTCCATTTTATACAATATTAATCATATAATATATTATTTTATTTTGCATAATTTCAAAGTTTACCTATGTTGTGCCATATATTGGTACATTATTTATTTTTATTGCTAAATAACATTATATTGTATAGTGTTAAAAAGAAATCTACATGCCCAAAATGATGTTACTCAAGCTAAAAGACCACTCATATCAAAGTTAGATTTAATATCTGATTTAATTGGAGTTTTAACCTCTCTCAGAAATGTAATCTTAATCAACCAGTCTGGAATTTTCTGGTCAACAACAGTGAAAAAATTGTCATGTAGGACCTCTCCATGCTCCCTTAAGAAGAGATAATCTAAATGATAAAACCCAGTCATTCCCTTACACCCAAAATAAGATGCCCTGATCTGAAAATAATCCTTAATATTTTTCTTCATTTTTTTTCGGCACTATTCATTGTGGCCAAGACATAGAAACAACCAAAGCATCTTTTGATGCATGATTGTATAAAGATAATGTGGTACATCTATACAATAGAATATTATTCAGCCATAAGAAAAGATCAAACACTGCTGTTTATAACAACATGTATGACTTGATATTATCATGCTAAGCAAAATAAGTCAGACAGAAAAATTAGAGAACTGTATGATTTCATTCATATGCAGGATATAAAACTGAACAAGACGAAGAAAAAAAAAACTCATAGACACAGACAATAGTTTAGTGGATACCGGGGAAAGGGGGAGGTAGATAAGGGTAAGGGGGATCAATAATAACTTAAGGAGATTTGACTTTGCTGAACACATAATAAAACATACATGCAATATAAGTACGATGTATTATTGAATTGTACACTTGAAACCTATATAATTTTATTAACCAATGTTACTCCTACACATTTAGTTTTTTAAATTTTTAGAAATAAATTCATTGTCAAACCAAAGAGCAAAAAAATAAATAAACAAACAAATAAATAAATCTGTCTTTTCTTTGCTACTAGCTTCCTTGCCCCACCCTTCTTTATAAAATTCTTCCATTTTATAAAGATACCCTTCTACTTATTAGATGGGATGCTTCCCAATTCATGAATTACTTAATGAAGTCAATTATATCTTCAAATTTATTTGTTTAAATTTTATTCTTTAACCGATTGGTGGCGGGGTGAATATCAAAGTGAATTTCTGATGAGAACCAGAAACACAGGTGAACCATTTTGAATTCACTCTTTCCAACCGTTTCTGAGTGCCACTGGTAAATTCTGCTTGGTTCAAGTTTACTGTCTCTTTGAGTTCAAGCTCCTGATTTAATTGGCTTTTCATTTAAATGAGGCAGCTTAAAGCTGGCACATGGTTCTATCCAGAACCTGAAGTCTCTAGCCCTGGTTAAGGTCATAAGTCCATGGTGGAATCCTCTTGGTTTTAGCCCACATTTCCCATTTACTGGGGCTTGCTGGTTTAGTCCTTTCTCCAGTCCCAGTCCACATTTTTTATTTATTAGAATCTACTTTTACTTCATGTTGAAAATTGCTGGTGGTGTGCACACAGCCTTCTGTTGGCCAATCTGCAGTAATGTCTAAACCACAGCCCTTGTGTTGTTCCTCAATTCCATTTTGGAAACTACTAATGGTTTATTGCATAATTATCCATTTGTTTGGAATCTTCTTTGTTCTAGTTGAAATATGTTGTGAGCAAGAAAAGCAGCTATGGAAATAACAGCTTTGAGCATGTTTATGTCTTTCACAGTGCCAGGTTAATTGAGTGGAGCCTTCTCAGATAAATTAATCAGGTATCCATGCAGGTTAACACACCATACATGGAGGGGAAGTACAGTCTTATACAACAGAGTGAAGGGATTAGCGTCTCTAAAACAAGTTTTATTGACTAGTGGCACAGATAGCTCTGCAATGCTCCCAAGCCAGTTGCTATGACAAGCAGAAGGTCAGAGTTCTCAGCTCTCAGTACATCTGTTCATGATGTTCTCGGATTAGGCTTGAGCATCTTCTGTCTAAGGTGTTCAGTTTATACGAACCTTATAAGGTGAGATACTCATGCTTATCGGCCCCTGCAGGGGGTTATCCAGGGAAGTCATGGCTGATGTCTCTGTGGTTTTGGGCATTCCATTCACACCCTAAGGACGTTCCCATAATGCACCAATTGACTTTACTGTCATGACTCCCATGGAATCCTTTCCACAAAGTCCAAAAAGTTCTCCTTTCTGTATGCTCTATACAAAACCTGACAAGATATTTGAAAAAATTTAATAACTTTATGATCAGAAATTCAGCACAATTGGAAACTGTTAGGAAATATTTTTTATGCCATCTCCCCTAAGGTAAATGCCCTTAGAGGGAAACATAGGTGGATGGATGTGCAGTCCTTTTGGTTAATCCAAAAACCTACCTTTTTTTTTTTTTTGTCTCAAAATACTTGCAGATATTAGGATATTAGAAACAGAATTGTCCTGCAAGTATGCCCTAAAAACTTTATCTTGAAGAAAAATTGGTATCTTATTTGTACCTTTGTAATGTAGGTTTTTCTACCCTTACATCTCCTCAAACCTAAGATTCTTTGAAATGAAAGACAAATGTTTCTCATCAGAATAAAAAATTTAAAGAATTACTTAAAATTGGGCAAATGTAAAATTTATGTCCTCTCCACAGCTATTAGACTATGAGATTTCTTTATTTGTCCGTGTGTTCATGTGAGTGTCTATATGTGTTGTAAATGAGAGATATTTTTTCTACCCTAGATGATATTGCTAAAATTGATTTAGAAAGAGTTCTGTATAGTTGGTCTGAAGGCAAATACTTGAAAGAATTGGACATTCTGAACATTCGAAATGTAGGGTTTAACCCCAATATTTTTTTAAGTTCATGTGATCTAAGATAATCGTTAGTAAATAAAAGCTAGTTTAAGTTTATTGGATTAATTAAAACAACCATATCTTTTAAGTTATTAAAATTAAATATAACACTTTTATTGTACCTTGGCTTATAAATTTTCAACATGAAAAAGTACTTGGTACGGTGTTATTTTTATAATGATAAAAATGAACTGGAACTTTAAGCAAACATAATCTGTCCAGAGGGTCTATGGGAGGATGTAGGTCTTATGGATTTTCTTGTGGTCTGCATTATCAAAGAACTCGACACAAAAAAAATGCTATTGGAAGAACTCTATGTTTATAATAAAGCTCTATATTTCTAACTTCTCCTTCCATTACCTTCCTATCCCTTATATGAATACCCCCTTCATCTTGGCACACAGGTAAGGGTGTGCATGTGGCTTACCATGTCGGCATGCTTTGTGTTGCAATATTTATTTTCCTAAATAAATTATTTTTGGTGATAAAACACCTAGTTGATGTTATTTTTCAATCAGCAATAAGTAATTTAAATGTAAGCGTTAAAGACAATTAAATTAAATAATGTAAGTGGGATAAGAGGTTTTAGATGTACTCTTTAGCAAATTATGAATTATGATATGTGTACTTAAAATAGTTTTCAAAATCTTTTGATAGTCTGAAACTTTAGAGTTTTATTAAGTTAAATTAATTGATGGAATTTTTTAAAATTCTAGATCATTTCCAGATAATATAAAATATTGCATATTAATTGCTAAACATAGATTTATCTACTTTTGGATTACTATTGCAAAAATAAAAACTAAATATAAATTTGGATCTATAAACATGTCCTGTCAAAATGAGAAATTTTCTATGAAAAGTCATGTTTCTAGAAATTATAAAAAATATTTCTAAATTTGCCAAGCCACAGAATGCTAATATATATGATAGTTTATAATGTTTACTTCTTAGTTTTCACTAGAAATCAGGTTTTTAAATGTTAAAAATTATACTATATGTAGTTAACACTACTGAAAATAATAAGAGAGATGACTGTATGCAAGTATGTGGTTTTCAACTAAGAAAAAGTGTGAGGATTGAAGATGCATTTTTTTTTTTATTAAGAGAAATAAGTGTAATTTTGTCTAAACTAAAACTTCTGGTTGTGAAGAAGAAACTACAATTATATAAAACATTGAAGAGAGAGGAAAAGATAATTTTATCTTGTGTAATTAAGCTGGTTAAAAATTGAAGTGTTATTATAAGGGTTTTAAAAATTAAGTTTTAATAATAATTAAAACTAAAAATTAACTTTCTGTTATCTGCTAAAAGGAAAAAAAATTTGGACTGTTGGCCTGTTCCTGATAAGAAATTTTAAAGGTTTTTATTTTCAAATAATCTGAGAAATCAAAGATTCTATGTTTCATCAAAATAATTTTCTGTGTTTTATATTGTCTAAATCAGATCTTTGATTACTTAAGAGAACTGAATCTTCTCATTAATGAACTTATCTGCATTTGTCTTTGAAATCTTTTATTATCCTTTAGTCAAATAGATAATTGAGTATTGTTTCATAATAATCTAGAATCCTATTTAGTCAAAAGTTTTGAAAACTTTGAAATTTTTTATAAACCTCCCAAGGATCAAATCCTAAATCATGTGTTCGACTCTCAAACTAACTGAAAATTGTCAGAGAGCCCTAGAAAATGTCAAAGGATTTGTCATTCTCCTTATAAACAGGAAGATATTCAACTATTTAGACTTATTTGATATGTTAAATTACATGGGAAGCATTGTCAAATAAAAGTACTACTAACCTCTTTTTATGTGATATTTGGGTATATAAGTGCTCCAGAAATTATGAAATTTCTAAAGGTTTGATATGTCCTGGAATAAAATGTTGTTTGTCATAAAAATTTAAGTTCACACTAAAAAGACTAAACTTGAGTGTCAGGGATATGACATAAATTTTATGCAAGTCAACAGCAAAAGAATTTGTAAAGATTAGGGAACACATGGATGAAATCCATTCTGCTTCTGCAAAAAATGACCTTTCATTTCCAGATTTTTGCAATCCTAACATTCTTGTAACATGGCAATCATCTGCTCCTAAATCAGATAAATACAGACGGTAAACAATGACTGCAAATTAGAAGAATACTTGGAGCTATGGAAACTCAGGAAACCTGCTTAGTTTCCCAGGCTTTCTGGCAAACCTCATTTTCCAGTTTGTTTGTATTCTTCCCCCATCATAGCATATTTAAAAAAATATTTTGTCCCCTGAGGCATCAGCCCTCTTCCCTCTGAATCCTTTGTGCACCTACAGCTGAACTTCATTCAACTACCACTTAGTATAGGTTATCAATATGTTCTTTCCATGTATATTTTCTAGCTAGGTTGAATCCTTCCCCTATCACAGACTAATGCTTTTACAGTGGCAACGAAACTATTAAAGAATATGTTTTCACTCCACACAAGATAGTCATGGTATACCAATGCCTATTGATATAAAACTTACCACTGATCCCATGCTGTTGCATGCTAGTATGAAATATGACTAGCTACTATAACTCTTAATCGGCCCAAGCCAATTAATAACAGGTTAAGGAAGCTTTCTTGACTCAATTCAAGGGATCCTGGCTGGTTACAATCTAGAGTCTGATAACTGGGTATTCTGAAAGGCTCATTAGAAGACAGACCCTGAGTGGTGAGGGTATACTACCATGTACCCCTCACCACTGCCACTGCTGTAAAACTAGAAGGCATTGAAACTTGAAAACACATATCACAGCTAAAGAAGGACTCTACCTCAGCAATCCCCAACCCTTTTGACACCAGAGACTAGTACTCTTCTGAGAATCTAATGTCTGAAGAAATGAGGTGGAGCTGAGGATATGATGCTAGCACTGGAGGCAGCTGCAAATACAAATGAAGCTTCACTCACTTGCCTGCCACTCATCTCCTGCTGTGCGGCCAGGTTCCTAATAAGCCATAGACCAATATAGTTCATGGCCTGGGTGTTGGAAACCCCTGCTCTACCTGACATCTAATCTTGTACAAATGCCAGAGGCCTTCAAGTCAAATTGACTAGGAAAAGTAGCTAATACCAATGTTAAACTGTTTCCAACCAAAGGGCCAGATCAAAACTTCCTACTTTAGCTAAGTGTGAAAACTTTATTCTTTTCTTTCTTTCCTTTACTTTGTCATTTACTCTTCTAGGCCATTGCTAAGGGGAGTAACCTCTGGAACATAGGACAACTTTTTACTTCACACTAGGAAAAAACATAATTGACTCCTGGCTTGAATGGGAAATTGTGCCCTGAGAGGATATATCTTTGTCTGTGGTAGTTAACATTCTCCTTGGACCTATGAATTCCTGAATGACTGGTGCACATTTTGGTAATCCATCTCAGATTATCTACCTATGCCACTGGCTTTTCTAAAAATTATCTACCAGGAGGCATTCATGATTCAGGAATCACTTCCTTTGGCAGGGCCATATTTTCCTAGTTAGAAATAGGTACAAAAGGAAATATTATCAGAAACCTATTCTTAACTCTTGGAGACATTGCAGATTCTATTGGTAAGGCACTGCTGCAGCAAAGATCCTTAGGCTCTCTGGACAAGGTGATTCTTATAATAGGATAGCCATTGATTGTCTTTAAGATGAGCAAGACGGTGTCTGCTGTGGCCAACACCACCTGCTATACCTAGATCAACACTTCTGAGGAAGTTGGCTTATAAAGATGCTTCCTTCATCAGAGCTTTTCTTTAATTGGTTTGAGTCTTGGGGACAATGACTCCAAAGTGCTCTCTGAACATTAAGAATTATCTTTTTTATAGTTATCATAATAATCTCACTTGCATTGTATTCAATCAAAAGTTTTAAATGCATGTTTGTAGTGGCTAACTGCCAAGCAAATGATCTTCCTAAGGATGAAATGTCAGAAAGAGAATTAAGAAAATGGCTTACTTAAGGACAATAAACCTAGAACTGTGACCTGTGAATGTCAGAAGATTAAGCAAAAATGCCATATCATACTAAGGATCAATGGAACTGCAGAGTGATACCTGAAATGATACTAATGCTTCAATTTTTTTTTTTGTCACATCTCTCAGTTAAGTTGAGAATCTGATCAAAAGGAAAAAAAAATTAAAAAGTAAACCACAGGCCCAAAATGACATCACTCATGCTAAAAGCCCATACTACTAAACTTAGATTAAATACCTGATTTAATTGCAATTTTAACCTCTCCCAGAAATATAACCTTAATCAACTAGTCTATAATTTTCTGGTCAATATAAACGAGGCTATCTGTCACTTGAGTGTTCTCTATTCCTCATAGGAAGAAGAAGCAGTCTGAATGATAAAACCTTTGTTGTTCCCTTCCTCCCAAAATAATATGCCCTGGTCTAAAATTAATCCTATCCTTTTCTGAGTTCCCTTGACCCACACTTCTTTCCATAAAAACTTTCCATTTTATGCAACCTCATGCAGCATGCTTCTTCTTGCTAGATGAATGCTGCTGGATTCATCAATTGTTCAATAAAGTCAATTAGATCTTCAAATTTTGTTCTTTAACAATAGGTATGTCATATTTTGTTTATCCATTCATTCAGCTGATAGATAGTTGGATTGTTTCCACTCCTTGACTATTAGAAATAATGCTGCTATGACTATTTTATACAAATTTTTTTAGAAGGACCTCCATTTTCATTTCTTTTTAGTTATATAACTAGAACTTAAATTGCTAAGTCTGAGTAGTTTATTGTTGAGCCAGTGTTTGGTCAGGTTGTGTGTAAGCACCATGTGCTAGCAATACTTGAAATGAGTTAGGGTAAGGGAAATTAAGGACCCTGGGCTAGAATTTACCACCGTTAAGCAGCAACTAGGGCAAAGCTTCCTTTCTACAAGTAGGTCCTGGCTAGGGAATTAAGCTTCAGTTGTTTTGGCTGCACTCAGCTAAAATAGAGCTTCTGCAATACAGGACTTAGAGGAATGAGTAATGCCAATGACCCAATCCTCCCAAGGTCAAATGGAAGCCTTAGGTTGGAAGGTAGAGATGAGGGAGACCAGGAATTTGGGCCACATGATTTAGAGCAGAAAACCCAGAGCAGATTTTTTGTGACACAAAGTTTGTGTGGAGTTAAGAGAGTGGGTATGGCTCAAATGCCAGAGAATGTCTCAGATCTTATAAATTTTTAATAATTTTAATTGTATAATATATATATATCTATTTGCTAAATGCTCTTAGGGTAATTCTCAAAGACTAATCATTTATTTATTTATTTATTATATTTATTTATTTATTTATTTATCGATCTATCTATTTATCTACTTATTTATTTATTATAATTTTCAGTAGTTACACGATTGTTTGAGAGAAGTATGCACTAGGCTCCTCACTCCACTATTCAGGAATCTCAACTCCCTAGTGGCATATTACTATTTTAAAATGGATCTACATACTTTCTACTTATTTTATGTTTTAAACAGTTTAAATGAGAAGGCATGCATTATCTTTACAATGCTCCATTTTTTCTTTAGTGGGGGGGCCTTTCATTTCTTTTTTAGATTGTGCTTTGCATATCTTTAGGGGACAATATTCACATAGTTATCAGTTTGCCCTGCTGTAACAGTTCTCATGACCTGGGCCAATGTGAAAATATTTATTTTAATGCAGAGTGAGTTTTAGAGTAATATATTGTCTTGAGATAAGTTAAGAATGATTCAGATTCAAATCCACAAATTAACATATTTCAAATGAAATGCTGGATGCCCATGATGATGTGGGTCTCTTTATATTTAGTATATGTATAAAATTTGTTTATCAAAAATGTACATATATTTTATTAACCTTTCTTTTTTGTGCATTTTATATATAACATTTTTGATTTATAATATGTCATTCAATGAGAAGTTATCTAAATTTTTAATGATTAGCTATACTAGAGTTAGATATTTTGGGAGAAGGGAACACAGAAATTAAGTACTATTATTATTGCATTATATTAAGAGTACATACTATCATCATGAATTATCTCTGTTTTGATACTTATGGTGTATCAGCTTAGTTTCATAAATTGTAACAAATGTACTATTCTGGTGTGGATGTTGATAATGAAGAAGGCTATGCAACTGTGGAGGCAATGTGTGTGTGTGTGTGTGTGTGTGTGTAATATATATATAAATTTTATATATATGTAAATTTTTTCTCTTTATTGATATTCTTTATTTGATGACACATTATCATCACACTTTCTTTCTTTTGTAAGCATATGGATAATTTGAAGTGTTTGTCTTTACATTCAAAGTGTAATAGTTCTCAGAGACAGTTTCTGTTGCCTGTTTTTCCCCCTATGTACATTACACTTCCCTGTTTCTGTGCATGTTTCATAATATTTTATAAGGAATTGAGAATTTTGGATAATATATTATAGCAACTCTGAGTGCTGATCCTCACTTCCCCCTTCCAGGGCTCATTATAGTTAACTGCTTGTTCACTTGTTTTGTCACTTCTCTGTTTTAGTGAAGTCCAGTTTTACCCAGTTGTGTGAAGCCTCTGGCATTGCTCCTTGGAGGGTTCAGCCTTGGGAAAGCACACAGTTACCTAGAGATAGCAATGGCATTTGTAGGGTATTTATTGACTCTTCATCTCATCATCCCCAGCTTTTAAGCTCCACTCATTTTGAAGAATTATTATTCTATTGTCAACAATGCCCATAGGTATATATTGTTCTGCAGAATAAACCCTCTAAATTAGAGTTTCTTTACAGGACTGGTTTTTGAAGGCCAGTGTTTAAGGTTTTTTCTGACCTGGAAGTCTCTCCTTAGCTATCTCTCGCTCTGATTTCTATGGTAACGTAGCTAGTCTTTAGTTTAGCTTCTCTCTCCAATAAATCATTCTAGTCTCTTCCTAATTTTTTTTTTCACTACAACCTCCATTGTTTTTGAGACCTTCGTAGGCTTGAACACACTGTTGCAAATAAAATCCATTCTTTTAGAAACAATTTTTGGCCATTCCTCTCTCTGCGGCAAATCTATTAACCATGATCTAGAGCTTGGTGGTGAGGAGAGTGGCATGCTTCTCTCTGATTAAAACCTCTGTTTATGAGCTAGGAACTCAGCAGAGGGTGTGGGAGGAGAGATTTTCTGACCTCTCTTGTTTTCAAATTTCTGTTCCCAGTATGGGACTTCTGCTTTACAAATAAACTTGTGCAAAAAATGATCTGGGCCTTTTTCAAACATGCCATATCCAAAGTAGAGCCCCATCAAATGAATGGAACGTGGATTGGAAAAAGGGAACCCTTACACTCAACTCCACTAACCTAGAATGTAACCTCTGCAACAAATTGCTAGGCAAAATAAAATTGCTAATGTCCTGCCCCTCATAAGAAGATATTGCAGCTTTCCAGCTGAGAGATCAGGAGAGCAGGAGTCCTGTGGTTTTGGATGCAACCATCTGCAGTGGGTTTCTGTTATGTTGGGCTGGAAGTTGGGAGGTGGAAGTGCATAGGTGGGTTAGGTGCTGTAGACTTTCCCTGTTCTTACTGTGTTTTACTAAATTTTCTTGAACGTTTCTTCATTTATGACCTAAGGTTGTATGACCTTAGTGTCATTTCTAGAGACATTAAGTGTTTATTTAAAAAATATTTTTCAACAATTTCACTGTGATTATGTATGCAGAGTACCTCATGTTACCATGCAGGAAATCCAGATCCTGAGTTTTGAATTTTTTTCAAATTTTTCTTTGGTAACTGAGATAATCAAATAATGTCCTTCTTTAGCTTTTTGCTACACTCATTAATTTTTGAATGTTGAACCAACCTTTAAATACATTGAATAAATCCCACTTATTTATTCTTTCTGTACAATGTATACATTGCATAAATCTTTTTAACACATTCTTAGATTCAATTTGCTAAAAACTTTGGAAATAATTCATGTATGTTCATGGCATATTGCTTTGTTAGTTTTCTTTATTGTAATGGCTTTATATGATTTGAGTAATAAAGTAATGCACACTTCTTAGAATAATTTAGAAAGTGTTTCCTCTGGTTCTTTTTCTGAAAGGATCACATAGATTTGGCATTAATTCTTCATTAAATATTTGGTAAAATTCACCATTGAAACTTCGGTCTTTTTGCTTGGGTCTTGTTATTTTCCTGGCTTCCATGGTTTCTGACTGATAGAAGTCTGATATAATTCTTATCCTTGTTCTCTCTAGGTATGGTATTTTTCTTCTCTCTTTTCTTTCAAGATTTATTGTTCAGTGATCCTCCTGAATCTGTGGTTTTTATATCTGTCATCAATTGGATAAATTTCTCTTTCAATATTACTTGAATAATTTATTTGCTCTATTCACTTTCTTTCTCTGGTATTCTAATTATGGAATTAAAAATTATGACAAATTCTTAGATGTTCTGATTATTCTATTATTATTTGTTTGTGTGTTTTTGTTGTTGTAGTTTTTACCTCTGTTTGCATTTCAGCTCAGAAGTTTCTATTAACATATTTTCAGGTTAACTATTCAGGTTAACTATACTTTCCTTCATTTGTTCAGTCTAGTGATGAGACCATCAAAGGCATTTTCATTTGTTAGTGATTTGATTTAAAGCCTTCTTTTTGATTATTACTTAGAGTTATCCTGTATCAGTTGTTTTTAACCTTTTTTTAAAAAAATTGTCTCCTATTCTTTAGAGCCTTAAGGTATTATTCTAGTTGTTTCACATCGGCTGCTTGATCATTACAACATGTGTAACATATATGTGTCTGCTTCTTAATTTGTCACTTCATACATTTATTCCCTTGCCTTTTGGCATACTGAGTTGGGTAATAAGAACTGAGATAAATAAGCCTTTAACCTGAGAACTTATGGTACTCTGTTTAGGAGTTGGGCTGTGTTTATTATTTGCTGCAGGAGGCAGAGACTTCAAATTCCTCTACTCCCCCTGTTTTTGTTTCCCTTTTTTGGTTTTGGAATCCTTAAACATTCATTCTTAGAAATAGTCTGCTCTTACAGCTCCTTCAGAAGTAATCTTTGTTATTTATATTGTATTCCATCCCTGTTCGTGTGGAGGTAAGGTGTCAAGGAGGAGAAATTCTATGATTATATATTTAAATCTCAGTCTTGAGCAGCTCCCGCAGCTCCCGCAGCTCCTGCTCTGGTTTGCCTCCGCCCAGAGCAGCAGTCGGAGGCCTCGGCTGGGCTCGAGGGAGGGATCTGTGCAATCCCTTTGGGCTGACTGACGCCATTCTCCATATGGCCAGCGGCCTGCAGTGCTCCCCGCAAGCTCCTTCTCAAGAGCTTAGACTGCACCAGGCACGCTCACCACATGCTGCTCTGGTCCTCCTATCCTGCTGAGGCCACCTGCACCAGGCCACCACCATGGGCTGCCTCGGAAACTGTAAGACCGAGGACCAAAGAAAAGAGGAGAAGGAGCAGCACAAGGCCAACCAAAAGATCGAAAAGCACTATAGAAGGACAAGCAGGTCTACTTGGACATGCACTGCCTGCTGCTGCTGGGTGCTGGAGAATCTGGTAAAAGGACGAGTATGGAGCAAAACGAAATCCTGCATGTTAATGAGTTTAGTGGAGAGAACAGTCAGAGGACCCGCGGGTTGCAAGGAGCAACAGCAATGGTGAGATGGCCACCAACTCTCAGGACATTAAACAACCTGAAAGAGGCCATTTAAACCATCATAGCTGCCATGAAGAACTTGATGCCTCCCATGGAGCTGGCCAAACCTGAGAACAAGTTCAGAGTAGGCTGCATTCTGAGTGTGATGAATGTGCCAGACTTTGATTTCTCCCCAGAATTCTGTGAGAATGCCAAGGCTCGTGGGAAAGTGAAAAGGTCAGTGCCTTCTAGGAGTGCTCCAATGAGAATCAGCTGATTGTGCCAGTACTTCCTGGACAAGATTTATGTCATCAAGCAGGCTATGTGCCTAGGGAACAAAATAAAAATTAAATATGAGCAAAGAAAAGCTAAATCTCATTCTTATAGTGGCAACATGTCTCTAGACTGTCATCTTAAATGATAAAATGTTTCTCCTATAGTAAAAGTCTTGCTCATTTGTTTTCATTTTTCACCACTTTAAGTGATATAGAAAGACTAGAAGAAGCTAAAGTGGAAGGGATCTCCTCTTCTCATCTGGGATAAGTTTCAGGTAAAGTCTTCACTCACCTCCAGAGTATTTTTCTGTTGTGTAGAATATTCTGAGAATTTGGTTAGGTTCCTGGAATTAAACCCGTGAACATGCGGGGTACCCCTAAGACTACAACCACCAGCAGTTTCTCATTCTTAAGCTAATCTACGCTCAACATCCAGAAATTAGTCAAACTTACCATTTAAGTGTTTCTCTCAGTTTTTGGCTTTAACAGCTCTGCTTTGTGAAAGTAGATCTCAGCTGTGCCCTCCAGATTTGCCTGATAACACAGCAGTGGATGTACAACCTCAGTTCTCTGTAGGTCAATGAAAGTTGGTAATTTTTAGGTTGCCAAGCTTTTTCTTTTGGTACATCAGGGAGTATTGACTTTAAAGCTCTTTGCATTAGAGCAAAACTTGGAAATTTAAAATGCCCTTTTTCTTTTTTCTTTTCTTTTCTTCTTTTTCTCCCCCTCCCCCCCTCCTACTTTTTACTAATCACTTGTTATTTCAGTTTTGATTTCTCTCAACCACTTCCTCATAGAGAATTTCTTCTAGAGGCCCTCTTATCTTATTAAGTCTCTGGCTCACATTGTCAGTCAATTATTTCTGTAGAACTACTTAGTCAACAAAGTGATGTAATGGAGATTTGGGTAGATTCTGCATGTGGGAGAATGAAGAAAGGAAAGTTTTTTTGTACCAGCCTTAGGGAAAAGAACAGTAAACAGACCAATTTTTAAAAATTTGTTATATACTAGTGATTTGGACTAACAATTAATTTTGAAAGCAGATTTTTCAGCTTCAGATTTTAGTTCTACTATTTTTTTAGCTATGCATTTTTACATGTTATAGAATATTTTCATGTTTTATTCCTCTTAATGCATAATACATCTCATATGTATGTTATAAGAAGTTAATATACATCATGTTCTTAACACAATACCCAGCATATAATCTTTCTCTTGGTTTAGCAGATAAATATCCATTACTTTTATTTAATGTTGATGTTGGCTCAGAAAAGAAGTATTTGTGCCCATTACCTAGGAAAATGGTAAGAGGTGTGAGTAAAATCTTACTTCCCACATTTTATACAATGCTTTACAAATTGTAGAATAGTCACATTCACATTACCATATTCAACTATTATATGACTATGAACTATAAAATAATTAGTATACATTTTATAGATATGATTGAGGACTTAAGTGTTCAATTTGGTTTTCAAGGCTATGGATCCTTAGTCCTATAGTCCTCATGTCTAAGGAATTTTTCACTAGACATATAAAAAACAAAAAACAGAAAATCATTAACTTCAATATTTTATTTAGAAATCTGCTGCTCAAAACACTTTTACAGCTATTTTACTTTACAGAGTGTAGATAGAGTCTTAGCAAGAGTGGATAGTTGAAATTTACATACTTTTGGGAATAACTTGTCAAAAAATAGTTATTGGAAGAGTGAGGGATTGTCTTGGTTTATAAGCCAGGTTGTGAGAAGCTTGGCTTATCAAGAAGAATACAAGGGACAGTTAAGGGCAAAGTTCATATGAAGGTCACAGTGGAAAATTTTTATTCCTTTAGTATTTCTCAGAGTCCCTCTACTTGGTCAACAGGAAAGCTGAGTCTTATTGTTTGAAGTCCAAATCTATACAGCTTGTGTAGAATTCACTCTCAGATAGCTGACACGAGGTTATGAAAACTTGTGTCTTTTGGTGAATATCAATAATCTCTTGAATAAATGGGTGCACTGAAACTACTTAAGACGCTAGAAACAAACCAACAAGAGATATCAGTTATCAGTATTAAAATTAGAATTATCAAAAGATTTTTGTGCTCCCTTTTAGCCAAGATTCTGTTCATTTGTATTAGAACGGATTCTGTTCTGGATTCAAGTCCATGGAAAAAAGAAATTTTCATCATATATTTCCTCCTGAGATCCTCATTGCCTTCTTTTTTCTCCTTGGTTATGCTTAAAGTAATAGGAGAAAATTACAAATCTTATTTAGCAATCAAAAATTTAAATCATAAAGAAAAATATTGCCATGCAAAGAAAGAAAAAGTCAAAGAATAATCTATCAGTCAGATGGCCCAGAGTTCAGGAGTTTTGGTCCAAAATTTTAAAAAGAAATTATTCATGAAATCATTTATTGTGATTTGAATTCTTAACATGACCTATTTCAAGAAACTCATAATATTCTTAAATTTGTGTCCTCCTTAGAGTGGAAATCCAGGTGGTAGTTGTATAATGTTATTTTAACTGGTATACATAAATTTAGGGACATTTACTTGAAATTTTATGCAATATTTATGGTTGACAATACCTGGTAAAGTCTCTTCCAATGAAGTTCAAGAGCAGTCTTACACTGATGTTATACTAGTAAATCTAGTATCTGGGGTGAAGATCATGAAAAAGTACCTGTAATTTTTCATTCTAAAAGGCTTCTTAGACATGCTGATTATAAACTTGGGTGTACATCTTTATTAAACCACTACAATATTTGGATATTTACATGAGTGGATATTTTCACGAGTGGGGTCAAGAATAGGGTTGAGATCCCCACATATGTGAAACACCAAGTTTCTAGCTCATATTAAGATAATCTATGAGTTCTTACTGAAGTGAATCTAATGGCCATCAGAACTAATACCACAGCTTTGGTCCACTGCAAATAAAATTTCTCAGTTAAATTTGCAAATTTTAGTTTTGGTATAGAATTAATTTTTTTCTCTTTTTCCCTAGGCTGGGGATATTGTAAATAGTAAAGCTTCTGGGTGACAGGCAGAGCTTTACAGAATGCTTTAATACCTATCAGAGTGAAATACAAATCTATAAGTAGACAAAGAAATAAATATTCCCCAAATGTGAAATCAAAATTCTAAAGTTTATTTGTTATTGTCAAAAATTGCTTTACAAGAAGGAAAACATTCTAGTCAACCAGAACACAGAGAATCAACTGTATTAATGTATTCATAAGCATACAATGAATAAGATCCACTTACCAATGTTTAAAGGTTTTGGTTTGTGTCTGTCTATCTTTCAAATGTTCCTGGGTTGTTGACTCAACCACTGGAACCTACACCAGAAACATCTTCTGAAATCTTAGTAAAGTTTTCCCAAAATTTCTTATTTAGGATTATTTTAAAAGTTTTAGTTGTCATAGTTAATCACAGAACGTTAACATGTTGAACAACTGGATAGGTGTTAAGACTTCACTTTTACCACCAACAGCTTCTAACACATTTATTTCTTTGTGTCTTGAATTGTTTTTACGTTATTGTTTTTTTTTCAGTATGTGCCTCAGTATTAATTATACCCTGTCTTTTGAAAGAATCAAGGCCTCTAAAATGACATATATGTATTTGTCTTGTTAAAGTAAAGTTCCAGCTGCAGTTAACTGGGTTTCTTCCAATGCATAACAAATTCATAATGTATCCTGAAGAGTATACCTTCTATCTTTATGGACTTTATTCTCTTATATCTACTTCAGTGCAAGTCTCAGTTGGAGCTCCAAATTTGGCAACAAATACAGATTTGTCTTCTGGGAGGGGTTGGATTGGAACAAATCTGAGTGGGTTGTGATTGCATATCCAGGTTGGAGGCCTCCTTACTCAATTTTCAAATAAGACTAATCTATGAAGAGTTTTAAATATGAGTTGTCTAAATGAATTTCAAGTTTATTTATTTTTTTATTTATTTAAATCAAGTTATCTAAAGGTGAGGCAAAGAAGACTCTTCAAATAAATGAGTTACAGTCAGGGATTTTTTTCTCCTGAGAGAGGAAGAGGGTGATGGGGCTTAGGATGTTGCACCAACAGATAGATTATGTATGATTGAGAAGAGAAGAATTTAATCTGGGTTCACTCTAACAGCACACATTTTTCAGGTATTTTAAATCAAGAGTAATGACATGAATGGCATGAGGATCATTAGGGTAAGTAGAGATCTGACAACTATGTTCTCAGAAACTTCAGTTAACTTTATGCTTACTGCCATTGAATGCAAACAAGAATGGTAAACTTTTGCTACAGAGCCAAGTAAGAAACTATACATTGTGCTGTTGTCTTAAATCTCTAAATTTGTCCCAATCTTTAATGTATAATTTAAAAGAAATAATTATTAACCTCAGAGTAAGGAGGTGTTTGAAGTAGATCCTTAAAGAAAGTACCAGGCCCTTGTTCTCTATGAAGACACTGCTTAATAGGAAGATATGGACCATAATACCTTTGTGAGAACTCTAGAAACCAGTTCAGGTGTTGCAGCACCCAGGTAAATGAATGTACACCAAAGAGAAGAGACTACACTGAGGAGGGTAGGAGAGTTTTCTTTTTGTTTGATCCTGTCAAGCCCCAAGCCAGCATAGTTAAGTGAGATTGGGAGGAAATCTCCAAATGCCTAGCCCTGTCTTGGGAGGGAAGGAAAAGATTGAGACCAGCATCTAGCATTCAACTTGTCTGGGGACTTCTGGAGGGGCTGTTTTCCATCTCACCTGACTCAACACATTGACAGGAATGGTGGCATAGTTTGGATATCTGAGGTGAGTGCCATGGTATGTTGGAGCAGCAGAGTCTTCAACAAGCAGACACTGGGAGAGTAAGAGATTACAGCCAGAAAGTTTCAACTGAAACAAAAATTGAAATATTCTGAGAAACTGGAGAAAGGCTCTTAGGGCAACGAAAAGATTTAATGGTATCCATAGAGACCAGAACAAGAGTACATGCACAAGCACGGAGAACATGCATCCCTAGAAAGGGTTTAGGAGGTCCCAGGACCTCTACCTGGACTGACAAAATAATTTCTTCTTCTGCACAAAGGGAAGATTAGAGGAATCGAAAACCCTCATACATAGTTCAAAATCAATGTATAACTTTTGATTCCCGAAATATATAACCACTATCAGGTTCCTATTGACTGGAAGACTTACCAATAACAAAAACAGAAAATTAATACTTGTATGTTATAAGTATTATCAACTTGTCTTAAATATACTACTTTTTATCCAATGTAATTGCCTTATCAACTTTTTCAAAAATCAAGTGAACAGATGGGAGCGCTTCAAAATGATGGAGTAAAGATATTGAAAAAAAATATGCTCAACATTATATATCTTTACAACAGTGGAAATGGAACCATTGAAATACAACCACATACCTACTAGAATGGCTAAAATAGAACAAATGGCCATATCCGATGCTGTAGAGTTATGAGAATACACAGCAGTTCTTATTCGTTGCTGGCAGAAATACAAATAGTACGCCTATTTTATTTTACTTATTTTTCTTTGTATGTGTAATCTATGCTTTTTTCTTCTTTTTTTAGTTTTTATTTCTCAATTAGAGTTGACATTCAATATTATTTTTATATTAGTTTCAGATATGCAGCATAGTGGTTAGACTTATATATAACTTGTGAAGTGATCCCCATGATTAGTCTAGTACTCACCTGGCATTATACATAGCCATTACGATATTATCAACTGTATTCCCTGTGCTGGAATCCACATCCCTGTGTCTGTATTGTAACTACCAATTTGTATTTAATCCCTTCACCTTTTTCACCCAGCCCTCCAATTCCCCTCCCATCTAGCAATCACCTGTTTCTTCTCTGTATGTATGAGTCTGGTTTATTTCATTTGCTCATTTTCTTTGTTTCTTAGATTCCATGTATAAGTGAAATCATATGGTATTTGTCTTTCTCTAACTTATTTCACTTAACATAATATCTTCTAGGTCCATCCATGCTGTTGCAAATGGTAAGATTTCGTTTTCTATGGCTGAATAATATTCCATTGTTTATATGTACCACTTTTTCTCTATTTACTTGTCTATTGATTGGGCACTAACATTGCTTCTAGATCTTGGCTATTGTAAATAATGCTGCAGTGAACATAGGGGTGTATATATCATTTTGAATTTGTGTTTTGTTTTTCTCTGGATAAATACTCAGAAGTGACATTGCTAGGTCATAAAGTAGTTCTATTTTTAATTTTTAAAGAACCCTCT